>CAWUFW010003083.1:0-1200000 GCA_963921515.1 Calotriton arnoldi
GTGCCCCGGCCCGAGCCATTGCATTCAATGTGTGCGGGTACGCGTTGTACCCTGTACAGCGTTAGTACGCGCAATGGACCGATCGGTGCCCCCGGCCGGCCCATTGCATTCAATGTGCGTGGTGCACGTTGTACCCCTGTACGCGTTGATCAGCAATGGACCGATCGGTGCGCACCCATTGACAATGGCCTAGCCTGGCAACGGACGCGTTTCGAAATTCGAGCGAGTCGGTTGCTGGAAATTCAGTTGGTCACCCACAACAATGTTGCAAAATCATGTATGTCATGAAGTTGAAGATTTGAAGGATGCTGTGGGCGTGTATTGGTGCTGCTATTCCATGGTTTGGCCAGATTCAGAAGATGCAAGCGACTTGGACCTATCACTTTGGACACATGGGACAGTATCTGCCTCTCCAGCACATATATATTGCTGGCTGTTCCCCTGAGAGCTCACTTGCCTGCACTACATGCTCCAGGACGACATCTGCCACTGCACTGCTGCTGTCTCTGCCCCTCTGGACCCTGCAATGGCACGTGCTGTGGAGAGAGCCCCAGCCTTCAGCCTTGAGGAGAACCAGGCCCTGCTGGACAGCCTACTTCCACAGTACAGCAAGCTGTATGGGACACCAGGGGAGCAGGTGAGTGTTCTGTGCACTGCCTTTCTGAATGTGCATTTTGTCTGACTAGCAAGGCTGAAAGTCTGCACGCCACTGGCTAGCAGGCTCACTGAGTAGTTGTCACCCCCATAGTGTGTAGTGACATGCACTGGACAGGTATGGTGCAGTGACAGTGCATTTGAACAAGGTTTTACTTCCCATGCAATGATACCATGTAGTGACTTCTGGCAAACTGTCCATGGGCAGCGTTGCACTGCCTGTGTACATCATGTGCCCCTGTGATTGAGACATGTATATACAACTGTGTCATGCACGGATATGTTGCATGTGTAGTAATGGCCTTTTCACTTTGTCATCCTGACAGGTTAATGCCCATCGGAAGCAGGAGATCTGGAAGGACATCGTCCGGGCTGTCCGGTCCGTGAGGGTCTACAAGCGCCGGATCCGCAGCTGCCAGAAGAGGTGGCAGGACCTTCGGGGCTGGACCCGGAGGATTGCACGGGTCCAGCTGAGCTGTCGCCTCCTCGCAGGAGGGCGGAACACGGACCCTGACCCCCACATGCTCCAGATCCTGGCGGTGGTGTTTCCAGACCTGGATGGGCAGCTGAAGGCCAGACAGCAGCAAGGAGGGGGTGAGTCAAAGACTGCACTGTGAACTCTGTATTACATGCTATGTGCCCTCCTCTGGCCTGGTTCAACTGCCACAGTACAGCAGTCATGTTGTCCAGGAGCCATGTCCTTCTATTGTGCACTGCCCACTCCTCATCTGATACCCAGGTGTGGCCCTTACATTCAGGGAATTGTGTCACTTGGGACTGTGTCCTTGCAGTTTGCTTCACTCAAGGTGGGGACAGCATCTGTTTCCCTAACTCTGTTGTGGGCATCATGGGTGGGTCCATTGTTCACACAACGCCTGTGTTCGGACATGTAATCTGCGTGTTGCTTTGATATGCGGTCCACTTGCTGAGCTGAGCCACCACATGTGCCTGGGGTATGTGGCACACGCCCATGCAGCGGGTGGGAACAATGTTTGGGCCCCAGGAGTGTGCAGATTACGTGTGTCACACATACATAGCCAGCTATCCACTGTCCAGGGCTCATCCCTCATTCATGTGGGGCAGGACAGTCATGCCTACTCCAGGCCATGCAATGCACTCTGTACTCCCACTCCCGTGTATCAGCTGACACATTGTGCGCAGTGATTTGACCCCTCAGGTGTCTGCCTCTGTGTCAGTGTGCTGTGGATTTGTTGCCAGGACTGCTGGGGTGTTTCTCGGTAGGGGCTCAGCATGCCACTGGAGATGTGACCATAGGAGACGATACTTGTGTGTCACATAGGTGTTTGATCAGCTGCCCGTGCAGACTGGGGTATGCGAATGTGGAGTTCAGGCAGCTGTTTCCCATTCACAGCAGATTGTGAGGGCTCAGGTTCAGAGGGTAGTGTCACAGGTCTCCCATATGTCCAATCGGTATGACCTGGACAGATGAGGGTTAAGATGATGTGTTGTGTGGGGGATGTACATGTGCACTTGTGCAGCTCCAGGACTTGCATTCCCCATGACCTACTATTGTGACACAGTGCAGAGTGTTGTTGTCTGGCTGCCAAGTCATACATCACTGAGACAGTGATGTATGACTTAGCAGTCATGCCTCCGCCATGGCATGTGTCTACTTATTGGTGATCCTGCAGGGGAGTGACATGTGCTACATGCACACCATTGTGGCGATGGCTATCAGGACATGGGTGCATCATGGTGTCTGTCGCTGGTATGCATCACATGCATTTCCTATTTGACTCTGGGCATCCCTTTCATCCGGAAACCTGTACTGACTCAGTGGCAAGAGTTGTGATGTGTGCATGTCCACATGCTACACCGTGTCCTCTGCACTGTCCAACTACTGTGTAGTTGGTGCATGTGTCCACACTGGGGTGTTGCTATCCAACAGACACCAGACAGATGGGTGCAAGGCCATGTGGGATGTGAGTGCCATGGTTGGCATCAGACTGACAATTGGCTTCTCCTGTTCAGTTAGGGCACTTTTAGCAATGTACAACTAATGATGCCAGGGCTTGCTCTGTAATGTGCTGTGCTCACAGTGGTGTGTGCGTTTGGTGCAGGTGACTGATGTCTGTCTGTTTCCCCATTGTTTGCAGATACATCCACGGCCACGGAAGGGGACAGCTCCACGGACCAGGAGGAGCCGGAGAGCCAGACTGGGTCAGCAGCCGAGGAGTGGTCGGAGGGACCCAGTGGCACGGAGGGCGAGGGGAGCCACACCGAGGAGTCCTCAGCACCATCCACCTCAGCTGAGGACCAGAGCAACTCGGAGGATGACTCCCTTATGGAGGCGGGTGTCAGCAGCCACCACACCCCAGCTAGTGTTGCTGTCCCCGCCACCACCAGCACCACCACCGCCCTCCCATCGGCTCCCATTCCCCAGGTCCGTGGAGGCTCCCATGTTCGGGAGCGTGTCTCCTTTGGGCCAGGCACCGCACCCCCTGCCCCTGTGTCCCCTGCTGCCCTGAGTGAGGAGTCTGTGTACCTCCTTCGCCAGCTCCATGTAGGGCAGACAGCCATGCTGAGTGTCCTCCATGCGCACACCGCTCTGTTGACTCAGCTGGTGTCGTTCATGGAGGGCATCTCATCGGGCATGTCTGACCTACAGAGGGGCAATAGGTCCATGGACTCCTCCCTGACGGCAGCAGTGTCCCTCCTCAGACAGTCCCTCACCCCTCCTGCCTCTGCTCCATCCACACTCCCCAGCACCTTACCCGTCCCAAGCACACACACACCGGCACAGGCACACACCAGCACACACACATCCAGCACACAGACACACACGCCACAAACAAAACGCACATGCACGCACAGTCAGGGGACTGAAACCAGACTCACAGGGGATGGGGCCCTGGAACACACACACGCATCCACGAGCACTGCGCAGTCCTCAGTTGCCTCTCCCTCCAAAGCACCCTCCCTTGCCTCACCTGCAACCCCAAAGACCCAGCGGCTCTTCCTCAGTGACCTCGGCCTCTTCCCCTCCCGATCCAGCTGATACAGCATTCAGGGGGAAGGAAGCCCACCCACACGGAGCAGAGTGCCCCTCGCCCCGGACACCCTCCCCCAGGCGCAGACAGACTGAGGCCCCCACCCGCAAGTCCCCCGGAGTCGTAAGAGCAAGACCCCGCCGCCGCCCTGCAGCTCAGGCACCAGGTCTCCTTCCTCCATCCCTCAGGCCCCCACTCCCACAGGTGCCCCCACCACACCCTGCCCCAGGTTCCCCCACCCACAGATATACCATCCCCAAGAGGATCCGGCCTTCTCCCCCTGCCACTTTCTCTCCCGGCACCACACCCCCGCTGCGCTTGTCTGTGCCACTGATGTGGTGAGGGTGTCCTCCCCTCTGTCCAGCCCACCTTGCCTGTTCCCCATTCTCCTCCCCTGGTGGTAGGCACTGCAGTGGAGTCCACTACCACCCTGTCTGACTTGGGCACTGCAGTGGCGGACCTGTCCACTCCATCTGCAGGGTCCACTGCAGTTGTGCCGGCACCCACACCATCTGAGTCATGCCCCCCAGTTGTGCCGGCACACACCATGTCAGACACCTCCACTGCAGTTGTCAGTGGCTCTCCAGCACCCACCACCCCTTCCCTGCTTCCTCCTGGTGAGCCCTGATCCTGTCCCTGCGGTGCCTGGCCTGCCCCCGGTTGCCCCTCCTAGTGGATTGTCCCTGGTTTTGTGCAGGCATGCGTAGGGTGACATCTGCCACTGTCACCCTGTTTGGACTTTGACAATGGACTGGCCATTGGCCTTTGTGTTTTTCTGGACTTTCAGTTTTCATTACACACATATGCTGAATAAAGCAACTTTCTGTTCTCTAGTGCTTATGCTTCTGATGTACATGTTGTTGATGATGCTAACCATGCCCTTGCTGCAGTGATGGTGATATTTGGTCTCATGATAATGAAGTGTTACTGTGCAGGAACCCATGTGGTCCAGGGGGAATGTGTCCTATCCTGTGGTGTATCCATGTCATCCATAGCAGCATCTGAGGGTGTCATGTGTTCAGTATTTGGCAATGGGATTTCCTACTTACATTAGCAATTTCACATCTGTGGCTTCCACCCCTGCACATCTGTTGTGCCTGCCATTGTTCAATTCGTCTACTTCCCTGACCGTGTGGCCATCTCCACTGGACATGCAGGTTTGGGCATCAATGGGGAAGGACTCATCTGTGTTGTCAGTGCAACATTGCTATACAAGTGTGTTGGATCTGTGCTGATGATTTCGTTGGCACTTCCATGACCAGGCTGATGTGACGGGAGCCTTCATTTGGTGCTAATTGTTGATTGTGTGACCAAGTGCTCAGCTGACATGATGGGGCCCTACTGAGGCAACATATGGCACAGCTTTCCTCACACAGGAGTGGAGTCCCCTCATGGCAGTGTGTACTCCTGTGACATTGCCTGCACCCAAGGTGTGTGTTGTATGAGCATGTCTGTGTGTTCACTTCCGTTTAGCTGTGCATGCTGTGATCCCTAGTGTTGTACCTGTTTGTGATGCTTGCTGAGTTGACCTATGTTCCCCCAAAGTCTTCTCCCTGGGTTCTCTGTGATGTGGGTGCATGGCACATTACTGGTCATCAGGGTGTCACCCATAGGTGTGTTTGCTGTCAGGGCTGAGTTTGTGTGCAGACGCAGATGGGTCACAGTCAGGTTTCCCCTTGGCACTTGTTGTTTGCCCCTGTCATGTGATTTCCAGTTTGTGTTATCTTTCAGTGATTGTGACACGTTGTGTGTGTGACTGCTGGCACTCCTCAGGGTCCGGGCTGCAATGTTGGTTGTTGTCTATGTGTGTTCTTTGTGGGTGACCTTGGCTTCTTCATTGGTGTGTGACTGTGGCTGGGATCCCATTGGTTGGTGTGGTATTGCCGTCATGTCCATGTACAGCGTAGTGTGCAGTGTGTCAGACATTCAGGAGTCTTGTTGAGTGGCCATGTGTGATGTGTTTCTGCACCTTGGTTCCCACCCACCACCCTGGAATAGTCATGGGTGCATGTGCAATGTCACCAGTGCATGTGTGCTTCACTGCTGCACATTGTTGGAGGTCGAGGGGTGTGGTGTTGAGTGTGTGCAGATGAGAGTTGTTGCCCGGCTAGGCCCCTGCCTCCATGTTGGCCTTGGCTTACTGGCCGTGCTGATTGATTTGTGCTTGTGTAGGTGTGATGGTAGTTTGTTGCTCAGGACACATGACTGTGGTTCACAGTGTGAACGACATTTAGCTTTGTCATCACAGTGGGATTGTAATGCAGCCCAGGGTCACCACATTGTGGGGGCCCTGGGGGTAGTGCTGTGGTGTGTCTGTGTCTTGCTGTGTCAGTTGCTGTTCCTACGTGCCTGTGTGACATGTGTGATTTGTGCTCCCTCTCATCTGACAATGCCTGCTTGCCCACATAGGGGATTTGGATCCATGAGTTACCTTTGTGTGGCACTGTATGCACATCTGTATGATTGGTATTCAGGTCTCCTCATGTGTTGTGTGGTTGCCTGGGGACACTGGCACCCCCCCCTCACCTGTTGTGTATGATGTGCAGTGTGGGTCTGCCTGTTTGTGTTTGTGCATCTGCACCACTGCATTGGCATATCTTGGGTGTGCCATTGGCTGTATGTAGTTTGGTGGGTTTCCCCTGCTGTCCCTGGGACTCCTAGGTCATCGGTCAGCACAATGATCATGGTTTGTGTGTCCCATTGCTGCCATGGTATGGTATCTGTTCACCTCACATCTACAGTCTCCACAGGGTATCTGCATTTGTGTGCCCATTGGTGCAAATATGTGGGTCTGCATTCTGATGGTCACTTCTGTCATTGTGTCATTGATGAATGTTGACAGTGTCAGCCCCCATGGGTGTTGTTTGTCTGCACATGGCCAAAGGTATGTCTTATTTGCACTGCAGTATTTGCCTCCCCAATTTATGTTGCAATGGGACACATGCACTACTTTGCCACTGATGTGTTTTATGTTCTGTGACCAGGAATCATCCATGCAGTTTGGCAGTTGCAGCTCTTTCTTTGTCAACACTTACATTTTGGTCACTGTGATGATGGGGGTTTGGACCCCATTGCCACACTGTTCAAAATGTGCTTCAGCTATGGACCCCACACTTACATTTTGGTCACTGTGATGATGGGGGTTTGGACCCCATTGCCACACTGTTCAAAATGTGCTTCAGCTATGGACCCCACCCTTACATTTTGGTCACTGTGATGATGGGGGTTTGGACCCCATTGCCACAATGTTCAAAATGTGCTTCAGCTATGGACCCCACACTTACATTTTGGTCACTGTGATGATGGGGGTTTGGACCCCATTGCCACAATGTTCAAAATGTGCTTCAGCTATGGACCCCACCCTTACATTTTGGTCACTGTGATGATGGGGGTTTGGACCCCATTGCCACACTGTTCAAAATGTGCTTCAGCTATGGACCCCACACTTGCATTTTGGTCACTGTGATGATGGGGGTTTGGACCCCATTGCCACAATGGTCATGGCCTGCTTGCATTGTGGGGGCCACACACATATATGTGTGGCACATGTGATAGGGGGTCACATTGTATGTTCAAAGTCATGTTCAGTGTTGTAGGCATTTGACACAGTCTACACACGCTTGTCATGGTGTTGGGGGGATGTCTTTTTCTTGCATTCCCTAGGTTGTGGTGTGCTGGTTGTGTCATGCATTGTCCATCCTATGAGTGGGGGTGGTGTTGGTGGTAGGCATCCAGCCCCCCATGGGTAGAGGTGGTAGTAGTGACAGGCATCCAGCCCCCCTGGCTAAGGGTGGTAGTAGTGGTAGGCATCTGGCACCCCTGGGTAAGGGTGGTAGTAGTGGTAGGCATCCAGCCCCCCCTGGGTAAGGGTGGTAGTGGTGGTAGGCATCTGGCACCCCCATGGCTAAGGGTGGTAGTAGTGGTAGGCATCCAGCCCCCCTGGCTAAGGGTGGTAGTAGTGGTAGGCATCCAGCCCCCCTGGCTTAGGGTGGTAGTAGTGGTAGGCATCTGGCACCCCCCTGGGTAAGGGTGGTAGTAGTGGTAGGCATCCAGCCCCCCCTGGGTAAGGGTGGTAGTAGTGGTAGGCATCCAGCCCCCCCTGGGTGAGGGTGGTAGTAGTGGTAGGCATCTGGCACCCCCCTGGCTAAGGGTGGTAGTAGTGGTAGGCATCCAGCCCCCCTGGGTAAGGGTGGTAGTGGTGGTAGGCATCCAGCCCCCCTGGGTAAGGGTGGTAGTTGTGGTAGGCATCTGGCACCCCCCTGGCTAAGGGTGGTAGTAGTGGTAGGCATCCAGCCCCCCTGGCTTAGGGTGGTAGTAGTGGTAGGCATCTGGCACCCCCCTGGCTAAGGGTGGTAGTAGTGGTAGGCATCCAGCCCCCCTGGCTTAGGGTGGTAGTAGTGGTAGGCATCTGGCACCCCCCTGGCTAAGGGTGGTAGTAGTGGTAGGCATCCAGCCCCCCCTGGGTAAGGGTGGTAGTGGTGGTAGGCATCTGGCACCCCCTGGGTAAGGGTGGTAGTAGTGGTAGGCATCCAGCCCCCCCTGGGTAAGGGTGGTAGTGGTGGTAGGCATCTGGCACCCCCATGGCTAAGGGTGGTAGTAGTGGTAGGCATCCAGCCCCCCCTGGCTAAGGGTGGTAGTAGTGGTAGGCATCCAGCCCCCTGGCTTAGGGTGGTAGTAGTGGTAGGCATCTGGCACCCCCTGGCTTAGGGTGGTAGTAGTGGTAGGCATCTGGCACCCCCTGGCTAAGGGTGGTAGTAGTGGTAGGCATCCAGCCCCCTGGCTTAGGGTGGTAGTAGTGGTAGGCATCTGGCACCCCACTGGCTAAGGGTGGTAGTAGTGGTAGGCATCCAGCCCCCTGGGTAAGGGTGGTAGTGGTGGTGGGCATCTGGCACCCCCTGGCTAAGGGTGGTAGTGGTGGTTGGCATCCGGGCCCCCTGGGTAGGGGTGGTGGTGCGCATTCAGGCCCCTGTGTGCATATGTGGCATTGGTGATGGGCATCCCGCCCCTATGGTGCTGCTGTTGCTGGTGTAAGTAAATTCTGCATCCCTCTGTGTGTGTGTGTGATGTGTCGTGTACGTGTTGTATGTGTTTTGTGGTTGGTGTCTGACTTACCATCTGCGCCGTACGCGTCCGTGCCTGTTCCGGTTGTAAATGTAGAATATTGGTATGATCGGGACGAAGGGATTCATGGTTGGTTCGTGTCGTTCGTCTTTCTCGTTGCTTCGCGTCGTCCTCGTTGCTTCGCGTCGTCCTCGTCGCTGGCGTGTTCGCCTCGTAGCCGTGGATCGTGTTGTGGCGCGAATCGGAGCTTATGTGCGCCTCTCCCGGATGCTTTGACGTGCCGTGCGTAGCGACGGGTTCGGCGCGTACGGAAAGCGCATCGTACTTGTTCGGCCGGACGGAGCTGCATTTTCCCTTCCGTGCGACTCGATTCTGAGTTTCCGGATTCGCCTCGGTCGGAGGTCAGGACCTGGATTGGGTGAGTACGACTCGGCCGGATTCTGTGCTGTTGTGCGCATCGTACTTACTCGTTCGGTATGCTGTACGGATCGGTCGGGAAACAGGCATTCGCATGGCTTTTTTCCCGACCGAATGGTATTGGGTGCGCCTTTGACCGAGATCGGAATCGGCCCCATAGTGTTGAAGAACCATATAGTAAATAATTTGGGGGTCTGTGATTCAAGAATTAGTTTATTTTTCATAAAGTATTTTAATAGTATTTTGAGATTATCTTTCCCGTGCCTGCCAGGCCAAAACCAGACCAGAGTACTCACTCACTTCATATGTCTTCTGCATGTAAGCTTTGCTAGATAAATATGTCTGTTCATACTAATTGCACATCCGCTCCTTTCCTTGCTTAAAACTCTGATGATTAATAGTAGTCCTTTGTTGCAGAAACTTATCATGTGCCTTTTTTAAGTGATGCTCTAGATCATTCTTTACTTGTCTGGTGGCATTTTTCCCTACTATAGCCCTTGCTATCATATGTGCTACATTAGTGGCTTTGACTGCGTCCCAGATCTTCTCCGGCCTGCTGACTGTTTATTCTGCAAAACATATCCATTTATCTCTACCTCAGTTTATGAGACCCATTATTCATTCTCCGGACTTAGTTTATTAAACAGCCATTTGCTCATAGAGTGGATTTCCGAATACCTTCAACATTCATCTCTACCAGTGAGTGGTCTAAAAAGCCATTCAGATAGTGATTATAATTTTTAAGACTAAGGGCCAGATGTACGACCCGTTTTTGCTTTGCGCATGCAAAAACTCTACAGGGCCATGTAGAAACGCTATTTAGCGAGTCGCAATTTATTTGTGACTCCCTAAATAGTGTTTGCAACTCGCAATTAGGAAGGGGCGTTTCAAGGGCGTCTCTTCCTAATTGCGACTCTGAGCCCTATGTATGACAGTTTTGCGACCGCAATTGCGGTCGCAAAACAGTCGCAATTTACCACCTACTTCAAGTAGGTGGTAATGCAGTCGCAAATGGAATGGGGTCCCCAGGGGACCCCTTCCCCTTTGCAAATGCATGAGAAAATATTTTTTGAGGGCAGGCAGTGGTCCCAGGGACCACTGCCTGTCCTTAAAAAATTAAACGAAAACGTTTCATTTTTTTTTTTTTTAAATGCATCCCGTTTTTCTTTAAGGAAAACGGGCTGCATTTTAAAAAAAAAGCTGCTTTATTTAAAAGCAGTTCTAGACATGATGGTCTGCTGAGCCCAGCAGGCCACTATCCCTGGGAGGGCCAGCCATTCTCAATGGGGTCGCAAAATGCGAGTGCCTCATGTATATTGAGAGAGCCTCGCATTTTGCGACCCCATTGGGAATCGCTAACAGTGTCTCTGACACTGTTGTACATTTGGAATTGCGACTCGCAAATTGCGACTCGCTGTTTTTCGCAATTTGCGAGTCGCAATTCCAAATGGTCGTACATCTGGCCCCAAGTTCTGAGGATGCTAAAAAATAGTCTAATCTTACCGCTGACTTATACCTAGCTGACAGACAGATATATTCCTGCCGGTTCAGGAATTTACACTCAGGGATCAACTAGATTTTAGCTCTTCTGGTACTCCTGTAATACCTTAGCTGTCCTAGGGTTATTCTTTCTCTGAGTAGCGGCAGATGAATCTAAATTTGGACACTGAAGGAAATTGAAATTGCTTCCTAAAATCACTTTAGCAGGAATAAAAATCATAGATTGAAACAAATTGATTAATGGAGCCGGATAGTCTTCAATAGTACCATATATTGTAACTACTGTAATGTATAAGCCAGCCAGCTGCCCGTTAATCCATGCCTGTCTTTCTTTCCTTGTCTGTTTGGGAGGCACACATTTTCTACTTTAATAACTTATTAATATACATAGCTACACCCCTATGTGCAGCTATTGATAGGGAAAGACACTCAAAACCAGCCCATTTATGAAACACTGAAAAATCAGCCAGTTTATTCTATTTTAATTGAGTCTCTTAAATCAGTATTGTATTAGGGGAAATACCCATTATTCTCTTTTCAATAGCCTTTTCTTTACTCTTGTTATTTAAGTAATTCACTGTGAATGATATGAGCTTCAATTTATCACTATCGACCAACTTCTATTGTTCTAAAACTTCCCATCTTCTGAGATAGGCGGGAATAACCTAGAGTAAGCCATTTCCATCATCCTATATCACAGCCCTGATGCGGACTATATTCTTTTGCCCTAACGTGCATCAAGGGCATAAACATACATGCACAAACATCAAGTGCACTATGCATATATACATACTATCATACACTACAAAAAGCCTAAAAATCATAAAACATCATAAAAGTGCTTGAGATTCACAAAGTGCTTAGTGCATAGTGCACTGTGCATATACAGTACATGCACCCTGATGCCAGTCATCCGCACGCACCCACAGGCGAAAGGCTTCTGGCACCATGATAGAGCGACTAAGCATTCCAGCTCCTACTAATAATGACCCCCCCCATCTCCATCCCCACCACCTCACACACAAAACAGCCCATATTTAACAATTAAGTGAGCCTCTGGAATTGCTCTAAAGAGGGACCCATAGCCATAGTATTCTAAACCCCACGTATTAGCTTTCTAAAATTTCGTTTAAGATACATTGTGCTTCCTTGATCTTGTCAAACACATGAATTTTGCCTCGCAAAAGAACTTTTAGTTTAGATGACTGGACTAGGGAGGCCTGAGCTCCATCGGTATGAAAAGGTAGGATCATGTTCCTGAAGTCTTTATACCTCCGGGCAGTCTTCACTGTCATATCTGAGAACATTTTAAATGTAAATTCTTTTTGTACTGAAAAGCTTTTCTCTATAATTGCTTTAGATAAGACCAACTCCTTGACTCTAAAATCCCCAAAATTGATTTGAATTGTAAGTGGGTACTTGGCTCTCGTGGAATCTGTGAGGGAACTCTTCAAGCATGTATTATTGTCAAGTTTTGAGGGTAATCAGGCAGAATGTGGCTCCAGATGAGTGGCTCCACATAGGCGATGGGACCCACACTCTGCTCCTTCCCCTCAGGGACTCCTGTTATTCTTAAGTTGAAGCGCCAAGAATGATTTTCCAGTTGCTCCTTCTTGCCCCGCAGAAATACAATCTCCTTTTCCATCTGTTCTGTTTCCTGAGTAAACTCAGATAGCTTATCCTCGTAGCATGATACCTGTTGCTCGATTTCATCCATCCTGTCTACAAATTGTGTCATTTGTGCCTCAGGTTTAGTTGATCAATGTAAACGGGGAGAATGAATCCACAAACATTTTTATGGAGCTACCATCTAGATATACATTGCACTCAGGATATTTAATTTGATTAACAGGGCTACCATCTTTTATTTGAAAATTATCTTCCTTATTACTTGGGGTCCTTCTTCTGGTGTTCTGTTCTCACCTCCTTTCCCACCTCTAGAAATATCTCTGCATCAAAAAGGCCTTTCTTGTTGTATTTCCTACAAGTGGCTGACTTTGCTTGGCAATTGGGGTAAATAGCCAAGTGGTTGCAGCTGCTACAGCGGGAGCATTTAAGCTTACTATTTTCAGACTAATTTTTATGGAGGTGATCATTCATTGTTTTTATTTTACATATTGCAGCTTCAGATTCCGCTTATGTTATTTCAGAGATTTGTTCATTTGTGGTAGGGGTTCTTATTTTTTTTAAACACATGGCAGTGTGCTCTATGGACTTCACAATCTCAATAGTTTCATGTAAGTTAGGTTGTTTGTGCAATCAATTTTTTTGTATTCTCGTGTTATTTGTGCATCGCACCAGCTGGTCTCTTATGAGGGAGTCGTTCAATTTCTCAAAGTTACACAACATGCTCAAATCCCTGAGTACAGCGACATAAATAGTCACACTTTCTTGTTTACCCTGGGTCTGGCTGAAGAATTTATGGTGTTCAAGTACTATATTGATTTTGTCCCCAAATTGATTTTCTAGTTTAAGAAAAGTAGTTTTAGACTTGTATGCGTCTTCATCATCTTGTGGTATATCTGGGTCCACTAATGTTTCAAAAATGTTCCTGCCATGTGTGCCTAAGGTATGAAGTAATATATGTTGTTTTCTTATAAGGCTGAACCTTTCTCCCCCAATGGCTTTTAGGGAAGACTAAAAATCTTCACCCATTCCTTCCATGTTATATTGGGTTCTTCTAATTAGTTTGAAAATTGTGCAGGTTGTGACATACTTGCAGCTGCCATAATGCACTAGAATGTAGATACTTATATACTTAAAGCAGAGAAATCACCAACCCTAATTCATAAATATGACTGCTATATTTTACAGATTGTACATCAGTAAAGGTGACCGTAAGCAAATAAACTGACTTCTGGTTTGTAAGAAGATAGAACATAAAATTTGAACAACATAAATTTGAAGCATACAATTTGAACAGACTGAATGACCATTAAGCCACAATTTAACTTTGGCTTCAACTGCAAGAGTATAGAAGTGTTAAGTAACTATAATCAATAACATACGGGAATTACACATACACTGCCTAGAACCAAGAACTATGGTGCATATGATGCTGCTTGTATTCTTTAACTTCATGTAAACATGAATAAACTGCTATGTATAGAACACACACGTTAAATATCGTAGTGTGCGTGTCACTGTATAGAAAGTATGTAGAAACGACCATTCCAATATTAAATTAGATGTGCGTGCCACTATAAATTCATATGCTCTTCGACGACACGCTTAGGAGAAAGTCAGATTTGGGTGTGGGTGTCACCATTATAGGGGCAAAATAGATTAAATTTGGTGCATGTGCCGCTGCACACTGTCTGCCATGAGAGAAAATATTGTCTAAAGGTGTGTGTGTCACCGTTGTAGAACAGAACAGGCACAGCTATGTGGCACGCTTCTGATAATAGAAAAGTTTTGGTGTGCGTATCACCACAATGTGTTGGTTAATCGATAACACGCTAAAAGGCAATGTATTTTAGGTATGCGTGTCACCGCTTAGGGCGGAACAGACCCGCTTTGGGGACACGCTTCGCTAGCTCTCGATATTCACGCTGAGAGGGCAAGGTTTCAGTGTGCATGTCACTGCCGAGGGCGGAGAAACACGCCTGGTGGATATGCCTCGTCAGCTACGGTGTGCGTATCATGCTGAAGGTGAAAAGATATGCCTGAGAGGAACACGCCCAGGGGTGGGCTTAATCGGAAGACTCCGGTCGGAATTCCTCTGAGGTCGGTGACTAGAGAGGGAAGTAAGAAGCACTGCAGATACTGCTCCTACACTGGGGAAATAACCCAGGAATGTGCCGAGATATCTCATCCTTGAGTCCCTCGATGGCTCTCAGAGGGGTCCAGGAAGAAACGGGGTCGCTAAGGTAAGAGGGCGCTACTAACTGTAACGGCAGACAGATTCCCACAGATAACCACGTCTAATGTTCACATTGGGGGGCACCTCATTTGTAGAGAAATTGAAACACCAGGCTTCCGAGGATCACAGAGTCAAGCGCTAGATACAGTGGGTGACACAAGGAAGCGCAGAGAAGTCTCCTCACCCCTAGAAAAAGAGACTGTCAATGTGGTATCCTCAAGTAAGAAATATATATACATTGAGGTATCCCAGGAAAGGTTGAATAAGTACAGCACCTTCGCCCATGTAGGATTAAATGGAAGTGTATAATCACTGCAGGTCGCAGTGTAGGGTCCCAATCTGGATCCTAATTCTGCGTACTCTTGAAGTAGATGAGGAGGATACAGAACGGGAGGAGACAGCCACTGCCCCTTACCCAGACCAAACCGTCGCCAGAGTTGTAAAGATGACAAAATACCGAAGATATAATTCAAGTCTTTAATCTGAGGCTCCTCTCTCCACCATAACATCACTCTCTGGCCTGCTTGACAGAGTAGAATCTCCAGACAATCAACATTCTAAAAGCAGGCTGCATTTCCAACTGTGGGAATACACCAACAGGTAATTCAGGGAGGAGGAACGTAGGGGGCCTGATTACGATCTCGGCGGGTGGGATACTTCGTCATAAACGTGACGCATATCCGTCTGAGTTTTACAAGTTCCATAGGATATAATGGAATTGTAATATGGCGGTCGGGATATCCCTCACGTTTGTGACGGAGTAACCCTGTCCGCCAAGATCGTAATCAGGGCCTTAATAAGGCACAGGAACATACCATTATGCAAATACTTAAGAAATACAGCGCAGTTAAAATACTGACATTATAACACAAACCTACCAAACTTTATTGGGGTAAAAGGCTTGGAAAAGGCAATTTGTTGTCTCAAATTCAGATTCAGATTCAGCCTCACTTATGCCTCAATGATAAGTTAAAAACTTGGAATAGGATGTATTTATTATGCCCTCTAAATACCTCACCCCAGGTTAATGGTATTTATTGGGTGTGACAACTACCTCAGCCTTTGCCAACCTACTCATATTCTGGTAGCTAAGTGAGAAGAATGCAGGGCAACTCAGCACACAGACAGTACATCATACTTTGCTGCAAAGGTTTATATTTTGATGTGAATGCACGTCATAATTACACAAGTTATTTTCATTTGCAAGAACCAAACAATTTGCCTTGTATTTGGAAGTTGCAGCATAAAGTGCCTTTTTGTCTCCATTTCTGGAGCCTTATGCATTGTTTGATTATGATAGTTGGAATGCCACTGTCACTTTATAAAGTGTTTGCAGTACTGAATCTTGGCATCTCAGAGGGCTGTGGACAGGTACAGGATTCGGAGGATGAAGATATCCCTTGGCATGTTATTCATACCTCTCCCTCACCTGAACAATATTCTTTTTCACCGCAGCCAAAGCATAGCGCTGACTGCTTCTCCTGAGAATGTTGGGCAGGGTCAGATAAGAAATAGCAAACCCTGTGACCCCGATCATGAAGCAACCCAGGAACCAATCAGAATGCGAACCGGTCCACTTAAAGAGCGAGATACAGAAGCAGTGGAGGAGAAAAAAAATACGGCGGCTGGCGAACCAGAAGTTGTTACAAGCCACCTCGAGGAGAACGCGAATCTCCACCTATAAATCCTGCGGTTAATTCAGTCCTCAACTCTTCGCTTGGCCAGGGTATGGTACCCAGTTGCTGGAAAAAGGCAAAAATTGTTCCCCTTCTGAAGAAACCTACTGCAGACCCTGAGGTTGCTTCCAACTATAGGCCCATTTCATTGTTGCCTTTCTTCTCCAAGGTCCTTGAGAGGTATGTCAACTCCGTGCTAACTGATTACATTGAAGGTAACCATGTTCTCCATGACAGTCAGTCAGGTTTTAGATCTTCCCTTAGCACTGAGACTGCTCTTCTTGAGGTTTCGGAGACTATTAAATCTCAGGTGGATAAAGGGGGTAGCGCGGTGTTGATATTGTTGGATTTGTCCGCGGCCTTTGACACCGTGCCCCATGACCGGCTTTTGTGCAGGTTAGCCGAGTGCGGCATTGGTGGCGCGGTGTACAATTGGTTTGCCTCTTTCTTGTCTGAGCGGCAGCAGGAAATTTGGACCCCGCCTTTTACAGCTGTTATTCCCTCAATGCAAGTGGGTGTCCCGCAGGGCGCTATTTTGAGCCCTACGCTTTTTAATATCTATATGGCCCCACTTGCATGTCTGGCTGAGTCACACGGAGCGAAGATTATTTCTTACGCCGATGATACTCAACTACTGTTCACGTGTGACAAGGGGGCGAATTTCCAGGGAATGGAGATAAATAGATGCTTAACGGAGGTTTTTTCCTGGTTGCAACTTAATCAACTTAAGTGTAACCCTGAAAAGTCCGAAATCATGTTTTTTGGATGTCCCCCATGCGCCAACTGGAGCTCATGGTGGCCGTGTGACATGTCTCCTCCGGCTGCCCCAGTTGACACAGTAAAAAACTTGGGAGTTAAGTTGGACACTAGTCTTTCAATGAAGTCCCAGATCCAAACTGTTGCTGGTACCTGTATCGGGCTGATCAGAATGGCAAAAAACTTCCTTCCTCTTCTCCCGGTTGAATCCCGGAAGATCGTAGTGCAGGCCTTGATTACATCCAGGTTGGATTATGTAAACATCCTGTATCTGGGGCTCCCTGAATATTTGCTCAGTCGGCTGCAGGTGGTTCAGAATGCCGCAGCCAGAGCTATCCTTATGGTTAGCCCCAGAACACGCATGTCGCCCCATCTGAAAGCACTACATTGGCTCCCGGTGAGAAAGAGGATTCAGTTTAAGGCTCTGATGTTTGCCTATCGGGCTTTCTATGATTTGGGTGCGGTCTATCTGAGAAATAGGATCCAGCACTATCAGCCTCAACGTGTTTTACGGTCCTCGGGTCAATCCCTGATGGTGATTCCTAAATTCACTCGCTCTCGGACTGGAGGTCGCTCTTTCCAGGTTCAAGCGGCCTGTCTATGGAACACTCTGCCCCTTCATCTTAGACTGACTCAGGACTTGTTGCCCTTTAGAAGATTACTTAAAACATGGCTGTTCCAGCAATAATACGATGGTTGGGCAGGCTGGGGTTCTCTGTTCTGGTGGTTTTGGAGATTAGCACCGGGACACTCTTTGTGAGTAACCGTGCGCTTTATAAATCCCTATTTCATTTCATTTCATTTCATTTCAATCTCAAACCCACCTGGTTCCTCTCCGAAGACTGGAGAAGAGGCGCTGCCCGAGGGTTTACAGCCCCGAGACAGACATCCTTGGATCCCTCAACCCGTACTTCGGACAACAAAACCAGAGAGGACGCCAAGAACTCGTCCGGGCCCGGCCGGCATCCTTACGTTCAGACAGAAGCGGTAGGCTGTAGCAGAGCCCCCGGTTGGACTTACAGCCCGCCACTTTCCTGGAGAAACATGGCTTAGTCAGGTACGGGCCGGATCAGGGGAAAACGGGAGGGAAGGGGGACATAACGGTTCTCTACCTCTTTTTAGGGATTTTTTTCTCCCTCTTTATTTCTTTAAGTTTTTTCCCCCCCCATTACTCGTGTAAGTAAATAAGCATAGTAAGCACTCTTTCTAAAAGTGTAAAGCATATCTCGACTGGAGATTTTAGTCTTAATTTTCGAGCCAAAAGACTTCGTGGGGTTAACAAAGTTTTTCTGCTCATGTTACATTTTTCTTCCTTTCATCTGCGACACGCTATATTATTTTAAATCACGGGTGTCAGTCTTTATGGGAGCGGCCCTCTCCTGGTACAACAGTCTAAAGAAGAGTGATTTACCCCTGGCGTCTCTTTCTTCCTTTGAGGCTGTGTTGTGACCGGGTCGCGAAGAACGAAGACGCTGAAAGTCTAGAAAGAGAGAAGAAGAGAAAACCGAAGAAGAGACTGCATTACTACCGTGGTTGATAAATTATTGAAAGCAATAACATAAAACAGGAGAAATAAAACAAGAGTGCTAACATAACTTAGTTGTAAGTGTGTTAAAATCCCGCCAACTGTGACAAGTGGTGGAGAATGTCGGCAAATTGACTCCCATTGCTAAAAATGGAGAACGTGATACAACAACTTATTCAAGGGCAGTGGAAATTAGAATGGGCTCTTGAGAGACAGATGTCCTCCGCCAAAGCGGATCGTGAAACATTTAAGGATTCCATGAAAGCCCAAGTAGAGAGTCTTCACAAGGTAGCGGAGGACCAATTCCAATTGACTTCTAATCTTTCTACCTCCCGTTCTTCACCTCTAGGACCGCACATTTCCTTACAGAAGTACGTCCCTGGGGAAGACCCTGACGCCTTCCTTTTGAACTTTGAACGAGCCGCTAAAGCTTGTGCTTGGCCTCCAGAAAAATGGCCCTTTTTTCTGGCTCCCCTATTAGTGGGAGAAGCCCAAGCTGCTTATCAGGTAGCCAATCCTTATGGCACTACATCGTATGAGGAGATCAAGGGTGTCATATTGGATCACTTAGGATTGGATGCGGAAGCCTACCGTCTGAAATTTAGAAGAGAAATAAGTGCACCTAGGGATAATCCCAAGACTCTTTTTTTTAAACTGAAACTAGCGGCTGATAAATGGCTCAAACCGCTAGAAAACACAAAAGAAGAGATCCTGAATCTAGTATATTTAGAACAGTACTTGGAGGCTCTTCCTCTGGCAACACAAAAATGGCTTAGACAACATACTGGATTAACAGTGGAACAAGCAGTAGAAATGGTCACTACTTTTTCAAGAGCCCAGCCTCGTTCTGTTTCGGGGAACCATAGAAAAACGTGAGAGGAGGTATTAATAATCCGATCAAAAATGACAAGAAACATCCTCACAGAACCATCCAAAGTTAGAACATTTAGAACAATGACAACTCCCTTAAAAAATCCTCAGTGTTTTGACTGCGGCGAGTGGGGACATATATCTTGATCTTGCCCCAACAAAAAATCTACTGAGGAACCCATGGCCATCAACTGTATACCCCGCACCGTCCTGTGCTCTCAGGAACGGGGTCATTGTTTCTATGTAAATCTTTTTCTTAAAAGCCGATCCATTACGGCTTTGTTAGATTCGGAGTGCAGACAATCAGTTATCCAACAGAAATTGGTACAACCCTCACAACTTCTGCCTTACAAAAAAGTAAATATTAGATGCCTCCATGGGGATGTAAAAAATTATCCAGTAGCTGAGGTAGTGGTAACTACACAAACAGGGAAGGACTTGAAGGTGGAAGTAAGGGTGGTACCAAGTCTCCCTGAAGAAATGATACTGGGTACAGATAATACAGAATTCCTGTCCATGTTCCGGACACAATTACCTTCTTTACAACCTCAGGAACAGATGGAACAACCCCCTCAAAGTCAAAATACCTTACTTACCTCCGAGCCTTGGCAAATAGATAGAGATTTTCACCATGCCCAAAGAAATGATGGGAATCTACAAAACGCGTGGAGAGAGGCTACGGAGAATGAAGGGAAACCCCTGTCTCATTTCCCTCAGTTTCTCATAAAAAGGGTCTCTTATAAAGATTGGAAAAACCTGGGTCTGATCTCCAACTCCCTGCCCAAAAGAATTTAGGGAACAAATCCTTTTCGTTTCCTCGTTTACACCTACTGGATGGACACACAGGGGCGGAAAAAACATCCCAAATGGTTTTGAGATACTTTTATTGGCCAGGTATTCATGCAGAGATAAAAAAATATTGTCAGGAGTGTGAGGTTTGTCAGCGAAAAAAACCCTATAGACCTCCCTCAGTTCCTCTTCAACCATTACCTATAATTGGCAAACCATTTGAGCGTATTGGAATAGATTTGATTGGTCCCTTCCAAAAATCCAAGAGCGGGAATACATATGTCCTTGTAGTCGTCGATTATGCTACTCGCTGGCCTGAGGCAGTTCCCCTCAGGGCAGCCACTACAAGGAACATAGCCCATGTTACTCATTGAAATATTTTCCAGAGTAGGCTTCCCTAAGGAAATCATTACTGACCAAGGTACTCCTTTCGTCTCCAAACTAATGCAAGAAATACGTACTATTCTGGGTCTCACTCACCTCAAAACATCTCTATACCACCCCCATACTGATGGATTAGTAGAACATTATAATGGTACCCTCAAGCTCACCCTTTGAAAAATGCTTCTCGGAGACGGAAAAAATTGGGACCTCCTCCTTCCCTTGGCTGTCTTTGTCATCAGAGGAGAGGTTCAAAGCAGTCTAGGCTGCTCCTCGTTTGAGCTTTTGTATGGTCGACAGCCCAGAACCTTACTCGAATTGATCAGAGAAGCCTGGCAAAAGGATGTTGGAACGGAAGCACAAGACCTGTTGGAATACGTCCAACAATTAAGATCCCGAATTGGTAAACCGAGGGACTTAGCTCACACTCAGCTTGAGAGAAATCAGGGAAAACATAAATGATTCTATGACAAAGGGAAAAAATGGAGGGAGTACCAAATAAACAACTGGGTACTTATTCTACTTCCCTCCTCTAATAAAAAAATTAAGGCTGAATGGAAGGCCCCTATCAAATAGTAGATAAAATAGGGAAAACCACCTACAAAATAAAAATTGGTCCTTCTAAGAATCAGACCTACCATATAAACCTTTTAAAAAAATGGTTGGGACCCCCACCAAAAAAGGATATTTTCTTCAAAAAGAGACTTCACTAGACAGCACCATTAAGAAATTAGTCATTAATGATGAACTAAATAAAAAACAAAAAGATTCACTTGCCTCTATCTTTTCCGATTCTCCTAGTTGTACCCGGTTATCAGAACATGCTATCACTACAGACAAGGGAATGGTTGTCCGACACAAACCTTACAGAATACCGGCAGCCAGAAGGGAGGCAGTTAGTAAAGAGATATCCGCTATGCTGAGGATGGGAGTGATTCAGCCCTCCAAAAGTAACTGGTCCTCCCTAATTGTACTCGTCCCTAAACCAGATGGATCTATACGTTTCTGTATAGATTTTAGGGTTGTCAATCGAATATCTAAATGTGATGCCTATTCCCTTCCCCGGGTGGATAAACTCATTGAGAAGTTAGGAAAGGCTAAATACATCACCACATTAGATTTAACAAAAGGGTATTGGCAAGTACCTCTACAAAAGGAAGACCAGGAGAAAACGGCCTTCTCCACTCCGGATGGACTTTTTGAATTTACTGTCTTGCCTTTTGGCCTACACAGGGCCCCTGCAACCTTTCAAAGGTTAATTAATAAGATACTCAAGACTCATCAAGCTTACTCGCCTGCGTATCTGGATGATATAGAAATTTTTAGCCCCACTTGGGAGATGCATTTACAACATCTCCACATGATACTTAATGAGCTACAACTCGCTCAATTACATGTTAATGCAAAAAAATCCCGTGATTGGTTCACTAAAGTAAGGTACTTAGGCTACATATTGGGAAACAGACTGATTGAACCGCAGGAGGAGAAGGTCTGAGCTATCGCAGACACCCCTTTTCCAAAAAACTGCGAAGAAATACAGGTTTATTTTTAGCCCTTCTACGGTATTATAGAAGGTTTATTCCCTGTTATTTTGAAATAGCAGACCCCTCACAGACCTTCTAAAAAACAAATGTGTCAAAACAAAGTCTCCAGAATCCTTCAATAGCAGCTAAAGAGGCCTTTCTGGAACTCAAAAAAACTATTACCTCTAGCCCCATCCTTACTTCTCCTGACTTCTCTAAAACATTTCTCCTTCAAACTGACGCCTCCGATATTGGGGTGGGGGCTGTTCTTTCACAAAATAATAATGAGGGTAAAGACGTACCAACCTATTCATAAGTCAAAAACTCTTTGTCCGCAAACATAAATATTTCACGATTGAAAAGGAATGTCTCACTGTTAAGTGGGCTAATGAAAAATTGAGATACTACCTGGAGGGCCACTATTTCATCCGATATACTGACCATGCCCCTTTAACTTGAATGAGCAGGACACGCCTGGTGGTGACCAGGCCGCCGAAGAAAACACGGAGTCACAATCCCTCCACCCCAACCCCAATCCCACCTCCCAAGTTACACCCCCAGTTGGTTAGTTAAAAACAACACTCGTAAGCTACCCACAGCAGCAGCAGAGTTACACTAACAAGACCCAAAAACCAAACACATCACTACAGATCCAGAACACCCTAGAACGCATACGCCACATATGGTGGGCACAACATGCCCAAACACTCAACAAACCCACTCGCACTACACACTGGCAACTTAATGTACTGAAAGATGAATAACTGTAAATGATGTTGTTTACGCTTGTATACTCTAAACCTGAAAAACGTATTAAAAAGGTTTGCAAAAAAAAAACTTGGATGAGCAGGACCATGGGTAATAATCCCAGGGTCCTCCAATGGTTTCTTTCCCTGCAGCCTTTTCAATTTGAGGTTCATCAACGGAGCGGTAAGGAACATGCTAATGCTGACTTCTTCTCTCGGATGCCTCTTTTCCCCAAAGGGGAAAATCTTAGGGAGGGGATATGTGGACGGGTACTGGATTCGGAGGATGAAGATCTCCCTTGGCATGTTATTCATACCTCTCCCTCACCTGAACAATATTCGTTCTCCCCGCAGCCAAAGCATAGCGCTGACTCTGCTTCTCAGGAGAATGTCGGGCAGGGTCAGATAAGAAATAGCGAACCCTGTGACTCCGATAATGAGGCAACCAATCAGAATGCGAATCGGTCCCCTTAAAGAGCGAGATAGGGAAGCAGTGGAGGAGGAGAAAAAAAATACGGGGGCTGGCGAACCGGAAGTTGTTACAAGCCATCTCGAGGAGAACGCGAATCCCGAACCCACCTAGTTCCTCTCCTGAGACTGGAGAAGAGACGCTGCCCGAGGGTTTACAGCCCCGAGACCGACATCCTTGGATCCCTCAACCTGTACCTCGGACAACAAAACCAGAGAAGACGCAGAGAACCCGTCCGGACCGGCATCCTTACGTTTAGGCAGAAGCGGAAGGCTATGGCAGAGTTCCCGGTCGGACTTACAGCCTGCCGCGTTTCTGGAGAAACGTGGCTTAGTCAGGTACGTGGCCAGATCTGGGAAAAACGGGAGGGAAGGGGGACATAACTGTTCTCTATCTCTCTTTGGGGATTTTTCCTCCCTCTTCATTTCTTTAAGTTTTTTTCCCCCCATTAACCGCATAAGTGAATAAGCAAGGCAAGCACTCCCTCTAAAATTGTAGAGCATTTCTCGACTGGAGATCTTAGTCTAAATTTTTGAGTCAAAGGACTTCGTGGAGTTAACGAAGTCTTTCTGCTCCTGTTACGTTTTTCTTCCTTTCATCGGCACACGCTATATTATTTTAAATCAGGGGTGTCAGTCTTTATGGGAGCGGCCCTCTCCTAGTACAACAGTCTAAAGAAGAGTGACTTACACCTGGCATCTCTTTCTTCCTTTGAGGCTGTGTTGTGACCGGGTCGCGAAGAACAAAGATGCTGAAAGTCTAGAAAGAGAGAAGAAGAGAAAAACAAAGAAGAGACTGAATTACTACAGTGGTTGATAAATTATTGAAAGCAATAACATAAAAGAGGAGAAATAAAACAAGAGTGCTAACATAACTTAGTTGTAAGTGTGTTAAAATCCCCCAACTGTGACAAGGGCAGATACACTTTTCTCCCATGCATGCACATACAACACCTTACCTATCTTAGTTACACAGTCCAACAAACTAAATGCCTAGGCTTCACACTGATCACTAAATACCTTTAGCTCATACTACTAGCATATCACAGGATGACTCTTTGGCAGATATTTGTCAAAAAAAGTATCATTTATAACATCTGGATTGGTTTGTATGTGCTATATTTATGAATTTCCATATTTTTTGTGCCCAGTCCACTAGAGCAGGGGGTCACTGCTACCACCATGACAGCAACAACAGTAGCACAAAACTAGCCACAATAACTTTGACCACAGCCACTTCTGTAATAACGTCAACGACTGCAATCAGAGTTGCAAACCAAGCAGTGACAACAGCTTTAACCATAGCAAGGTCTACAGCAGTAACCACATCTACCATCACAACAGGGGCCACAGCATCAACAACAGTTGTCATAACAACAGTGACATCAGCCGTCACTTGGCAGGGGCAACAACAGCTACCAGCTAAGAGCATGGTTTGGACCATTGTGGCAACCGAAGCAGGGACCAAATCATCAATCACAGCTGCCACCATGGCAGGGACAACAATTGCATCAACGGCTGCCAGCAAGGCAGTGACAACAGCAGTGACCACATTTGTAATTACAGCAGAGGCAGCTGCTACAAGAGCAGCCACAACGGCAGGAACCACAACAAGAACAACTGCTGCCACTGCAGCAATAACTGCAAGCACAGCAGCGACCACAGGAGCGATCATAGCAGGAATAAAAGCAACAACCATATTTGTAACCTAAACAAAGTCAACAGCTTCCACCATGGAATGGGTAACAGCAGTGACAACAGCAACACGGGCTGCCAGTACAGCAGGCACCACAGCAGCGACTACAGCTGCTGCATGCTCCATGGACCACTGCAGAAACCATATCTGCTACAAAAGCAGGGGCAACAGCAGTGGTCACAACAACAGCCACCACAACTGCAGTAACATCAGCAGGGACCACAGCTTCTATTGTGGCAAGGCCAACAGCAACAAAAGCTGGCAGAAAGGCTGAGACAACCACATTCACAACGATTTGTAACCACAGCAGGATCAACAGTAATGGCAACTATCAGGAACCACATCAGCGACAACAGCTGCCACCAAAACAGGGATAACAGCTCAACAGCTACTACCAGAAAGAGAGGGATCATCAGCAGTGAACACAGTTATAACCACTGAGAAATCAAACAAGTGATATGCAGAATGCTTGAATTATTCTCAGCCACTGGTATTTGGGCCACATTCCACCACTACAGATGGAACCCAACTATATGTAAAAGAACCTTGAGTCTGCTGCAGTATGAACAGTCCAACCTGAAACACTAAGTCAGAGGTCTTCAAACTTGGAGTCACATGATACTTTTTGGAGGAGGTGCACATCCCTCATCAAAATTGGTGCAGCCATATTAAATCGGGGGGGTCAGACAAAGAGAAGTGCTCCACTGTTTGTAAGCATAGCTTGGAAGTGTGACCTGACCTGGCCTGTTTCCAAGTTGTCTTCTTAAACACATAATTGAAAGTGAGGGGATTGGAGAAGGAAGATGTTAGGCCAGCTCTGGCACCCACCTATGGCACAGCTGCACTGTGTTCAAACTCCTGGGGGCCTCAGAGTGATAGCCGGGGAGGGGTCTGAAGTGCAAGAGGAGGGGTTGTCTCAATGTAATTTTTTTTTTTTTTTTTTTACAAACAGACAGCAGAGACTGCCTGCTGGGAGCCTCGGAGCAATGGCCCACGGTGGGGTTGAGGTTGGAGGGTGCAATATATTTTTTTTTTTGTCTCACTGTGAGTTAAGTCTAGCCTATCGGCGCAGCTGCCTAGTTGCAAGAGACATATTGTGGACTTTTCAAGCACTTACAGCCCGCCCATTGCTTTCCATTCATTGGCTTTATTCTCACTCTCATTTGCTTGCTTCTTATTCAAAGGCTTTCCTTGTCGCCTCATGCTGCTTACCTCATGTGCTGCAAGCTCTGCCTTGTACAACTACCCCATGCTCTGTGTTGCGTTCTCTCTCTTGTGATTCGCTCGCTGAACAGTAAATTGATTTAAATTATTTGTATTTATTTAAAATGAGAAAAAAGACACTTTTGTTTATTTTCCCCCTTTTGCCCCCACCTTCACATAACTTAATAAGCCCCGCCCACTCTTTTCCAACCCTAAGGTTTTGAAGGGAACAGACCAGAAATCATTTTGCCTTCAGGTGACTCAGCACAAATAAGTATGAAGACCTCTGCGCTAAGCTGTGCTCCCTCTGAATGTGAACGCACGCAACCCCAAACAGGTTCGACATGCTGGGCCTTATCTTGGAGGTACATCTATAGTCCTGTGGCACTATAAGCACAGGACTCTATCAATGTATATTCTGTGCACTTATGGTATCTCATTGATACAAACAAGCAACATCAAAGCCAATAAATAGATTAACCGCTGAGGCTTTTTCATCCTAGTGCTGAACCCTTTTAAGCAATTTGGGGTAGTTTGTGCTTTAGGTCTCCATGGCTTTTTCCCAACATAAAGTTTACACGCCAAATTTCTGCCATTTTTCCCCACATCATGGGGATTATAAAGGTACCCAGGGTTTGTGGATTCCTCTGGAGAGGACCCAGAAAATAGGCAAAATATAGCTACATTTTGAGTTTATAGGGAGAAATATGAAAAAGAGCTCCTCAATAAAAGTGTCAATTTTTAGCCTAGAAAATAGCATCAACAAAGGTTTGCTGTGCTAAAGCCACTATCTTCTCAGCTTTCAGGAACATGCAGAGCTGAATCAAAAAAACAATGTATTTATCTCAGTTTTGGCATTTTTCTAAAAGGTAGCCCATTTTTCCTAATTTTTGTACTTTCAACATACTTCCAGTTTGTGGTGGAAACCGGTGTGAAACCCACAGGTGATGTTAACCACAAAGAGCTGCTCCTAACTTAGTGACCACTGTGAGGTTTGGGATATGTTGTGAGTGAAGACATCTCACAAAATGTAACGGACTGGTCTCACACACCACCTGGTGTCATGCTTCATCATTGACCAGTCCTCGCCCTCTAAAACCTTGGTTTGATAGAGGGCGGGCATACACCTGACGACAGGGATGCACTTCTAAACTAAGTGGGGGCCCATAAATAAGTGAATGTGGTTAAAAATCATTATAGTTATCTTTATCGTGTTTTTAATGTGAAAGGTAACTATATGATATTAAAATCAAATGACGGTATATGGGGAATTAATGTCCCCTAACCGTTATGTGAAAGGTCAACATGTTTCTGCCTTGTTGGCCCGGTTGGGTCCAGGGCATTCATCAGGACCTAATTAGAACATGAGGGCTCCGTTCTTACCAGCTGGTGGCAAGAGTAGACCACTGTGTGGGCGTGATCAATGTCACTCTCCACAGTTTGATGGCTTCTAAATTCAAGCCTGTAAAAGAAATTTTGAAGAAACATATAAGCCAACAAGCCTTCGTTGTGGTGGAATACTGATCACAATACATGCACTGTTTCAGTACAACGTGAGTGACTACTTGTGTGACATGTGGCACTCTATTTGTGTACACAAATCCAGAGAAACAAGTAGTGTGAGCGCAAGTCTCACTGTTCTTACCCTAAATACCAAAGCTACTTGCCCCATGGAAGGAGGGGAGGGGAAACCCCTGTTGTCAAACCCTGAAGACCATATCCTCAATCCAAACATCCCATTTCTGAAACACCTAAAAATTTGGAAGCGTTACATTGATGATGTGTTGATTGTATGGCACGGGACAGAGGAGGAAGCAACAGAATTTGTCCAATGGGTCAATTCCAAAGACAACCATCTTAAATTTACACATACTATTGACAAGAACCACGCAATCTTTCTGGATTTGGACATCAACATAACTCAAGAAGGGTTCACTACAAAAGTTCATAACAAAACCACAGATAGAAACAGTTTACTTCTCTTTGAGAGCTACCACCCCAGGGCCCTGAGACAAAATCTCCCGGTAGGCCAGTTCCTCCGAATACGACGGAACTGTTCAAACATAACAACTTTTGAAGAACAGGCAGGACAGCTGGAGAACAAACTCTTGGAACGCCATTATCCGAAGAAAATGGTGAGAAGAGCAAAGAAACGCGCCAGGAACAATCCGAGAGAAGCACTATTAGAGGACGTAATAAAAGAAGACACCAAAAGACTGGTATGCGTTACCACATACATCCCGGCCTCCAATACAGTACAGAAAATCGTGAGAAAAAACTGGCACATTCTTAACAGTGCAGGCAATCAGTGGCAACCACCTCTGTTCGCCTTCCGACGGAACAGGAGCTTGCGTGACGAATTGGTACACGCGAAGACACCAACAAATGATGTAGAAGAGCAACAAACCTTGTGGACCCACTCACGACCCGTGGGTCACTTCTCATGTGGAAACTGCACATCTTGCAGTCTTACCACCAACACTAAGGAGGTAGATATAGGGACCGGGAAACCTTGGCAGCTACGAGAATTTAGTAACTGTAATACGGAGAACGTTGTGTACCTCCTAACCTGTCCCTGCGGCCTCAGATATGTAGGCATGACCACCAGAAAAATCAAGGTGCGAATCAGTGAACACCGGAGCACCATCCGGTGTAAAAGAATAACACCAAACTGACACGCCACTTCACTGAAAAAAACCATAAAGACACAGACCTGAGATGGTCAATTTTGGAAGTGATGAAAAACGCAAGTTCGATCTGACAAAAGCTTTACATGTGAGGGAACAACGATGGGTTTTCCGCCTACGGTCCTGGCAGCAAGGTCTCAATGATGAAATACCATGGCTCCAGATGGGACAATAGGAACCTCTAAACCACCACCAGCAGAGTTACATGCACCACTATACATCATCTATACATATTGGGCATGTCTGATATATAATCACTTATGTGATTTGAACCCACCATCACATAGTGTACCATGCCCATTTAGCTGGTATGGATGTATTTATTTATGATAAGTAAACATTTATTGATTCAATGACTAATTCTCTATGAGGGCCACATAAGTATTTCCTTAAGTGAACCAGGTCTCGAGCCCCAAAATGGTCCCAAACACCTTGTATCGATCCTCATTCGAATCCCACAATGACCATGGCTGACTACGAATTTCAGGATTAGTCCCTTGACGCACAGACAATTCATTAGGATAAATATTACAAATAATGGCTTTTTGTTTGCACGTCATATGCTCTCCATCCTCCTTTTATTATGTCCCTTTTCATTTGTATTAGGGCCCCTTTATAATTATTATTGGAAGGCGTAACTGTCAACATGGTGACATCATTCACGCACAAACATAGCCCTTGAATAGCTGATACAGTTATGGACTCTTTTTCATCTCATGCGCTTCACTCTGCAAAATTGAGCATGCGCAGCCACCTGCCACTTCCTTAGTCCCGCCCTTAGCCACTCGATACATCAGAGTAACATCCTCCTTTTCCTCACGCGCCACTATCCACCGGAATGAGCATGTGCGGACACCAGCCATTTACTATTCAGGCACCCGTATGCGTTTACACAGGCAAGTGCTATTTTAACAGGCGCGGACACTTGCAACTATTTAACTCCCGGCCTTGATCAGTTGATATATCAGCGCAACTTTTGTTTCTCATGCGCCATAGTCCGCCACATTGAGCATGCGCGGACAACAGCCATTCCTGTATTAGGCACTCGCATGCATTTAATACAGGCCAGTGCATACCTAATTCTCCGTACTCGCGCTGAACTTTACATCATAGAGCATGCGCGAACACCGGCCATCTTTGAGTCAGGCATTCGCACGGAGGACATAGGAAGTCACGCACCTGATTAAAGATTTCCATAGCCTAGTCATAACTCACTCTGAGCATGTGCACTTGGACTCCATGGATAAACCAGGCCTCTCTTTTGGGACACAGGAAACCATACACCTGATGGTATTCAACATCACCTGTGAACCGTTTGACATCAATTAGCGTGAGAGGTCACACACTATATATAGCGCGATCTCTCCCTCCTCATTTCCACATCGGGGAGGAACGGGAGCAGTCGCCTAGGAACCACATGGGAAATTTCCCTTGAAGCAGTAAGGGTTTGAATGAGAGTTGAGTGAATGTATGATATTTTAACCACTCCATGTGTAGATGTGGTTGAATGCGTAGTGGTCTTTGTTCTGTCACAGACCACGGTTTTCACGCCAATTATGATTTGTTTCTTCAACAGGGTTTGACAACAGGGGTTTCCCCTCCCCTCCCCTCCTTCCATGGGGCAAGTAGCTTTGGTATTTAGGGTAAGAACAGTGAGACTTGCGCTCACACTACTTGTTTCTCTGGATTTGTGTACACAAATAGAGTGCCACATGTCACACAAGTAGTCACTCACGTTGTACTGAAACAGTGCATGTATTGTGATCAGTATTCCACCACAACGAAGGCTTGTTGGCTTATATGTTTCTTCAAAATTTCTTTTACAGGCTTGAATTTAGAAGCCATCAAACTGTGGAGAGTGACATTGATCACGCCCACACAGTGGTCTACTCTTGCCACCAGCTGGTAAGAACGGAGCCCCTCATGTTCTAATTAGGTCCTGATGAATGCCCTGGACCCAACCGGGCCAACAAGGCAGAAACATGTTGACCTTTCACATAACGGTTAGGGGACATTAATTCCCCCATATACCGTCATTTGATTTTAATATCATATAGTTACCTTTCACATTGAAAACACGATAAAGATAACTATAATGATTTTTAACCACATTCACTTATTTATGGGCCCCCACTTAGTTTAGAAGTGCATCCCTGTCGTCAGGTGTATGCCCGCCCTCTATCAAACCAAGGTTTTAGAGGGCGAGGACTGGTCAATGATGAAGCATGACACCAGGTGGTGTGTGAGACCAGTCCGTTACATTTTGTGAGATGTCTTCACTCACAACATATCCCAAACCTCACAGTGGTCACTAAGTTAGGAGCAGCTCTTTGTGGTTAACATTTACTGTTGGAGGCTGCTAGCTCCTAAAATACCCCGTGCCTCTTGTTCCCTTCTCCACATAGTGTGGAGCTTTTGTGGTTTTCCAAACCCACAGGTGACCCTGGAAGGCTATATATTTCTCAAAAGAAGACAGAATTCTGAATTGAGCAAGGGGTAACTTGTGTAGATCCCTCAAGGTCTTCCCAAGAAACTAGCTGTTGAAATAAAAAAATATTGAACATGGTAGGAAAAAAATGGGCATTTTTGACAACGTTTTCATCTGTAACTTCTTGGCACGATCACTGATTTACAAAAGCAATATACTATTACTTCTGCTAGACCCTTCTAGTTTTGGTTAAATATAAGGTTTGCAGGTTGTCCAAGAACCCGAGGTACCCAGAGCCAACTACTGAGCTGCATTTTATAATGACTTTTCATTGTGTACCGAGTATAGAGCAATTCATATGGTATGATATAAAGAGTGAAAAATGGGTATGATGGGAACCTATGTATTTCTGACATGTACACCAAATACAGTATGGAGTTTAGGAGCAGTGGTTATTTGTACATCTCTGAATTTGTGGCTATCCATACTAGCAAGTGATTCAGAGGGCATTTTTCAAAATATCTTCTTTCTTACACACTGGCTTACATTTAGAAGGCACAAATGCAGAGAAATCCAATTGGTAATAACAAATCTTTTGATAAAAATGGTCCCTCTTGTGTGGGTAGACCTAGTACCCGCAACAGGAAAGGGCCCAAATCGCAACATGGACACATACAATTTTTCCACTGAAAACTGATCCTTTTTTTTGCAATGTGGGTAGCTGTGAATTTTGTGCCCTAGCTCAGCCAACACCTAGGGAAACCTAGTATACCTGCACATTTTTGAAAACTAAACACCTGGGGGAATCCAGGGTGGGTGACTTGTACGGTTCTCACCAGGTTTTCTTACCCACCCAGAAGCCCTTGCAAACCTCAAAGTTTTACTAAAAACACACGGACCTAGTACCCGCAACAGGAAAGGGCCCAAATCGCAACATGGACACATACAATTTTTCCACTGAAAACTGATCCTTTTTTTTGCAATGTGGGTAGCTGTGAATTTTGTGCCCTAGCTCAGCCAACACCTAGGAAAACCTAGTATACCTGCACATTTTTGAAAACTAAACACCTGGGGGAATCCAGGGTGGGTGACTTGTACGGTTCTCACCAGGTTTTCTTACCCACCCAGAAGCCCTTGCAAACCTCAAAGTTTTACTAAAAACACACATTTTCCTCACATTTCAGTGAGGAAAGCTTTTGGAATCTGCGGGTAGCCACAAATTTCCTACAACCCAGCATCCCTCCAAGTCTCCCAATAAAAATGGTATTTCACTTGTTTGGATAGGCCTAGTGCCTGTGACAGGAAAAGACCCAAACGCAACATGGACACATCCCATTTTTCCACTGAAAATGTAACCTTTTTTTTGCAATGTGGGGAGCTGTAGATTTTGGGGCCTTGCTCAGCTGGCACCTAGGGAAAACCTCGCAAACCTGTACATTTGTGAAAACTATACATCTAGGGGAATCCAGGGTAGGGTGACATGTGGCTCTCACCAGGTATTCTTACCCAGAAGCTCTTGCAAATCTCAATCTTTGACTAAAAACACACATTTTCCTCACCTTTCTGTCAGGAAAATATCTGGAATCTGAGGGGGGCCACAAATGTCCTACCACCAAGTATTCCCCTCTCGTCTCATGATAAAAATGGTACCTCACTTGTGTATGTAGGCCTGCAATGTATGTGTGCACACAACAAGGGCCCAAAACACAACATGGACTCATCAACTTTTTCTATTGAAAACTGACCCTTTTTTTTGCTTTGTGGATAGCTGTGGATTTTTGGCCCTAGCTTAGCTGGCATGCAGGGAAACCTAGCAAATCAACACATTTTGAAAACTAGACACCTAGGGAAATCCAGGGTGGGGTGACGTGCGTGGTTAACTCCAGGTTTTCTTACCCAGAAGACCTTGCAAACCTCAGTTAGGCTAAAAACACACATTATACTCACATATCTGTGCAAGAAAGTTCCAGAATCTGTGGGCATCCCCAAATTTCATACCACCCAGAGTTCCCATCCGTCTCCCGGTAACAGAGTTACCCCACTTGTGTAGGTGGGCCAAGAGATTGTGGCACAAAAAGCCCTAAAGCGCTACTTGGAGAGATCAGCAATGGGGGTAGCAGCGGTATTTGGGGCTGTGCTCGGCCCCCACTAATTGAAACCTACCAACCACATTCATTTTTTAAAACTAGACTTCCAGAGGATTCCTGGGTGGTGCGCCTTGCGTGCACCCCACAACGTTTTCTTAGCCACAGTACCTTGCAACCCTCAAACTTTGCCTAAAATCATGCATTTTCCTTAAATTACTGTAATGGAAACTTCCAAAATCAGCAGGAATCCCCAAAATTCCTACCACCCAGTGATATTCCATTTGTGCCGATAAAAACGCTGCCCTACTTGTGTGGCTGGGCCTAGTGACCGCAACAGGAATGGATCACACCAAGGTCAATGGGAGTCCCCTCAGAGGACTCTTGTTGAGCCTGGATTGATCTGTTCTTTCCTCGGACACCAGGCCAGCCACAAAAGTGGAGTAGCATTTTTATTAGGACAAGTGGGGGAAGGCTGGGAGGTAGGAATTTTCTAGAACCCTACAGACGTTTATGTGACAGAAATGCAAGGAAACTGTGATTTTAGGCAAAGTTTGAGGTTTGCAGGGCATTGTGAGTAAGAAAATGTGGTGGGATCCACATGTAGCACACCACTTCGGACTCCCACGAATGTCTAGTTTTCAGAAATGTCTGGTTTTGGTAGGTTTCCCTAGTTGGCATCCGAGCCCCGACCCAGTTAACACATCTACCCCAATTGCCACATCAGGTCAGTCTTGTTTACAGGACATTTTGATGTCTCCACATTATGTTTTGGGGCTTTTCCTACTGTGGACGCTAGGCCCACCCAAACAAGAAGGATAGAGTTTTTATCAGAAAAAGTGGAGGAACACTGGGCAGTAGGAATTTTGAGGATCCCTGTGTATTCCGAAAGTTTACATCACAGAAATGCTAGGACAATGTGTGATTTTAGGCAGTTTGACGTAAGTAGAGCATTGTGGGTAAGAAAACTTCATGAGACCCACGCAAGGCATACCACCCTTGACTTCCCTTGATGTCTAGTTTTCAGAAATGTCTGGGTCTGGTAGGTTGCCCCAGGTGGCAGCCTATCCAAGCCCAAAAAGTACAGCCATTCACCAAGGCAAATTGGATGATATTGAGATTTAGCCCCATTCTCCTGGCCGATATATAAAATCAACATCCCAAAGAATAAAATGTCCTCTTGCTTGACACTGGAAAGAGATGTTTTAGTCTGCAGGGGTCAGAAAGATGAGTTGAGGCTTTAGGGGTGAGGGTGGGGCCTGACGGGCAGGATGGGTCAGGCCCACCCAATTATTTCATAAAAATACAATGTATCCAGTATTGGGGTATCTTTCATAGATTCACATGCTTGAATGATTCCCCGTCGTCGAGATGGGAGTCCCTTCTCGATGACGGGGAATGATTCAAGCATGTGAATCTATTAAAGATACCAATATTGGATAACCGTAGTTACCGGTAAGTAACTTATTTTCATTTCTGCCATTGAGTGTGCTTTCTACTGCCCTGGGGGCAAACCCCTCTCTGCCTTTTGGGGAGGCCTAAATTCTGGTTTGTCCCTTTTGGTGTGGGAGTATGACCCAGTGCCAGAGTGCAACGCCTGCACCCATTTCCTTTACCCCAAATGCAAAACCCTGGTGTCTTGTGGGCTTTCTAACCACCTGGGCGCAGATTTGGGGCAACCTCCCCAATTGGGACAAACCTCTTATCTGCCCCCGGAGTCGGCTGGAATTGTCCCTTCTGGGGCAGGGGTATGACTCGAAGACAGGGTGCGTCGCCCCATTCTTTTGTTTGTTTTGGTGGTATCTTTGGTGGTATCTTGAAACCCCAGGTGTCTAGGGTGCTTTTTTCCCCACCAGGGACAAACTTGAGGTAAACCCCCTCTCTGTCCCGGAGAGTCAGAAAGACTGGTTGGACCCTTTTGGGGTAGGGGTATAGCCAATGCCAGAGTGCAACACTCTACCCCTTTCTTTTGCCCCAAATGCAAAATATCTGGTGTCTAGTGGGCTTTTTTACCCCCCTCTGGGGGGCAGACTTGGGGCAACCTCCCCAGGGGGCAGGGGGTGGCAGAAACTCACTATTGGCCCTTCTGGGGCAGGGTATGGCTCCACGCCCGGGTGGGCCGCTCCATTCTTTTGTTTGTTTTGGGCCATTTTATAAACCCTGGTGTCTCCCCAGGGACAAATTGGGGGCAAACCCACTGTCTGCCCTGGAGGGTGATGGGCGCAGAAAGACTGTTGCACCCTTTTTGGGGTGAGCGCATTGCCGTTCCCATTGTGGGCAGCCCCACCCCTATTTTGTTTTAAATAAATATTCCCTTTTGTCTAGTGGGCTTTCAGCGCCCCACCCCTTCGCAATGAAGGCAGATTGGGGCAAACCACCAATCCCCCTACTCCCTGGAGGAGGAGGGGGGGGGCATAAAGACTGTTTCACCCTTTTTTGGGTGGGGGCATGGCCATGTCCAGGGTAGGCACCTTGCACCTCTATTGTTATTGTTTTTAGAACTATTCCCTTGTGTCTAGTGGGCTTTCTCCCTTTTACAGTGATACCTCACCTATCTAAATTGGTGTTCAGGGGCTGAGATAGACCCCGAGCTCCGGTTCAATGAAAGTTAAATGAGTCGATCGGCTCATTTCAATTTCACTTTCACAGAAATGATGTCAGTGCACTCTGCGCACTGATAGTCACTTCCTTAAAAATAAAAAAAAGACTGGCTGCTGGGGAAACTCTTCCCCAGCAGCCCGAGCTAAAAATTGAGAAAAGGAAACCCTTTGGTGTGAGCACCAAAGCATCTTATAGAGCCGTATCCAGTGCCGGCCAATGGCCATCAGATGCACTAGCAAGAGAATGCAGGCTTTGCCCATTGGCCAACGCCTGCACTTAAAAGTTTAAGGTTCAAACATGTAAACACAGGCTTGCATAAATGTTGAAATACTATTTGTACCTTTTCTCTGTACAACATGTCCTTTTATGAACCTGTGCCCAGCTTACTATGCCGTGAAGTAAACTGCATAGTGACATGGCACAAATTGTCTCTGTGCATTTATGTCTGACTGTGTTTGCATGCATTAGCACATTAAAGCCAGACCTATTGGCTTTGCCCATGGTTGTTTATCTTTTGCCCAGACAATGTTACAGTAAAATGAGAAAAATGAGAAATATACCAGGCAAGCTTTCTCCTACCCCCCTCAACACTTGCAACTGGCAGAGACAGTTCCCCACTTGGGATGTACAGAAACAGTTGTGTCATCACTCCTGAGAATAGACAGTATGCTGGAGGATCTTTCTCAGGGAGGTTGGCATCTCAGCCTGCCTGCCAGAGAAAAATGTCTATTGAGGGAACTTATCCTGAGAAGCCTGAGTGCTTGGGGCTAAGATGAACCTGGGACCGAGGGAGCTGCTGCTCAGGGAGAGTGAACAAAGGGTGTTCCATTCATAGGGAGTAGTCATACAAGCACACACAGCCTGCATCCTTGATTTTGCGTATTGTATCCATTTGTTTCCATGTTGTATGAGAACCCCCTACATACACACACACACACACAAACCACACCACACCCCACACACATATCAAACAAGCAGTGCCTGTGGAACCTGCAGTAACCCATGGTTGCAAGATGCCTGAGCCGGGGAATAGCTCTTCTCTATGAAGCATTAGTATTTAAGGCCTTTGTAAAAGGAGAGATTGGTCTGCTGTTTGAGGCCTGGTCTTATAGGATTTGTGTAATCTGAGGGGGGCCTCTGCTACTTGTGCTCTTAAAATCTTTATTACCCAAGGGACAGCCTTGCCGTCTAAAGTTTGAACCTCTGAAAATTGGTGTAAATTGAAAGAAAGCTCTGCTTTTTAATACAATATGATATTTGTAAGATATAGCCCTGCGGAGTAAGGCCTGACCCTGGGCGATCTGCTTAACCCGGGGATATTGCTGTTGCCTGAGCCTATATGATATGTGAAACCTTCCGAATAGATCTGCTTTCTCTGATCCTAAGATCCATGTAACTTTGGGGTAGCCATGCTGAGGCCTGATCCTTTTTAGATCTCTGTATTTTGAGAAATAGATAATCTGTGACCTGAATTTATATAATGTCTATAATTTTTCAAATAGCTCTGATGCCTGGGGGCTGGGACTATAGAACCTATGTAACCTGAGTGATAACTTTGCTATCCATGGCATAAACTAGTGATATCAGTGGAGCCCAGCATGAAGTACTGCATAAAACAATGATCGCAAGTGGTCTAATTGCCACTACCTTCCAGCTGACAGACTTTTTCCACCCTGCCCCACACTGCGGGATAACACGCTAGGTGAACTGGAGGCAGATAATTTTTTTTAAAAGGTGAGAAGCTGGAGTATGTAGGTGGTCACAATTTTAAAAACTAGAAAAAAGAACAGCAAGGGAAAGGAGGAGGCACAGCCAGTACAGAAAACAAGCACTGGCAAAGCCAATAGGTCAGGCATTGGCAAGCTGTGCATTTGTTTTCATTGCAAGCATATGCCACAAAAAGAAAATCCATATATGGCTGGCACATGCTTACGTCAAAATATTATATTTAAAAAACATTCACTAATGTGGCCATTTCACTAGTGATGTTTTTAAAATCCAAACCCTTCAGTTGTGCCATGCATTTTATTATTATTATTGTTTTATATTTTTAACACTATGGAGTTTTACTGTGTCATTTTTATTTTTTAACACCAATGTATTTGTATGTATGGTATCTCCCTATGTTTTATGGCCTTGTGCCTAATACATTTATATTGACTGACTGACAATTGTTATTTGTGAAGGAGACAAGAATAAATCACCACACAAACAACCACTCATATTACAAGCAGTTACAAAGTGACTTAAACACTTTGTAACTTTAAAAAAGGAGAAAGAAAATAAATATCCATCTAAGCACCTAATGTGCAGACAAAATAAATAGCTGGTGTTTAAAGTTAATATACAAAATAAACAAAATAAAAAGCACACTTTAAACCAGTTTTGTCACTGACGAAAAAGGATCTATTTTTAGGTCGAAGTAAACAATGTGGACAGACTTTGTGCAGTCACTCAAAGTGACAAAAGCCATTGAGAAAGGGGGTAGGTAACCACTTATGCTGTGCTATATGCTATGTGGAAGCAAAATGTGACTGACAATTCAACAGACCTCTGACCAGAAAGCCCCTCTCAATGTATATTAAGAGAGTTATTTAAAAAAAAAAAACCAATAGTCTAAAGCGGTCTCAAAGCCAGGCCTAATAATATCAGAAACGGAGATGGGCTGCAGATGCTAGGTTCACGTCCTGTTCCCGGTCCTCTCCTTTCAACCATCAGAAGAGAGCACTCTTCCCAACAAATACATGGAAGAACAGCGTTTAAAAAAAGGTATGCGGGGGGATTGGTGGAGGGGAGCTGCCTGCTAATACCTGACGAAGCTTTCATTGTGGGACATTCACCTGTACCTCGAGGGCGTCAGTGGCTGTCCTGCGGTGAAATGTTCTGGAAACACCAGCCTTGTCAGTGCAACTGAAGGGAGAGTCACGCTCTTCAAGGCATGAACCTGTGATATAGATGGATAGCTCTGCTGTGTGAGGCACATACCACTGACAGTGTAACCACGTGGATAACTGTTGACTGGAGCTTTAACAAGTAGTGTAACTCGGGAGATAGCTCTGCTGTCTGATAAAAAAAAAAACAGTTCACTCTATGGGAGACTGCATACATTTGTGCTAGCTGCAGGCAATGTTTGTGGTATTATCAGGCAAAGCCACCGTAAAAACCCGCCCAACAGACAATAAAACAAGCCCACAAACAGCCACAAAACGGGCCACGTCATAGTAGCCCTTCTGGCACTGCCAGTTCGCCCTAAAGGCCAGTCCGACATTGGTGAATATGTGATACCAGTGCAACTCAATCTGTGGCTTTGGTGTCTGGGGCTTGATCATGTGTGTTCACTGGGATGTAGAAGCTACAATTTGGACAAGGTCGAACTTAGCCTATTTTTATCTGCGCCCATAAAATGAAGTTCACTTCTGCAATGTAATATTATTTGCATAAAATACATTTCTGTAAAGTGCTTTATCTGAAGGCTCTCAAAAAGCACTTAAAAGACTATTACTTGCGTCTAATCGAGGCAATGATACCGGTGCTGAGCGTTGGCTGCAAGAACGGAGCGGCTGAGATGGTGGGAGCTTAAGTCAGGCATTTCCCTTTCCTCGTTAACCGGTGAGCCGGCCGCCCTACTCCCCCCCCCTTCAGGAGCGAGGCTGGGGGCCTGTGGTAGAGAGGCATTCCGGGGCCATTAGTATGCACAGAGAGCTACTACCCTCGCGCGGAGCTCAAGGTTAATGGTCCTAGGAAATAGTCACGGACCACTTAAATACTCAATTAACTTTGAGGAATTGAACTCCTTACCGCTCAGACAAAGAAACTCGAAGCTCAACAATTCTAGTGCAAGTTCCCTTTGTGTTCACTGGCCACAAACTCGACAGCACCCTTGAACCCTATTGGCCTTCTAAACATGCTCTACAAATAACCAAATAATTAAATCCACTGTAGAGTATGTATGAAGCCCTGTTTAAGCACTTCTTATCTATAAACCACGGTAAAGTGCATACAAACTTTGAGAATTGAGCTTTTGGGGGTCGGGGGAGCGGGGGTTAGAGACATGGTACCACAAGGTTTTGGAGACAGAAGTTATTCCTGATCGTCACAGAGACATCCTCCTCCTGCCTTTTTCCAGATCCTTTAGTTAAACAAGCATTTTCAATGCAATAGATCTCGCATTTGAGAGAGTTTAAGCTATTAACATTATAAATGACAATGCCTTTTATTTATGTATTTTTAAACCCAACATACATATAAAATGCATTGTTATTTATAATGCCAATAGCTCAAACTCTCGCAAATGCGAGACCACTTTATGGTGGCCGCGACCCTTTCTTTAGAAGCTGCTTGCCGTATTTAGGTTACAGTGAGCAGCGCCTAAAGAAAGGGGCGCGGCCAACATTAAAGTAAAATCGCGGTATGGAGCGCTTTCACCCAAATAAATAAAGGTTCTGTAGCGCGGCCGCTAAAGTTAAAGCGTACCGCGCTGGAAAATTAAATAAATAAAAAGGCGCGGCCGATAATAGTTAAAGCGGACCCACAGCTATTACTATTAAAAAATATAAAAGCGGGCGGCGTGCTGCCTTGTAGGAAAGCACATTGTGGTTGGAATACTGGAAGATCATTAAAGAAAATAGTGCTCACAGACTAGATAAAGCAGGCAGTGTAACAACCCAAGTAAAAAGTCCAGTCCTTATGGGAGGTTGCAAATGCAGACAAGGCGGTACCAAGGAGGGACAACTAAGCCTATTTATCAATCAAAAGTAACGATTTTGAAAGGACAGTAACAGGAGCCAATTGAAAAGATGGGTGGGAATTGAGCGGAGCTTCTATTCCATACCTCAATACAGCATGCCTCGCAGAGCAGCGCATGCGCTGTCCAGGTTTGACCTAAAAACGAAAGTATCTTTACCATGTTCTGTTGCCATAGACCCACCCCTTTCTCCCTAAACAATGCTGCAAATATCGACTTGTCCTAGTATACCATGATTCTGTGTTATTTTTAGGGAGGGGGAGGTGGGACCTAAGGTCTGTGACGATAAATATCAGGATGTGCTGTAATGAAGATGATCATCAGTAAGTGAGTAATCCGTGAATTCTTCTCGTTGAGCGGTCCAGAATATTAAACTAATTTAAATTGCATAACATATATATTATGCTATGTTATAGCAAACTTCACCCATCTACTTAATGTAGCTGTAGATGGTTTTTTTTCCTCTTTTCCACTTCTACCAACAGAAACTAATAATGGGTGAGCATGTGAAAATAGTTTTACCCTGTTCAAATGTATGCATGTAGCTCGTCCTACATTCAACTTATGTAGAGAGATCTCCTCGCTAGGTGGGTTTTGATAGAAACTCAGCAGTATCATTTTTTATTGCTGGTGGAATTGCTAGATTTCTCTTGTACATAGGCACATGCCTTTCCCATTCTTCACCTTTTAGTGGTGTCTTCCTCCCATCACTGACAAGTTTGTCTTGCTGTTTTCCTTCTATTCTTTTTTAATGCTTTGTAAACAATTCTATTCTTTTATAACACTTTGTAAACAACTTTATCAAGTGTTCCTGGGAATACATTGACATTTTCTGTAATAGTGGGAACCAAGGCCCATATGTAGGAATGGATTTTGCATTTCTTAACAGTCCAAATTGCTATTTCGGTCCGTTAAGAAATGCAAAATTACCTCTCGGTATCTATGAAAGGCATATGTGGCGTTTGCAAATGCGATTTCTACCCAGTAGTAATCGCATTTTGCGATTTGTAAAATAGGAAATCGCAAATAGGAAGTTCCTATTTGTGAATCGGTAACCACATGTACATAGCATTTCCTAATTGCCACTAGTCGCAAAATGGCCATTTAGGAAATGGTATTACCATTAAATCCGATCTGGTGGTAATAAGGTGCAAACTTAAAAAGGCACCCAAAATGCATCAAAAAGGTTTGTGTGTAGTCTAACGGAGATCATCACTATCACACATTCTGTTTAACATACATGAAGCCTCTTATTGATATCATTAGATCTTTGGACATGGAGTGTATATCCTATGTGGATGACCTTATATTGATCTTGAGACTTGATCACCCCGCCCAGAGGAGATACAACATATTCTTCACTTTTGCTTTCTAACCATTCAATCTTGGGTGTCGGAGAATATGTTAAACTTAATGCCGACAAAAGCAAGGTATTAATTTGCAACCCTGATTTTCTAAGAAAAGTCTATTTTTAACTCATACAATCAGGTGCCCTCCAACTCCCATCTGGTGGTCCTAGTCAAGAATCTTGGATTCTGTTTTGATACGGATTGAGAACCCTAAGGAAGATTCTTCCTTATATTAAACCCCAGCGAAAAGCTCTATCGTTGGGCACAGCCATCTCGTTTAGACTATGCAAATGTGTGCAGTGTGGGGCTCCCAGTAAAAACCATTAACATAACCCCTCCAACATATGGCTGTGAGACCAGTCTTCGGGCTGCAGAAGTTTGACCATGTAACAGCTGCTTGCCATAAGCTACACTGGCTACCAGTGGAAAGAAATATTGAATTTAAATTCTTGTGCATAGTTCGTTGTGCTCTATACAGCCAGGAGCTCATATCTTTCAAGCTCCAAATTTCTCCCTATCTTTCCTTGGACCCTTTTTGCTCTACCTCTTGCCATGTGGCCATGGTTTCCTGCACCTAGGAGGCTGGGTCTTTTCAGTACTGGCACCTAAACTCTGGAAAAACTTACCAAAGCACATTCGATTCTATTTGCAGAGCCTTGAAGGCACATCTTTTCCTTTTACCTATGGCTGTCACTATAATCACTTGTTCTCTCAGCTAGTCAAAATGGCAAGATGCCGTTGGGGTGAGCAAAGCACTGATAAACATTCTATTCATACATTATGCACTGATATACTTTTCTCTCACAAGTCAGTTGTAACTTGTAAGCATGTTGCATGACCAGGCATACCTTGCTTGGCTTTTTCTCACTAGATCTCTGAAACCATGTCACACTGGCAGCTCTTGAGTATTTTGAACGCATTTTGCATGCCTGGTTACGCTTTTCCTCATGGGTGCCTCAATACAAATTAAACTTGTGCAAGATTTTCACATGAAGACTCCACTCACATGGAATTTAGCTACTTTTGCATGTTTCTCACAGTTTCTGTAAGACGTTCATGAGAAGAAAACTGTGATTGTGCCCCCCCAATGTGTGTGTATGTGTATTATCATCTTTCACTAAAATAGCACTTCCCGTAGATCCAAGAAACTGGGCACTTAAGCATCCACTCCTTTCATGCGCTTTAGAAAAAAATGTGCATATGCCTTTCAAACAATTACTATGTCAGGGCTCTGTCTATATTCTAGTGCTGCAGTGTCCCTGCTACTGTAATAGATAAAAGGAGGATTTTATAGCAGTCCTGCTTTTGTGAAAACAGGGACACATGATCCTGACGACCAAGAACTATTGTGTACATTTTGCAAGTTCCTTTGCGATTTCTTAATAGCGAATGTGAATCCATAGGAAAAGCTATTAGGACATCGCAGTTTACAGACATTCCATTTTGCAATTCCCAAAGTGCGATTTCTATAGATTCGCTATTTGGGAATCGAAAATTCGGAATTTCGTACATATGGGCCAAAGTCCTTCTGGGCCAAAAAGATGCACTCAGAATTTCTTTTACACATTCCCTCTGAATCTTCTAGAGCGCCTTCAGGAGAAGGGAGAGTGGAGGGAAGGCATACAGGCGACCTTCCAACCAAGTTATTTACAATGTATCGACAGGCCAGGCTTTCAGTATCTGATCTGTTGAGCAGGCCCTTGGAAGCTATACATTGATTCTCTCCAAGGGGGTCTCCACTGATAATCATAAGCACTGAATAGTTCCACCCACATGCGAGGATCCCGGAGCAGTACTTCGCCTTACTTCGGAAAGGCAAGGAAACATATGTGACAGAGATGTTAAATTTTTGTATCCTTAAAAACAGGCTACATTGCCAATCTTATTGAATTACTTTAAAATTTAGAAGGAAAAAAGGGCCATACCATTAAAAATCACTTAAGTAAAATGAAAAGCGATCTTTAAAAACGTCCTTCACAAACACTTTTTCTCTCTCAGGGGATCTTCATTGATAATCATAAGCACTGAATAGTCCTGCACACGTGCGGGGATCCCAGAGCACTTCTTTACAATATATATTCTCAAGTGTAGATGTTCGCTTTACTTCAGGAAGGCGAGGATTAGCACTTAATTTATTAAAACATTTTGCAATATTAGCCAAATGCTTTCATTTGCAATTAAAAAAGGGTCAATATATAATTTTACAAAACAAGAAAATTACCAGGAGCTGAACGATTTGGCCTCATAAATCTCATTCACATACATAGAGCCCTATATTCAATCTCTTAAAATGGCGGAGGATATCCATCCTTTGCATGTACACCTTTTTGAGGTGAAGGTTTTAGCATATACAGACAATGTGGCAGTCCTAACCCCCATCCCGGCCAGGGCCATAAAGGCTCGTGAGGCAGCCGCACAGGTATTTGGTGAAGTTTCAGGAGACAAGCTCAATCTTTACAAAACACAGGCTCTGTCTAATGTTATCCCTCCTGTTCACGATTAGCGATGGGTACATTCGGCCACTTATCTGGGGGTAGAACTGTCGATTTGAATGGAGACATCATCGAACATAATTACGGGAAACTTTATCAAAGGCCAGTTAATGTCTTGAATAAGTGGAATCGCTTGCATCTTGGACTAATTGGCAGGTGTAATCTTTTTTAAATGATGATCCTCCCCAGGTATTTGTATCTTTTCCGATGTATCCCTCTTTTTCTCTCTACGGCTTTCTTTAAAAAGATTGAGCCTCATTGGCAGAAGTTCGTCTGGAGTTATAAGAAGCCTAGCTGCAAGTTACAGTTCTTGTAGTTGCCTAATGAGAAAGGTGAGGTCTCCCTCCCTGTTCTGCGGTTTTATTATCTCTCTTCGTTTTGGTCTCGACTCCGTCTGGTAATGGACTGGGGGATGTGGAAGCAGGGCCTCATGCTTGTGGATTACTTGCCACTAGGAGATTCGATTGTGCCAGGGATCGGCATGATTGATGTAGTCTACTTTAAAAGGACTCGGGTCAAGACTTTAAAGGTGTTCCATCTTATCTGGAGTTCTCTCAAAAAGTATTTTCAGACACCACCTCTTTTATTCGATATACGTTGTTGCAGGGATTCTGTGCAACACACAGAACTATGCATAGGATTATGGGACCTTAGTGTACAGGGCCTGAGTCATCCTACCACCTTCGTACCCATGAGCCCAAGACCGACTAGCGATAGTGTCTCACCTGCTCTCCTAATCACTCACAGAGACACAAGTGATTAGACACCCCAGAACACAACACTCCCGACTCTCTCAACAATCGCGGTTGCAAGACACACCCTTTCACTCCCACTCTTGTACTTGTCCACAATTAGGTCTGACAGAGACCCAAACCAGTTTAAAATATTTATTTTAACTAACGTGCTCTAATATGCAGTATACGTGCCACAACAAGCAGGAAAATGCATAACACAAATATGGTAAGCATAGCAATTAGTCCGTAAAACATGAAAGGAGCTGTCATTATAAAAAGACAGTATAGCCTAATCTCCCTCCCCTTGTATAGAAGCAGAATGATTATATATCAGAAGATCTCTGGGTGTTATCTGCAGACCCCGGACCTCAGTCTATAGATGGTAGATCGACATCATAGGGTTGTCTTGCTCTTCTCCCTGGAAAGGTCCCTCTCCAAGTCATTGCTACCTATTCGTGCATTCCAATAAGACCAAAGTACGTATTCCCTAACAACAGCTGCATCAGTATGTTTTGTCTAGGTGCTAGGGCCTGACCAGAACAGAATAACAAGGGGCATTGTTGTTCGACCTTGCTCACAATGTTCAGACTAAATCCCAGGAACATGCAGAGTGTGAACACAGCAATAGGTTCTCATGTGAAAACGGCAATAGACAATTGCAAAATAAACTTGTGTAGTAACGTGTGCAAAGCAGCAGACAATCTGGAGCGTGCTAATTCATGCTAACTTAGAGGAGACGACATTGTCCCCATGGGCCATGTGACACCGCATTTAGGATTTAACCCTAAATTACCTCTCTGTGTCCATCACAGCTTTCAGGAGAGCTGGGAGGCAGCCAAACGTTTTTCCCTGGGACAATTGTGTGAGAGGACTGTCTTTCTCTCTTTTGAGACCATGCAGCAGCAGTTTCCTTTTTCCCGTATTGGTTTCTTTAGGTATCTGCAAATTCAACATTTTATCTCAAGTCTCTAAAGAGATGAGATCACCTGTTTCCAAAATATTCTCTTAGATTTAGTAACGAGGACTCAACATCAGTTTAGTGTATAAGCTAATCTTTTTAGCTAAACTTGATCAATGGGATGATCCTTTCCAGCTCAGCGTGGATAAATGGAGTAGGCTCCTGGACACGGTAGTAACTGTTGAGGATATGAGGCTCAGCAATCTTCTTGCATAGAGCGTCTTAAATGTATCATGAATGAAGTTGCATCACACCAAATGTATCAACAATGTTTATTATACTCCCCACGTCTTCGGGTTATGAAGCTCAGAGTGGATGACTGCTGTTTTCGTTGTGGGGCTGAGGGAGCTAATGCGGTTCATGTTTTCGCTACTTGTCCTGTCCTCTGTGAATACTGGGCTTCTGTTCTCTGGAAAATTAACAATATCTCAAATTTATCAGTTGTGTGGGACCCGAACTGATTATGCTGGAGCATTCACTGGTTATCCCTCAAAATGTGTTGGGGCAGTCTATATTATTTTTTCAATTTCCCTGTCTAAATTGGTTCTGGCACGCTCCTGGGTCCCAAGTACGGCCCGATGTCCCTGGAGTGAGTGGCGTGAATTTCTGAAAACCTGTTTTTCGGAAAAGCCTTTGTTAGAGAACAATGTTCGTAGATGAAGGTTGAGCAAGACCTGGGTTCCAATTATGCTTTGGATGGGTGAGATGTTGGCTGGCCAAGACAACGGTTTTCTCTTCTGATGTTAGTTCCACAATGCTTCCCTTATTTTGATTGTTATTATGGTTTTCTGTTATATGTTTTCTCTGTTTACCCCCTGCTCTCTGCTTTTTGGTTTGTTGTTTTACCAACTTGTTAAGATCTTATGTTCCCTTGTATGGATTACTTTGTGCCTTTAAGGGCTCATAGACCACCAATACCCCATCAGGCCCAGCAGGTGTCAGTTACCTCACTTCTTTTTTCCAGCTCCTGGTGACAGGCTCCTGGATCACTGAGCTCGGCCTTTTTTGGCTTTTTTTTTTCATCAAAAATCTTACTCAGACTTTTTATCAATGCCTTTACTCAACGGTTTTGAACGTTTACAGTGTTTTTCTGTACTTTTCTGACAGAAAAATTATTTTTCTAATCAAATAAAATGGCAAATGCCCTGCCTGTGGCAGAAAGAGGCCAAGTCAGATCCTAATGATCTATGAATTATCTGCCTTCCAGACGTCAGCACTGCAAGATCTTTTCCAGGCATACTCTGAGGGTCAGGGAGGAAGATGGAACTGAAGAGCGACGCATGCAGCAGGTGGTGGAGTCTGATGGTGGGACGTCATGTGAGCGAAGCAGAGGTTTAGCCCTCCACAAGGGTTCTTACACCGACCTCTGAGGACTCCAGGAGAGGGAGATCCAATATGAGAAGAAATACTAACAAAAGTTATTTCCGGTCGATGTCAAGGACATTGACAGCGAGACGAGGTACGGTGCCTACATGCTCGCTGTCGAGAGCTAGGTCGACATTGATGAGAAGACGACGTTCAACGTCAAGACACAAGAGGCCGATATCGAAGGATTCCAAGACGTCCAGAAACAGGAGACGCTCGACATTGAAAAGTCTGTCGTCGTCGAGACATATAGGGCAGTCGATGTCAAGAAGCCTGTCGATGTCGAGGCATACAGATCTGCGGAGTGGGTCAGGAAATCGAGACCAAGAAGGTTGCCAGCAACTTCTGACTCAGAATATTCCAGAGCGTACTCTCCATTGTCGACATCGTTATTCTGGACTCTCTGCAGCCTTCTCCACCACCTCCTCCACATCCTCTAGCTCCTTCAGTGCCTACCCCACATACTTTGCCTCCACTTCTTCCTCCGACAGAGGCACCTTTGGGAGCTCCTTTACTGGTGAGGCCTCCAGCTTTCCCATGAAGATCAAGATATCCTCAATCCAAGTACTGATCTCGGCACTGATGGTGAACAAGAGCGACTTCCAGACGTCGCCATCATCGTGCTCGGCACTCCTCATCGAGACGCTCCTCTAGGTGCAGACGTAGTTATCATCCTAGGTCCCGATCCAGATCTAGGTCCCGATCCAGACGGAAGTCTTTTTATTCCACATCTTTGTAGGAAAGTGCCATTTTTGTATGGTCACCCCCCTACATACACTTTTGGCTCCAGTGCTGATGGTTATGACTCTGATAGTGCACTGGAGTCTGCTGCCCAGACCCCAGTGCCAGGGCTCTCTCCCTAAAACGGTTATGTATAAATTGGCATCCCGAGTTGACAAACACTTTACCCCCTTATAAGTCCCCAGTATATGATACCAAGGGTACCCAGAGCATGGGTGGTAAAGGGGTCCCCAGGGTCTGCAGCACTGTTTGTGCCACCCTGAGTGACCAAATAAACTACTGACAGCAGGCGTGCTATTGAAGACTACAGGAGCAGTGCAAACTGCTTGAACTTGACTCTGCCCTCACCATGTGTGTTAGGGTTAATGCACTGCCTTTAATATATATCAGTCACCCCTAAGAAAGGCATCCTAATGCCAAGGAGACAGGATGCAGTATATTAGAGGTGTCGGCACGTAAGTGCAAGCTTACATGTCCCTATACCATTAAAGGGCACTATAAGTGAAAGACGGTTTATAGGATCACATGGGCTGGCACACGGGCAAACCCAAGGTTTGCAGCTCCATTTTTATACCACCTAAATATGTCATGTTTGGTATCAAACAACATGCCTTCTCACTATCTCGTGTCGTGGGTGATGTGGCATGCACACAGGTGGCTACCTTAGAGGTTGCCCACCTGACTGCCCTAGCTTTTCTGTGCTCTGGCTAGCAGCCCATGCTTGCTGCCCCCAAGAGAGGATTCTTACCTCCTGCCAGGCAGGTTGATCACTGCCAGGAGTCTGGAACAAAGGCCTGGGCAGAAAGGAGGTCACACTTCCTCCCTACCATGAAGGTTAGTGAAGTGGCACATCAACGGGATGAGCTTCAAAGGCTGCACCGCCTCTGATATGCATCAGGGCTGACTCCCAGAGGAGGAAACAGCCCTCCCCCTACCCCAGGCACATTTGCTCCAGGGCAGGCAGGAAATTAGATAGTCAATGAGGTGTACACCCCCAGAAGGCTAGCCACACCTCCCGGGTGGGAAGCCCAGTCTGTACACTGAAAGAAGGGTTCTGCCATTCTTAGAAGTGGCAGAATAGACGGTTCTGGGTAGAAAAGGTGACCTACACCCCCAGATGTGGTCACCTCAGGGGCGGAATAGCTGCTGGGTCAAGCAGCCCTTGGGCCACTTGCACCCACACTTAACACCCCTAAATCTAGGATTTAAGGCTACCCCTAACACCAGAACCTCAGTTCTGAACAAACTGCATCAAAGAGGACAAAAGAAGAGACCTGTGTCTGCGACAACAGGACTTGCTGAAAGCAAAAGAGGGATACTGTGCACCTGTGGCAACGCTCCTGGAACTGCCTGATCGAGACTTTTCCTAGGCTAACTCTCAGTTTCCCCAGACAGAGGAAGTCCATCAATTGTGTGTCTTTTGCTTTCTCGCCCTAAGTGCGCCAGGTATGCCCAGACGTGGGTCCTGGGCTCACTGTGCCACTGGAATCAAGCTATCCTGGCTGAAGAGGGGTGAAACCCCGAAACCGGTCCTAGGATGCTTGTTTCCGGTCCAGGGAGGACCTGGCTTGGCAGTTCGGGCTGGACTGTTCCCATGAGGCACAGGGTCAAGACTGATTTGCATATGGCCAGGTCTAAACTGGGGTGGCATGGTGAGCAAAAGAATGATGGATTTAACCCAGATCTCTTGACTGGGGGTGAATGTTTTGATTTGTTCTGCATTCCGTCCATCAATTGTGTGTCTTTTGCTTTCTCGCCCTAAGTGCGCCAGGTATGCCCACACGTGGGTCCTGTGCTCACTGTGCCACTGGAATCAAGCTATCCTGGCTGAAGAGGGGTGAAACCCCGAAACCGGTCCTAGGATGCTTGTTTCCGGTCCAGAGAGGATCTGGCTTGGCAGTTCGGGCTGGACTGTTCCCATGAGGCACAGGGTCAAGACTGATTTGCATATGGCTAGGTCTAAACTGGGGTGGCATGGTGAGCAAAAGAATGATGGATTTAACCCAGATCTCTTGACTGGCGGTGAATGTTTTGATTTGTTCTGCATTCCGTCCATCAATTGTGTGTCTTCTACTGTGGAAGCCTGAAGCACCCTCAGGCTCCACTGGACTAGTTGCACTAGTCCCCTGCAAACTGCAGGTAAAACCACGCTTCAGATCTGAAGAATCGCTGGCCATCTGGCTCTGCGTGGGATCGCCCAAACCCAGAAGGTCTATTGCCTTGGGGTGTCTGTAGTCCTGCCTTCCACAAAGTTACAGGCATCTACCATGCTCCCCGGAACCACCAGAAGTCGAAGTGCCCTTTTCCAAGGATTACCGCTGCCAAGTCTTGTTGGTTGCCAGTCCGGCAACAGACCCATTTACTCGACGCTGCACCTAGAGGGGACTCCATCTGACCTTCGACCGACATCAGCAACCACCCGTTGTGTTTTTGCATCTTGTTCCCCGCAGCACTGTGTAAGTGGTAAAGCAGCTCTATTGTGGTTCCCGTTCAGCACCAGGGACAGCCAGGACAACTCTGAACCCTGGCTCCATGGGCCAGGTAAAGTTGGCTTGGTCCTGGGACCTGCATCACCTTTACCCTGCAAAGGTAACACGCAACTCGACCTGCAAATGACCGATTGTCACTACTGGTTTTTCCCATGGACTGCAGTGTTAAATTCTCACTGTATCTTTTTGCACTGATTTTATATTGCTTCTAGAATCTATAACTCTGGCTTTATGTATGCTATTCTGTTCAATTTGGTGTCTAAATTAAGACAAAAATGCATTCTATTTTTATAAATTGGTGTTGGATTTCTCTCGAGTCATGTCAATTACATATTGTCCATCTGAAATGCTTAACATATGTTCCTCTAGTTAAGCCTGACTGCTCTTTGCCACACTACAAAGCCGAGCTAAGGATTTATTAGTGTGCACCCAAGGACCATCTTTGGGGCTTGTGACAGTATTGAATGGTAAAGCCTAACCTGTATCACCAAACAATACTCCACTTTGCTACAATCTTCCTATAGCACTGGAAGATACTCACCAACACTGACTGATTCTCCCCAGCCAAGGGTCTTGCCAATTGATGACATCAACGTGTTGCAGGAGGTGCTTGAGCAAGGAGCTACAAAATGGAATATTTCATTACCTGCTCCATCAACGGCTACATCAGTAATATTTGATTCTTCACCAACATTCAACATCATGACCCCTTCTGCCTCTAGTCCCAGGTTTGTTAGAACCTGCAATTGAACTCTTCCTTACACCAGTTTCAGCCAAAGCAGCTCCATCTAGGCTACAGAAAATATATAAGCCTCCAAAGCAGGGCCCCTTATTCTATGGCCAGACCCTTCACTTGACTCCGTTGTGATTTTGGCTGCAAAGAAACTGCATGCAACTATTCCTTCCTCCATGGTTCCACCAGACATGGAAAGCAGGAAACTCGACTCAGTGGGGAGAAAGATATGCTGCACAGCTGCCACAACCATCAAAGTGGCGAGTGCATCTGCCCTTCTCAGCAGATACGATAGATCCTTATGGGACTCCCTACAGCAATTTGTAAACGACCTCCCAAGAGACTGCAGAGAGGACTTCATAGAAATCATGAATGAAGGCAAGAGGCTTTCTAACCAAGTGTTCAATGGTGCTACTGATTCGTCTTTGCTAGCAGTTCATGGTTACTACCATAGATTGGCTCTAAGGCACGATGCTTGGCTTCATTTCACATCGCTCAAGCAGAAACACCAGCAGAGGATACTCAACCTTCCTTTCTCTGGTAACACTCTGTTTGGGAGTCATACAGATGATGAGATGGCACGCATGAAGAGCGAGATGAAAACCTTGAAGGCGGTTGGCCTGGAGAAACGTAAGGATCAACAAAAGCATCCTTACAAGAGGCATTTTCATTCACAGAGGGTTCAAACCCCCAGTGGTTGCAAGGACACCACCAACAGCAGCAGCAAAAACCTTTTCAACAACATCAAAGACGTCAACAAAAGGGAAGAAGCGACCCCCAACCTGCCCAAGTAGGAAAGCCTCCTACAGGCTTTGAACAATTTGTCTCTGCTTCCCCTTCTTCCATTACTCAGTCCGGTAGGAGGAAGTATTTCAGTATATCTAACAGAGTGAAAATCAATTACAAACGATGCCTGGGTTCTGAATATTGTACAGAATGGTTACTGTCTCAGACTTACCAGTCCTCCCCCAAGTATTCCACCAAAATCATGCACCTAACATCTACAGAGGCTGAGATCAGAAGTGAACATCCTTCTGTAGAAGCATGCAGTGAAGCTCGTACCTCTCAACCAACGGGGAACAGGGATTTATTCCCGTTATTTCTTGGTGAAAAAGAGAAGTCCCAAAAAACGAATTCAGATCCATACTAGATCTGAAAGTCACAAACAAATGGATACGGAGAAAAAATTCAGAATGTTAGCTTTACATCACATTTATCCTCAGATCCATCAAGGAGACTGGCTCGTTTGCATAGATCTTCAGGATGCGTACTTTCACATTCCGATAGCCAGAAAACACCACAAATTCATGAGATTTGTAGGAGGAAACCAGCATTACCAGTACAATGTACTTCCTTTTGGCCTCAAGTCAGCCCCCAGAACGTTTTTGAAGTGCATGGCAGTGGGTGCCGCACATCTTGTGAAACTCAGAATATTTGCCTATCCATATCTAGACGACTGGCTTATCGAGGCGTCAATGCAACAACAAGCACAACATCATTATCAAATAACTATTTCTACTCTCAAGGGGTTCATGTCTGTCACCAGAAATTGACCTCATCGCCAGTTCAGTGTCTTCATCATGTAAAAGGAACTATCAACACCATAAAAGCAAATGTGTATCCTTAGAGGAGAAACATTTATCTATACGTCTGAAATGTAAATCTCTCATGAAAGTCTCTCATCCAACAGTGAGAAAAGTGTCATCTCTACTAGGCTCCTTGCATATTTCTGACACCAAATGCCCGTCTCCACATGAGACCACTACAAGAATGTCTGGAGGACCAGTGGAGTCAATTCTCAGGCAATTGGCAAGACAAGGTTACATTTTCCCTCAAAGCCAGGCCATCCCTCAAATGGTGGTGCAAGCCGAAAAATCTCCTACAAGGGATGCCTTTCCATCAGGATGTTCCCTCTCAGACAATAGTGATTGATGCTTCTCTGTTAGGTTGGGGAGCGCACATGGATCACCTTCAAATTTAGAGAACATGGTTTGAGAAGGAAATAACTTATCAAGTCAACCTATCAACCTTCTGGAACTAAATGCTGTTCATTAGGCCTTGAAGTCTTTCCTACCACCCTTCAAGACGAACTTGTGTTCAGACAGCCAACACAGCAACAATGTACTATCTGAACAAGCAAGGTGGGGAAAAGGTCCAGAGCCTTGTCACTGGAAACCCAAACAACATGGTTGGTTGCTGGCCAAGGACCTGAAAATCGCTAAAACCCATATACTGGATGTCTAGAATACTTAAGCAGACTCCCTAAGCAGGATTCTTCAAGAAAATCACAAGTGGGTTTTACACAACCATGTCATTCAAAACATCTTCTGCTCGTGGGGTTGTCCTCATATAGATTTATTCGCAAACACTGAAAGCAAAAAATGCTCAAAATTCGCCTCGAGGTACTACCAACCAGGGACATTAGGAAATGCCTTTTGGATCAACTGGTCCGGCAAATTAGTCTACGCTTTTCCTCCGATTCCCCTGATTCCATCTGTAATCATCAAGCTGTCTTATTGGAAGGCCAGAATGATATTGATAGCGCCGAAGTGGCCTGACAATGGTGGTTCACAGACCTACTCCACATGTTGGAACATCCACACATGAAGCTGCAGTGCAGACTGGACCTTCTCATGAAATTCAGAGGCCAGATGGTTTATCCCAATCACTCCTCTTTGAGTTTGGCAGCATGTCTCCTGCACTCGTACAATATGGAAATTTAAATTTACCGTAGGAATGCATGAGCATTCTCAAAGAGACTAACGTCCATCAACTTGTTCAGCTTTCTCGTTTAAAAGGAAGAGATTCTGTATCTGGTGTTCTGACACGAACATTGATCCAACAACGTGCCAAGAAGAAGCTATACTTCTATACTTGCTGTAGGAAGGTAGGATCTGACTGCATGGTTACCCCCACTTTTTTCCTGGTGTTTTGCTGGTTTTTGACTATTCTGACTGGGATACTGCTAAGCAGGACCCCAGTCTATCTGCTTTCTCCCTAAATTGGTTGTGTAAAGTACTTTGGTACACTCCAGATTGGATACTGGGGTACCCTTATAAGTCCCTAGTATATGGTACCCATGTACCCAGGGCATGGGTACCCCAGAGGCCTCCCATGGGCTGAAGCATGTATTATGCCACCCAGGAGAGGCCATGCAAAATGGAATTCTAGGTCTGCTACAGCAGCCTGTGTAAGTTGGTGATTGCACCACTTACTTTAGATATAGGTTCACTATATCTATATATATCACTACACTTAAAACTTTCTAAGTCACCCCTATAGCAGGCCTTAACAATCCTGAAGGCAGGGTGCTGGGTTTTGCATGAGAGGGTGCTCCTGCATGAGCAGGGCCCCTCTGCAGTCTTCGGAGACCATTCTCCCGGGCTGTACGTGATACTACCAGACATATAGGTAGAGGTGCATTATAACCTCGCGGTAAATGCTATCTCGAAAACGACTGCAACCAAGTATGTCGTGTTTGGTGTCAAACACCTTGGAATCATACCTCCACACCAGTAACTGGTGTGGGAGGTATGATTCCTCCCTTCAGAACCGAGGTTCTGGGGGTACCTAAGTCTACCGGTACCATCTTTCTCGAGCCTTACAGCACAAAATGGATGCTGCCAGCCACAGACACGAGTCTGCCCTCCTGCTGCTGAGCCAAGCTCGAGCCGGGGAAGGCAGCACAATAGGCATCCTGTCACAGGGAGGTGTTACCACCTCCCAGACAGGATTTAGTGTATTGGGGCTGGGTGGGTGCACTGTCTCAGTGCCAGAAAGTCTGCACGAGGGGCACACTTGGTGTCCCTGTGCATAGTCCAGTTCAAACCAGTTCTGGGAGCCATCCGCTCCTGCTCTGGCGCGAAACTGGACAAAGGACATGGGTGTAGCCACCCCCCTGTCCTGTCCCTCCCCTAGGAGGGTCCCAAGAATCTGTCCAACCCTTTCCCGTGGGTATAAAATGGGTTACCTGGCTACAGGACATTAGATTTTACATGGACAAGATTCTGCAAGAAGATACCACAACACTTCGACGGTCTGGACACGCTGGTCTTCGCTGGACCTCCCTTGGGCTCGACTTCGTCTTCCCTTGCCGTCCCCAGTCTCGCCACTGTCCGTGATCCATACAGGCTCCGTGCAGGACCCTGTGGACCTCCAAGACAACAGAAGGATCTCCCTTGGAGTGAAGGAGTCACTACCCTGCAAACGCAGGCACCGTAACGCATCTGACCGGTTTGCTGACCCTGAGCGCCTGTGGACTCCGAAGGCTCCAGCAACACAGGAGGTGGGTTTCTGAAGGTCTCCGAGGTTGAGCTGCCCTCTTACCGAGTTTGAGGCAGATATCCCTCGTGGGGACCGTATACCCGTACTCCTGTGCACCGCGTCCATTTGCAGCTGCACATGCTTGTTGTGGTGCAACAATTCCGTGCGAGGACTCCGGCATCCTCGCACTCTGTACCCTGCTAGCTGGTATCCTGTGACACCGCCTGAGGTCCCCTCGCGACTCCTGTGCCTTCGGCCTGTGGGTCCACTTGAGGGTCAACTTTGCTTTATTTGGGCTCCCCTGGTTGCTCCAGGCCTGCCCTGACTCCCCTTGCTGTGGTGAGTCTCCTGGTCCTTGCTGGGCCAGATCGACACTGAATTTGACCACCTACTTTGTTTGCCGCTGCCAAGGCTTGATGGTGCTCCCGCCGGACACCGACCCCTCAGCATTCGACATCCTTCGTGGGACAGCTCGCCTCCGGCTCCTGGTCGTCCTAGACGTCTCTGGGTCCTCGCAGCTGAAGAGTCAAGCTCACCGCCAACGCACCTGAAGCACCCGACATCGGTGGGCATTCGTCTACCGAGCCCCTGGTCAGTCCAAAGTGACCCAAACTCTGTCCCCTCTGCTTTCAGGTTCTTCTCACCTAGAATCCACGTTTGGATTCCACTGGACACTTTACTTTCTTCCAGCAGCAGCATTTCTTTGTCGACATCCATAGAAAACGACGAGGGTTTCCGACGCCACTTCGCACCTATGCACCCGGCTCCTCTGGGATAGGTAACTCTGGTACAAAGGTATCCACGGGTGGGGTGGCTCTCCAAACCCTTAAGTTCCAAGGGCTGTCTTCGTAATCTGCTAGGAAGGGTCCTTAATCTCTGATTTTCCAACCGCAACTTTCCCATTGAATTGTACGGAGCACGCGGTCGTGTTCTCACACTGCACCCGTCCTCCGTGGGGTCCCTACTCACTCACCTTGGGTGGTTCCTTGGGGTCCCAGCGATTCTACACCTTCTAGACTAGGTCTAGTCCCGAGTCGTGGTTCTTATACCACTTATTTAGAATATGGTTTGGTCTCCCCGGGAGCCCACTGTGTATTGTGCTACTTACGTTTGATTCTTTGCAACTGTATTATTTGATTTGTGTTCTATCCTCGTGTAGAGTATACTAGAGTGTTATATATAATAAATCCATATTTTTATAACTACTGTGTGGTTTCCCTTTCATTTAACCAATACTATAGGGTTACATTCTGGTAAAACAAGGTGCTTAACATTCCTTCAAGACTTAGCCTGAAGGCTGCTCTCCATAGCTACCACTAGGATAGCTTTCAATAAAGGTTATCTTTGACCTAATCACCAAAAGGGTTGTTTGGACTGGTGCAAGGTGCTCACTTTAATTAGTGGACAGCATATACCAGGCCAACTTCTCACATTGGTGTGCAGCGGTTGGGATTCAAGCCTGCATTGTTTTACCAGAAAAATCTTTGTATTGATTAACTGAAAAACCAATAGTATCTAGGAACATATAATACTAGCTTAAGATAGTAAGTTCTACTGAACTTGAGGTTGGGTAAGTCAAGGGTCTAGCACACCCTTTCTCCAACCTAAGAGAGTTTAGTTCCCACTAGGTTAGGTAGGTGCCTACACTACACCTCACTTAGTATGTCTTCTACTGGGAATGCCACTGGTGGCATCCTGCCTACTAAATATGATAGCTTTGCATTCACTGAATTAAAAGCTATGTGTGTATCTAGGAAGCTGAAGATAGGGAGAAATGCCAACACTCAACGTCTAATAGATGCATTACTGCTAGATGACATTAGGAAGACTCCTGGGTCAGATGAGCAGGATAGAGTGGGTGGTACAGGGGAAGAAGATAGGTCAGGAGGGGACGCCTTCTATGACCTAGATTCCAACCCTGGACAGGAGGATCAAAATGATCCACCCCTGAACAACTCAGATCCCCAGGAGGAAGAGGAAGAAGAGGGTCAAGACGACCAACACTTTAGTCCTCCAGGGAGAGTGCAGAGTTTGCCAAGGAGATCTAGGTCTCCCTCTGCTGAGTCAAATCTTTCTAGATATTCTGTAGGGACCTCTGTTTCTAGCAAGAGGGACAACTCTTATGACAGGGAGTGCCAATTTCTAGAGCTTGAGAAAGCTAAGCTTAGGCTCAGGCAACAGCAATTGGCCCTGGATAAAGAGTCCCTAGAAGTCCAGAAGGCTAGAAAGAAATTGGGACTAGAGTCCCATGGTGGCAACTATAGTGTCCCTAGGGTTACGGAACACACCTTTGATCATAGGAACCTGAGCAAGATTGTCCCTCCCTTCCATGTAGGGGATGACATCCAGAAATGGATAACTGCTTTAGAGAGGGCCTGTAAAGTACAGAAGGTCCCTCAAGAGCAGTGGGCAGCTATCTTGTGGCTCTCCTTTGCTGACAAAGGTAGAGATAAGCTCCTCACTGTAAGAGAAGAGGATGCTGACAATTATTCAGTTCTGAAGAGTGCTCTCATTGATGGTGTTGGCTTAACCACTGAGCAATACAGGATTAAGTTCAGAGACACCCAGAAAGCACAGACTCAGGACTGGGTAGACTTTGTAGATGGTGCTTCAAAGGCTCTGGAAGGTTGGATACTTGGCAGCAAGGTGCATGACTATTTAGGATTGTACAATTTGATTATGAGGGAGCAGATCCTAGATAATTGTCAAAACCAGCTTTTGCACCAGTACCTGGTGGACTCAGATCTGACTTCTCCCCAAGAATTGGGAAACAAGGCAGATAAATGGGTCAGAACCAGGGTGAAACAAAAGAACCAGGGTGGTGACCAGAAGAAAGATTCTTCCAAGACCCAAGAGAAAGGTGGGGATAAGTCAAAAGATAAGTCCTCTGAAGGGCCACAAAAATCCTCTTCTGGGGGTGGGTCCCAAACTCCTTCCTCCCCTGAAAAGAAACCTTATTGCTTTGTTTGTAAAGAACAAGTTACTTACCTTCGGTAACGATATATCTTTAAGAAACATTAGTTAGTTATAGATTCCTTACCTTAGAATTACCCCCAGGCGTCAGACTGGATCCGGGAAAGTTTTTTCGTCAGCAGTACCTCTGCGCGTCGGAAGGTGGCATCGGTCGACTCCGCGTCCGTCGCCGGCGTCGTGGTCTCCGGGATGACGTTGCGGCAGCTACTTAGACGCCACCCTCGTGCGCCGACGTCAGTTCTGTACACGACTTTCCGCGCCAGAAACGCAGAGCCATGCAAGACACTGACCATTGGTGCACAAAACTAGGGCCCTGAAAGGATGACCTTAACCCTAGAAATCAGTTCGCAGAATGGGGAGGATGGGTGGGGCGGTAAGGAATCTATAACTAATGTTTCTTACAGATATATCGTTACCGAAGGTAAGTAACTTGTTCATCTGAAAGAAACACGTTAGTTATAGATTCCCTACCTTCGAATAGATACCCCAGCAATACCAACCCCGGTGGTGGGTCTGCGAACCAAAATCACACCAGAAAGTCGTGGAGAACAGAACGGCCAAAGAAGCCATCTCTCCGGACTTGACTGTCCAGACAGTAGTGTTTCGTAAACGTGTGCAGTGATGCCCATGTAGTTGCCTGACAGATGTCATTTAGAGGAACTCCTCTTCCCAAGGCAGTAGTGGCTGCCGTCGCCCTGGTGGAGTGAGCGCGTAGCCCTACTGGAGGCTCTTTTTTAGCCAGAGAGTAACAGGCTTTAATACACAACACGAACCACCGCGAAATGGTGCATTTGTGTACGGCCCGACCCTTCTTTGCGCCCACGTAGCCAACAAAAAGTTGATCATCCACCCGGAACTGTTTGGTGCGATCCAGATAGAAGGAGAGCGCACGTTTTGGGTCCAGACGTGGAGCCTCTCTTCCTCCTTCGAAGGATGCAGAGGCAGAAAGAAGGTGGGCAAGGTAATGGTCTGCCCAATGTGGAAGGCAGTGACCACCTTAGGAAGGAAGGATGGACGGGTTCAGAGAACCAACTTATCCGGCTGGACAGATAGGAAAGGAGGTTTTGAAGAAAGGACCTGGAGCTCGCTCACCTTTCTAGCAGAAGTGATGGCTACCAGGAAAGCAGTCTTAAGAGTTAAGAGCCATAAGGGACAGCTATGAAGCGGCTCAAAGGGAGCGCACATTAGATAAGTTAGCAGAAGATTCAAGTCCCACTGAGGCATAACGAAGGGGATTGGAGTAAAAAGATGTGTTAAGCCTTTTAAGAAACGGTTAACTACCGGGGACTTGAAAAGAGAAGGCTGATCTGGCAGCCGAAGGAAAGCAGAGATGGCTGACAGATAGCCCTTGACGGTGCCCAGAGCAGAGCCCTGCTGGGCCAAGGAGAGAAGGAACAAGAGTACTTCAGCAAGAGGGGCAGAAAGGGGATCCACAGCCTTTGCTGTGCACCATGCCACAAATTTGTTTCACCGGCAGGCGTATACCGTCTTAGTGGAGGGACGCCTGGCTGCCAAGATTACGTCACAGACTTCGGGAGGCAGGTCGAAAGACGTCAACTGCCGCCGCTCAATCTCCACGCAAGGAGGTGGAGACTGGACAGGTTTGGGTGGAGGACCGTCCCCTGCTGCTGCGACAGAAGATCCTCCCGAAGAGGCAGTCTGATCGGAGGATCGATGGCCATGTTGAGCAGCTCGGGATACCAGACTCTTCGTGCCCAGTCCGGAGCCACAAGAATGACTTGGGCCCGGTCGCGCTTGATCTTCTTCAGCACTCTGGGCAGAAGTGGTATAGGCGGAACGGCGTACAACAGACCGCAACTCCACTCGCGACAAAAGGCGTCGCCTAGCGAGTGCCACCTTGGAAATTCCAACGCGCAGAATTGCTGACACTGCGCGTTCTCTTCGGTGGCGAATAGATCTAACCAAGGCTCTCCCTATTGTTGAAAGAGACCTTGCACCACCTCCGAGTGGAGACGCCATTCGTGATCCATCATGCACCTGCGCTGAGTTCGTCCGCCCTGGCGTTCAGGGAACCTGCCAGGTGTTGAACCACCAGGGATATGCCCTGATGTTCCAGCCATGTCCAGAGGCGGAGGGCCTCCTGACATAGGGTCCACGACCCCACCCCGCCCTGTTTGTTGCAGTACCACATGGCGGTGGTGTTGTCCGTGAACACCTGCACTACTCTTCCCCGGACAGAGGGAAGGAATGCCTTGAGTGCAAGACGAATCGCCCGGAGCTCCAGAAGGTTGATGTGGAGCCCGGACTCCGCCGGAGACCAGAGGCCTCTGATCTCCGCCTCTCCCATGTGACCGCCCCATCCCAGAAGGGACTCGTCCGTCACCACAGTGTGGTCTGGTTGGGGAAGGGAGAGGGATCTGCCATTGACCCAATCCTGGTTCGTGAGCCACCACTGCAGTTGACGTGCAGTGCCATCCGAGATCTGGACGCAATCGGACAGATTCCCTGATGCTGCGCCCACTGGAACTTCAGGTCCCACTGCAGAGCCCGCATATGCCATCTGGCATGATCGACCAGCAGGATGCAGGAGGCCATGAGGCCCAGCAGCCTCAGAGTCATTCTGACTGAAACCCGGGATAGAGGCTGAAAGATCGGAATCATAGCCTGAATATCCCGGACTCGCTGCTCGGGAGGATAGACCCGAAACCGCGTCGTGTCCAGAACCGCTCCGATGAAAAGGAGCTTCTGAGAGGGGATCAGGTGTGACTTCGGCACATTGATGGAAAACCCCAGCGAATGCAGGAGGTCGGCCGTAGTCTGGAGGTGGGAGACGACTGCCTGGGACGAGCCCGCCTTCAACAGCCAGTCGTCGATATAGGGGAAGACTGAAACCCCCTGATCTGCGCAGATGAGCTGCGACCACCGCCATCACTTTCGTGAACACCCGAGGGGCGCTGGTAAGGCCAAAGGGGAGCACGGTAAATTGAAAATGCTCGTGGCCTACAGTGAACCGTAGGTAACGCCGGTGGGCCGGCAGGACTGGGATGTGAAAATAAGCGTCCTGCAAGTCCAACGCTACCAACCAGTCTTGCGGGTCGAGGGCAGACAAGACCTTAGCAAGCGTCAACATCTTCAACTTCTCCTTCCGGAGGAAGCGGTTGACGTCCCTGAGATCCAAGATAGGACGGAGGCCCTTGTCCTTCTTGGGGACCACAAAGTAGTGGGAGTAACAACCACAACCTACTTCTGGGACAGGAACGCGCTCGATGGCTCCCTTGGCCAAGAGAGCCGTAACTTCCTGCTGGAGAAGGGCCAGATGATCCCCCGACATGCGGTGGTATCTCGGTGGCATGGCTGGAGGGGTAGTCTCGAAGGGGAGGGAGTAGCCCCTTCAGACTATCTGCAAATCCCACCTGTCTGACGTGATGGTGCGCCAGTGGGGGAGGTGATGGAGAATCCTGCCGCCCACTGGCGTTTGATGGGCCTGAAAGGTCGGACTAGGAAGGTTTGGAGGCTGCTGCGGAGGGGGGGTTGGTGGACTGGCCCGCCCGCTGTCCCCCGGAACCACGACGGTTGTTCCTACGTCCCCGGCCGCGCGAAGGTTGGGTAACTTGCTGCAGCCTGTGGCTCTGGGTGGAACGTAGCGGGGCACCCCTTCCGTAGCCACGAAAGGGGCGAAAAGCAGACTGCGCAGGGCGGGTGGAGAGGCCCAAGGACTTGGCCGTAGCCCGTGAGTCCTTGAAACGCTCTAGAGCGTTGTCTGCTTTGTCGCCAAAAAGGCGACGGCCATCAAAGGGCATGTCCATCAAGGTGTTCTGGACATCCCCTGAAAAGCCAGTCAAACTCATCCATGCATAGCGCCGAAGCGCCACCGACGTTGAAATGGTCCTGCCCAGAGAGGCGGCGGTGTCCAGCCCACAACGTATGGCAAACTTTGCTGCCTCTCTCCCGGCGGCCACAGCCTGAGAGCACTGTCCGGGCCTCCTCTGGACACTGAGGCAGCACCTGCGCCACCGTATCCCACATGGAGTGGGAATAACGGCCCAAGAGACATGCAGTGTTTAGCGACCGCAGTCCTAAGCTGGCGGAAGAGAAAATCTTCTTCCCAAGGTGATCCAGCTTCTTGGATTCCCTTTCCGGGGGAGCGGTAGGGAATGTGCTTTTGGAAGTGGAGGCTTGGACAACCAAGCTCTCCTGTGTGGGGTGTTGGGAGAGAAAAGTGGGGTCGCCCGGAGCCGGGCGGTGGCGTCGGGCAATCATCCTATCCACGGGAGCCCCCGTGTTGGGCCTGGACCAGGTGCCCAAAAGGACGTCGGTGAGGGCCTCGTTGAACGGCAGCAAGGGCTCCGAAGAGCTCGCAGCCGGCTGAAGCACCTCCGTCAGGAGGTTAGTCCTGACCGCAGGAAGCTCGAGGTTGAGAGCCTCGGCCGCCCTACGCAACACCATTGCGTATGACGCTCCCTCCTCCGTAGCCACAGTAGGAGGAGACAACATGCCAAGGTCAGGGGAGGTGTCCAAACCACTGGCATCCCCCAGTTCCTCTCTCCAGTCCTGTTCACTTTCCAACTGGTCAGTCAAAGGGTCACCTGACCCCTCCCAGTCCTCTTCATCGTCCTCTGGGTGCCACTGTGGTTGAAAAGGGACCCCAGGAGTGAATAGGGGCATGAAAACCCCACCCGGTGCCGGATCCGGCGTCGGACGACGCCGGTCTGGCTCCGTGTCCACATCAGGGCAGAGGCCGCGTCGACGCCGGCCGGGGGGCCAACCGGCATCGGACGCAGTAGTGGTGCCATCGGAAGCGGCGCCGGTTGACCTCGTTATGCCTCCACCGGCGCCGCTTCCGATGGCACCACTACCGCGTCCGACGCCTGGATCCAAGGGGGGCCTGAGGCGTCGGGGCCGGAGCTGCCAGCAGCAAAGACCTGCGCCCCCCAACCGAGTCCGCCGGGCCCGAAGGCGCGCCGGCGGGTTCGGTTCGCCCAAAGATGGCATGCATCGCCTCGTAGAACGTACGAAGCTGGGCGGGAGTCGCTCCGGGTCCCGGAAAGGGATGGAAACTCGGATTCGGCTCTGGAGTCGGGAGGGGCACCACCCGCGTGCCTCGTCGAATCGACCGACCGACGAGGAGAAGTCGAAGAGCGACAATGCTTCTTCGACTTCTTCATGTGCTTCGACTTACCCGACCCCGAGTGTGAAGACTTCGATGATTTCGAACCGGAATGGTGGTGGCTCCGCGACCGGTCCCTCAACCTCCCTCTCGACCGGGACCTCGAACGGCGCGGAGCCGACTGCCGATGTTCAAGCAGCTTGGGTGACCGCTCCCGCAAAGCCTTCGGCGCCATCGACCGGCAGTCGGAGCACAACTTGGGGTCGTGGTCGCGCTCCAGGCAGAAAAGACACACGCGGTGCGAATCCGTCACCGACATCAGTCGGCTACAGGAACTGCAAGCCTTGAAGCCGGGCATCCCTCATGCACCTTTTCGGAGTCGGAAATTCGAAGAAAGAAGTCGACAAAAGTCGAGAAAAAGTTAGTCAAAAAATGACTGAGGTACCGCTCTTCCTGGATCTGCGCTGGCTGGCGCGGAAAAAGAAAGAACTGACGTCAGCCCGTGAGGGCGTCGTCTAAGTAGCTGCTGCGACGTCATCCCGGCGACCACAACGCCGACGACGGACGCGGAGTCGACCGACGCCACCTTCCGACGCGCAGAGGTACTGCTGACGAAAAAACTTTCCGGATCCAGTCTGACGCCTGAGGGTAATACTAAGGTAAGGAATCTATAACTAACGTGTTTCTTTCAGATAAGCAAGGCCACTGGAAAAATGATCCCAATTGTCCAAGGGTCAGCAATAAGGAAAATATTCCTCCAAGCACTACTACCACTCCTCCTGGTACTACAAGTAGTAATCCCCGAAGTGGTAATGGTGTACCTAAAAATGTAGGTGGGTTTTCTTGGGGAACTGAGGTGGGCCCTAGCTTAGCAAGGTATCCGTCAGAGGCCTCCTTAGTCTGTGATGGTGGCATGGGATTTGCCACTTTTACTGTCAGTCCCAATTCTTTCGGCAAGTACAGACAGGAGCCACTGATCAATGATCAGAAAGCTGTGGCCTATAGGGACACAGGGGCTAGTGTCACCATGGTGACAGGGAACCTAGTACCACCCCTGCAGCTTTTACCTGAGTTCAAGTACCAGGTGACCAACATTGATGGGATCAAGACAAATCATCCCATGGCCATAGTAAATCTCAGCTGGGGAGGGGTCACTGGCCCAAAAAGAGTGGCTGTATCCCCAACCTTGCCTGTAGATTGCCTCTTGGGCAATGATTTAGAAACTTCAGCCTGGGCTGAAGTTGAGCAGAAGGCCCATTTAAGAATGTTAGGCCTCCCTGAGAAAGTTGGTGGGACCCTTAGGACCTCAGTCCAAGCCCAGGGAAATTTTGGAGTAGTGAAGCCTGGAAGAATGGCCCACTATGCTCCACCAGAGAGCAAAGGGAAGAAGAAAAAGTCCTCTTCCCCCCAGACATTAGGTAAGGGTCAGCTTCCTCAGGGAACTGATCCTACCCCTTGTGGAGGAACTGCCCCAGAGGTGGTCAGGCATGTCTTGGCAACACCACTGAGGGCAGGGGACCCTTCCAAGGTGGTACCCAGTCTGGAGCAGGTATCCTGCCCCTCTCTACCCAGCCTCAGTCAGCCTAGGGCTGCAGAGGTCAGGGATGTCAGTGGACCCCAAAGGGCCCACTGTCCAAAGGGACACCCAAGCTAGTAGCACTAGCCAGGTGGAAATTCCTCAACACACTGAGGTATCCCTCTTACCCTTAGGTAGTGACATCCCCCAGATGGACTCTGTTGGGCAAAGGAAAACTTGGGGCCACCTGGTTCCAAACCTCCCCTGGCCCTCCACTGTCCCAACCAAAGGGACTCCACCCCCAGCTGTCGGCAGCCAGAGGTTGACCCCTAGGGCCAGATATAACTCAGTCATGGAAAGAAAGGCCTCCATGGTGCCCAGTGCTCTGAGGAAGCTGAGACCAACTTCATTAGGGCCTCGCTTCCCTACTCAGGCACCCCACCAGCCTTTTACTTTGCCAAAGCACCCTACAGGTAGTAAACCCAAATTTTGGAGAACACCCCAGACCCTTCAAGGGAGGGACTCCTTAGTGGACCATAAGACAGGGGGTATCCATGCTAGTGCAGGATCTTCCTTATATGGCCACTTAGTCAATAAAGTCTCAACTGGGCAAGGTTAGCCTTATCTCCTTTCGTTTGGGGGTGGGGGGGGGGGTTATGTAGGAAGGTAGGATCTGACTGCATGGTTCCCCCACTTTTTCCTGGTGTTTTGCTTGTCTTTGACTCGTCTGACTGGGATCCTTCTAAGCAGGATCCCAGTCTATCTGCTTTCTCCCTAAATTGGTTGTGTAAAGTACTTTGGTACACTCCAGATTGGATACTGGGGTACCCTTATAAGTCCCTAGTATATGGTACCCAGGGCATAGGTACCCCAGAGGCCTCCCATGGGCTGAAGCATGTATTATTCCACCCATGAGAGGCCATGCAAAATGGAACTCTAGGTCTGCTACAGCAGCCTGTGTAAGTTGGTGATTGCACCACTTACTTTAGATATAGGTTCACTATATCTATATATATCACTACACTTAAAACTTTGTAAGTCACCCCTATAGCAGGCCTTAACAATCCTGAAGGCAGGGTGCTGGGTTTTGCGTGAGAGGGTGCTCCTGCATGAGCAGGGCCCCTCTGCAGTCTTCGGAGACCATTCTCCCGGGCTGTACGTGATACTACCAGACATATAGGTAGAGGTGCATTATAACCTCGAGGTAAATGCTATCTCGAAAACGACTGCAACGAAGTATGTCGTGTTTGGTGTCAAACACCTTGGAATCATACCTCCACACCAGTAACTGGTGTGGGAGGTATGATTCCTCCCCTCAGAACCGAAGTTCTGGGGGTACCTAAGTCTACCGGTACCAACTTTCTCGAGCCGTACAGCACAAAATGGATGCTGCCAGCCACAGACACGAGTCTGCCCTCCTGCTGCTGAGCCAAGCTCGAGCAGGGGAAGGCAGCACAATAGGCATCCTGTCACAGGGAGGTGTTACCACCTCCCAGACAGGATTTAGTGTATTGGGGCTGGGTGGGTGCACTGTCTCAGTGCCAGAAAGTCTGCACGAGGGGCACACTTGGTGTCCCTGTGCATAGTCCAGTTCAAACCAGTTCTGGGAGCCATCCGCTCCTGCTCTGGCACGAAACTGGACAAAGGACATGGGTGTAGCCACCCCCCTGTCCTGTCCTTCCCCTAGGAGGATCCCAAGAATCTGTCCAACCCTTTCCCGTGGGTATAAAATGGGTTACCTGGCTACAGGACATTAGATTTTACGTGGACAAGATTCTGCAAGAAGATACCACTACACTTCGACCGTCTGGACACGCTGGACTTCGCTGGACCTCCCTTGGGCTCGACTTCGTCTTCCCTTGCCGTCCCCAGTCTCGCCACTGTCCGTGATCCATACAGGCTCCGTGCAGGACCCTGTGGACCTCCAAGACAACAGAAGAATCTCCCTTGAAGTGAAGGAGTCACTCCCCTGAAAACGCAGGCACCATAACGCATCCGACTGGTTTGCTGACCCTGAGCTCCTGCGGACTCCGAAGGCTCCAGAAACACAGGAGGTGGGTTTCTGAAGGTCTCCGAGGTTGAGCTGCCCTCTTACCGAGTTTGAGGCAGATATCCCTCGTGGGGACCGTATACCCGGACTCCTGTGCACCGCGTCCATTTGCAGCTGCACATGCTTGTTGTCGTGCAACAATTCCGTGCATTGGGCCATTTGTAGCCCTGACCCCAGCGCATCTTTTCTGAGAAGGACTCCGGCATCCTCGCACTCTGTGCCCTGCTAGCTGGTATCCTGTGAAACCGCCCGAGGTCCCCTCGCGACTCCTGTGCTTTCGGCCTGTGGGTCCACTTGAGGGTCAACTTTGCTTTATTTGGGCTCCCCTGGTTGCTCCAGGCCTGCCCTGACTCCCCTTGCTGTGGTGAGTCTCCTGGTCCTTGCTAAGCCAGATCGACACTGAATTTGACCACCTACGTTGTTTGCCGCTGCCAAGGCTTGATTGGTGCTCCCGCCGGACACCAACCCCTCAGCACTCGACGTCCTAGACGTCTCTGGGTCCTCGCAGTTGAAGAGTCAAGCTCACCGTCAACGCACCTGAAGCACCCAACATCGGTGGGCATTCGTCTACCGAGCCCCTGGTCACTCCAAAGTGACCCAGACTCTGTCCCCTCTACTTTCAGGTTCTTCTCACCTAGAATCCACGTTTGGATTCCCCCGGACACTTTTCTTTCTTCCAGCAGCAGCATTTCTTTGTCGACATCCATAGAAAACGACGAGGGTTTCCGACGCCACTTCGCACCTATGCACCCGGCTCCTCTGGGATAGGTAACTCTGGTACAAAGGTATCCACGGGTGGGGTGGCTCTCCAAACCCTTAAGTTCCGAGGGCTGTCTTCGTAATCTGCTGGGAAGGGTCCTTAATCTTTGATTTTCCAACCGCGACTTTCCCATTGAATTGTACGGAGCACGCAGTCGTGTTCTCACACTGCACCCGCCCTCCGTGGGGTCCCTACTCACTCACTTTGGGTGGTTCCTTGGGGTCCCAGCGATTCTACACCTTCTAGACTAGGTCCCGAGTCGTGGTTCTTATACCACTTATTTAGTATATGGTTTGGTCTCCCCCGGGAGCCCACTGTGTATTGTGCTACTTTCGTTTGATTCTTTGCAACTGTATTATTTGATTTGTGTTCTATCCTCGTGTAGAGGATACTAGAGAGTGTTATATATAATAAATCCATATTTTTATAACTACTGTGTGGTTTCCCTTTCATTTAACCAATACTATAAGGTTACATTCTGGTAAAACAGGGTGCTTAACATTCCTTCAAGACTTAGCCTGAAGGCTGCTCTCCATAGCTACCACTAGGATAGCTTTCAATAAAGGTTATCTTTGACCTAATCACCATAAGGGTTGTTTGGACTGGTGCAAGGTGCAACTTTAATTAGTGGACAGCATATACCAGGCCAACGTCTCACACTTGCTTTATTTGGCCAAATCTGGTTTACAGTTCTTTTTTATTAAGGCTCATTCGGCAGCTATTACTGCATGTAGAAAATGTCCTTCACAAACCTCTTTTTTCAAATTCCCAGTTATTAAAGACTTCATAGAGGGTATTAAGAAAGTGTTTCCTCCAATACGCCGTCCTTCCCTTCCTTGGGAATTGAACTTAGTACTCTCACATCTCATGGCACCACCTTTTGAACCCATTCATAAAGCCTCATTACAACACCTTTCTTGGAAAGCAGCTTTCCTAGTTGATATCGTGTCAGCAAGTAGAGTTAGTGAAAATCAAGTTTTTTGTTCTCATGAACCATATACAGTATTCTATAGCAGTATAGTGGTTATGAAGATTCAGCCGAAATGTTTACCCAAAGTTGTTTCGCATTTTCACATTAATCAATCCATTACTTTGCCTGCTTTCTTTCAGCATCCTTCCACTCCAGAAGAGAGAACTCTCCACACTTTAGATTTTAGATGGGCATTACAGTTTAATCTAAACAAAAGACATACACAAGTCTAGTCAATTGTATGTAAACTATGACCTTGTACGTATAGGTTTAGCTACATCTAAACAATCTATATCCAGGGTGATAATTTCTTGCATCCTGTTATGCTACCAGAAAGCAAATAAACCTTGTCAGGTAGACCAAAAGTACATTCCACAAGAGGGAAAGCAGCTAAAACTGCTTTGATGAGGAATATTCTTATTGCTGAAATATGCTAAGCAGCTATGTGGAAAGTGTTTCACACTTTTACAAGACACTATTGTTTGGACTCAGATGCTAGAACAGACGCTCAAGTAGGACAGGTTACCCTGAGGAATCTCTTCGCTTAGCTATTTTTAGGTATCATTTTTTCCTCTTCCACCACAGTTTTTAAGGATGGCCTTGCTATTCTTTTCATTGCTTATGATTATCAAAGGAGATCCCCTGAGAGAGAAGGAATGGTTTCTTACCTGTAATCCTAGTTCTCACTCAGGGGAATCTTCATTGAAATCATAAGCAACCCATCCTCCTCCCCGGTGAAAGAGACAGAGACGATTAATAGTCTGCTTCCTTAGTTATACTATAGTTTGCTTGGTAAAAAAAAAAAAAGAACTGAGGTAACTGCTACCTGCTGGGCATGGTGGGATATTGGTTGGCTGTGAGCCCTTAAAGTCACTGTTCATATCCACAGAACTGCAGCCTATAAGTCTACATTGTCCTCTTCCTTCCTCACCATTTTCCTTTAAAAAAGGATTGTGAATGAGATTTATATGGTCAAGTTTTCCAGTTTTAAAAAATTATATTTTGACCCTTTCGTATAAGCAAATTAAAGCATTTGGCCAATATAGCCATATTTATAGGCTGCAAACTTTTAAAATAAAGTAAGTGCTAATCCTGGCCTTACCGAAGGCGAACATCTACACTTAAGAATATATATTGTAAAGAAGTGCTTCTACACTTAAGAATATATATTGTAAAGAAGTGCTCCGGGATCCCCGTACGTGGGCGGGACTATTCAGTGCTTATGATTTCAATGAAGATGCCCCTGAAAGAGCTAGGATTACAGGTAAGAAACCATTCCTTACTTCTTTTTAAAGTAAGATAAGGAGTAATACATAGCAATGTAGCCTTTGTAGGCTGCAGCATTGAAACAATGCAAAAATGACACTGTGTCTTTAAGAGCCTCTTGACCTCCAGTGTCCCATTATGCCCTGTAGGTGGCAGTTTACTCAGTTCTTTTTTCCGGCTCCTGCTGACAAGATCCCAGAGCAGAGGAGTGCCTTTTATAAGATTTTTTCCTCAATGATTTCCATCTCGGGCTTTTTAAAGATGATTCACTCAACATCCTTTATGGTGTAAAGTATTTTTAGCTAATTGCCTTACAAGAAATATATCAAATTTTTCGCAAAATGCCATCTCTTTTTGCACACAGCCCAGAGTGGGGCAGAAATATGGCAAAATCAGACCGCAAAGGATTTGTATCTTATGTTTAGCAGACTCTCATGACCCCAAGACTTGTCACCATTGCAAGACCCTCTACAGGCGCACTTTGAGGGAGAGAGAGAGATGGTTTGCCTCCATGGCTAAATGGAGCACCGCAGAAGACAAGATTTCTTGGCTGGAGAGACCTTAGAAGGGTGGGGAGAGACTGTTCCCTCTACCAGTGCCCATATGTCACGCTCTGAGGACTCCTGCAGAGAGAGATCCCAAAAAAGATTGCTGAAAAACAATGTTCCTGTTTGATGGCGAGGACATTGAAGTCGAGAACATGTACGGTACCCGCTTGTTTGCCATTAAGGCTGGTTCAACGTCGAGTACACTTTCGATGTTGAGGAGGAGAGCACCATCAACGTCAAAATGTACATCGACGTTGAGGCACCATACGACGTTGAGAACTTTGACGTCGAGATAAGGGTCGGTGTCAAGACATCATTCAACCTCACTGACCAAGACAGCAGAGTGGTTTTTGTGGATGAAAGCTGGCAGATTTCCTGCCGAGTCAACTTTGGAGTACTCCTGGGCCTATTCACCATCCTGGCCGACATCTCCAGTGACCATTCCGGATTTGCTAACACCGCCTCCTGTTCCTACGGAATCCACTTCTACTCCACAGCACTCTTTGCCTTCTCCTCAACCAGCGAATCCAGTAGTACATCCACTGCCAATGCCACCAGTCACTCTACAGCCACCAAAGTCTCCTGTACCAGTGGCACATCCATCAAGACAACCGAGATCTCGCTCCTGTCGCACCAGACCTCGCAGTTATAGGTTTAGGTCAAGATCCCAACGTCTTTATTCACAGACATTCACACTCCAGATGGAGAAGATACTCTACAGCAAGTTCAAGATCCTCACAATCCCGTCATACAGCATCCTCTTCAGGATTGTATTCGCCTACCTTAATGGATTCTCTTCCACTGAGAATCTCTCCTATAGATGATATTAAAACCTCCAGGAAGTACTTATCAGGGGTGCTAACAAACTAAATATCGATTTACTGACTACTATTACATCCATGTCGGTAATTTCTGAGACACTTCATCAAAGGTCCGCAGCTAGACCACTACTTCCTTTGGTTTCAGGTCTCTTAGAACCAGCGATGGAACTTTTTCTGACTCCAGCTGCTGTGAAAACTGCTCCATTTCAACTGCAAAAGAAATAAGACCACCGGATCAAGATACGTCTTTTCTTCACACAGATCCAATAACAAACTCTGTCATTGTGTCAGCAGCTCACAAACTTCATGCCACGATCCCATCTTCTACTGGACCTCCTAATAAGGTGAGCAAGAAATTAGATTCAGTGGGCAGAAAGGTCTGCAGAACCGCTGCAGTTTCCATGAAAGCTGCTAGTGCAGCTGCTCTCCTGGGACGCTATGATAGGTCTCTTTGGGACTCCGTACAACAGTTCATAGAAGGTCTTCCTAGAGACAGGCACCAGGATTTTCAGGAGATGGTTAATGAAGGAATGATGGTGTTGACCAAGTTATCAGTGCTTCAGACGATTCCTCCACTCTAGCCACTCATGGTTATTGTCATGAACTAGTGCTTCAGCGTTCATCTTAGCTGAGACTCAAAGGTTTGAAACCAGAAGCCCAAAAGCTGATTCTGAACCTGTCCTTTCAGGTAGCACTTAATTTGGCTTGCATTCTGACAATGAGATAACTAGAATGAAGTCTGAGATCCACACTCTCAAAGTTATCAAAGCTGTCAGATTAGAAAAAAGGAGAGAATATAGGAGACATTCCTATAGGCCCTATGACCACCACTGTTTCCACCAGAGGGTTCAAACTCATCATTTGGACTACAGGACAGCAGCAACAACAATCATCTAAGCCACATAGACATCAACAGCATCGTCTGTCAAGAGGCAGAGGAGGACAGCAATCATGGGCCCAAGCCACTAAAACAACGGGTGGCAAACAATGGGTCATCTCTTCCCCCTCTTCTGTTGCCTACTTTGGTAGAGGGAAGCATAACGTCTTTCTTACAAGACTGGCAAAAGATAACCACCGACAAATGGGTTCTGAATATTGTAGAACATGGATACTGTCTCAGATTCAAGCATCCACCACCATCTATTCCACCGAAGAAACCTTTCCTTTTCCAACGGGATCAACTGCAACAAGAAGTATTCATCCTTTTGCAGGAACAGGCAATGGGAAATGTCCCTTCTCATCTGAAAGGAGCAGGAATTTATTCCTGTTATTTTATGATGAAGAAGAAGAAGGGACCCAAAAACGAATACAGACTTATTTTGGACCTCAAAAAAGCGAACAAATAGGTTTGCAAAGAAAAATTCAGGATGTTGGCTCTTCATCAGATCTACTCTCAACTCCATGAAAGGGAACTGGCTATGCTCAATAGGCCTGCAAAACGCGTATTTTTACATCCCAATACCCAAAAAACATAGAAAATTCCTTAGGTTTGTTGCAGGAAAAGACAACTATCAATACAAGGTCCTTTCCTTCGGCCTGAAGTCTGCATCACAAACGTTTTCCAACTGCATGTTGGTTGTAGCAGCCCACCTCGGGAAAATGAGGATCTTCATCTATCTATATCTGGACAAGGCATCTTCCTATCAGCAAGCAAGCCAACATTATCACCTAATCGTCATGACTCTCAATCAACTAAGTCTGCATGTGAATCACGACAAGTCCAACTCAACACCTGTTCAATCTATGCATTAGCTGGGTGCAGTTTTAAAGACACACTACACATAAAGGTGTGTCCTTCGAAGGAGAGACGATTATCTATCCTTCAGAAATTTTCCAATCTGAAAACAAAATCCCATCCAACAGTGAGACAAGTCTCTTCTCTCCCGGGTTCAATGGCGTTCTGCTTCTACTTAGTCCCGCATGCACGACTCTTCATGCGGCCTCTCCAACAGTGCCTGGAAGATTAATGAGGTCAGAGCTCAGGAAGACCGAGTGTTCCTGACCACTCATGCAAAACAATCGCTCTCATGGTGGTGCCACTCAGAGAATCTCCTCAAAGGGATGAATGTCTACCAAGACATTCCAGCCCAAACCATAGTGAAGGATGCCTCCTTGATAGGTTGAGGTGCCAATATGGATCATCTACAGATTCAAGGCTTGTGGTCTAAGAAGGAACAGTCTTATCACATCAAATTTCTTGGACTGAGGGTAGTACACCTAGCCCTGAAGGCTTTCCTCCCGTCATTCAGAACAGACTCTCCTTGTTCAGTCGGACAAAACAACAAACATGCATTATGTAAACAAGCAGGAAGGGACTAGATCCAGACCTCTGTCCCTGGAAGCACAAACAATCTGGAAGTGACATTTCCAGGAATCTAAAGATTACAGCGGTCCACCTTCCGCGAACCCAAAATGCTCGAGCAGACAGTGTCAGCAAAATCATTCAAGAAAATCACGAATGGGTTATAAACTAGACTGTGCTTCACAAAATCTTCTCCGGTTGGGGATTTCCCCAAACAGATCTTTTTGCAGACAGAGAAAACAAGAAATAATCAAGCTTTGCCTCAAGGTTCTACCAACCAGGCACACTGGGTAATGCCCTATGGATCAACTGGCCAGGCAAATTTCTTTGCACCTATCCTCTAATTCCCCTCCTGGCAACAGTAATCATCAAGTTCTCACACTCAAAAGCCAGAATGATTCTCATTGCTCCGGAATGGCCTTGACAGTGGTGGTTCATGGATCTCTTTCACCTCTCAGAATGTCCACACAGGAGACTGCCGTGCAGACCGTATCTTCTTCAGAAGTATGGAGGCCAGATTCAACATCCCAATCTTCACTTGTTGAACTTGACTGCATGGCTCCTGAACTCATAAAATATGATCACCTGCATCTCCCAGAAGAATTCATGGATGTTCTCAGAGAACCCAAAAGACCACCCACTAGAACTTCCTATGCCTACAGGTGGAAGAGATTCTGCATCTGGTGTTCTTAGAACAATTTCAATCCACGTACTTGTCAGGAAGAGGCTGTTTTTCCATTACTCCTTCATCTTGCTAAAGCGAAATTGCAATTCTCCTCAATTAGAGTGCATCTCCACAAATGCTCTTTTTCAGAATGACTGTCGTCAAAGATTTTCTGGAAGACATTAAGAAAATATATCCTCTCAGGAGACCTTCTCCTCCATGGGAGTAAAACATTGTCCTCTCTTGCCTTACGGGTCCTCCCTCTGAACTCATTCATAAGGCTTCTCTCCAACACCTATCTTGGAAGGCTTCTTTCTTAGTAGCCATTACTTCAGCTCGCAGAGTTAACGAAATACAGGCTCTCTTTTCGCATGAACCTTACACAGTATTCCGTAGCAACAGGGTTGTGATGAGGACACATCCTAAATTCCTCCCGAAAGTAGTCTTGGATTTCCATGTCAATCAGACTATTACTTTACCTACATTTTTCAGAATTCTTCTTCTCCTGCAGAGAGGTCTTTCCATACTCTCGATGTTAGGAGGGTTTTGGAGTTTTATCTAGATAGGACAAAATCTTTAAGAAAATCAAAGCAACTCTTTGTCAACTATGGTCCTATGCGGACAGGATATGCTACTTCTACATAATCCTTGTCTAGATTGGTTGTCTCCTGCATAATCCTTGGTTATCAAAAAGTAAACAAGACCCTATCTGGTAGGCCTAGAGACCACACTCCACCATGGGTAAATCAGCTACTGCTGCTTTACTTAGGAACATCCCAATTGCTGAGATTAGCAAAGCTGCAACTTGGAGATCAGTCCACACCTTTACTAGACAATATTGTCTTGATTCAGATGCTAAGGCTGATGTCCAAGTGAGGCAAGCATCTCTAAAGAGCTTCTTTGCCTACTTATTCTGTTCTTTTTATCTCAACCTTTGCGGGATTTTAAGGCAATGAGTTAGCTAATCTGTTCAGTGCTTATGATTATCAATGGCGATCCCCTGGGAGCAAAGGAATTGTTTCTTACCTGTAATCCTAGTTCTCCAGCATTGTTTCTTTTATAGATTCACATGCTTGAATCTTTCCCGTCGTCATGGTGGGAGTACCACAGTAACAGTAATAACAGTAGTGTTAGCATTAAGTCCATTGAAAAACAATAGCGTTTAGTAACCCATTTACATTGTTTTAAGAACATCCAAACTTCAGCCAATCAGCTGAGGCCCTTGAGTAGTCATCCCCTGCAGAGCCACCATACCTCAAATTTCTTACCGCAGGACATGTGTTAGGGAGTCTCCCTGAGCTCTGCTCAGCCACAGTGTTTCTCCGTTACCCTTTTGACTTCCACCTCCAAGATATCACTTCATCTCATACCAGCATCTGAGGTACAGTTGGAGAATGTGTTTTGGCTGTGTTTCTCACAGAATGTCTGAGTCTAAAACAGGGCTGTTTAGGCCCTGCAAGACTTTTGAAAAAGCAGGCTCTTCACTGAGAATCCTCATAAGGAATGTCTGTATTGTCTCCATCCGCACCATAAACCCAGAGAATGTAAGTACTGTCATATGTTTTCGACAAAAACCCTTAAGGACAGAGAGGGTAGATTACTTTTATGGCTCCAGAAGAAGGTGGCTGCCTCTCACTCAGGCTCTTAGCGTGAGGAGAAAGCTCACTCCTCTTCCAGAAAAAGAAAATAGGGAGAATCGTCCTCTTCCCACAGAGACATTAAAAGATCCAATTCTCAGGGTAAAGAGACATCTGAGGAGAAAAAATCTAAGAAAGATCAGGCTTGCACTTCCACCTCTCTTCAGAGATCTGGCTCCTCACACCCCTTTCAAAGAGCCTTCTACACTGACAGACCATCCGTCGACAGCACCGTCGAAGAATTTGCGGGCTACAGCTAAGACCGCAGTTTCAAGCGGACTGTAGAGAGTCTCGTCGGCGTCTGCTACCACGATGACGATCAAGACATCGACAGCGTCATCGAGCAAGGACGTCATTTTAACCCCGTCGTCGATGGCGACGAGACCGTCCCCGAAGATGTAGATTTCCTCATCAACCACCTTACAGTCGATGGTTGCGACCGTAGTTGCCCCGTCGACGAAGACTTCTCAAGCCGCGCCATTGGTGTTGCAGTCAGCTATGTCGTCGAAGACCTCCTCGACGGGCCTGTCAACGGAAGGAAAAAGTATTTTTAAAGTCAAAACCATTGCTTCAGGACTTTTCCAAGACCTCTCCTTTGCCTCCAGCTTGGGAAGAGGTGTGGTACAGCGGCCAGGGCGGCTGACTCCGGAACACGGGGGCTCAAGGTTCGATCTCCGGCGCCGGCGGCAGGCTAGCCCAGGACCTTGTGACTCTGGGCAATAGCTCGCTTAATCTTCCCGACGGCCCCCAGCGCCGGGACACCTCTCCGGAGGTAGCTGTGCGCTTTACAAATGCTGGTATTTCATTTCCAGCTCGCCTCCTGGATTTCCAGGAGTCAGAAGATGAAGGCCTATTTGGCCCTCCATAGTGCCCTTCCCAATTGAAGGTTAAATGTCAGGAGTCAGATGAAGAGGATGATGCGGACGACAACTCATCTGTTTATCTACAGGGCAACTTCTCCTTTGCTGATAGGGGTCCCACCTCAGCTCAGTTCTTGGATACCTTTCAGGAGCATTACCTTCATGAGGAGCAGCAGGAGGAGCACATACCTCCAGGAACCCTGTCTCAAGGTCCCTATGTCTTTAGTTACGGACTTGCGTCTCATGTTAAATGACTGCTAAGCACGCTTTCCAGGTGCTGACTCCGCTCAGCGGCCCACACCTCCACAAGAAGTCCCTGTTATCGCCCCTGCTCCACAAAGCACGCCAAGACAGCTAAAGGAAAAGGTAATGCCACCACTGTTTCCATTCCGGTTAATCTACAAGACAGTGATGACCAGCAATTAGAGGAGGGTGAGCTTTACATGGATCCTAATGCTCCTGATGAATGGGACGACTATATTGCCCCAATGCCACCGTCTCCTACTCCACCAGTAGCCGATTCTCCGTCTGTGGATATTGGTGGTTTCCACGACCTTATAGAGAGAACTACAAAACGCTTTGACCTTCCTATGTCAGCTAAGCAGGCTAAGTGTTTTCAGTAAGATTTTAAACCTGGGACACAATGCACCTCTCAGGCTATCCCCATTGTAGATTTCTTGCGACAGGAGGGCCTCAAACTAATGAAGACACCAGCGTCCATTCCTGCTGTCGTACCAAACCTCCATAAAAAATATAAGGCCCCTGAAAATTCCCCCACATATCTTATTGGCCACCCTCGGCCAGATTCTGTCATCATGCAGGCCGCACAGAGAAGGGCCAAGAATCCTGCATCGCCATGCACTGCCCCAACAGACAAAGAAGGTCACCATCTCAACAACACAGGCAAAAAATGTTCTGCTCTGGCGGCCACTTCCATCATAGCCTCCAATGCCATTGCCATCCTAAGGAGATACGACCTCCAGATGTGGTCTGACATCTCGTCTTTGTTGGAGTATCTCCCTGAGGACAAGAAAAAAAGGAGGCGAGAGACATTCTATCGGAAGGAGAAAGGGCCTCTTCTGAGATTATTGATATTGCCATGGCCATCTTGTCCACCGCCTTCAGGCAGATGGCTTAAGCGGTGGTGTTGAGACGCCATGGATGGCTTAAGGCCACCACTTTTCGTCCTGACGTGCAGGCTATGGTGTTGGACATGCCGTTCAACGAAGAATGTATTTTTGGTAAGCACATCGATGATGCACTCCAGTCAATCAAGTCAGATACAGACATAGCCAAATTGCTCAGCAGCTTGCAGCAGAGGAAATTTCAGTCCTTTGGAGGCAGAGGCAAAAGCCTATATCTCTCTCAAACGCAGTTTCAGCAGCGGTTTCAGCCTTATTCCCAACAGGCTTATCGCCCATCATGTTCAGCACAGGCCTACCACCCAAACACAATGCCATCTTATTCAAGGGCATCGGGACGCCAAAGTCCACCAGCGGCTGGGAGGTCTCAGGATACCAGCAGGAGACAATGAGAAGCTGCAGGCACCTGCCACCACATTCCCACTTCTATTCAGTCCTGCTTTGTCCAAATTCTTCGATCAATGGAAGTTTATATCTTCCGACAAATGGGTGTTAGATGTTTTCCAGCATGGCCACGCCCTGGAATTTGTTTAACAACCTCCAGATTTCACTTTACGGAAGACATTGCCATCTTTCAGTTCTCCTAAAGGAAATTCGATTACTTGTCTCCAAACAGGCAATAGAAGAGGTACCACGCAATCAGCGTCATGTAGGATTCTACTCCCACTTCTTCCTCATCAAGAAGAAGACAGGGAAATGGAGGCAAATAATGGACCTCAGGTTATTGAACAATTTCAGCAAAAATCAATCATTCAGGGTGCTTTCTCTCCAAGAGATCCTGCTTCTTATGGATGCAGGAGACTATCTCTCCTCCCTCGATCTGCTGGATGCATATTTCCACATCCCCATACTTTCCAAGCATCGCAGGTTTCTCAGGTTCGAAGTGGCAGGGTGCCACTATTAATTTAAGGTTCTACCCTTCGGGTTGAAGTGAGCACTCAGAGACTTCACCAAGTGCATAGCCCCGGAGGCAGCCTTTCTCCGAAGGTTCAGTCACCAGATATTCCCCTACCTGGACAATTGGCTAATCAAAGCTTCATCCTTTCAGGCAGCCAAGCAGTCTACAGAAGCCTGACGGCAACTATAAAGGTACTCTTGCCATCCATTTCCAGGTACAGACGGCCATCTGGCCAATTGTCTTTGTGGTCTGACAAGCTCGTCAAGGAATTTATGAAATGTCTCTTCAGGGCTTATCCACCCATTAAGCCTCCTCCAGTGCTTTGACAGCAACACTGTTCTGTCGCAACTCATGAGGTCTCCATTCGAGCCTATTCACAAGTGCGATCTGAAATTCCTTTCTTGGAAGGTGGCTTTTCTCTTTGCCATCACATCTGCAAGACGTATTAGCGAAATTCAAGCTTTCACCATAAAGTAGCCTTACCTCCAATTCCTGGAGGACAGAGAAGTCCTACGCACTAATCCTTCATTCATTCATTCCCAAGGTGCCTTCAACATTTCACCTCAATGAACCAGTGATTCTGCCTTCGTTCTTTCGCAATCCTTCTTTAACGGAGGAGATAGCATTGCACTTGCTGGACATTAAGCGTTGTTTGAAATTCTACTTGCAAAGAACTAACACTTTCCGTAAATCAACTCAGTTACTTATCTCTTTCTCTGCTCCTAGAAAAGGACAGGCCTTAACGCAGGCTACTATTGCTCGGTGGGTCTCCTCAGCTATACTCTTCTGCCATGAAAAAGTGGGACATCCACTAGCTGCAAAGTTGTAGGCTCATTCCATTCGGAAGGTTGCAGCCTCCTCAGCTCTGTTCGCAGGAGTATCTCTAACAGACATCTGTAGGGCAACGACATGGGTGAACACCCACACCTTTATGAAGCATTTACTGCCTCGATGGCTAGAGTAAAGCAGATGTAGTAGTTGGTCAGGCTTCTCTCCGGTGACTTTGCATAAGGTATGCTACTGTTCTGCACTAAACAATTTTTTCTGTTCTAATATTATAGTAATAATTTGATTATGCTGAATATATGTCGATTATGATTCTGTGCAATTTCACAGGAATTTAACTGGCTACTCGTATTTTAGTTGGGTATCACTGTGTGATGGTTCGCCTTGCCTGCCGCCATTAGTCTTTGGATACTACTAGCTAGTCTGATTCAAGCATGTGAATCTAAAAAGATGCAATACTGGAGAAAAAACAAGTTACTTACCTGTACACTGTAGTTCTCCAGTATTGATATCTTTTATAGATTCACAAGCGACCCACCCTCCTTCCCGGTCAGGCTCACCTTTTGCTACCTCTTTTGTTGTTGGTTTACACACGTGCTCAAAATCTGAGGTATGATGGCTCTGCGGGGGATGACTACCCCAGGGTCTCAGCTCTGATTGGCTGCAGTTTGGATGTGTTAAAACAATGTAAATGGGTTACCAAATCCTATTGTTTTTCAATGGAGTTAATGCTAATGCTTTAACACCACTGTTATCGTGGGACTCCCACCATGATGACGGGGAAGAATCAAGCATGTGAATCTATAAAAGATATCAGTATTGGAGAACCACAGTGCACAGGTAAGTAACTTGTTTTTGCTCTCTCAGTGGAATCTCCATTGAAATCATATGCAACTCTCCCTCCTCCCCGACGGAAGAGATAATATATGCATCACACTATACAGCTAATTTGTTCCTCAAAAAGAACAGAGTAAGCTGCCACCTACAGGGCATGATGGAACACTGGACGTCAAGAGGCTCTTAAAGGCACAATATCCTTTTTGTATTGTTACAATGCTGCAGCTTATGAAGGCTACATTGCTATGTATTACTCCTTATCTTACTTTAAAGAGAAGTAAAAAGCGTTCGTGAAGGACGTTTTTAAAGAATCACTTTTTTCATTTTACTTAAGTGATTTTTAAGGGTATGACCCTTTTATCCTTCTAAATTTTAAAGTAATTCAATAAGATTGGCAATATAGCCTGTTTTTAAAGCGGTAAAATGTAACATGTCTGTCACATACGTTTCTTGGCCTTTCCGAAGTTAGGCGAAGTAGATGTCACTTTGAAAGAACTGCTCCGGGGTCCCCACACTTGGGCAGGACTATTCAGTGCTTATGATTTCAATGGAGATTCCTGTGAGCGAGAACTAGGATTACAGGCAAGAAACCATTCCTTCTGGCTGCAAATAAATCCAAGCAAGAGGCTCTGAGCTTTTGAGTTATTATCTTCAATCTTTGGGATGTAGGTGAAAATCTGTTAATGTAGGAAAGTTCCTGCTGATCTGCTACTATGTTCATTGCCTCTGGAACTTATGCTGCCGTCAGGAAAGCTAGCTTTTTCTCTTGAATGTGCTACATGAGCTTTTTCTCTTGAATGTGCTACATGAGCTAACACCATAGTTTCTCCTTGTCTATTTACATATGCCTTTGTAACTTGATTGGCCGTCTTTATCAAAACATTCTTCTCATGGATGGACGGTGCAAACACTTTCACTGACAGAAAAATTGCTCTAAATTCCCTACAGTTGGACACCTCTATTGACTCTGTTGGCAACAATTTTTTCTTCACCTTTTTCTTTTCTAAAATAGCACCCCAGCTTATGTGTCTGACATATGCTGCTATCACCGATGGAACTGTTGAATAAAAGTGATGCTCCCTTAAAAAAAAAATTTAACATCCTCCGTTCACTAACTCATCTCTTGTCTTAGATTGGAAGTAACTGTTGTTGATGGATACCTCTTCCTACAGATGCCTCACCTGTTGAATATCCCCTGGCGTCAGACCTGTTCTGAAAATTTATGAAGCCATAAAGTTCCCACCCTGGTGATCCGATGGAAGATCCCTTTTCGGTCAGCGACCTTCAAAGCTGATCCAGTGCTTCACTCCTTGTGTTTCTGTCTCTTAGTTGATGTTCACTTCAGAGATAATAGGCTGCTCTCAAAAAGTGTGTCCAGTGCAGTGCTAACAGTTATGTTTTTTTCCCAGCAAATCAGGGTTTAAGGTATGTCGCGATTGTGACAGGCAAATGTTCATCACAAACCCACATGAAGTCTGCCTATCGTGCCTGGGGAAAATGCTCAAGGTCTTGCAAGTACTGCAGCCTAATGCACCCCAAGACCATAACGGAGCATAAGGCCAAAACTTTATCGCCCGCGTCTGTGATGAGCACCGGGGTTGACTCCGGTCACGCTCCAAGTTGAGGTCTCCTTCAAAAAGCCAATCATCCCCTGGGTAAAAGTCCTCTCGGTGAGAAGGAGAAAACATGAGACGAAGAGACATGGATACACCGCTCCAAAACAGTGCTCATAGTCGGGAGGTAAGTCACCCCGATTTTCTCTGCTGCCTCTAAAGTGTCCATGGAGCCACAACCTTTTTATATCACTCCTCTCGGGAAGTCTCTACCAACGATGGTGCCAGCGTCAGAACATTTACCGGTTCTCCTGTTGCCACTGCCGTACCCTGCGCTGCCTCAAGCCTATCTGGAATTTCCGGCACTAGGAGCTGATCTGGGTTACTTCTGCAATGATTTGATGGAGAGGTTTCGGGGCACATTGGTCCCCTCTGCCAGGCTCCTGGCCCTGTGGGACCTTTTGGGGCTCTGTTTGGGTTCCCGCTGACTGGTCCTCCCCTGGTGCCATATGGTACATCTGTTCCACAGGGAACACCTCTGTTTTGCAGAGCCATTCTGATGTTGAGACCCTCACGCATTGGCCTCCCACTGACGCCAAGCTCGACACTGACTCCAGTGCCACTGACACCCATTCAGAGCAGCCAGTGTCTAAGTCTAAGCCCATGCTGCAGGAATTAAGAAGAGAAGCCCAGAGGATAGTACAAGTGGAAAGGTATATGGAGGAGCAGCCGGACACCTCCCACCAACACTATTGCCACACGATGCATGACATCTTTGGCACTGACACACATCTACTTCAGATGTCAGAAGTCATTCAGCTTGACACAGATGACAGCAGCGAAGCAGCCACCTTGCTGTCAACTCCCCCCTCACCTCCCATGCAGACATGGCAGACAATTCGGTATTGCAAAATGCAAGTAGGCTGGACATTCAGCATGATCTAGAAATAGAGTGTTCCTCAGGGCTAGCACTCTCCGGAGGTGGCCTCTTTTTATGCCATGATGAAAAAGGCTGTTAATATGCTGGAGTTCCCTCTATCCACTGTAAAATTGAGGTCCAGCATTCTGACAGAGGTCTTGCAATGTTCATCATCAACAACAAAAGCTTTGGTGTCTTTTAATGAGGCCCTAATGCACCCTGTAAATGCTGCCTGGGAGAAACCCACATCAGCCCCAGCAGTAAACCATTTGGTTGACAGACGTCATAGACTGGCACACAGGGACCTAACTTTGTCTGTTCACCCATCTCCAAAATGTCCAGTGGTGCAGGCCTCTTTCTGAATGAAACAAAGTTCTTATGCTTGCTCTGTAGCCCTGTAAGATAGAGAGTGTTAAAAACTGGAAGCAGTCGTGAAGAAAGTGTTTTCAGGGGCAACTTCACACTCAGTTTCTGAAAGGTTTCACTCTAGATTGTTGCAATGCACTGCCTCACTTTGATTGTTGTTTCCTCACCTCTACATCTAAGGACATGGGGAAATAATGGAACCGATGTTCATGTGCATAGGTGGGAGAATTATGGCTTCAGTGTCATCAATGTGACTTCACTTATGTCGCTGAGATGAAGCCAGCACCCTCTACTTGTGCAGGAAAGATATAGAAAAATTTCTGGATCTAGTCTGATACCTGGGGATATTCAACAGGTGAGGAATCTGAAAGTAGATAGTGTCTGTTTTAGAATTTGCTGGACATGTATTTACTCGTCAGAGTGAAGGAGTATAGTTTTCCGTCACCCTGAGGGAGTACCCACCCTCCAAACTTTGAGATGTCTGCCGGCCCAGTGGACATCTCTTGCAGTTACAGGAACTGCCATCACAGCGGTTCCTGTAAGTGCACTAAAAGTCTGATGGACGGCTCCATCAATATGATGGAGCCGTGCTGCAAGCTTTTCATTTTTTTCTATAAAAAAAAAAAGAAAATCCTAAAGCGGGATTTTCTTTTTGAAAATTAAAAAAACAATGACCCTCTCGCCATTGGGAGTTTTCCCATGGCGTGGGGGTAATTTTACAGTTTTCACTGTCCCTTACTGCTAGGCATTGATGGACATTGAAAACTGGCCATTTGTCCACCCACTCTAAATAGGGTGTGCGGACAAATGACCAACCCCCTGACGGCTCTTACTCTGTTGGGTCGCTGGTGGTGTTTGTTGGCGGCGGAGAAGGCGTAGTCTCTGCCGTCAACATACTGAAGATCCACCCAACTCAAAATGAGGGGGCCAAACTTCAGTTTGGAAGAGAGGCTACTCCATCGTCATCTCCTCCAAACTATAAACCAGGCCCATGAAAGATAAATAACTTTTTCTTCATGTTCGGAGTAATTGGGCTCCAGTGATTAAGAAGAAGATGCACTAGAGGTTTCAGATGCAACTGTCACCATGTGACCACACTCATTACTGCTGAAATCAGTCCTTAGACTTTCATGAAATATTCACTTGTTGGATTTTCTGTCTGCATAAGAGATGTTAGTTAAGACTGACGAGTCAAGAGACAGTCTTTTGGAAGGAACACTTTTTACCCCAATCAGGTTTGAAGTACACTCCTATAAACTTTTGATCTTGAGATGGCATCATTTTGATTTCTTCGCTGAACAAAAGGGAAGTAGTACATCGAATTCTTGAAGAGTTGCACATTCAGTTTTTATCTGTTCTTGGGCCTTTTAGCCAATTGTCTATATAAATAAGTGAATACATTCGGGTTGAAATTATCTAGGAAATAATGTCTTGTCTTCATATTACGTATGGCAAATTAAAATATTTTGAATTTTAAAAGCTGCTTTTATTACATGCATTCTTTAACTAACTATACCCTAATAACCCCTTACTCCCCTTAAAGCTTTCCATCCCTGAACCATTAAAACCACAAACTACCCGTTAATGCTATCCGTCCCTGAACTCTAAAAAACCCTTAACGCTACCCTTCTCTGAATCCTAAAAGCTCCTAAATACCCTCTAACCAGGGCCAGTGGAATTATGTGTCAGGGGAGTGCCAAATTATGCAGCAGGGTTGACTATACTATGCAGAAAGAAAAGGCAAATTATGCGGCATAACGAGGTACGTTTGTATAGCATTATTTCAATATTGTTAAATTATTACACATGGTAATACTGTCTGGGTAAAGACTTCACCACATTAGTACCAGTCTAACAACAAAATAGTTAAATAAGCAGCTCAAAGATGCCCAGTTAACCTTTGCAAAGGATACTCCAATGCACATAAACACATATCACCAAGTTTTAGTAACTTTTGATCCATTTTGGCTAGAAACAATTTTTTTGTTAAAATCTGCAGATTGTGCGGCTGATGATGGATTATGTGCCAAATCCAGCAAATCCTTATCTATGCTAAAAAAGCTGCAGCCGCAGAATCACATAATTCCAGTGGCCCTTCTCGTAATACTACCAATCCCTGCAGCTCCGGGTTATCCGAAAAGCCAGGTCTTGAGGCTCTTCCTGAAGGTGTGCAGAGTAGGGGAGCGTCTGATGTTGACTGGGAGCTCGTTCCATGCCTTGGCAGCGATGTAGGAGAAAGCTCTTCCACCTGCTCTGGTTCTGCGGATGCGCGGGGTTTCTGCTAGGGCGAGGTCGGCTGAGCGGAGATTTCTTTTGGGTACGTGGAAAAAGACTCTTTCGTTGAGGTATTTGGGTCCGAGGTTGTGGAGTGATTTGTAGGCATGGGTGAGTAGTTTGAAGGTTACTCTCTTCTCGACGGGGAGCCAGTGGAGGTCTCGCAGGTGTTGGGTCATGTGCTTATGTCGTGGGGTGCCGATGACGCTATAAATCCCTGAACTCTGCCAACCCCTAACGTTACCCTTCCCTGAATCCTACTACCTCCTTACTATTCCCCACCTCACAGTAAATGATCTTCTCTAATTTAGCAGGAGGATGCCCCCATGACCCTGCTCTGAATACACTTGCCTTTTCCCTAGAAGGCACAGCATTTTCCATCATTTTTGTTCCCACAGTGTTTTCATTCTATTTTTTTAGTAGACAACATTTTTGACACAATTGTTTTCCAGCAATATTTGTACTGCAAACCAAGGGAAGTACCTTCAACTGGTAGTGATCTTTCACCAGAGCAAAGTGAAGGTATTTCTGCAAGCCCAGGTGAATGGGACTATGGAAGTATGCATCTGGGAGATCCAAGGCTGCTAAGTAATCTCCTGCCTTTAAGAGAGTAATAGTAAGTCTAGTATTGGTCTAGTTTTTCCATGGTGAAAGTATTGAGTACATGCCTGCACCTCTTCCCTTTTGAGGTTCTCTATTGCTTCCATTTGAAGTAACGTCTTTACTCCATTTTTTAAGATTTCTCTCTTTAACTAGTTTTGGCAGATGTGTTTCCTGAATTTTAGAGTCTGGGATGAGAGTTTTTACTCTAAGCAATACCCTTCCTTTACTATTTTACTACCCATTGATCACCAACATTTTTGCAAACCAGAGAAGGAGGAAACTCCCCAAACCCCCACCTTTCAAAACCTCCCACCCTCTGGTATTGCATTGTCCTCTGTATTGTCAGGCTTTTAATGGTTTTTAGGTAGCCACATATCCTACGAGTCAGGATTTGCCACCAAGGGTGACCAATGGTGATGCCAGGCCAGGCCCAAAGCGCTACCTTCGTTGTTGTTGATTCATATAGTGTTTGAAAGTCTTTTAATTGTGCTTGCTTAGCATATATTACACATGTTGCTGCAGGTAAAAGCTAAATTGGATGATTTTAACGCTCTTTTTGATGCTCCCTCTATTGTTCTTGTCATCAGAATTTGTTTGCGATGAGTCTTTGGTAGCCAGACATCATGACAACTTTGCCAATAATGAGTTCAGCTTGACAGACTGTGGAAACACCACATCAGTCTTTAAAAAGATATCGCTTGCTTAAGAAACCGCATTTTGTCAATCTCTTTCCACCCTCTTAAGAGAATATTTTTCAGAGCTTTATGAAGAGAGTCAGCATCAGGATTACATAGTCCTTAGTCCTCAAATAAGTCATCTATAGTACCTGATTGTTCATCAACAGGAAATGTCAATGTTTCTTTAATTTGGTTTATCATTTGAGGTAGTTGAGCTCCTGGCACCAACTTTCCTTTTGTGCATTAGCCCCCCCCCCCATCAGTGTTATCTGTATTAGGTTTTTATTCTGTGCTTGTAAGGCAGCTCCCATTGCCCTGTCCCCAATTCCTGCAGGTCCTCAGGATATATGGAGATACTATATATAAGAGGGTCTCTCTTTTACATGCTTACTTTTCTGTGAGCATTTTCTACCGTCTATATCTGCAGCTTGTTATAAACACTCCGCTAGCAGGGAATTTACATACCCTTTTGCCCATTCATTTCACACCTAAAATGAGATTTCCCACATTTATAAAAGGGCAAGGACCACCTTCCTTCTCCCTATAGATGTGCTGCATACACTTACATCCACTCCCGAAAGAAGCAGTGTCCCGCCCACTGCAAGAGTAAATAATGTTGGACAGCCAAGTAAGAAAAGCATAGGTCTAGCTTTAAAGGAATGTTGTATGGTAATGTGAAGCATTAGAAGTAAACAGCTTGGGAATTAATATATTTGTGTGGCAGCAAAGAACTATAGAATAATATTGGTGTAGGTTAAAAGGTCACACAACAGTTGCACTGTCAAGCCAGACCTAAAAATCCATGTGGGTTAATGACTGCCTTCCCACATCTGTGCTGCTGTCGGAGAAAAACACCATAAATTATCTTGTTATCGTAAGACACTTTAATAGCATTAGAGTACCATGTGTGTGCCCATGAAATTTCAACCTCAGGCTGCTGGATAAATAAAGAAAATGGGGCAAGCACTTTTTTGTGAAAGCAATTGAGTTCTGCCCAATCAAAACATGTACTCCTGGCTCCGAACATGTGGGCGGAGCCAAAGCCCTCCTATAGTGATGCTCTCATAATTGTCTGGTGACAATTACACTGTCAAACCAGACCATAAACAGGGCCCTGTGGTGAGGGGCGGGTACTGTCACTATGCCCGTGGAGAATTGGGAGGAAGAGAGCAGACATGAAGGAGTGAAGGCCGAAGGCCGCTTGGCTACCGCAATGATGTCATCAACATCCCACTTTGCGCCAGAGTAGAGCTCTGAAAGCAACGCAGAGAAATGCACGTGCCTAGCATATCATCTGACCTTGAAATTCAGGTGGCTTTCGAGATGCTGAGAGCAGCAGGGAGGCTACTAGGGGCACAGATGTTAGAGGAGTTGTGAATCACAGGAAGACCTCGGACAGCATCATATGCAAGTGTTTTGTAGTCGTGAGTGCCTCTGGGTCCCCTCCTAGGAGGGGACAAGGGGTTTCTGCAGTGTTGTTCACTCACTGACCCCCCTATTATTAATAGGAACAACATCCAGCGAGGGATCTCCAGGAGATGAGCAGGCAAGGCCACCAGACAAGATCTTCAGAACGTGGGGTCACAGTTGCTGCACCATAAGAGGCTAATTCTATGAGAAGGTTCAGGGGGAGTGGACTTCCAAAATGCAAACCACAGAGGACGCCACCACATCAGGCACGGGATGGCATTTGGAGGCATGCAACAGACACTGGGGCTAGTAAGAGAAAGGGAAGGCCTGGGAGAGACGGCAGGGGCTAGAGCACAGGAGACGCAGCTTCAAGAGGCAGCTGGTACAGCGATCAGGCCATGTAGGGCAAATTGCCCCCAGGACACTTTAGGTTGGGCTCCGGTTGGCTGGAGAGAGCTCAGATGAGGCCCGAAAGGTATTGCAGACCGATGAAGGCAGTGTTGGGCTGGCGGGCAACACAGAGAAGAGTGGAGGAGAAATGCTGGAGGCAGGGGCCCCTACTGGGACATCCAGGGAAGGAGCGAACTAGCAGCCAGTCTGACAGTCAAGGATTCCAGTTAGAAGAGGTAGATGTTCTGGGGTGAGCACCTCCTACATGAAGAGTGAAGATAGTCAGATTGATGTAGCTGGTTGGCAGGTGCAAGAGAGGGCAGAGGAGGACATGGTACTCCCAACTCAAGGAGGACACCAGTAGTGGAAACAGGAATGCAGGACTTTGTGAGTCATGGCAGGGGCAATTAAGGGAGTGTTGGGGGCAGTGGGCTTACAATGGCAGTATGGTCAGCAGTGGTAGTGGTGTAGAAGTCTAGTGGTATAGCGAGCAGGGGTACAGGAGGTAAGGCAGGACACGGTAAAGGTTCTGGGGAGATGGCATGGCATGGGAGGGGAGTCAGCAAGAGGGCGTTTGGACGAGAAGGGATCAAGAGCAGAGTGTGAGGTGGAATTGAGGAGAAATGGGTAATCGACATTGATATAAGGAAGAGAAGAGCAGGACAGGAGGGATTGGGAGATAAATGAGGAAGACGGGCACAAGACAGGTCAACGTCTGCCAGGGAAGTGCGGGGAGAGGAGATATCACAGAGAAAAGAAAGAAATACCTTGAAAGGGAAACAACAGTGGCCAGGGGACAGCATGCCATGGAATACCATAGCAGAGGAAAAACACCGTGGAAAATGGTGCCAGAACGAGGAGAAGCAGAGTAGCTGGAAAGTATGAGAATGAATGGTGGGAATAGGAAGGAACTTTGGTGGGAGCATTGAACGGGAAAGGGAGAGGGGAAAAGGAGCAGGGATGGAGCGGAGTAATGGTCTAGTTTTCAGAAAGCATTATTTCAGTCGTGGGAAAATTATTTGAAAAGGGAGATGTAAGGACGCAAAGGTGGAGAAGAGGAGGGGTGTGACAGCCAGGATAGGGTGAGGGTGCCCATTCAGAGATGAGGAAGGAGGGAGCAATTAGAATGGGGAAGAGTGAGATGTGGGAACTCACGGGGAAGCAAGGGTAGTAGCAGACAGGACCAAGGCAAGGGGGGAAGAGATGGGCAAAGAAGACAAAGAGAAGACAGGGGACGGAGAGACCATAAAGAAGATCCCATGTATGGGAGTGAAGGATGCTTTGGGCAGTCATCAGCTGACAAGCACAAAATAAAACATGGGAGAATGAGTATGCAAACATTTTAAATTGTTACAAAGAGAGCCAAGGTTCAAGAAAGGGTCGGAAGTGGATGAGGTAGATTTGGCAAAGAGGCCGAGGGTGCCTACAGACATAGATAAGTGGATGGAGACGTTCACCATACACGTGAGTATTATATGCAAAAAGACACCGGAGGTCAGCATAGGGTTAAGGAAAATCATAGTTGTGGTAAGGATGGCAAGTATCAATTTCGGGGGCTAACATGGCTGAGGTATGTTGAGGAGTTCATGTCTCAGCACACCCTGAATGCTGACGAGGCTTAGGGTGATGTGGACAACGGGTTATGGTTTAAATTTATGACACCGATGAGTCTGTGGATGACTTTGCATAGGGTCAGTGCAGCAGTTTCCAGGGTGTCCCCCGCAGGGGGTAGGCAGGAAGAGTGAGTGTCATGGACACCTGCTGGAACTACAATAAGGAGCGTGCTACCATTATCCGGGCAAGTTCTGACACAGGTGCCAAAAATGCAATGGCAGGCACCCAATATTGCATTGCAGTGGGGCCATGGCAGACAGCAAGGGGGCACAGGCAGGGGGCATGCCTGTTAAAGGTAGTTATACCAGTTAGAGTAGACGTATTGCAGTGTTGACTGTGATTGTACCCTGACCGTTCAGCAGCAAGTTGTCTGCAGAAGGGATTCTTGGAAGGTTTTAAGATTTCATACACGAGCCCGAGGATGAGGTGTTGGGCAGACAACATAAAATCATGTCTCGGTAAAGACCAGATCATAAAAGACAAGCTATGGAAAGAAGTGGAAGGGGGGTGAATGACCGGTCCTTTTCAGAATCCCCCGATGGACATCTTTACCATCTCACCTATAGGGGTGGTACCTAAAAATAGTAAAGGAGAATACAGACTGTCGTGGCTAAAAGGGCCGTCGATTAATGACAACATAGACGAAGGGGAATGCTCGGTAGCATAGACAAGTTTGGATAAGGCTCTATGGATGGTACAGGCGTGGGGTTTGGTTGTTGCTAGTTCACCCACAGAACATTCAGTTGCAGGGGCTACAATTTTAAGGGCAAATCTATGTGGATAGGGCCTTGTCAATGGGTGGTGAGACAGTGTATGCGACTTTTGAATAGTTTTTCACATTTGTGATATAGGCTGTTCTGTCAGTGGCGAGTTCAGAGCAAGTGCTACACCACTTTGACAATTTTCTATTGGAGGGGAAAGGAGAACTCATGTGGGTGTGCCAGATTGATGGCAACCTTCAAGGTTGTGAGATACCACATGTGCATCCCATTGGCACAAGAAAAGACAAAATGCTTGTCATTTTTGAGATTAGAGCTTGATTCTGTGGCAATGAATTTCCGCTTACCAAAGGACAAATTGGAAACATTACAAGATCTGTTAGTGCTAGCGCTGAGCAAGAAGTGCGAGATGTACTCATTCAACAAATACTGGTGCACTTAAACTTTGCTTGTAGGGTGATGTCCCCAGGAAGGACCTTATGTCATACTGGCTATAGGTAGAGAGGGGCACCGTGGGATAGTTTACAGTAAAACACACAGGAAGTGCTGAAAAGTGTGTATGGGCACCGCTGGGAACTTTTACACCATTGGTTAGGGAGTTGCCAGGAGATTTCCCCACCCACTGGGTGGCACTGGGCATAAAAGTGGCAACTTTAGTATCCTCTTCAGAACACCTTTGGACCTGTGGAAGACAGAAGAAGGACTGCACCTGCTGTTTCACCTGTGGAGAGAAACCCCAAGAGCGGGACCTCAACACAAAAGCTGCAAGAAGCCCAAATCTCTGGTGAGCCCAGCCCAACTGAATTTGCCCTGGACCCTGCTGGGGCTTCTGGGAGATTGATTGTGTCCTAACCACCCAAGTGGTGCCCAAATGGTCTAGGACACTTGGCTGGTGTTAGAGTGCATTCTTTCCCCCTTCAAATTGCAAGACTGTACACTAAGAAACTTTTCCTGAACTTTCTGCAAAAAAACCCACAGGCTATTACCAGAGCACGGCTGAGCCCTATCCACCGACTTCCAGGCAGACTCAACTTGCTGGCTTGCCCCTTTGTACGGATCCTGACTTCCAGAAAAGTTTCTATATCCAAATGTGGAGGAACTTCACCAGGACCAACGCCGAGCAGATCCCTATCGATGACTTCATCCTGCTTGGAATTTTCCCACTGTTGACGTTGAGAGCCTTGAAGTTCCTGCCGGAGCCAAGGCTTTCACCGAGGTCTTGTGTTTCAGCCAGCCACCATTGACGAGCTCCTCTTTAGATCCATCTGGCATCCAGTCCCGTCAATGACCTTGATGATGAGGACGTCTCTCCAGAAAAACGGCTAAGTCAAAAGGTAAACGTTCCACCGGAATGAACCTAGTCCCTGTATTCGACCCGCACTCCATCACGGTCGGCACTGAATTTTTGACTTTGACCCGGCCTAGCACGTCCAAATACCTGGGGTTGGCGTTTGTGCTTTTTGGCACGAGAAACATTTAAAATGAGATTTTTGTCATTTTGGTGTCTATTTGCCAATTAAAATGATGTCTATTTTTATAAATTGGAGTGGGATTTTTATTTGGTTGTGTTTTCTACTTTTTAACTGGTTGGTGCTGCTAAATGCTTTACACATCTCTTCTAAGTTAAGCCTGCTAGCTCTCTGCTAGTTACCAAGGGTTGAGCACATATTTAAATTATTGGGACCTAACTGGATCTAGTAAGGATTAGTGGCATTATTGGTTGAAGAGGGCTACCATCCACTTCAACTAATAATCCACTTTCTCTTTTTTTATTTTTTTATTTCTTTATTAAAATTTTTTCCACATTTTCTTGCATGGGTATCAGCACAAATACATATCAATCAAAAAGAAAATCAAAAGAAGATGCAAGGTTTGAAGGAAGGAAATAAATCACATAAACGAACAAATAATTAAAATAACATAAGAGCAAAAAAAAAATAAAAAAAAGTCATCAGCTCGATTACAAAGACTCTAATCTAACCCATTAACAGAAATATATTTCATAGAGAGATTTACTTTGACCAATTTATACCAACATCACATTAAATTTACCCCCTGGTTGGCTTTAATTATTCTTTTCCTTCCATTTTATTAGAGGAGCCCAGATGCGCTGTCCCAGCAGCTTCGACTTTTTTCCCTTTCTTTCATAAATTGCTCTCTCCATTGTATATAGAGAAAGTAAACGAGCAAGCCATTGCTGGAAAGTAGGGGGGGAAGGATCTAACCAAGCCGAGGCAATTTTAATCCTCAATACCGCCATAGCAACAAAAAGAAATCGATAAGCGAACTCATTTTGGGTCGTACTACTTATTCCTAGCAAGATTAATTCAGGGGTTAATGTAATTTTAACCCCGAGTGAGCAATCTAAGTATTCCGTAATTGAGTCCGACAGCCCCTGTAGACAAGGGCAGGATGCAAACATATGCACCAGATCAGCATCCACCCCCCACACCTAGGACATATAATCCCTGATAACCCGCCCCACTGTGCTATTCTAGCCGGTGTATAGTATAGAGAAAAAATAGTTCTAAAATGTTGTGCCTGAAGCCCAGCTGAACATAAAACCAACTGACCCAACTCTAATGATCTCGAAAGTGCTCCGGGAGCAGCCCCCACACGCTCAGCCCATTTAACCTCGTGTTTAGTTAAATCATCTTGTTTTAAACTTATCAATTCTGCATATATCAACTTGATAACCCCCTTATTCCTGCCTTGCATAATATCAATAATTACATTACTATCAAACTCACTATCCCCCCCAGTTTTTTAACTAAAAAAGCTGCGCAATTGAAAATACTTGAAGAAATTACCTTTCTCCAACCCAAACTCCATCTGTATATCATTGAATTGGCGAAACCCTTCTATCCCAATTAGGTCCCCAGCCTTCCGAACACCCTTAGCATCCCATCCTGCCATAGTCTCATCGGAGAAAATTCCAGGGAATGTGGGGTTCTTGTATAACACTGTATAGTGGTTGAGTCTCCCCAAACCAATCTTCTTTTTTAACGCACTCCAGATCTTAAAAACAGCCATCAGCGTCTTAAATTTGGTTCTTTTGTAATAACTGGGCTCTGAGAATTTAAAAAAACATCTCTCAGCGTTTTCGCCCAGTAACAATTTATAGACATCCGGGAGCTCATTTCCCCCTTCAGTGTCCACAGGACATACCCCTACCAAAATCCCCGTATATTGCAAGACAGCAGCCCAGTAGTAACTTCTAAAATCAGGGACCGAAAACCCCCCCTTTTCCCGTGATAAAGACATAAACCGGAGTGCCCGCCTAGTTTTGCCATGTGCCCAAATAAATCGATTAACTAAACCTTCTAGAATAATAAACCAAGATTTTGAAATTCCAGTGGGATTGCCCTAAATAGATATAACATTTTTGGTAAAAAAATCATCTTAATGATGTTACAACGTCCCACGAGAGAGAGATGGAGATTATTCAATCTATCTAAATCCAACCTCGCCTTCCTAATTACTGGTTCCATATTTTTAGCCACTAGCGTTCCTAGGTCTGACGTAACCCGTATACCAAGGTATAGCGCCGAATCTGTGGCACGGGGATCTACAAAATTAACCAACCGATTCTTTATTACTTGGGTCTTAGATCTATTAAGTGCATACCCAGTAAATATACCAAACTCTGATGCTAGTGACTCAACCGCTTTCAATGCCGAGTGTGGCTCTGCAGTGACTATGGCCACATCATCGGCATAGGCAAGGACTTTAGTTTCAATCCCCTGACTAACAACTGGACAGATTCCAATCCACTTTCTCACAGTAACTCAAAACATCTGTTCTGATGGATACTTCTGACCAGAGTTCTAGGCTTATGAATATTCCTCAGGCATCAGACTGGATCTAGAAACTTTTAGAGCAATTCTCCTGCACACTGATAGGTGGTGTTGTGCGGCTCCATGCCAACGTCGTTCCTCTCCTGAAGCGATGAGCGGAGCCTCAAAGTAAGCACGATCTATGTGCACTGATGTTAGTTCCTTTCTTTCCATGCCTTCAAACTTGGGCACGGTTAAAGGCTATTTATCAGCTCTTTCAGCTTTGTTGTGGTTGGCGGACAAGCCTTCATTATTCACACACCTCTTGTGATGAGATTTTTGAAAGGTTTGCAATGTTTGTTGCTACCAAAACCTTTTTGTGGTGCTGCAGTAGGGCTTAGTCCTCACCTTCATGATGTGCACACCTTTTGAGCTGATGCACAATTTTCCCTTGAGGCATCTGACCTTAAAGACAATCTATTTCCTTACCATAACATCGGCTAGACAGGTAAGTGAGCTCAAGGCTCTTTCAATCAATCCAAATAATCCTACCTTCTTCACTGATAAGTTGGTTTTGAAGACCCGAGCTTCATTCCTACCGAAAGTGGTTACTCCTTTTCATGTTGGCCAGGCTATCATGCTTCCAGAATTCTTTGGTCCACCTCATCCTTCTACAGAGGAAGAGAGACTCCATCGTTTGGATCCTAAAAGAACATTGTGTCTATATCTATCTGACCAGGGAACATCGAGTGGATGATCAGCTCTTTGTAGTGTTTTCCAGAACAAAGAAGGGCAAGGCAGTGCAAAAACGGACCATCGCTCGATGGATTGTTTTTTGCATATAATTTTGCTATGCAGTGGTGATGAATTAGCCCCAGAAGGCTTGTGGGCTCATTCCACCAGGGTCAAAGCTGCTACCCACTGCATTAGCATGCAGAGTGCCTGTCCTGGATATCTGTCAGGCAGCTACGTGGGCATCAGTACACACATGCACAAATAACCACTTACTTGACAGTGCAGCAGCACTTTTTGGTATGAGCCAGATCATAGACCCACGACCGTGGGAGGTACTGCCATGGCATCTATTCACAAGGTGAGGAATCTGCTTTTAGAACTATCCATCAGAAGAACAAGGATTATGTTACTTACCCAGTAAGCATCTGTTCTTGGCATGTAGAGCTGTAGATTCACATGCTTTGCATACTCCTGCCATCTAGTGTTGGGTCCAGATGTTTGCAAGTTGTTTTTCTTCGAAGAAGTCTTTCCAGTCACGAGGTAAGGTGACTCCTTTCGGTGATAGTCCGCATGGGAATCGACTCCATTGTTAGATTGTTTTCCCGCAAAAAGGTTGAGAATGGAGTAAGTGAGTGTAGTAAGAGATGTCCATGAGTAGATAATGTAAATAAAGTGAACTGCAACAACTACAGGTGCCCAGGGAAGTGGGTGGGCGCATGTGAATCTACAGCTCTACATGCCAAGAACAGATGCTTACTGGGTAAGTAATATAATCCGTATGAGGCATGTGTGCTGGAGATACACATGCTTTGCATAGACTATATAGCAGCATTCTCCCAAAGCGGTGGCTAACCGGTAGATGTTGCAGTTGTCTGGAAAAGTGTTTTTAGCACTGCCTGTCCTACATTGGCTTGTTGGCGTACTAGTACATCCACACAATAATGTTTGGTAAATGTGTGTGGTGTAGACCATGTTGCGGCTTTACAAATGTCAGCTATAGGAATGTTACCTAAAAAGGCCATAGATGCCCCTATTTTGCGAGTGGAATGCGCTCTAGGGGGTATAGATAAATTTCTTTTAGCTCTTGCGTAGCAAGTTTGAATCCATTTAACAATCCATCTTGAAATGACAGATTTAGAAATAACATTGCCTTTGTGAGGTGGTGTAAATGAAACAAACGTTTGTTTTGTTTTACGAAAATCTTTTGTTCTTATATAATACAATAAAGCTCTTTTGACATCAAGTGTATGAAGAGCTCATTCTGCTACTGAATCAGGCTTAGGAAAGAACACAGGTAACTCAACTGATTGGTTAATGTGGAAAGCAGAAACCACTTTGGGAAGGATCTGGGATTTGTGCGAAGAACTACCCTATCTTTGTGGAGCTGAAAGAAGGGTTCTTCTAAAGTTAATGCTTGTAGCTCTCCTACTCTCCTTAATGAAGTGATTGCAATAAAGAATGCAACCTTCCAAGAGAGAAATTGTAAAGGACACTTGTGTAGTGGTTCAAAAGGTGGACCCATAAGTCTTGTAAGTACAACATTAAGATTCCACACTGGTGCCGGTGGAATTCTTGGTGGTATAACTCTTTTTAAGCCCTCCATAAATGCTTTGATGACAGGATCTTTGAGCAAAGACAAATGTTGTCTGTTTTGCAAATACGCAGCTACTGCTGCAAGGTGCAATCTAATAGATGTGTGAGCTAGACTACATTGCTGTAAGTGTTAAAGGTAACAGACAATGTTCTGAACAGAAGCATCTAGAGGTATAATTTTGTTGTTATTACAGTAAACATAAAATCGTTTCCATTTTGCTGCATAGCAAGCACTGGTAGTAGGTTTTCTTGCTTCTCTTAGAATAGTCATACAGTCTGGTGGTAAATGTAAATATTCAAACTCTATGACTTCAGGAGCCAAATCGCTAGCTGAGCTCCTTGGGATTTGGATGCTTGATTTCTCCATGGTTCTGAGTGAGAAGACTGGAGGTGAGATGTAGCTTTTGATGTGGAATTACTGAGAGCTCTAACAGGGTGGTGTACCACGGTTGACGGGCCCATGTGGGAGCTATTAAAATCAGTGTGAGTGGTGTTTGCCTGAGTCTCCGAACCAGAAATGGAAGGAGTGGGAGAGGCGGAAAAGCGTAGGCAAATACTCCTGACCAATTCATCCACAGGGCATTGCCTTTGGAGAGAGAGTGTGGGAACCTGGAGGCGAAGTTTGTGCATTGTGCGTTGTCTACTGTGGCGAACAGATCTATTTGTGGGTATCCCCATTGTTGAAAATAAGGAAGGAGAACTTGGGGATGAAATTCCCACTCGTGTATTTGCTGTCTCCTTCTGCTGAGGAGGTCGGCAATTTGATAGTTTACTCCTGGGAGGTGTTCTGCCAGAAGGTGAATCTTGTGATGGATTGCCCATTTCCAAATTGTCTGAGACAGGCGTGACAGTTGGAGAGAGTGTGTCCCCCCCTTGTTTCTGTACATAGTACATTGCTGTCATGTTGTCCGTGCGGACTAGGACAACTTTGCCTGTGAGATGAGACTGAAAAGCTTTCAGTGCTAGAAACACTGCTAAAAGCTCTAGATAGTTGATGTGGAGACATCTGTGTTTGTTGTCCCAGAGACCTTGAATTGTGTAATGATGGAGATGTGCACCCCAACCGGTGAGAGATGCGTCTACTGTTAGCACGACTTGTGGAACAGGGTCGATGAAAGACCGCCCTTTTGATACATTTTGTGGGTTTCACCACTGCAGAGAGCGATGAGTGCGGCTGTCTAAAACACTAGATCTGTTAATTGACCCGGCGACTGTTTCCACTGACGTGCTAAGCATTCTTGTAATGGATGCATGTGTAGTCTTGCATGAGGTACTATTGCAATGCATGACGCCATCATTCCCAGTAGGCGCATGAAAGTCCTGGCTGGCAAGGTTTGGTTGGTTTGGAACTGAAGCAGTAGAGTTTGGACACTGGAAATTCTGGATGCATTGGGAAGGCTAAAGCCTTGTGAGTGTTGAGAGTGGCTCCCAGATAAGATAGTATCTGTGAAGACTGTAGGTGAGACTTTTGAATGAGTATTATCATCACCCTGATCCACATCTGGATCTGTATGTGGAGATTTCTGAGGTGTTATGTGTAACGGATCTTCAATTATTAATTGTGGAGAAGATGGTGATGGTGGAGAGGGTTGAGGGGCAGGATAAACAGGGCTAGTAGCCATGCCTTTCTTCTTCTTTAAGGGAATCTTATAAGAAGTGTCCTCTGCAGTAAGCTTGTGTTTTGCTGGATTTTTAGCCAAAATATGTCCAGTATCAGGATTAATATAAATTTTCTTTTGTTTGGAATCCAATTTGGCCTTAAGAACGTCTAAAATTGGTTCTGGAGGCTTGAGAACATTGTCCTTGGATTTCGGTGTCGAAATTGACTTGTCTTTAGAATGTTTCGGCTCCGAAGTGTGTTTGTGTTTTGAAGCAGAGGGCTTCAGCTCCGAAGCATGTTTCTGCTTGGAAGCAGAGAGTTTTGTCTCCGAACCAGATTTGTCCTTGGAGCCTGATGATTTTGGATCCGAAGGTAATTTCGGCCGACTTGGTCCCGAGCCGGAAGGCTTGACGGTTTGTTTCGGTGCCAAGCCGAGAGGTGGGGCGTCGGAAACATTGTCTCGGTGCCGGCCTTGGCCAGAAGGCAGAGGTGGTGCCGTAGCCTTATGAGTTTTAAAAGAGGATTTAGGGGGCAAAGGGTCTTCGGTACTCACTGCACCCTGTCCCGGAGGCACGTCTTCGGACTCCAGATCGATCTCGAGCTCGGAATCGGACTCTGGAACGGAGAGGGCCTCTTCTTCTGCGGCGGACGCTTCGATCTCTTATTGTCCGGATTCTTCCCTGAAGATATCCAGAGTGTGTTGGATGCTTTGGCGCTGCATCTCTCGTCGTCGAGCCCGACGATCGCATAGTCTTCTTGGACCGAAACGACTTACAAGCTCCGCAGTCTTCCTCCTTGTGCTCCGGAGAGAGGCACAAGTTACAAACTCGTTGTAGGTCGGTGCGAGGGTACTTGCGGTGGCACCCAGGACAGAATTGGAATGGAGTCCGTTCCATCGGCAGAAGGCTGGCCAGACGCGGCAAGTCCCGACAGACACACACAAGGTTTTCGATCGAAAATGGAGAGTTTGTCGATCGATCTGATACGCGGAGAACAGGGAAACGCGTACGGAAACAATACCGTCGAGGGTAGAGTGGATTGCGTACCGAGGGGAACCCGAAGAACGGTTTCAAACCGGAGCGCAGCAATACACGTCCGAACCCGAAGGCGGAAAAAAACAATATAACAATAGAGTCGATGCCCATGCGCTCTATCACCGAAAGGAGTCGTCACCTTACCTCGTGAATCGAAAGATTTCGTCGAAGAAAAACAACTTGCAAACATCCGAACCCAACACTAGATGGCAGGAGTATGCAAAGCATGTGTATCTACAGCACAAATGCCTCGAACATGACATACCTTTAGTAACGATCTTTTGGGTGGATACTCTATCTAAATTCAGTTTCCTCACTGACCTTCCCACCTCCTCATTTCCATCAAAAGGTCCCAATCTAGTGATCTGCGCACTGGTCATGCCAATCTGTTGATGCGTTTTGCGCCCAAGGTCACAGAAAGTCTAAGAAAGCAACTGACATCAGCACACATTGTTGGCACTTCAATATGGTTCTGCTTGTCACTTGCGGAGCGGAACAATGTAAGCGAAGAGCTACATCATTGCTACGTATCTGCGCCCAGAAACACTGTTCCAAAAGTTTCTAGATCGAGTCTAATGCCTGGGGAATATTCACAGAGTGAGGACTCTGCAGTTAAATTCACCAGAAAGATTGTTACAGAAGGTAAGTCACTTGTTCATTGTCACCTTTCCTTTCTTCTTTTAAATGACCCTCTCCTTTTCCCTCAATTTTTCTATATCTCCTTTCTTTGAGCTTGACCTCCTCTGAATAACATGTAGGTTTGCCTTAATCTTTGTTAATGTATTTTAGCAACTTTTCCACAACTCATTTCAAATGTCATAACCTCTCCTTTCATGAAAGTTATGATCCTACAACCTACCAATACCTAATCTCCTCTAGCGCAGCTATTAACTTAACCAACCGACTCCATGAACTCACATGCTCACATACCCCCGGCCCAACTAATGATCAAAACTCCTATTAATTTAATCTACCACAAAGACACTGGAGTGAATGCTTGGAATGATTTGCTTGAGTGCACAAGGTTAATCCCTGTAACGAACAATAACCAATGACACTGGATTAACCACTATAGTTGGGTATCAGAGCAGCATGCTGTCTTGCATATAGCATTTCAATCCCTCATCAGGGGTTGTAAGCGCTATATAAATGCAATTATAAAACAATGTAATACTAATATCTAGAGATAATTGTTTGGATGCCTCCAAGCCCATTTTAGCTATTAAGAAATCTACAATTTCAGAACAAATACAACAGTCTTAGCTAAGGTTTCCAAAGCCTTTGACTAACGGTATCATGTTCCAAAGAATGATTCATTTATAGTGATGGGAAACCTTCAAGATTGGAGTAAACTGCTGCAAGAGTGTTAAAAAAAGGTAAAATTCCAAGTCCTGCTTTTTGCTCAGTTTTGGATAAAATACTAATGTATTGGACAGTCAAGGGAAGAGGAGCTATCACAATGTCTCCTTTCCTCAAGACAAACAAACTATGTCACACCAAAACTGGGGAAACAATGAAAATGTTCAGAATGTTTTCTATCCAAAGCTGCAGATTAAATTCTCCTCAAGACCTTAAAGGCCAAGGAAGATGCTTTGTGGCCGGTACCGTTCAACAAATACATGGTGGACACTGTCTACTATTATGAATGTGTGAGTCTGCTGTGTAGGCTTGCTTGGCTCTCAACTTCATAATTTCATGGGGACAGTCAGGACAAGGTACAACTCTTTTTTGCACCTTACACTACAAAACTGTTAAGAAATGTAAGGCATGGTACAAATATCTCTGACACCCCAGCATTCCTTCAAACCAACACAAGTGGCACTTTATAAGCTTTACATGCATTCAGAGTTTTTAAAGCCAGGCAGGCAATCCTCTTCCTCAAATGCAGCTTCCTGGAATCACAGATTTTGGTGTGAGGTGAAGTCCACTTCTCAACTTAATAGACCTACAGATACAAGAAAATAATCTGTATGGCCTCCTTTGTGGAGCTTGGCTCCAATCATTCATCCAGTGGGAAGCTGGCATTCCTCCTTTCTTGCCCAAAGGAGTACCATTATTCAAGAATAATAGTATTGAAAACATTATTTGGAGGTGTTTCTCTGAATCTTCCTCCCCACTCAAAAGTTTGAGAAAGTATCTACAGGGAATTCTGAAGCTATTGATTTAACAAGCTATCAAACAGATTCCAGATCAGGAGAATGGGCAGTTTTACTCTGGGTCATTCATTGTGCCTCAGACGTTCTAGCCTATAGCTGTATGATAAGAACCAATTTCTCCTCCTACCCATGATTGATATGGAACCTCTGTCACAAATTCTGAAAACACTGCATCAGGGAGATTGCCTTGTTTCAGTAGACCTACTAGTTGCCTGCTTTCATATTCCCATCATGAAAGAGAAATTATCAGTATTAATTGTTATTAAGTATTCTTATTAAATCGTATCTACACAGGTGCCTTCCATTTAACCTAAATTCACCTCGGGTATTAACGAAGATCCTCTTAGTAGTGGCCTCTGATCGAAGTCTGTGAAAAATGATCTATGTCCCTTTAAAAGTGTCTGCTATTTGCCTTACAATTCATGCTTTTATTTCCGCCAGAATTTTGATTTTAGCGGGATCAGGATGGACAACATACGTTCTATGGCATACTTAGACAACAGGGAAGCACAAGATCATGTTTGTTGTCTATGGAAGCACAAAGTTTAGGTACCAGAAATTCAGAACAGTGTCTGCTTCTTGATAGAAAACTCCCCTGCTGAACCTGTTTGCAATAAACACTAACAGGAAATGAACTTTCCCAGAAGAGACTTGCAACTGGTGAATGAAGGGGAGCCTTTATTGAAAAGGTGGTCAGGAATCTTTACCCATGCCTTTCCTCTCATCACCATTGTCCTGATGCTTTTGACCAAAATGAAGAGAGTTTCAAGTTGGTTCTCCTAGCCCCAGCTTGAGCAAAACAATTCTGGTACACAGATTTTCAACTCGATCAAAATCCAGAGTTTTTTAATCCAGTTTTTATTTAGCACTGCTAATTGAGGAAGGTAACCAAGCATCTTTACACCACATGGCTTGGCTCTTGGCCAATTGATGTTCAGAGATCTTTATATGTCAGAAGGCTGTTGGAAAAATATTCAGCTAGCTAAGACAGTACCTACCAGAAGCAAGTTAGCTCTAACATGGAATTGATTCTGCCACTGGTGAGAAAGTAAAGGGCTATGCTCACTCCCAATTCAGGTCTACAGTTGTTGCCACCTGCTATTCTTGACATGCTCTAGCCCCATGGTGCATGCCAGTGCTTTTTCAGAGTAAAGAAGAGAGTGAAGATCAACCTTTTTCTTGTTTCATCACATATGCAAACCCTCTTACTCAATTTCCCACCAGTAGTGAAAACATCACTTGCCTAGGAAATGAAAACTGATCTTTCCCAGATCATGAAGTATCATTTTGAATAAATACACAATGTTGAAATTAATGATCTCCTTTAAATCTCAATTTTCCTGCTGCCCATCACGTTGATTGGACAAGTGAGCAAGATGGAAGTTTTCTGCACCAAGCATGAGTTGATTATCAGAACAAATTTAATTGAAGTACTAGAGCATCTACGCAGCCGTTTGTCTTAGCAGCCTGCATTGCTTTAAGAAAGCAGGATGGCCACTTTCTCAATAGTTTTCTCCCCCTTTCACCAGGAACATGGCTACAGTAGCTGTCTTTGTGGGAGGACCATTCTTGAACACCTGCAATACAGTAAATTGGTTGCTGGCCATAGTTTGGCAAAGCAGTAGTTCTTGGACAGTACATCACATGGTGAGCCATGGGGGAGAAAGGTAGTTCTGAGTAACTCGGTTTCCCCTATTTCCTTTTGTGCTATTTTCTGCTTTTAATTTAAAGCACACACATCCACAAAAGATCAAATTCTGGAGAAGAAAGAACTTTCAGGAGATTTCCACTGATAATCACAGACACGCAATAGTCCTCATCCACGCATAGGATGCGGAAACACTTTGTGAAAAGTGCATAAAAATGTGTACCTATATACTTTGAAAGAAAAGCAAATTCAAAAAATGAAAATATAATTTAGTGAGCTTATCTGCAGGCTTTGTTAGCTCATTTGTGTTAATTTGTTTACAAAATAATTACAATTATAAATTTAAATAATCAAGTTTTTAGGAAAAAGTGGAATGGAAAACAAATTCCTATGCCTTTTTATAAAGAAAATGAGAGCAAGGCAGTACAATGTAGTCAAGAAGGCTGCAGCCTTTGAAGGCTGGGAAAACTGACACTGTTCTTTTAAGGAAGTACACATAACCAATATTCCATCATGGCCTGTCAATGGCAGTTTCTCTAGTAGTTTTTTTCCTATCAAGAGGATCCTTGAGCACAGAGCCTTGCATTTCAGATTCGTTTTCTTGAGAAAGACTTTTCAAAGCCTTTCAATCTTGACCCCACTCAACATCTTTAGAGTCGGACCGTTTTGTTTGTTTTCTGACTGAAAAAAATCCTATTTTGCTTTTAAAATGCTTCTCAGTTTGAGAGGTGTTCATACTGAGGCAGAAAGAAAGTAAACCCAATGCTCACCAACTGTGTATCCTTTGCTTTCCTGATTATCATCTCCCATGTGAATGTGAGTCCTGCTAGAAGATGTCAAGAAAAACTCTGTGTGACAGAGAAAAGAGCATGCTTTGTGGCAAAGAACAGTGACGATCCAAGGAATCCCTGTTCGGAAGATCCACTGAGTGCATATAGGGAGCTCTTTTTATATTGGCTCAGTCTTCCATCTTTTTCGCTACCAGGATGAGATCCAGAAAAAGATGAAGACACCATGGACATTATTGATCCAGGCCTTTTATTTCCCTTTATGGGTTAGTTAGCTGTCCAGACATTCATCGTCGAAGTTAGAAACCATGGGTGTTAAAGTACACAACTTGTCAAGGCAAACAACGTTTAGCATACCTTTAAACTTGTCTGCTACAAGACCATGCATCTTCCACCAACCTCTGACTCAGTGGTTGTGAGTGTATTCTCTTAATGGAGATGTTTTATTAGAGCTCTCTGATTCGATCACTTGTGACACACGTACCTAAAGGTAATTTTACTGTTCCACAGACAACATCACTGCTGGCAGTAGTCCCATCAGCATCTCCAAGAGGTGCTCCTCCTGCAGCGTCTCTCCGAGTGGTCATCTAGTTCTTCTTCCACCAGTGGGCACTGGCGCAGTAAGTACCCTCCACTATGAAGATCTCCACAGTAGTGGCTGCCGCTACATTAAAGTGGTAGGACAGGGAGAGGGGGGAGCTTGGGGTTGGGTTTTAAAAATTAAAAGACTTACCAGCCGCTCCCGCTACTGGCCGCCTCGTTGCTCCTATCGTCTCGGAAGTGGATGGGCTTCACTGCACAGGCTCCCCACCCAATCCAGGCGCTGGTCTCATGCTATACCTAGCATGAGAGCAGCGCACTCCCGCATGGGGGGAGTTGGCAGGGTCTAGGCCAATGGATAGAGGCGGGGCGACAAGGGTAGGCGACCTATATAGGAACTCGGAGCAGCTCTCGTTTGAGGACTTCAGAGCGGAATATAACTGATTGCAGGGACACTTCCCACTCCATAGAGTGCTTATGGCGGCAATTAGAAAGCACTGGGGGAAGGGGTCCCTGGAACATACGACGTCCCAGAGCTGTCAATATATAGTGCTCTCAGCAGGCGTTATAAGGACGGTCTCATGTTTTTATAAGGCACTGCGGACAGACCAACAATCACCACTAGACACAATGAAGGCCAGGTGGGAGGAAGACCTTGACACCCCTGTTGACCAGACTGTTTGGGAATACTAGAGCGAACACCAAAAGTCTCCAGGAATGCCCGTTTTAAACTTATCAACTAGTACATACTACACAGGGCATACTTGACATCAGAGTGCATAGGTAGATACTTCCACATGCCAGGTGCAGCATGGCCCCAGTGCGGCGCTGTCAGAGCTAATATTTTAGACATGTTCTTGACATGCCCCGAGCTACACCCTTTCTGGGAGGGAGTAACACAGACACTTGAGGAGTGCCTTGGGAGGGAGATCCCACGAACCAAGGGACACTGTCTGTTAAGCTGGTTCCCCCATCCAGCAAATATTAAGATCATTGGGAGGTTCCAGGACCTAGCATACGTCATTGCCAAGAGCGAGATAACTCTGAACTGGAAGGCAACGGTTGGCTTGGAACTGACAATATGGAAGAGGGTGATGGAGCAGGAATTCGAGAAAAGAAACCTGCTCGAATTAATACCCCCCATAATACGTACTAACAGTAAGTAGTAATAGAAAATTAACGTGCACCTTACATGAACACGAGGGAAAACTGCTTTGCGCATGCATGCACTAACGTGAGATAACGCAAGAAAGAACTAAAAACTGTATTTACATTATGCTTTGAAAGAAACGAGAAATAATGCATGACTAGGCCGCATGTGCATTTCGTGGTTTGCATGTTGCAGCTTGCTTTGAATTAATAAATAATATCGTTCTGCTTAAGGCTTATGCTGGATAATCCTAAATGAGGAATAGTGTAGGGAGGGGGGTAAACAGTGAAAACTACATTATCATATAATTAATGAATGTTCATTTTCTATTCGCTATAGTGGGCTGGATGAACTCCATTTTGCTTATGTTGTCAGAAGAAGGGAGGGGTGAACGGAAGAGTGAATCCGTTCTGACAAAGGCATGCTGAAGCGCTGAGCACAGCAGAGGAGATGAAAGAGGGTGAAGGCCAATGTGATGATCGTCTGCCAAACGACGTGACAGCTCGTGGGATAGAAGGACTTTTTCTGTAGACATTGCTCGAAAATGTATACAAATCTAACCTGTAACAGATCATGTGAATGTATAATGTATGAGGTGGTGGGAACGGACATAAAACAAAGAATAAGCCTAAAAGTGAATGAAGTCACCATGGTGTGACATTCCACCCCCAAAGTCCACCAATCAACTGTCTAGTTAAGCTGAATGTTTCAACTGATGTGGGACGGACATGTAGGTTTTAGGGTATAATTGGGGTGCCTTTAGGGGTGTGGTTAGAGTCGTAGGTGGAGAGGCTGAGAGAGGGGAGATGCGTCGCGGTTCATCGGTTTGCAAAGAGGCCTAGCTGTTCCTGTCCTGATCCTGTCCCTGAAATCTTTGTCCCCCTGACTCTATTTCGGGGGATCCCCACCACCACTTAGGCCTGAGGGGTGGTTTTCCCGACAAATCCTTTGGGTTTGTATTATTCTAACTCGTTCTTGCATAATTTGCTTACAAATGTATTTTTGTCTCTGAAACTTTTGTCTCTTTATCTATCCACTCCTTCATGCAACATTGTCATTATTTGATTGATGAGTTTGTCTCTTTTGAATTGCTGATGTTTTTCTCTCCCTTTGTGAGTTCATTGTTTGCATTGGTGACCGTATGCATTTAAGCATTTTTATTCATTTATTTGAGATAAATCTATTGACTTCAACGAGAGTCTGTGTCTTATTTAGTTAATCGATTATTTAATCAGATAGGGAGTATCATTACCATCAACTATTCAACTAATTGGTTCGTCGACCAAGTAGAGGAATAGTTGATATATATATGTATCAGATAAGTATTTTGGAAAGGCCATACATGAATTTTAGAAGGAAGAGAATACGATTTTTATCAAATTGACCCCAGCGCATCAGGGATTTGGGTGAGTGTGTATGGGCCATTGTTCTGCTAGATTATTGAGTATTGATCCCTGATTAGGCATTGGCCGCGCGCTGGATCAGTTTCTTGGTAGCAGAGGACGGTTTAATTCTCTTCCAGGCGATCCTCATCAATAGTCGTAAGCACATGAATATTCCTGCCCATGCGCGGGACCCCGGAAACATACAAAACATATATGTGGAAACCATATATGTAGCTCTATATATATATATATATATATATATCCATATATATATATAACAATAAACACACAATGCAGCCTTCCTTATACCAAAAAACGCTGAGCAATGTTGTACGAATTTCCCTTGCATATAAATACAATTTCAATAAAGCAGGGAGAAAGAAACACATTTGAAAACTGCTTTAATGCACAGCAGAAATATAATCCTGCAAAGAGGAATGAAAAAAACATTGCCAGCACATAGGCTGCATTGCAGAAACATCAGTGTAGAAAGCTGAAAAGGAAACACACAGAATAAACTGGCACCGTGCCTTTAAGGCAGCCATGACCCCTAGCTTCCCATCATGCCTCAGGGGTGACAGTTAGGTCAGTTGTTCTTTCCGGCTCCTTATGTCAGGACCCTGGTAACTTCAGCTCTCAGTTTTTTCTGATTTCTGTCAGAAATTACTTCTTTTTTTTTGTCAAAAACATTTTACTTCGACGTCTTTTTGTTGCTGAAGTACCTTTCTACTATTTCTGAGAGAGTTGAGCATTATTTTCCAGTCAAAAATGCCCTCTCTCTTTGACTCTTGCCCTTCCTGTGGCAAGAAGAAGGCTAAAACAGGCTCCCATCCTGTCTGTATTCTCTGCCTGCCTTCTGATCATGCTCCCAAGACCTGCCAGCATTGCCCGTCGCTGTCCAAAAGACCTCTGAAGGACAGAGAGAGGATTCGCCTCTATGGGCTGGCTGAGAAGGGGAAAACACCTTCAAGAGGCAGGTCTCCGATGAAGAAGAGGAAAGAGAGAGCCACCACTCCATCTAGAAGTAAGGTTCCAGTCTGCTCTCCATCGGCGTCGGGCTCGGCGCCACAAATACCTTCATCGGCAGCGAAAACGTCGACGAGAAGACCATCGACGGCGGGCTCGCCGCCGAGAGAACACCGGTCGTCGACGAAGACTACAGGTACGTCGAATCATCTGCCATCGTCAACCCGGCGACGATCGGCGTCGAGGAGTCGCTCTCCGTTGGGGCGGGCTCGCCCAACGTCGAGAGATGGATCTCCGTCGTCGCCGTCTGCTCGGCGTTCGACGTCGAGACATGCTCCGCCGTCGCCGGGTCATCGGCGATCGGCGTCGAAGCAGGCGTCTCCGTTACCGTCAACCAGGCGGGGGGTCAACGTCGAGACGTGCCTCGTCACCAGAGGCAAGGCACCCATCGCCTCCGTTGTCGTCATCCAGGCGACGTTCAACGTCGAGGGCTCGATCTTGGCCGACGACGAGGAAAGATTAGTCGTCGAGACCTAGGGTAAAATACACTAGGCGTCGTTCGACGTCGAGACGGCGGTCTCCATCGACGGCGAGAAGTGCCCCGATCTCGACTCCGCTGGCTTCCAGTAGACGATCAGCGTCGAGAGCGAGATCTGAAAGGCATAAAGACACGACGTCGAGAAGGATTTCTCCGTCGATTCATACTTCGTTGGGGTCTCCTGCGCGCTCAACGTCGAAGACGAAGTCTGTTGGCTCCAGGTGTTCAACGTCACATCATACAATGTCGAAGCACACGGAGAGGTCGACGTCGAGGAGAAGATCACGCTCTAAGGTTTCACCAGTGATGGTGACGCAGAGTCGGTCGACGTTGAGACACTCTCCATCGACGTCGCATCGTTCATCAAGATGCCGATCACGCTCCAGAAGTCGCAGAGAATCCTCTCATTCTATTAGGAGCTCCCCCCAGACGCTCTCGACGTCACGCAGCTCTTCTGCTCATTCTCCTGAGCATCCAAGAACATCTCAAAGAGGCTCTCCAAGGAGACAGCGATCTCCTTCCATTCATCTTTCGCCCAGATGGCTTCAACCTCTCCATCACTGGCAGAAAGAACCCTCTGGTCATGCTCAGCGGCCTACGGACTATTCCAGTCCACTGCACAGATCCCCATTACAGCGTCTAGTGCAGGAAGTGGACAGGTCCCCCACTACTCGGACCAGAGAACACAGAGGCAGATCTCCTGAGCATAGGTCAACTCATGCTCATCACAAGAGACGAAGAACACCATCTTGGTCCTCGTCTTCGACACGCTCCTCCAAAAGGGACTACTCGCCTACCCTTATGGATAGCCCTCCTTCTAGAGTGTCACCGATCGATGATGTTAACACTTTTCACGATGTCCTCGCTAGAGGAGCACAAAAGCTGAGCATAGCCATGTCAGCTCCTCAGACCACCACTTCCATCATTTTTGAAACTCTCCATCAGAGATCTGCGGCTAGACCATTACTTCCTCTAGTCCCTGGTATCATTGAACCGGTAATGGACATCTTCCTCACCCCATCATCGGTTAAAGCAGCTCCGGCTCAGATCCTGAAAAAATATAAACCTGCTGCATCGGATCCCCTTTTTCTGAAATCTGATCCACCACCGGACTCTGTCATCATCGCAGCGGCAAAGAAGACACATGCGGTGGAATCTTCCTCCTCAGCCCCTCCAGATAAAGAAAGTAGAGCCCAGGATTCTTGGGGGAGAAAGGCCTGCGGCTCTGCAGCATCTTCTCTTAAGGTATCTAGCGCTGCTGCCCTGCTGGGCCGATATGACAGGTCCTTATGGGATTCGCTGGAGCGTTTTAAAGACAAACTCCCAAAGGAGGATCAGCAAGACTTCTCAGAGATTCTCCAAGAAGGGGCGCTGGTGGCCAACCAAGTAATCAGCACAGCAGCGGATGGGGTTTCTTTGGCTGCACACTTGTATGCACATGGTATATGTGCACGGAGGTCTTCCTGGTTGCGCCTGACAGCTTTGAAACCGGAAGCACAACAACGTATTTTGAATCTTCCGTTTTCTGGAAACTCCCTTTTTGGGTCACACACTGATGAGGAAATGGCCAGAATGAAGGCCGAGTTGGACACATTAAAGGCTGTGGGCCTTGAGAAGAAAAAGGAGTTCAAACGACGCTACAGGCCCTACAATCGTAAAAATTACCAACAGAGGGTTCAAACCCCTCAATGGTCGCAAAACAAAAACAAATCCCAATATCAAGGCCGTCGTTCCTCGAGAGGAAGAGGAGGACATCAACAGCAGTCCTCTCCCACAGCAAAAACTCAAGGAAAGCAATGATTTTCTGCTTCCTCTAGCACCGTTGCACACTCCAGTGGGAGGAAGTATTTCAAATTGCATACAAGAGTGGCGCAACATCACCAAAGACCAGTGGGTGCTAAATATACTGAGCAATGCGTACGCGCTACGTTTTTGCGCCCCCCCAAGAGACATTCCTCCGGTAAGGTCACGTCCTCAACACCTGGAACTGCTGCGTCAAGAAGTGTCGACTCTTCTGAAGAAACTAGCCATAGAAGAGGTCCCTAATGCACAGAGAGGAAAGGGAGTCTACTCCAGATACTTCCTTGTTCCGAAAAAGACCAACCAAACAAGTTCAGACCTATTCTAGATCTACGAACTCTGAACAAGTTCATCCGAAAGGAGAAGTTTCGAATGTTGGCGCTCCATCAAATATTTCCACATCTGAGGAAAGGAGATTGGATGTGTTCGGTGGATCTCCAAGATGCGTACTTTCACATTCCAATTACCCCAAGGCATCGCAAGTTCCTGCGATTCATGGTAGGCGCGAAGCATTACCAGTTCAGAGTCTTACCATTCGGCCTCAAATCTGCTCCAAGGGTATTCACGAAATGCATGGCAGTGGTGGCGGCAGCATTACATCGCCAAGGCCTGTTTGTGTATCCATACCTGGACGACTGGCTGTTGAAGGGACCATCTCCTCACATGGTGCAGAATCACCTTCACATCTGCCTGGATCTCCTTCAACGCTTGGGCCTTCATGTGAACGTGGAAAAATCAGTTCATCAGCCCACTCAATCGCTCCACCATCTGGGCGCCACCCTGGACTCAGGCCTAGGAAAAGTGTTTCCTTCGGAGGAGAGACTGTTATCAATGAGAAACAAATGCAACATCATCCTTCAAGCACATCAACCATCAGTAAGGCATGTGGCGTCTCTACTGGGGTCGAAAGCCTCTTGCATTTTTCTCATACCCAACTCCAGATTGAGAATGAGACCGTTGCAGCAGGATCTGGAGGACAAACGGGACCAATCCTCGGGTCATTGGGACGACCGAATTCTCCTCTCTCAAGCAGCGAAGAAGTCCATTCTCTGGTGGATTCAGCCAAAGAATCTTCTAGTGAGAGTCCCATTCCATCAACCTCTGCCAAAACAATCCCTGATCACGGACGCGTCTCTTCAGGGATGGGGAGCGCATCTGGGTCAACTGCAGACTCAGGGCAGATGGACCAGCAAGGAACAGACCTATCCTATCAACATGCTAGAACTGCGGGCGGTTCATTTGGCCCTGAAGGCATTCCATCCGTCGATTCAGTCCGAGTCGATTCTGATAGAAACGGACAATACAACCACCATGTATTACTTAAACAAACAAGGTGGAACACGCTCTCGCCCTCTGTCTCTGGAATCTCAGGCGATCTGGCACTGGCTGCTGGCCAGGAACCTCTCGATCACGGCAGTGCATCTGCCAGGAGAGCAGAACGTGCGAGCAGAAGCCCTCAGTCGACACTTCGAAGAACAAGAAGACTGGGTGCTCAACGACGAAGTGGTGGCGGACATTTTTCATCAATGGGGTCATCCATCCATCGACCTCTTTGCAGACGATCGAAACAGAAAATGCCACGCCTTCGCATCCAGATTTTACCGACCAGGAACGAGAGGGGATGCTCTTTTGATAGACTGGTCCGGGACGTTTGCATACGCTTTTCCGCCCCTTCCTCTCATCCCGAAGGTGGTGACCAAGCTCATCCGATCCAGGATGAAGATGATCCTCATAGCACCGGACTGGCCACGCCAATGGTGGTATCCGGACCTGTTGCAGCTCTCGATCTGTCCGCATCGGAGACTCCCGTGCAGGCCGGACCTTCTGACCAAAATGGGAGGGAATATTCTGCACCCCAGCCTTCCCTCGCTGAGCTTGGCAGCATGGCTCCTGAGATCCTGCAGTACGGACACTTGAACCTCCCTCAGGACTGCATGGACATTTTGAGGGAGTCCAAGAGACCATCCACAAGAGCCTCTTACTCTTTTAAATGGAAAAGATTTTACTTGTGCTGTATGCGTAATGGTTAGAGTCCAGTTAGCGGGCAAGAAGAGGTAATCTTGCCGTATCTGCTCTACTTGGCCAAATCTGGTTTGAAATACACGTCCATAAAAGTGCATTTTGCGGCCATCACAGCATATAGAAAATCACCTGACCAACCTTCTTTCTTTCAACTTCAGGTGGTCAAGGACTTCCTTCAGGGGTTGAAGAAGGTTTATCCCCCTGTCCGACCTCCTTCTCCGCCTTGGGAGTTGAATCTAGTTTTGTCAAAATTGATGGGTCCTCCTTTCGAACCCATTCATAAGGCCACATTACAACACCTTACATGGAAAGTAGCTTTTCTGGTGGCTATTACATCAGCATGCAGAGTGAGTGAAATCCAAGCACTCTGTTCTAAGGAACCGTATACAGTTTTCCATCACAATAGGGTGGTTTTGAGAACTCACCCTTCCTTCATTCCCAAAGTAGTGTCTGACTTCCATGTCAATCAGACAATTTCTCTCCCCTCTTTCTTTCCAAATCCTGCTACACCAGCAGAAAGGTCACTTCACTCATTAGACCTCAAGAGGGTTCTCAAATTCTATTTGGAGGGAACAAAATCCATTAGAAAGGCTGACCAATTGTTTGTAAACTACGGCTCTGTTAGAACAGGCTTTCCAGCCTCCAAACGATCCATTTCAAGGTGGATAGTGTCTTGTATTAAATTGGCTTACCAATTAGCGAACAAACCTTTGTTAGCCTCCCCTAAAGCTCACTCTACTAGGGGCAAGGCTGCTACAATAACTTTCTTACACAATGTACCGATGGCCGAGATTTGCAAGGCTGCAACTTGGAAATCGGTCCATACGTTTACCAGGCATTACTGTCTGGATTCTGATTCCAGAGCGGATACCCAAGTAGGCCAGGCCTCCTTGAGGAATCTGTTCCAATGCTAGCTTGATTGGAGTCTTTGTAATGGTTTTTCTTACAATGTATCTTTATTGTACTCTGGTCACTTGCCCGCAGGATGAGGGGATGGGCTTGCTATTCTATTCATGTGCTTATGACTATTGATGAGGATCCCCTGGAAGAGAAGGATAAGTTACTTACCTGTAATCCTAGTTCTCTTCCAAGGGTATCCTCATCAAAGTCATAAGCAACCCACCCGCCTCCCCGGGCAAGTGATCAAGATACATGTCATCTCTTTGTGCCATGGTCTTCGGGTCTCCGCAAAGAACAACTGACCTAACTGTCACCCCTGAGGTATGATGGGAAGCTAGGGGTCATGGCTGCCTTAAAGGCACGGTGCCAGTTTATTCTGTGTGTTTCTGTGGGTTAGCTTTTATCTTTCTACACTGATGTTTCTGCAATGCAGCCTATGTGCTGGCAATGTTTTTTTCCTTCCTCTTTGCAGGATTATATTTCTGCTGTGCATTAAAGCAGTTTTCAAATGTGTTTCTTTCTCCCTGCTTTATTGAAATTGTATTTATATGCAAGGGAAATTCGTACAACATTGCTCAGCGTTTTTTGGTATAAGGAAGGCTGCATTGTGTGTTTATTGTTATATATATATATATATATATTATCTACTGGCGGTCGCCAGTAGATAGTTATAGTTAGGACCTATTTTCCATAGGAAATCCGCGACATTCTATTTGAAATAACTCTTGCGTCGGTTGACGAATCTTCGCGAAATTTTCAAACTTTATGGCCCGCTCCGGTCCGCTCCTACCCTGAAAGTCTCAGGGTGATTCGTCAAGCGGGGGCCGAGAAAAAGGGGGTCCCAAAACGTGTTTTCCCCATTTATTTTCCCATAGGAAACTTTAGACACGGCTACAGCTCGAACTGCTGAACGGAATTACACCAAATTTGGCAAAGAGGTAGTTCTTGGTTCAGAAAGAACCCTTTTTGTTAAATGGTGTAAATCCGTTCAGTAGTTGCTGAGAAAATCAAAAGTAAAAGTACATATATATCTATGGGCACGGAGGATTTGCGCAGCCTGAGCGCACCCTGCGCGCACCGTCCCGATCACGAGCTGCATGCTAATTGGCTGTCAGCTGGCTGTCAACATTCCGATTCAGGAAATGTTGGCAGCCATTTTGTCCCTCGGTAGAACCGAGGGACAGAAACAAGTGCGCAAAGGGGGCAGGGTAGAAACACCCTGACCCCCTAGGTCTGCTCAGTGGGTCCCACAAGGACCCCCTGGGCAGAAAAAGCATTTTTTTTAAAAAAATCGGCAGGATGCGCTCAGGGTGCGCGGATCCTGCCGATCAAAAAATCGAAGGGCGGTCTCCCGCGCTTCGATTGTATTTTGCCCCTGGGTGGCCCAAGTCCCGGGGGCATGGTGGGAGGTTAAATTTATGTATGGGGGGCCTCAAAGGGCCCCCAAGCCCGGGGACCGCCACCCCCGGGGCTTTCTTTTTAAAATGGTGCGGGAGGGCTCTGAGCCCTCCCGCAGCCCCGGGACCACCACCTCCCGGGGCTTCTTTTTACTTTTTCCTGTGTGGGGGGGCTCGAGCCCCCACGCGCCTCGGGGACCGCCACCTCCCGGGGCACTAACAAATTAAAATGGGGGTCCGTTTTGGACCCCATAAGCCCCGGGACCACCACCTCCCCGGGGCTTTGCTGATGTGGGGAGGGGGCCGCGCGGCCCCCTCCTGGAGCCTGTGGTGGCCCTGGGGACCGCCACCCCCAGGGCCGGCTCCTGCAGTGTCCCGAGGTGCCTACCCCCGGGACACTGCTGTTTGCAATGACAGGACGGGAGCCTCGCGGCTCCCGTTCTGTCATTGCAAACTGCTTTGGATATTGGAAGAGAGAGCAGGAAACCTGCTCTCGCTTCCAATATCCAAAGACAATTGCTTTCCACACGGGGAGCAGCATGTTAGCTGCTCCCCGTGTGGAAAGCAATGCCGGCTCCCTTAGGACACGGGGAGCCGGCGGGACTGTGGGGTGTTTGGGGACCCCCACAGTCCCCAACCAGAGGCCAGGCCCCGGGGGATGGGGTCCCCGGGGCCATAAGTGGCCCGGGAGGAGGGCCACGCGGCCCCCTCCCCAGAAATTATTTAAAAAAAAAAAAAAAGGCCTGCCCCGGGGGATGGGGTCCCCGGGGCAAAGGAGGCCTGAGTAGGGGGCCACGCAGCCCCCTCCTTAAAAGGAATGTTAAAGTGTGGCCATGCCCCGGGGGATGGGGTCCCCGGGGCAGTTTTCGGCCAGGGGAGGGGGCCACGCGGCCCCCTTCCAGTTTAATTTTAATTAAAAAAAAAAAGGGGTAAGGCCCTGGGGGATGGGGTCCCCAGGGCCCAAAAATAAGAAAAGGAAGGGGGCCACACAGCCCCCTTCAGGAAAAAAAAACGATCGGGCCGCAGGCCCGCCCCTTCCTTCACCACTCTGCAAACACGCCCCTGGCGCGTTTGCAGATGGGAAGTAATTCCCCTTGAATACTGGGGGTCCCTGGGGCCAACTAGCCCACCAGGAACCTCCAGTATGCGCCAGGGGCTGCGTTGCAGAGAGGTGTACAGAGGCCACGCCCCTTTATACACCTCTCTGCAACGCAGCTCTGTGGCGCTTTTGGAGGTACATGGTGGGCTAGTTGGCCCCCAGGAACCCTCAGGATTCAAGGGGACTTAATCCCCCAACTTAAAACGCGCCACGGGCGCGTTTGCACAGTGGTGAAGGGAGGGGCGGGGCTTCAGGTGATATGTGTGCAAACAGGCCCCGTGGCGCGTTTTAAGATGGGGAATTAAATCCCCTTCAATCCTGAGGGTCCCTGGGGGCCAACAGGTACATCCAGAAAGCGCCACAGAGCTGCGTTGCAGAGAGGTGTAAAGGGGTGTGGCCTCTACACGTCTCTGCAACGCAGCCCCTGGCGCATAATGGAGGTTCCTGGTGGGCTAGTTGGCCCCTAGGGACCCTCATGATTCAAGGGGACTTAATCCCCCAACTTAAAATGCGCCACGGGGCGCGTTTGCACAGATGTCACCTCAGGCCCCGCCCCTCCCTTCACCATTGTGCAAATATTCCTCTAAAATCTGCCGAACTACGAATTCGGATTTACTCACCTGTTATCAGGAGAGACCTCAGTGCTGCATCTTTCAGCCCAGTACTAATCCTGAAAAGTAATTTTAACCGTACTTACCAGTAACTTGAATTTCCTTCCATAGGATATCATTGCCTGCTTTTTGCTGAAAAAGTTTCTAAGTGTTGATTTTGAAACATACAAATATTCCTCTAAAATCAGCCGAAATACGAATTCCGATTTACTCACCTGTTATCAGGAGAGACCTCAGTGCTGTATCTTTCAGCCCAGTACTGGTCCTGAAAAGTAATTTTAACCGTACTTACCAGTAACTTGAATTTCCTTCCATAGGCTAACATTGACTGGTTTCACTTGGAAATTCTTCTAAGTGTGGAGTTTTGGAACTTTAAAATATTCCTCTAAAATCGGCCGAAATACGAATTCCGATTTACTCACCTGTTATCAGGAGAGACCTCAGTGCTGCATCTTTTAGCCCAGCACTGACCCTGAAAAGTAATTTTAACCGTACTTACCAGTAACTTATATTTTCTTCCATAGGAATCCATTGTCTGGTTTTCAGCTGAAAAGTTTCAAAGTGTCGATTTTCACAAACTACAAATATTCCTTAAAAATCGCCTGTATGACTTAAACGCATTCTTTCAACTGTTTACAGGAGATGCACCAGTGCTGGATCCAGGATCCAACACTGAGTAAGAAAAAGTAACGATAACAGTTTTTACCTGCTAAGTGAATTTCCTTCCATAGGATAACATTGGTGATTCTATGAGAAAAGTTTCTAAGTGTCAACTTTTAAAATACAATAATATTCCTTAAAAATCACTACTGTAACCAAAACGCTTTTACTCAACTGTTTACAGGAGATGTCCCAGGACTGAATCTAGGATCCAGTCCTGTGGTTAGAAAAGTAATCCATAAAGTAACTAATTGCATTTAACTAGAAATTGACATTGAGCTGAATGTTGCATTGTGTTTGAAAATGTGTTGCCCATTGCAACAACTGTAACTACTGTACTTAAAAGTCTATTGACTATGTGCAAAGTATTTAAACTAAATTAATTCATTCTGAGAAAGTATTTTTGTAATGTATAATGTAATTACAATGTAATTTAAAAAATAAAATATGTAAAAAAAAATGTTTCTAAAAATGTAGTAAATCAGTATGAAAAAATAAATATAACAATTAATACATTTAAAAATTGTCATTTACAAAACCTTTGAAATTCACTGAAAAAACCGTAGGTTTCAGACATGTTATAGTTAGGAATTAGCATTTAAAAACCTTTGAAATTCACTGAAAAAACCATAGGTTTCAGACACGTTATAGTTAGAAATTAGCATTTAAAAAACCTTTGAAATTCACTGAAAAAACCATAGGTTTCAGGCACGTTATAGTTAGAAATTTGCATTTAAAAAACCTTAGAAATTCACTGAAAAAACCATAAGGTTTTAGGGACAGTTATAGTTAGTTGGACATTGCACTTCGTACAAAACCCGTGAAATTCCCCCGTTATAGTTAGTTCAGGTAACTATAACTCGCGCCCCGCAATGCACTGCTGATGACGTCACATATTACATCACTCATGACATGGTCAGTGACATCACTGATGACATCACTGATGACATCTCAAATGACATCACTGATGACATCACTGATGACATCATCCAGTGACTGTGTGTTTCTGTAAAGTTTAAATATGTTTAATATATTTAGGGAAAGGCGTATTGAAGAATGAGTGGGTGTAGAAGCGCCTGAATGGATGATTTAGTAGGTGCGTGACTGAGTCTATAAGTGAGTGATTAAACGTATCTTACTGGATGCATGGGTGAGTGACTAAACTGTGTGAATGTCTGTATCCGTCTGTCTGTTGTTTTGTAAGCAACTGCATGGGTTTCTGACTAGCTAAATGAGTGTCTATATGGGTTATGGATTGGTTCTCTGAGTATCTGTATGGGTGCCTCAGTGTTTGTGTGGGTGGGGTGTGTGTGACTCTGTGCATAGATGTGTGAGTGGGTGATTCACTGGGTGCATGGTTTCAAGAGTGCGTCTGTGATGGACTGTATGGGTGGGTGAGTGTGTGTATGGGTGTGTTAGTGATTGAATGTATATCTCAGTTTTACATGTGTGAGTAACTACATATGTGAAAGGCAGTATATATGTGTGTTGGAGTATATAAATGGCTATAAGTGAGAGTGTGTGATTGTGAGAGTGGCTATATGGATGAGTGTGTGCTTGCATCAGTGATTGCATTGGAGCGTAAGAATGTGCTAGTATTTTTATGAGTAAGTGAGCTGGTGTGTATAACTGTATAGGTGAGTAAATTGGAGTGTGATTAATTATTTGCATGACTGACTAGGTGTGTGAATACCTCTATGGATGAGTTGCGTTGTGTGAGTGTTTATATAGGTGTATGAGTGCATATGACTGTAAGTATGAGTGACTGTACGGGTGAGTGAGTAGATGTGTGTGTGTAGACCTAAGAATCAGTGAGTGGGTATGTACTTATTGGTATTGGAGTGTGTATGGTTTTGAGAATGGCAGTCTGTAATTTAGAGTGGGTGTTTCAAAACTTATATTAGGGTGTGAGAAGATGCATTAAATTCTCACATGGATGATGTCATCAGTGATGTCATTTGAGATGTCATCAGTGATGTCACTGACCATGTCATGAGTGATGTAATATGTGACGTCATCAGCAGTGCATTGCGGGGGCGCGAGTTATAGTTACCTGAACTAACTATAACGGGGGAATTTCACGGGTTTTGTACGAGTGCAATGTCCAACTAACTATAACTGTCCCTAAAACCTTATGGTTTTTTCAGTGAATATATATATATATATATATATATATATCCAGAATCCAAATTGCGGTAATACTGGCGTGCTGCCAGATCGCTGGTGGTGCTTTGAAGGTGGCGCTACCGCTAGCGCTCAGAATGTACAAGAAATAATCCCCAACCAAATCTGATTAAGGAGCAAGCACACGTCATTGTGGGGGTTCTCTCGTTTATTGCGCAGGCTGCATCAGGCTATGGACAAACAGGAACGCGTTTCGGCAGACAAGCTGCCTTTCTCAACCTGAAATGCGCCATATTGGTGCTTCTATTTAAAACAAATAATCACTAAAACAGAAGATGCACTACATTGCGCAGCGATTGGGTACAAGTAAGCATGTGGGCTGATGACCATACAATCTTTAAACAAAGCATAATCACAGTTATTTCGAAAACTGCAACAGTGAAAATCCTTCAAACTAAATTGATTTTTGAATTGGTTTCAGTCTGTGCTATTCCGTGATTATGCCCTTCAGTTCATATTGTTTAAAGAAAACTCCCAACATGCCTTATTCTACTTTCAGCAAAACCCGGACTGGATTTCATACACGTCCTTCAGCTGCAGCCAAGGGCATCTTTATAATGACTTTAAAATCCAAAGACACGCATTTTTCAAGTTATTTCACTCTAAGCATAGTTGCCCACCTTCTTGGTTCATTAACTCCTTACAGGTGCATGCGTCTTCGAGGGCAGTCTGCTTTCTACTCGGAGACGCTTTGCTGATTAAGAACAATTGTTCACATTGCTTAGGGAAAGATTTACGGCGTCAACTTCTTAAAGTATCGAATCCACATGTCCAATGCAACCGGCCCCGATAAGCAACAGCACGGACCCACGAGACCACCGCTCTCTTGGCCAGTGCCATCAACGGTGCCCAGCTCCATAGTAGGAGAGGTTATACCAGGGTGAGGATGTGCAATTAGGTAGAGAAGCTCCAGTCCCCGCCAAGAGAGCATAGGCTCCCAGCGTTTGAACTCGCTCCTCCACAGATGCCTTCTCCTCTTCTCCATCGCCACACTCCTTTCATGGGGGCACGCCTGCCTCAACATCCAGAATCCAAATTGCGGTAATACTGGCGTGCTGCCAGATCGCTGGTGGTGCTTTGAAGGTGGCGCTACCGCTAGCGCTCAGAATGTACAAGAAATAATCCCCAACCAAATCTGATTAAGGAGCAAGCACACGTCATTGTGGGGGTTCTCTCGTTTATTGCGCAGGCTGCATCAGGCTATGGACAAACAGGAACGCGTTTCGGCAGACAAGCTGCCTTTCTCAACCTGAAATGCGCCATATTGGTGCTTCTATTTAAAACAAATAATCACTAAAACAGAAGATGCACTACATTGCGCAGCGATTGGGTACAAGTAAGCATGTGGGCTGATGACCATACAATCTTTAAACAAAGCATAATCACAGTTATTTCGAAAACTGCAACAGTGAAAATCCTTCAAACTAAATTGATTTTTGAATTGGTTTCAGTCTGTGCTATTCCGTGATTATGCCCTTCAGTTCATATTGTTTAAAGAAAACTCCCAACATGCCTTATTCTACTTTCAGCAAAACCCGGACTGGATTTCATACACGTCCTTCAGCTGCAGCCAAGGGCATCTTTATATGGATATATATATAGAGCTACATATATGGTTTCCACATATATGTTTTGTATGTTTCCGGGGTCCTGCGCATGGGCGGGAATATTCATGTGCTTATGACTCTGATGAGGATACCCCTGGAAGAGAACTAGGATTCCAGGTAAGTAACTTATCCTTATTGATTAGTTTGGTGATGATTATTGATTACATGTTCATAACACAAAAAGTTAGTGTCTTGTTCTATGTTGTCTAGAAGAACAGGTACGGAGTTACCAGAGGAATCCCGGGAATGGAATTAGCCTGAAATAGGCAGAGGAAGATTGTGGTCAATAAATCACACTGCAGAAGTACTTTGTCTGTTGTAATAATACCGAAGCTACGGAGGGCTGAAGGTGTTATATTTAGGGAAAATTTGTATGTAAGTAGAGTGTCTGAAATAGCGAAGGGTCCACTTCCGAAACTCTGGCCTTATCCCCAGGGGAGTACCAATACCTCTTTTCACACCAAAAAGTCCTCTTGCGAAACTTTGGCCTTATCCCTAGAGGAGTAATAGGTCCACCCGGAGCTTGTTTGAAGAGTAAAATAACGCTGGATGTTATTAGGACTCGTAGTGAAGAAAACCTCTTGGAAAAAGTGAAAACTATCTCTTTATTTAGTGGAACAGACAAGGTAGCATTGTTTTATGTTGTTACTAATCGAATTTTGATTAAGAGTGCTTAGAAAAATATTGCCGTATTATTTTGTAAAGGGAGGGTCAGTAGAAGGAGTAATACTGACGTCAGAAAAGCCGTGCTGGTATTGGACAAGCAGTGGGCGTGTACTGAGCTGTGATTGGTTGGTTGGTGTGTGCTGCACTAGTATTGGTTGAGACTGTGCTTACGTAGTGGTGTTCTGATTGGTTGGTTGGTGTGTGCTGGTATAGGACGAGAGCTGACAAATAGAATAAGTAGGATTACGGAAGGGTTTCCTTGTTTGTTTTGTTGATATACGTTAGTGTAAAAAGTAAGGAAAATGAAGTTGTTTGAGAAAATAAAGAAATTCTTCAAAAAGGATGAACCGGTTGTGACTAGAGAAGGAATTCTTATTCCCCCTCCAGGGACGCCTGCTTCCTATATGATGTTAGAGCACGGATATCATACGTGTACATGGTTGGAGAATTGGGCAGAGTATACAAAGGATGATGGTGTTTTAGCTTTTCCACAGCATGGTTCGTTTAATATGAGGATTTTGCAGAATTTGAGAAATAGAATGAATTCATTAGAGCCGAATCCCAGACCTACACAGTATGAAGCACTAGAGGAATGGGAAATAGAAGCCATGGTGAGAGAGAAATATCGAGGAGGTAGGAGATATAGAAATTTAATGTCAAGGTACCCTTTTGAGAAAAGAGAGGACACAATGAAACGATGGAGGAGAGCTGTGGTAACCGAGGGTTTGTATCCAGTTTTAGTTGCTGATGAACAGACAGGAGGTAAATGTAAAGAGAAGAAGAAGAAGAACATAGAAACTTTCAGTTTACGAAATGATTCTGATGATGAGTTATTAGAGGATATCATGACCAAAAGATCCCCGCCATATCAAGAAAATTCAGTTGAGGTGACTCCGAATGCACCCTTTATGGGAAATCCATTGATTCCACAGATTGCGGAAATGGCTAGGATAATGAGAGAAAAAGAGTTTGAGATGCTAAACAAGGCAAATGTAGAGCAGATTCAGAAAATAAATCAGTTGAGTTTAAATGCAGAAGCGTTGACGGTACCGGTTACAATAGGTCCTGTAGTTCCTTTGTTTGGAGAAAACCCAAATACACCTAAAGTACATACATTAGCAGTTCCAATGAGTAATGTCAGGAGCGGAATGGAGACGATAGTCAATGAGAATAGACAGACTGACACAAATGTTACATTGTTAGATCTTCCAGTTTGTGAAATGATAACAGAAACCCCTAGAAGAAATATACAAATAAATCCAAGGAGAATAGGGACAAATGTCACTCCAATGACAGGAAGTTCAGCAGGTCCTTCATCAGAAGAATTGAATGATTGGATAAAGGAAAGGGAAAAAAGAAACACAACCACAGAGTATAAATGTGAGCCAATTGAAGGTAGATTTGGAAGATATGATTATTGGTACAATCAGTCCAGATAGGTTAGGGACTTATTGAGATGATGAATTATTGTTCTGGTGTAAAAGCATTATTTGGAGAGCAAGGAATCTTCATGAGAAAATATCTGAAGCTGCTAGTGAGTATGGAATAGACATAGAAAAATCAAAATTGTTGCAGAAATCGTACAGATTGGCATTTACTGAAAAGGATCTGGAGAGTTTGAACGCGTCTGGAAAGAGGTTACAGATAAAAGAGTTGATGAACATTTTGAAGAAATGGAGAGATGTAGCTCGATGGAGAAATAGAAGGGTGAGAAAGAAGGAAGAAGCAGTTAGTAAAGGAGTGTCTATGTTCCCGTTAAAGGAAACAGAACAAGTTGAAAGGGCGTGTCCGATGAGAGAAGTACGAGGTGGTGGATACGTTCATGTTCTGTGGTCAAGGCAGGATATATTATCATTTACAAATGATTTTCCCCAGACTAAGAGAGAAACCCGTAGAATGGTACAAACAGGTAGAAAGGTTTGTGAAGGTCTCGAAGGTTCTGTTAAAGGATTTAGATGGGTTGTTTGAAATTGTTGTTCCGGCAGACTTGTGGACAGAATGTAAGATCACTGTTGATTGGCCAAAAGAAGAGTATCCTAGAGACCCTAAAACAGGAGCACCATCCGAGGAGGTGATGAAAAAGTATAACCAAGTAATCACTTTCTTGAAGGGAAAAATTTCCCCTAAGGAAATAGATTGGGTTAAGATAGACCGAACAACCCAAGAACCAAAGGAGTCAGGTCATGCCTATTATGAAAGGTTGTTACAAGTATTTAAACAGTATAGTGGATTTGAAAATATTGGAGACAAGGATATGGGACATTTTGTGTATCGTTTTGTATTTGGATTAAAACCAGAGATTAGTAATATGATTCAGCAACATTTGATTTGTTGGCAGGGCAAAACAATAGATGAAAGTTTGAGATATGCGAAGTATTGTAGCGATGACATTGAGTCAAGACACAAGAAACTAAAGGAGGAAATTATGTGGGCACAAGTGAAGGTAGCAGAGCAATAAGAGGTAAATAGCAATTTCCAGACAGGTTATCAAATGAATGGTCAGAATCAAAATGGTCCGGTATCGAATGGAGGTAAAGGTAGAGGTAAGATGAGAAAGAGGAGGCTAGGAAGAAATTTCCTTGTCATGCGTGCGGAAAGATTGGACATTGGAAGAATGAGTGTAGATCTGCTCAAAAGAATAATGGGGTGAATCAAAATTTAAATCCACAGATGCAGAATGAGGTGGTTGTGAACCAGCAGCAGCAGCAGGTAGTTACCCCACAGTTACAAGTGCCACAAGCTCCTATGCCAAATAATGTGAATGCTCAGGTGCAGAGGTACGGTGTGAACACTGGATTTCACGGAGGTGACCAGATCGGTAAGAATCAAAGTGTGCAAATGATTCCGCAATATTGGTTGCAGTACAATGAGAATGATTCAGACTCATCTCAATGACAGTGCCTGAGGGGGGAGGAAGAGTGCGTGCTTGGCGCATCTTTGGCGGTAGATCAGTCAGGTCCATTTGTTGAAGGAAAGGTGGAAGGTAATGAGATTACATTCCTAGTGGACACTGGTGCTACCCGCTCTACTGTGAGAGCAGCAGAAATTCCAAACCTACCCCTCTCGGGAGAAACTATCCAAGTTGTAGGAGTCTCAAATAAGCATATTAAAACCCCAGTCACAAATCCAATAGAAGTTCATATTGGAAACATCAAAGACATGCATCGGTTTGTGGTATGTGACTCAAGTCCAGTAAATCTCTTAGGTAGAGATGTTATGCAAGATGAATTGTACCATCTATTGTACGCCAGATGGTATTGCGTTTCAGACTCCTGATGAGGATGTTGAATTCAAAATGATGTTAGCGAAGCAAGGGACAGAAGTGGATGAGTTGTTTTCACTTCTCACAGAAGAGAGTTTGCCTGAAGAATTAAGAAGTACAGTGAGGTCGGATGTATGGGATTTTACAGGAAAAGAAATCGGTCTAATGACAAACGTAGACCCGATTCAGGTTACGGTGAAAGAGGGTGCTGTGTATCCAAACACTCCTCAGTACAAAATGAGTCCAGAAGTAATTGCAGGCGTCACTCCTGTGATTGATCAAATTATTGAACATGGAATTTTGAGAGAGATAATGAGTAGTCCTTGTAATTCACCCATTATAGGAATTAAAAAGCCAAGCGGAAAATAGAGTAGTACAGAATTTAAGAAAGATTAATAAGATTGTGGTACCTTGCTGTCCCATAGTATCAAATCCAGCAGTCATCCTTTACCAAATTCCATGCGAATCAGAATGGTACACAGTGATTGATCTGTGCCAAGCATTTTTCTCGATTCCCTTGCATCCAGAGAGCCAATATCTTTTTGCGTTCCGGATCGGAGACCGTGTATTGGCATGGTGCCGAGTTCCTCAAGGTATCCCGAGAGTCCTTCAATCTTTAACCAGATTCTGAAAAGATGTCTGAAAACTTTGATCATGCCAGGAAATTCAGTTTTGGTTCAGTACATTGATGACCTACTTGTAGCATCAAAGACTAGAGAGGCATGTGTGACAGATACCATTGCCTTACTGAACCATTTGGCGGAAGGAGGACACAAAGTGTCAACAGCAAAATTACAATTTTGTAAATAAGAAGTCCAGTATTTAGGACACAAAATCGAAAAGGGAGTCAGAAAGGTGACACCAGAAAGAATTAGTGTAATCAGACAAATGAGCCCACCTACCACTCAGAAAGAAGTACGAATGTTTTTGGGAATGGTTGGATACTGTAGGCAGTGGATCTGTGGTTTTTCATTGATTGCAAAACCTCTACAGAGGTTGACACGAAAAGATGTGAAAGATCCGATTGTGTTGGATGATGAAAGTATGGAAGCCTTTACGAAATTGAGAAACAGTTTTTGTCGAGCACCTGCATTGGGAATGCCAGATTATACCAAGGAGTTTGCATTGTATTGTTGAGAAAGAGATGAATGTGCACTTTCAATTCTAACTCAGAAACATGGAATGGCACGACGTCCAGTAGCATATTTTTCTGCTACTCTGGATTCAGTGGCTGCAGCGTTGCCAGGCTGTTTAAAAGCAGTAGCCGCCACTTGTGTGAGTCTAGAACAAAGCAACGCGATTGTGATGGGATATCCAGTCAAAGTATATGTGCCACATTCTGTTGAGATCCTTTTAACTCAAACCCGGACTCAATACCTAACCTCTAGTCAGCTGACTAAGTACAAGAGAGTGATTCTGGGTGCTGAAAATGTGACTGTGGTAAGGTGCACAACTGTAAACCTGGCAACTCTATTGCCAAGTTCTCGGTGTGAGGAAGTGAGAGAAGAAGCAGATCATGATTGTTTGGATGTGACAGAACCGTGCACCAAACGCAGGTTTGATATAGAGGATGTTCCTCTAGAAGAACCAGACTGTGAAATATTCGTGGATGGGTCATGTCTGAGAAATGAGAAAGGCGAATTATGTACTGCCTATGCTGTTTGCACCATAGCGGGAGTTCTAGAAGCATCCTGTCTAAAAGGGGTAAATTCTGCTCAAATTGCTGAATTGATTGCTCTAATTAGAGCTTGCAAAATTGCTCAAAGTCTGAGGGTGACCATATTCACGGATAGTCAATATGGGTTTGGGTTGTCCATGATTTTGGACAGCTATGGATGCAAAGGGGATTTCTGACTTCTTCAGGTTCTCCTATTCGTAACAGCAAAACTGTAAAAGAATTATTGGATGCTTTGCAGTTGCCCAAAAGAATTGCAGTGGTCAAATGTGCCGCACATAAATCAGGAGATGATTATGTGACGAAGGGCAACAGATACGCTGACCAAATAGCGCGTTTCTGTGCACGAAATTTAATGGCTTTAAACAGATCAATTGAAAGGGGAAATACCGAATGCCATCTTATGTTTACTAACCCATTTGAAACTTGGGAGGAAGTGAGGCAGATGCAGGAAGAGGCAAGTGATGAGGAAAAAGAAATCTGGAAAAATACTGGTTGTAGAAAGCGAGCAGAAGACGAAGTGTGGGTCTATTATTTATTATTTAAGAGTTTTATATAGCGCTGGCCAGACCCGAAGGTATCAGAGCGCTTTGCAACATTTATTGTGATGCAGTCGAACACAAAGTATTTCAATAAACAACATTTGCTCATAACGAATCTTGTTTGGGGTGGGGGGGACACTGGAGCGAGTCACATGGCAGGTGATGTAAAAGCCTTCTTGTCGAAGTGAATATATACTGCGCTGGGCAAGATTCCTCGTTAGGCGGCAGCTATTCAATCGGATGAGTTCGGTTGAGGAAGATGTCTTTGAGCTGGCTTTTGAAGTTTGTGAAGGAGGGGTTAGTCCTGATATGGACTGGGATGGCGTTCCAGATTTTAGGCGCATTTCCAGAGAAGGAGCGTGATAGGGTTTTTTGTTTGCGAGTTTTCGGGAGAATGAGAAGTAGTGTTAGTGCTCCTGAGATTCCTTGTCTGGCCGGCCTTCTTGAGTTTGAAAGCTAGGTAGGCAGGTTTGCCAGTGTGCAGAGCTTTGTGTGTGAGACAAGCAGTTCTGAAGTTGGAACGCATTTCGATTGGGAGCCATTTTAGCTCCTTTAGAGAGGAAGAGATGTGGTCGTATTTCTTTACTCCAGTGGTCATCCTGGCAGCTGCATTTAGAGTTGATCTGAGGGGAGCTAAGTGAGATTTTGCCGAGCCTGTGAGGGTTGCATTCCCGTAGTCCAGTCTGGAAAGAACCAGGGATTGTGTAGCCTCTTTAAGGTCATTGGGAGGGATGAAGGGTTTTATTTTGTTGAGCAATTTTAGGTTGAAGAATGCGCTCTTTGCGGTGTTCTTGATATGCTTGTCCATGTTTAAGTTTGGATCCAGAGTGATTCCCAGGGATTTTACGGAGTCGGCCAGGGTGAGATTGCAGTTAAGAGCATCAATGGTTTTTAGCCATTCTGTGACTTGGGGGGACTACTCTTTGTTGGATATGAGAAGGATTTCCGTCTTATCCTGGTTGAATTTCAGGTGGTTGAGGGATAGACAGTGTTGGACTTCTCTTAGAGTGACGTTTAGTCTCTGTATGTCTCCAATAGAGGAAGTTTCTAGGTAGATCTGGGTGTCGTCCGCATGGAGGTGGAAGGGGATGTTGGCTTTTTAGTATGTCGGTGAGAGGCTCCATGTAGATGTTGAATAGTGATGGGGAGAGAACTGATTCTTGAGGGACACCCCTGGTTATGGGGAGTAGGTCAGACGTGAAGTTATACATTTTTATTCGTTGGGAGCGGTTCCGAAGAAAGGAGGTGAACCATTGTAGGACCACCTCGTCTGCTCCAATCCTTTCACGGAGTACATTAATGAGCAATTTGTGGTCGACTGTGTCGAACGCTGCCGAAAGGTCAAGGAGTATGAGTAGACAGCATCCGTCTGAATCGAGTGATTTGTAGACATCATCTATGACATTCAGGATCGCTGACTCTGTGCTGCATCCTTTTCTGAAGCCCGATTGGTGGGAGTCTAGAAGGTTGTTGTTGTCAATGTGTTGGTTGAGTTGGAGAAGAACACATTTTTCCAGGATTTTGGCTAGGAATGGGAGATTGGAGACGGGCCTGAAGTTATTGGGATCGTTTGGGTCAGAGCCCGTTTTTTTTAGTAATGGCGTAACTTGGCCGATTTTAAGACAATCTGGCATGACTCCGGTTCTCAGGGAGCTATTTATAATCTTGGTCCAGAGAGGGGCTAGGGCGAGGTTGAGTTTTTTTGCCAGTTGGGCAGGAATAGGGTCCGCTATGTGTGAGGAGGGTTTGGAACTACTGATCAATGCAATGATTTCTGCTTCGGAGATGGCATTGAAAGACTTCCAGTTGTTGTGGGGGTGCATGGGTGGGTTGTTGCCTTCTTTGCAGGGGGGTGAGCTTTTGTTGGATGCCAGGAGGTGGACATCTAGGGAGAGCTCAATCTTAGTGATTTTCTCGTTAAAGAAAGTGGCAAAGTTGTCACACAGGTCTTTGGAGGCCTGTACTGAAGTAGAGGGAGGCTTGGATGTTTGCTGTCTAATGAGATTGAAGAGTTCTTTGGGACGGTTTTTGGCATTGTCTAACGCACCACAGAAGAAGGTAGATTTTTCATTCTTGATGTGTTTTTTGTATTTCCTGCGTTCTGTTTTGAGTTGATTAAGGTGGATTGTGGACGGGTTGTTCCGCCAAAGCCTTTCTGCAGCTCTGAGTTGTCTTCTTTCAGAGTTTAGGTCTGTGTTGAACCAAGATCTTGATGGAATGTTCCTGACTCTTTTTTGTTTCAAAGGAGCTACTTGGTCCAGTATGGAGGTCATTTGTGCATTGTAGTGTGAGGTAAGTTCAGTTGTAGAGCGGTCATTTGAGGTGTGGGTAAGGAGTGATCTTACCCTTTCTTCCAGGTTGGCAAGGGGAATCTGTCTTAGATTTCTCGCCCAATGCAGGGATTCTTGTGTACTAGGTGGGCAGTGGGTCATTTTGTTGATGTGAAATAGAATGATGTGGTGGTCTGACCAGTCAACAGGAAGGATGTGATCGATAGTAACCGTATCTTCGTGTGCTATAATGGCATCAAGGATTGAACCTCTGTTATGGGTTTGCTCTGTGCAGTGTTGGATAAGATTATTATTGAGTAGAAGTTCGTTCGTGGATTGGATTAGACCATTATTTTCAACATTCCAATGGAGGTTGAGGTCTCCTAGTATTATGTTGTTGGAGTCCAAGAGTGAGCATTGTGTTATCAAGTCGGAGAGGTGTTCTCCGAATGTGGGAGTGTTGCCTGGCGGATGGTAGAGGAGATGGCAGTATAGCGTTTTGTTGTCATTCGTCTTAATGGTGGCGGTTAGATATTCAAATGTGTTATATTCGAAGGAGTCCGTTTCAGTTACGGAAATGTTGCTCTTGTGGATAATTGCAATCCCCCCGCCTCGCTGGTTCTTTCTGTCTTTATTGATGATTGAGAACCCAGGGGACACAAGCATGTCAATGATTGGGGAGGAGGACTCATTCAACCAGGTTTCTGTGATGAACCTGATGTCAATGTCATGGGTGAGGATGGTTTCAGCCAGTTCTGTTGCGTGTTTAGTTGCAGATCTGCAGTTTATAAGCATGCAGTTGGTCGTCCCCTTGTTGTTAGGTTTCTTCGTGGGAGGAGCCATGGGTATATTGATGTGAAAGGCTGGTGGTCTCAACGTTTTAGGTGTGATGCGGTCTCTCCCAAATCCAGTGATATCCTGGATCTTGGAGCTGGTGTTGACAGTTGTAGAAGAGTCATAGGAGTTGGCAAGATCAATTGCCTCTCTCATGGACATTGCGGCCCTTGTTCTTTTGGGTCTCTGAGGCTGGTTTAAGAATGGGGTTGTGTTCCAGCTGTGCCCCTGTGCCTTGGGATGACTTGAGTGCTGAATGTTGGTGTTTGAGGGGGTAGGGTGTGAGCGTTGGGTAGGCTCCAGATATGTGGAGAGGTTCGATAAGATTTTGTTTATACCCTGTATTGCAATCTCTAGTTGACTTTCCAGCAGGGCAAGTCTTTGAGTCAAATTCAGAGTGGGAGGGGTAGGGGAGTTTAGGTTCCGGGTGTCCTGGGCGGGACAGTCCGGGGAAGGAGAGAGCCTGTCAGTGAGCGTGTGGCTCAGTGTCCAAGGTCCCTATGTTGCCCCTGTGGTAAGCCGTGGACATGTGTTGTGAGAACTCTAGTCGTGGTTCAGACAGCAGCTTCTTGGGTGCTGATGTAAGGTGAGAGTTATGAGGCATTGACTGAGGGTCGGTTTCGCTTGTTAGTTGTGGGGAATAGTTTCGTGGTGAGGGGAGGAAGAGGTGGGGGTCGGCAGGGGGTTGGGAGTCTTAGCAGAGATGTTCCTCGGAGTTGTTCTGGATGAGAAGTGTTTACTGTGCAGGTCCGGGGTAGTGGAAGGGGAGGAGAGGGTGGCATCAGAGGGGGAGGAATTGGAGTTGGTTGAAAGAGTCTTGGGATTGTTTTGTGATTTCACAGGGGGTGTCGGTCGAATGGGAGGTAGGGAGTTGTGCGAGTAGGTGTAGCGTAAATGAGTGAGGGCGTTGCGTAACGTGGGGAAAAGGGAGTCCAATGAGTCTAGGTTGGAGTTATTGGCTTGGAACAGGACTGTACCGTTGCTGTAGAAGGTCGCAGAGGTATTGCCACTGCGCGTAGGACGGTTTGAGTTAGAGATCGTGAGTTTGCAGCTGAGAGGGGTGCTAGTTGTTTTGGATATGTGAAGGTGGTTCTAAGAATGGTGTTCCATTTCGCAGGTTGCTGGATGTGGAAAATGAGATCCATTTTTTGCTGGCCTTTGGAGGAGCAGTGGTATATGTCAGCGAAGAGTATTTCCGGGTGTTGTCTAATTAGCCTGTGTTTGAAGTTTCTTTTCGCTTTAAGTGAGAGATTGAGGGGGAAGATAATGGAGAAAGAGTTGGGGCCATGGGGTTTAAGGCATTGCGGAGCTGAGGGGCGGAGGGAAGTTAGAGTGGCCAGTATCATCTTGTCTCAGTGGGGGCCCTGATGACGTTTGCGCGTAGATCGGTGGATTACCCCCAAGAGATCTCCCCAGTCTAATGGTCTTATAGGGATAGATCTGGGACTGAAGTCCTGCCGGGTATAGACAGGTTAATTAATTAAGGTATTTAAGTAGACAGCACTAGGCACCATAAGGCAGAGTACTTGCCAGCGCTACTGAATTTTCGGCACAGTCCCGCCTAGGCAATTATTGGAGACATTGATCTGTTTTTTGGGAAGGCTGCAGATCGAGACGTGCATGTCACTTCCCGGAGGAGGAACTACCAGCCTGTCTGTGAAAGCGCTGTCTCCCCAAGCCGGCGGGCCCCTTGCGTGGGACTGCGAAAGCCTAGCCCTTTCAATTGATTTTTCTCCGACTAACACCTTCTCTGGTCTGCTGATATACCGCCCCCCAGGCCCACTCGGGTTATTTCCCACTGCCCTGCCTACCACTGTCGCCTCCTTAGCCTGTACACCTTCCAATTTTACGGTGCTTGGAGATCTTAATCTCCACTTAGATAACCCCTCCGACCATTCAGCTAATGAACTCATATCTAATCTTTCCGCACTTCAGCTCACTCAGAGAGTCTCTAAACATACACATATCAAAGGTCATCTACTCGACCCTGTCTTCAGTAATTTACGAGATCTTACTGTAGGCACCCCTACTCCACTTCCTTGGTCGGACCACTTTTTAATCCCTTTAATCTGGGTTATCCATGGACCCTCTTTCTCCCCTAATATAATATCTACTCTGGAACGGAACTGGGCAAAGCTCCCCACTGAGCACTGGATTTCTGTTCTTGAGGCCACTAAACCAGCCAGTGATCCGAACCCCATTGTGGCCAATGAAAAGTTCAATAAATGGATCCAAAGCACCCTCGATGTAGTCCTCCCTAAAAAACCCACCCACAAACAAGCCAGGCCTAAGACTGCTCCCTGGTTCTCTCCCAGGCTGAGAGAACTTAAACAATCGTGTAGAAGACTGGAACGCTCTTGGAGACAAAATTATTCTGATTCCAGGAAACTCAAATACAGAGAGGCTATTAGATCATATAAAGCTGAAATTAAATCTGCCCAAGCTGATTTTTATGAGGAGAAAATCATTTTAGCAGCAAACTCCCCCAAAGAAATTTTTCGAATCGCCAAGTTCCTCTCCAATCTACCTCAGCAGCAGCCAACATCAGAGGGGGCACTTACTAGGTGCAATAACTTGGCGGAGTTTTTCCAACAGAAAATTCACAACATTTACATGTCCCTTCCGGCTTTCCAGAATCAACGATCTATGTCACCCACTTTGGAGCCACTTGCCGGAACCCAAATTACACTAGGGCAATTCCCCCCTTTGGATCTTGCTTCACTGGACTTGGTCATGGCAAAAGTAAAGTCGGGCTCCCCTATTGATCCTGCCCCTCCTTCCCCCCTGATTCTAGCTGCCGACACCATTCGTCCGGTAATCCTTGATCTGGTCAACTCCTCCATCTCTTCCGGTACTGTTCCCCCCGCATGGAAGTGTGCTCTGGTAAAGGCCCTCTTAAAGAAACCTAACCTTGACCAGTTCAACCTAGCCAACTTTCGGCCCATTTCGCTCCTCCCTTGGATGAGTAAAATTCTGGAAAAGCATATAAATTCTACCCTAGTAGAATTTCTAGAATCCAACGAGCTCCTTCATCATTCTCAAACTGGTTTTCGTCCTCAACAAGGGACCAAAACTGCTCTTCTGGCAGTAACCGAGGAGGCGAGGCGGATACTGGATCAGGGAGGCAAGGCAGCGATCATCTTACTTGACCTCAGTGCCGCTTTCGACACTGTTAACCATCGCACCCTGCTCCACCGGCTAAAAAGTGTGGGAGTTACCGGGACGGCCATAACTTGGCTACAATCCTTTCTCAGCGATCGGTTCTTTCAGGTCTTTGAGGGTGATGTTGTCTCCAACTGGCTGTCTCTCAGCTGTGGGGTTCCTCAAGGCTCCTCCTTGAGCCCCACGCTGTTTAACATCTATATGAGACCCTTGGCTGAGATTGTCCATCCATTTGGCATTAAAATCATCACATATGCAGACGACACGCAGCTCGTGGTGGCACTGAACCACCCGAGAGGTCGTCTAGCACCCTAGGCCCGTGCCTAGAGGAAGTTGCCAAGTGGATGGAAAACTCGTGCATTAAGCTGAACGGGGATAAGACCGAGCTCATGCTTCTGGGCAACTCACCCTCATTCGACCCGGTTTCGCTCTGGCCGAACTGCCTCGGTCCCGCACCTGATCCGAAGTCTCAGATCAAGAGCCTTGGTGTGTGGCTTGATCGCTCGCTCAGTTTTAATCACCAGGCCGTCAAAATCTCAGCCACTTGCTACGGCCTCCTGAGGATGCTCCGTAAGATCCTCCCCCTTCTCCCTTTTCAGGCGAGAAGGATCATGGTTCAGGCCCTCATCCTCTCTCGCCTGGACTATGGGAATTCCCTCTACCTGGGAGCCCCCCAAACCACCATCCATAAGCTCCAGGTCATTCAGAACTGTGCTGCTCGCATGCTTTTGCAGGTCCCCCGTCGACAATCGGCGAAACCTGCACTAAGGAGCCTCCATTGGCTACCAATTAAGGCAAGGATCCAGTTTAAGGCCATGTGCCTGACTCATAGGGCCTTCTGGAAGAAGGGCCCAGTCTCAATCCAATCCATGATCACTCCCTATCAACCTCCCAGAGATCTCCACTCTATGTCTTCCTTCCTAGTCACCTCACACAGAAGGCTAGATGGGGCGGGCGTTCCTTCTCCCATAACGCTGCCAACTCATGGAACTCCCTCCCACTCCATCTGCGAAAGGAACGAAACCTGCTCTCCTTTCGAAAGCTTCTAAAAACCGTTCTTTTCAATGAATGCATCTAATCCGCTCCTCTCCTGTTATTCTGCATTAGTCCACAAGCGCTAGGAGGCCTGAGGGTAGCTATTGCGCTATATAAATTTTATTTTCATTTCATTTCATCATATCCGACACCCAGCTCGTAGTGCCTGCACAGTGGGGAGCAAGTCCTCCCGCACGGACCGCAGCCATTCGCCGCCGCCCGTACGCAGGCTGACCAGAAGGGGGGGGGGGCGCCGCTGTATCAAGGTTCTTTTCTGCTCCTCTGCGGGCATCGGTCAGTCCAGGAGCCAGCGCGGCCTCACTTAGCCTCTTGAGCAGGCTCAGGCGGCGTATGTGCGGCGACGCCTCTGTATTCCAATCACTCACCTCTGAGGCGTCTGGTTCGGCCCGGGAGGCAGCGAGGCGGGAGTCGACGCACCCAGCAGTGTGTATGCAGCGCGATTCCGGCACAAGCCCTTGGTCTTGTGCTCCGGTAAGTCCCGGTAGTCGTAGGAAGGGGCGACAGGGATTTACACTGAGAAGTGATCCCAGCGCCCGGGAGCTTGATCTTAGAGCTCCTTCCCCGCGGCCAATTTCAGTTGGCTATTTTGATGAAAGACCAGTCCTGCCAGATTCCTTACTTTACCATATGGCCAGGGTATATCATGGAATTGCACATGTTGGAAGAGAGGCAATGATCAGACTCTTCAAGCAGTCATGGTATAACCCGAGGTTCAGGGTCATTGCAGAGAGCCTTTGCCAGAGGTGCATAGTTTGTCAGAAGCAAAATCCAGGCAGAAAGACAGTTGTTAGTTGGGGACGAATTGGAAGAGCAGGAGGACCATTTACACGTCTCCAACTTGATTTTATCGAGCTCCCCCCATGTAATGGGCTGAAATATGTGCTAGTTATTGTCTGCTTGTTCTCTCGGGTGGAAGCCTATCCGACAAGAAGGAATGACAGCTTAACTGTCGCCAAACTACTTCTGAGAGAACTGATTCCTAGGTTTGGATTTCCAGTCACCTTAGAGACAGATAGAGGAACTCATTTTAATAATGAGATAATTCGGATGATTTGTGCAGCATTGCAATTGAACAGAAGCTGCATTGTGCCTATCGACCTGAAGCATCTGGAGTGGTTGAGCAGTTAAATGGCACAATAAAATCTAGGTTAGGAAAGGTGTGTGCATCCACAACACTGAAATGGCCTGACGCTTTACCCCTTGTACTGATGAGTCTTAGAAGCATTCCTGACAAAAAGACGGGTTTGAGTCCACATGAGATCCTAATGGGAAGAGCAATGAGACAAGCATACATACCAGCGAACAAACTGATGAATATATCTGATGATCTAGTGCTTGATTATTGCAGAGGATTGGCTTATCTGGTGCGTTCTGTGTCTCGCCAGGTTGGAGAAGACGCCACAGCAACACAGCCGAATCAAGCTCACGATCTGAGTCCTGGTGAATGGGTTCTTATCAAGAAACACGTAAGGAAATTGTGTTTAGAACCCAGGTGGAGCGGTCCTTACCAAGTTATTCTGGTGACGACAACTGCAGTGTAGTGTGGTGGTCTGCCAAATTGGATTCACGCTAGCCACACCAGACGAGTCCCAAGTCCACTTGAAAGACCAGAGCAGCAACTGGTAAACAAAAGTCAAAGACCAGAGATTGAAGTGTGTGAAGCTGAAGAATCTAGAATAACAGATTCTGAAGAACAAACTGATGATGAACAGCCGAGCACAAGTCAAGTAAAGTGGGCACCAGTTACTGGGTCTCGGGAAACTGCTGTTGAACCAGAGGAAGGTGAAACTGCTGTTGAACCAGGAGAAAGTGAGTTCTCTGTTGAACAAGGAGTCAGTGAAGTTACTGTTGAAACAGAAGTTGCTGAAGGGCAAAAAGAAAGACAGATAGAAGGAAGGCCAAATAAAAGAACCTGTTAACAAGATACAGATGGTGAAAAAGTAGTTCAACCTAAGAAAGCAAGAAAAGGTGATAATTGGCCAAATGGAGTGAAAAGACTGAAATACACTCTTGTGAGGAGAAAGTCCAGGAAAAGACCAGAGCAAACTAATGAGGTCTCAAGTCAGACAGACCAAGAAGAGTCAGGAGAATAATTAGTGCGAAAAACAAGAAGAACAAGAATTCCAAGTAGAAAATATACAGCACCGGAATGGATTTATGTAATCTTGGAAGAAATTGAAAGCTCAGATCCAAGTGAAGAAAGAGACAAATCAGACACTGAACATGTGGATGAAAGCAAATTGAGACCACCTTAAAAGAACTGTGAAAAAAATTAAGGTGCAGCATTTGTCAGTTGGAACAAGAAATAAAGATTCTGAAGACCTAAAGAAAAGAAAAGAAAGGGGTGAAGAAGAAAGCCTGAAGTGTAGGATTACACTATATTTTTTTCCTAGAGTTTTTTAGAATGTTTAGTAAAGCTTAGTGTTTATAGATTTAGAATTTTATATTTTTGGTAGAATACAAAATGGCTAAAGAAAAGGTGACTGAACATCCAAAATCTAGTCTAAAACGTAGATGTATTAAAGCTTGCTTATGTAGTGTCTTGCTATTAACATTTATGTGGGTATTATTAACTGTCCTTGTACCTATCCTAATAATAACTAATAATGGAAATAATACTAATGATGTGACAAGTGAAAGAATGAATGATGTTACTAAAAGAATACCAAATTCTAACATAGAACAAATGGATGGAAGCATTTTCCATCATGATAAATCAATTAGTGATTTCTCGTTAAATGTGTTTACTAAATTACTATACGAATATATTGACACAATGAACGTGAGCGATTGTTGTGTGTTCATGCAATTACCTTCGTCTGTCTCAGAGGGGGTGACGTACCATCACCTTCCTTTAACCTCTTGACCGCGATCGGAATTCCGCTCGTGTGCTGGACATTCCGATCGCGGGTGTGGTCGTGACGAGCTCAGCTCGTCATGCGCACAGCGCGACCGCGCAGCATGACGAGCTGAGCTCGTCACGAGCATCGAAGGGGTTAACATATGGTGTGTCTTGCAGTGTTTTAACTAGTTTGTTTTATGTAACGGGGAAGCTCGAATATCACTATTCTAATATAGATTTAGTGTTTTCAGAAATACCTTTTATCAAAGAACTTAATAAGGTTTTGAGTAGTAAAAATGCACACTATATGGGAGAGTTCTTCCATATTACTAAGGCTTTAGATGTAGAATATGCTTACAAAAATAATTTAACATGTAGTTTGCAAGTTGAAGAAAAGGTATTTATAGAATTAGTAGAAAGTAGAAGGGAAAGTTTCCAGAGAAAAGCTGTTGAACAGAAGTCACAAGTTCCACCATGGGCTTTCAGGGAAGGAAATTATGAGAAAGGCGAAACCTACGCTGCAATGTCTCTGGACTGGAATCAGGAGGGAAAAATATGTTTGCTTAGAATGAGGACTAATTATAAGTTTTGTTCCGGCAGACCGCAGAGACTTCTTCGCATCTCCGTACAGCAACTCGACCGTCAAGTATAATATACATTTGAGGAATTTGACTGTCAGCCTAAATTTCTTTGCCTTGAAGAAGCCCCCGGCCGATGGGCCACACGGGCGAAACACGTGTCGGCTGTCTCTTTGTTTTGATAAAATGCAAATATGAATAAACAATATGCACTAAAAAACTTCAATGAACGATTGGAAATTATTCCGCCAAAACCCTTATGAATTTGAGAAGGCACAAGCCTCCACCAATCTCTAATTATAACAATTATTTCATCGGTACTAGTGAGTGTGAGCATACTTTCCAAATTACTGGAGGTTGGGGATTAAAGGGTGGAACTGATCCTGTGTTTCCGGGAATTTATTATGTGTGTGGTAAGAAAGCCTATTATAGTTTGCTTGCGCATTGGTATGGTAGTTGTTTTTTTGCCATTGTCTTTCCAAAAGTCTATCATATGGATCGCAACAGACTAAAAGAAATAAATCATGGACTAACACGTAACAAGAGAGCAAGTTTCTCAGAAATAGTAGGTGATATTTTTGGTGCACTGATACCCTCAGTTGGAGTTGTTCTAAATTCGCACAAAATTCGGAAGTTATCCACAGTGGTTGATCGTTTATCAACAGACACTGCTGGTGGTTTCTTAATGATTGACACAGAAATGGTTGCAATCAGATCAATGGTTTTGCAAAATCGACTTGATATCTTATTGGCAAAAGAGGGTGGAGTCTGTGGCATGTTGAAAATCCAACACTGCTGTACTTATATCCCGGACAAAAGTAAAGGAATTGAGGGATATATAAACATTACGAAATTACATGAAGACTTGACCCAACTGGAGGTTGACGGTGTTTGGGAGAGACTTGCTAAGAGTTTCTCCTCTGTAGGTAAATGGTTTTCTACCTTTGGAAGTTGTTTATTAGGAAAAATAATAATGCCACTAATTTCTGTAGCCGTAATAGTCTTAGTGATAATAACAACATATAAATGTTGTAAATGTAAGAGTGGGAAAAAGGAAATGACAGAATGGGAGAGTAAACAAAGAGCGAGAAAGAGAAAAAGAGAGGAAATTGAGCTAGAGGAATACTATAAAATGATGAAAGATATAGACGAAAGTGCCATAAAAAGAGAGAAGATTACAGAATTTTAGATAAAAATGAAGATGGCACTCGGTATGGTAGGTATTTTATGATGGCTCCAGAAAGCCATCAAAGGGGGGATTGATGGAGCAGGAATTCGTGAAAAGAAACCTGCTCGAATTAATACCCCCATAATATGTACTAACAGTAAGTAGTAATAGAAAATTAACGTGCACCTTACATGAACACGAGGGAAAACTGCTTTGCGCATGCATGCAACAACGCGAGATAACGCATGAAAGAACTAAAAACTGTATTTACATTATGCTTTGAAAGAAACGAGAAATAATGCATGACTAGGCTGCATGTGCATTTCGTGGTTTGCATGTTGCAGCTTGCTTTGAATTAATAAATAATATCGTTCTGCTTAAGGCTTATGCTGGATAATCCTAAATGAGGAATAGTGTAGGGAGGGGGGTAAACAGTGAAAACTACATTATCATATAATTAATGAATGTTCATTTTCGATTTGCTATAGTGGGCTGGATGAACCCCATTTTGCTTATGTTGTCAGAAGAAGGGAGGGGTGAACGGAAGAGTGAATCTGTTCTGACAAAGGCATGCTGAAGCGCTGAGCACAGCAGAGGAGATGAAAGAGGGTGAATGCCAATGTGATGATCGTCTGCCAAACGACGTGACAGCTCGTGGGATAGAAGGACTTTTTCTGTAGACATTGCTCGAAAATGTATACAAATGTAACCTGTAACAGATCATGTGAATGTACAATGTATGAGGTGGTGGGAACGGACATAAAGCAAAGAATAAGCCTAAAAGTGAATGAAGTCACCATGGTGTGACATTCCACCCCCAAAGTCCACCAATCAACTGTCTAGTTACGCTGAATGTTTCAACTGATGTGGGACGGACATGTAGGTTTTAGGGTATAATTGGGGTGCCTTTAGGGGTGTGGTTAGAGTCGTAGGTGGAGAGGCTGAGAGAGGGGAGATGCGTCGCAGTTCGTCAGTTTGCAGAGAGGCCTAGCTGTTCCTCTCCTGATCCTGTCCCTGAAATCTTTGTCCCCCTGACTCTATTTCGGGGGATCCCCACCACCACTTAGGCCTGAGGGGTGGTTTTCCCTACAAATCCTTTGGGTTTGTATTATTCTAACTCGTTCTTGCATAATTTGCTTACAAATGTATTTTTGTCTCTGAAACTTTTGTCTCTTTATCTATCCACTCCTTCATGCAACATTGTCATTATTTGATTGATGAGTTTGTCTCTTTTGAATTGCTGATGTTTTTCTCTCCCTTTGTGAGTTCATTGTTTGCATTGGTGACCGTATGCATTTGAGCATTTTTATTCATTTATTTGAGATAAATCTATTGACTTCAACGAGAGTCTGTGTCTTATTTAGTTAATCGATTATTTAATCAGATAGGGAGTATCATTACCATCAACTATTCAACTAATTGGTTCGTCGACCAAGTAGAGGAAGAGTTGATATATATATGTATCAGATAAGTATTTTGGAAAGGCCATACATGAATTTTAGAAGGAAGAGAATACAATTTTTATCAAATTGACCCCAGCGCATCAGGGATTTGGGTGAGTGTGTATGGGCCATTTTTCTGCTAGATTATTGAGTATTGATCCCTGATTAGGCATTGGCCGCGCGCTGGATCAAGGGAGTTGATAAAATCGGCGAGCTGCGAAGGCAGGATACTCTTGAGGGAAGCACAAAGGGGCCTAGGGAACATAGACGGAGCTCGAGCCTGGGGTGCACTAGTGGATTACCTGATCAACCCAGAACCGGACTCACCGGCGGGCTCCCCTGTGGAGTCACCAAGATGACTTATAAGTTCCAAGGCTCATGGCCCACTGCCAGCTACCGTCCCGTATAACAAGCGAAGCCCACATGCGATACCCGTAGTAGAGGATGCCCCCCTGGCCTGAAGCCCACTATTAAGGTGCCTGTCCCTTTCCTTTATTGATATGCCAATCTGGATGCTACTTGGGAGGTGATGTACTGACAAGTGGGAGGGGAAGGAGGGGGGTTGTTTGATTGCTGTTTTTCTTTTTTGTTCATAAAGACAGATTTTATTGTTTACTATACCAAAGTCAATCATACTGTACTCATGTATGACAGCCATACTGAACGGAATGCTGGCACCTACAAACCCAATAAAATCTGTTTAAAAAAAACAACAACAAAAACAAGCCCATCATCATTTCAAGGAGACTGTTCTCATGCCCTCTTCAGAGGACTACAGTGTAGGCAGGAGCTACTAACCTACACCTGTGTGGGGTTTGGGTCTTTTGCCTCTGGTGTTCTGTGATGTCTTTCCCACTGTGGCTCTGCAAATTGGGCCAAGTACCCTTTCTGCACTTGACACTCAGTATAACGAGGCTTCTTATGGAGGTAGTGTGGGGAGCAGAGACTCAGATCACACCAGTCAAACAACAGACACAATAACAGGCTGTCCAGGTCTGTGCTTGTCTTAGTTAAAAGAGAAGTACTTTAATTACACAGGAAAACAAAATGCTAATCACAGTAATGGTGGTTCAGCTGGAGGGTCCTACAGCATACAACGTGGCTCTAACTAATTACTATAATTCCCACAACATTCCCATACAAACAGCAGTGTCCTAGCGCAATTGGCTACAGTTTCCTTCCCACCACAGTGACCGAACACTAAACGAAAACTCTCGGTCGAAAATCAGCACAGTTGTGAGGTCACTAATTGACTTGTTTGAGCAAATGCTAAATCTGTTAACCCAAGAGTTATTTAATTCTGTACCTTGCAAAAGTGTTCATATTGGCTATCGTTACTCCTTGTAATGTGCTGTTCTGTCTATTTAGTGCAAGACACAGTCTGTCCACATGGCCAGATGTTTACCTGTCCCTGAGAAGGTGGCTGAGCTCTGTGATTGTGCTGCGCCCTTAGCTATGCCTTCTTCAGTGGGCAGAGGATCACTACAGTGGCTACGCCTCTCGGATATCACAGCTGAAGCAAGCAGCACAGCAAGCTTGGCAGCAGTTGCCTCTCTTCGGCTGTAGTAACTGCTTGGCCATGCCGTCCTGTATCGGTGCCTATTTCTTCCTCCTCAGCATATCAGGGCAGCGGCAGAAAAGGTCTCACAGGTTACATTGGACATGCCGGACAGCATGCTGTCACTAAAAGGGTCAGTGCCACTTCATTAGCTCTACATAAATACCACGTAGGGAGACTAGGTGGCCCTTCACGGCTCAAATTGGCCCTGTTCGCACTCTCAATAAGCTGGCTCCTCTGCGTGCTCCACACACCTGGACGACAGTTGTTGTTCTCTTTCTGGACAGTGTCTCCTCCTGCAGGGCCTTGCACTGTTCTTCGATGTCTGACGAAGCAGGCTTCTAGGCTCTAAGCAGAACTTCCACTCTTCAGCAAGTGCACAAGCCTAGAGTGATGTCTCCCATCTTCTGGTAGACTGTCATGCAAACACAAGCCTTGTATCATACCAGCTCTTTGAGTACTCTGCGGAGCACTGATTTCTGTGGTCAAGACGAGCTCGGAACTTGAGCAAAGTGGGATGGTACCCCAAAACATGGAAACAATGAAGTGTGCAAACTCTGTGCCTGGCTGTCATAAGCCATAAAGAGGTAGCAATCAGGGAAAGACAAAAATGGCAGGCCCTGACTAAAAACTTCTTCACTATTAATAACAGGGTCTGCTGACTCACCCCTTCTCCCTTACCATCCACAAAATGGTAGGGATGCACAAATGAATAATCAGCAAACCCCTGCTTTAAGGTCCATGTGGACTTTCTTAGGGTACTCAAGTCGCCATCCTCCGACACTTCAGTGCCTGTGGCTCCTCCCTCAAGCTCCAGGAACCCAGGCAAAACACCTCTATTGTCTGAGGCAAGCAGTATCCCATCCTCTGTCTTGTGCCTTATCAAACCAGGGGCAAATCCAAAATGGATCTTGCTGGTCCCAGCAACAATACTTTCACCACAACATGAAGTCATGCCATCATCCATACCTTTCACACATGCACTCGACATGCATACGGGATGTCAGCACAAGCGTCTGGGTGTTAGGTCAAGTGTAACTTTGTACAAATGTTGTCGATAGGCACCTCACTCGCCCTGAACCAGAAAAAAAGGTCTGTTCAGCATTATCAACCCACAAAAATCAGCATGCTGTTGTTGGGGCGGGAATGTGCCCTGCATTGTGGCACTGCATGCCAAACTGCGAGTATCTGGTATACCAGTTTCTGGATTTTTGGCCCCAGCCTCATGCTAAACTAGTGTGTGGGTAAAGGCCTAGACCTGCCCTGGACCTGGAGGGGGCACCAGCTAAGCCCTCAGAAGTGATGGAGGAATATTGTCCAAATTATGGGTTCAGGCGAGTGGTGGCAGCATACAGTGTTTTTAAACGATCCTAGTGTGACCAGGCTTTTTTAAATGTGGAGGAACCTACTGAACCCTCATGTAAACTTGAGCTGCTAATGGTGAACCCAGATTCCTAGCACTGAGATCCAGAGTGCACAGATGAATGAATGCTGTGTGTTAGAAGCGTGCTACATGCTGAGTGAGTGCCGGAGTGAACCAGAGTGCCACAGGCCAGTGGGTTCCATTTTGGAAACCCCTGGCTGTTCATGTTCATGTGGAGGTGAGATCACTTTCTCAGACAGTGGGAGAGTATTGCTGACATTTATGAGACTGGAGAGAGGGAACACAGGCACTAAAGTGGAAAAAGAGGCGACAGGCTTCCCCTTAGAAATTCAATTAGATGATTTCCGATACAGTGGGCTGCTGATAATTCTTCCTGAGACTGCCATTTAGTGGTTGGTTTTGGTGTAAGTTTTGACTACAGTTCCTGTTGTCAGGGTGTGGAAGATCCTTTTTGAGGGATGGCAACCTTTTGCCTCTCTTCTTGATCACTCTCTGTGTGGTTGTTGATAGTCAGGTGTCGCCTGTTCACTCCTCTTTGTGCCTCTGTTGTGGGTGCTCCAGCCTGGAGACGAGCTGTCTGTGAAGAGCATCACTCAAGGCAAAGGCAGAGTCCGGTAAACTGCCTGAGAAGGACATATGAAAAGAGAATCGACCCAAACTGGTTCTGAAAAGGCAGAGAATCCAAATCTCTGTCTGCATCTGCATCCCTGTGTAAGAGTGGGGGCTGCTGACCCTCTTGTTGTCCCAGTTCCACATTTTCTCTGACAAAGGAAGGATACCCCACGGAGTATCCAGAGGACTACTGATAGCCAGCTTCCCACAGGTGAGAGAACTTCACCTGGAGTCTGATCTGGAGAAAGAATTTGATGTCTTGTTGTGGATGCTTAAGGAGTTCTGCCTGAGGGGAGGGAATGAGCGAGTTTACTACACAGGAGGATCTAACTATCATGATCTCCATTGTTGCAGCTGTGGCGCTTGCCCAGGTATGGCTGATCGGTCTGCCTGACTGAAGAAAGAATAAACACCTGGATACCTCTAGGTGATAAGCCGCGCTTTACAAATCCTGATAACATTACATAACGCTGCTATGTTGCACCTACTGAGAGCCTGTGATTGTGGTGGTCGTGACACTGGCACCAACTGACCTGTGCCTGTGTGTTCCCAGTCGCCCAAAAAAAGAAGCCTTCAAAGCTTTGTTGCTCACCCCAGACTACCCCTCTAACTAATGCAAGTGGCTAGCCCAACACAGTCCCAGCATGTGGTGAATGGACTATGTCGCTCTGAAAAACAAAGCTGCTGCTTTCAGACAACCTGTGCCAAAACACTGATTTGGCTGCCATGGCTCTTGAGAGCTGCATGCTCAGTCAGACTTAGCCAACCATACCCAAAGCACCTTGAAGCTGTTACATCGCCACCGGAGCTCACCATCTAGAAGGAGGACTGCACTATCATCCGCATCCCGGGAAAGCCCAGCGCGACTTCCATTGAGACTCCTCAGATCAGAGAGACTGGGCCCACCATGTGGCCAGTCTACTGCTAGCATCACCAGGAGCCCAGAAAGGGGCCACTGTTAGAAGCCGGACGGTCAGTCCCACTGCTGTCTTCAGCATCCTTCTGAGAACAGAGTGGTACTGCTTATCTTCCCGTGTTTTGTGTAGTATTGTGCCTTACTACAGAATACAGTACTTCCTACAGAGAAGCACTAGGCTGGATAATCGCATTAATGCACTGCTGGGTGTATTGTTGAGCTCTGTGCTTGCTGTACCCTCACACTAACCTCCCTGAAAAGCCTATGACTGCTTACTATGACTACCACTCAGAATCGAGTGCTGAAGGAGTTGCCCTTGACTCACTTTTGCAGAGCCATAGTAGTACAGACCCCGTGACAGTAGAAGCAAATCATCCCAGCCCCCAGTGCTCTGGCCCAGTAGCCCCTGCCTGCCCCATTGCCTCCACCCGAGTGGGATCTAACGGCTGCCACCTCTGCTTCATGTCAGCAACCTAAGCCCCATGTCATCGTAGAGTGCACACTTGGTGCACCCCTCAAGGTCACAGAACAGCTCCTGGACCTTCAGATTACCATGGACAGGTATAGGCCTCAGAGTACACGCTAAGTTAGTGAACTGAAGTGTCTGTCTGTATAGTAAAGGATAATGTTACTTACCCAGTAAGCATCTGTTCTTGGCATGTAGAGCTGTAGATTCACATGCTTTGCATACTCCTGCCATCTAGTGTTGGGTCCGGATGTTTGCACTTTGTTTTTCTTCGAAGAAGTCTTTCCAGCCACGAGGTAAGTGACTCCTCCTTTCGGTGATAGTGCGCATGGGCATCGACTCCATTGTTAGATTGTTTTCCCGCAGAGGGTGAGAATGGAGTTAGTAAGTAAAGAATAGAGATGTCCATGCGTATGTACATAGAGTGAGAGAGAACTGCAACAGGTACAGGTACCCGGGGAGGCGGGTGGGCGCATGTGAATCTACAGCTCTACAAGCCAAGAACAGATGCTTACTGGGTAAGTAACATTATCCGTTCGAGGCATGTGAGTTGTAGATCACATGCTTTGCATAGACTATACAGCAGTATTCTCCCAAAGCGGTGGCTAACCTGTAGCTGTTGGAGTTGTCTGAAAGAGTGTTTTAAGTACTGCCTGGCCCACATTAGCTTGTTGTCTGGCTAACACATCTACACAATAGTTATTGGTGAATGTGTGTGGTGTAGACCATGTTGCAGCTTTACAAATGTCAACTATGGGGATGTTTCCTAAGAAAGCCATAGTAGCCCCTATTTTGCGAGTGGAATGCGCTCTAGGGGGTATTGTTAACGTTCTTTTTGCTTTTGCATAACAAGTCTGAATGCTTTTAACAATCCATCTCGCAATACCTGACTTGGATATGAGATTGCCCTTGTGTGGTGGTGTAAAAGCAACAAAAGGTTGTTTAGTTTTACAAAATTATTTTGTTCTTTCAATGTAATATAAAAAGGCTCTTCGAACATCTAAGGTGTGCAGAGCTCGTCTGCCACTGAATCAGGTTGAGGAAAGAATACAGGTAACTCAACCGACTGATTGATGTGAAAGGCAGAAACTACCTTAGGTAGAAACTTGGGGTTAGTACGAAGAACCACTTTGTCTCTGTGAAGTTGGAAAAAAGGTTCTTCTATGGTTAGTGCCTGTAGTTCACCCACTCTCCTCAGTGAAGTGATTGCAATGAGGAAAGCGGTTTTCCAGGAGAGAAACTGGAGCTCACATTTATGCATGGGTTCAAAAGGTGGGCCCATTAGTCTTGTGAGGACTATGTTAAGATTCCCCACTGGGGCAGGTGGAAGTCTTGGTGGGATAACTCTTTTAAGTCCTTCCATGAAAGATTTGATTACTGGCACTCTAAAAAGAGATAAGTGTTGCCTATTTTGTAGATAAGCAGCTATTGCAGCGAGATGTAGTCGGATAGAGGTGTAAGCTAACCCCAACTGCTGCAAGTGTAACAGATAACAAATGATATTTTTTATTGAAGCATCAAGAGGATTGATGTTGTTATTATTTCAATAGATAACAAAACGTTTCCATTTAGCTGCATAACAGACTCTTGTAGTAGGCCTTCTGGCCTCTCTAATGCTGTTCATACAGTCTGGTGGGAGATTTAGGTAACCAAACTCTATGATTTCAGGAACCAGATCGCGAGGTCCAGTTGTTTGGGATCTGGGTGTCTGATTTCTCCATGGCTCTGTGTGAAGAGACTGGATGTGAGGTGCAGTTTTTGATGTGGAACTAGTGACAGCTCCAACAGGTTTGTGAACCAAGGTTGACGGGCCCATGTGGGAGCTACTAGGATCAGTGTGAGCGATGTTTGCCTGAGTTTTCGAACCACTAATGGAATGAGTGGGATAGGCGGAAAAGCGTAGGCAAATATCCCTGACCAGTTCATCCATAGTACATTGCCTTTGGAGAGCGGGTGTGGGTACTTGGAGGCGAAGTTTGGGCATTTTGGTGTGTGGCAAATAGATCTATTTGAGGGACTCCCCAACTTTGAAAGTATGGGAGGAGAACTTGAGGGTGAAGTTCCCATTTGTGGATTTGCTGTCTCTGTCTGCTGAGGAGATCGGCAATCTGATTGTTCACTCCTGGGAGGTGTTCTGCTAGGAGATAGATTTTGTGGTGAATCCCCCACTTCCAAATGGCTTGAGCCAAGTGCGACAGTTGGAGAGAGTGTGTCCCCCCGTTTTTGTATATAATACATAGCTGTCATGTTGTGGGTACGAACTAGGACAGCTTTGCCGACCAGGTGAGTCTGAAATGCTTTGAGCGCTAGAAACACTGCTAGCAGCTCTAGATGGTTTATGTGGAGAGTTTTTTTTGCTGTTGACTCCACAGGCCTTGCACTGTGAGATGTTGAACATGAGCCCCCCAACCCGTGAGGGACGCATCCGCTGTTAGCATTGTCTGTGGAACAGGGTCTACGATAAATTTTGTGGGTTCCACCACTGCAGAGAGCGATGAGTACGGCCACTTACCATCACTAGATCTGTTAAAAGATCCTGTGATTGGTTCCACTGACTTGCTAAACATTCCTGGAGGGGACGCATGTGAAGCCTGGCATGGGGAACAATGATGATGCAAGAGGCCATCATTCCCAGCAGTTGCATATACACTCGAGCTGACAGCGAGTGAGTGGGCTGAAACTGGAGAACTAGAGCCTGAATATTGTGAATTCTGGCTGCATTGGGGAAGGCTAGAGCCCTTTGAGTATCTAAAGTGGCTCCTAGATAGTTTTGAGTGTTGGAAGGTTGAAGATGCGATTTCAACACATTGACTGTGAACCCCAGTTGGAGCAGTAACTGCAGTGTCCTGTGAGTGTGTTGGAGACACTTTGGATACGTACTGGCTTTGATGAGCCAGTCGTCTAAGTAGGGGAAGACATGAATGTGTTGTCTTCTCAGGTGAGCAGCGACCACTGCCAGACGCTTTGTAAAGACTCTGGGAGCTATGGTAACTCCGAACGGGAGTACCTTGAACTGGTAATGATGGCCCGCTACCACAAATCTGAGAAATTTGCAATGAGCGGGATGTATTGAAATATGGAAATAGGCGTCCTTTAAGTCTAGGGTAGACAAAAAGTCGCCCTGTTGTAGGATTGGGAGTAATTGTTGAAGTGTTACCATGTGAAAATGGTCTGATTGTATGTAAAGATTCAATTCTCTGAGGTCCAAGATAGGTCTGAGAGAACCGTCTTTTTGGGTATTAGAAAATAGAAGGAGTATACGCCCGACCCGTGGTATTGTAGTGGTACGGGCTCTATAGCTCCTTTCAAAAGGAGAGACTGAACCTCTTGGTTGAGGAGGTGTAAGTGGTGTGGTGACAGTTTGTGTAAGCGTGGAGGATTGTTGGTAAACTCCAGGCAATAACCAAAACGGATAATTTCCAGTACCCATTTGTCTGTAGTTATTGACTGCCAGATGAGTAGGAATTGTGAAAGATGCCCCCCGACGGTGTTAAATGGTTGGGGGGAGTGTAGTGAAGTCACTGTTTGGTATTGGAGGGGGAGACGCGTGTGTTGGAACCTCTACCCTTGTCATTGTTGCCTCTGTAACCCCCTCTGAAGAACCCTCTAGAGGCAGAGGGTTGATTGTTGCCTTTGTATGTTGTAGAGGCAGTGTCTGAGAAGGTGTTTTTGGACCTGCTCCGATAGAAGGAGCGTCGAAAGGAGCCGCGGCCTGAAGGTGACTGGAGGGCTCCCATGGATTTCGCCAGCTCTGTGTCCTTTTTCATCTTTTCTAATGATGAGACTACTACAGGGTCAAAGAGGTGTTGTTTGTCAAATGGTGTGTTCAGAATGGAAGCCTGAACCTCTGGTTTGAACCCAGAAATGTGTAGCCAGGTATGCCTTCTTAAGAGGACGCTGGTGTTAACAGCTCTAGCAGCAGTGTCAGCAGCATCTAACGCGCACCTGATGGAATTGTTCGAGATGAGCTGCCCCTCTGGCACTAGGTCCTGAGCTTTGGACTTGTGCTCATCAGGTAGAAATTGGAGCAATTGCTCCATTTCATCCCAATGCGCCCTATCGTACCTAGCTAGAAGTGCTTGCGCCAAAAGTTTGCAGCTTGGGAGGCTATTCTTTTTCCAGAGGCGTCTATCAATTTAGACTCTTCCGAATCTTCTCTGAAGAGGTCCGGAATGGAACCTGTGTGCTGGCTTTGCATGTCGCGACTGCGAGCCCGACGATCACGAAGCGTCTTCTTCGATTGGAAAGCCTTACACGCGTTGCAGTCCTGTTCTTTGTGCTACGGTGACAAGCACAAGTTGCACACTTCGTGTGAGTCCGTGCGCGGGAACTTCGCGTGGCACCAAGGGCAGAATTTAAATGGAGTCCGTTGCATCTACTGCAAGGCGGACCGACGCGGGTAGGCCCGACGGCCTTCTACGAGCTACCCGATTGAAAGAGGGATTTTGAGTAAATACGATACACGGAGAATGAAGATACGCGATCGAAAACAATACCGTCGAGGGTGAGTGTATTGCGCACCTAGGGGAACCCGAGAATCGGTGTCGAACCGGAGCGCAGCAATTCACGTACGAACCCGATGGCAGAAAAAAACCATTTAACAATGTAGTCGATGCCCATGCGCACTATCACCGAAAGGAGGGGCCACCTACCTCGTGACTGGAAAGATTTCTTTGAAGAAAACAACTTGCAAACATCCGGACCCAACACTAGATGGCAGGAGTCTGCAAAGCACGTGATCTACAGCTCACATGCCTTGGACATACTGATTATCGTCAGGCACCTTCAATGTAAGAGCATTGCCCAGTCCTACCTTCAGTCCTCAAATCCTACTGACATTCTGCAGTCCAGATCACTTTCTTAGGCTGCTTCTTGCATGTCCGGATTATTAAAAGCGCAAATAAGGGCCCACAGTTGGCCACAAAGGTCCTATGAGTATTAGAAAGGCTCTCGCCTGCATTTGGGCAATGGAATCCGACAGACACTGGATCTTGGTATCCAGTAGGTGTAGCTTTCCCATGTCCACCTGAAGCCCAATGTGGACTGCTCCACTTGGCACGTGGTTGCCTTTATGATCATTTCGCTCCCTGCTTCCTGACCTATACCTCTTCTAGGTGTCTCAGGTGGTCCCTCCCATGAATTGCTAAAGATGAAAATATTGTCAAAGTAGGCCACACTGAATTCCTCAAGACCTGATAGAACATGATTCCACAGGTACTGATAAGTAGCAAAAGCATTTTTTAATACAAAAGGCATAACCCAAAACTGATGCAGGCTATCTGGCATAGAGAATATGGGCTTCCTCTCAGCAAAAGGTAGTAGTGGAGTCTACCAATAGTCATTTGCCCAATCAAGGGGACGCAAGAAGTGAGCTGCACCCAGTCAGTCCAATAACTCATCAGCTCGGGGCATTGAATGGTCATCAGTCTTAGTCACCTCATTGAGGGCTCAGTAGTCTATACAAAAGCGCAGTGCTGTGGACCTTGCTTGGGAATAAAAACTTTCCTTTCTGGCCTCAGGGAGCATGGGAGAGTTCAATCACTCGCAGGTGCACCACTCTTGGGAACCTCTGCTTGCCGGTCTCAGCAACCAAGCTCACCTTACAACACAAATTCATGCCATTATGCATATCACACAAGGTCATTCTGCATTGAGATGTGATGTCGGCACAAGGGTCTGGAACTCTACACACATTGGGTCAGAAAGCTCCTCACTTCACCACAAAAAAGGTCAGTTAAGTATTATCGATCCACAAAAATTGATATGCTGCGACCACTGCTTCATATCAACAACTCAGGACATGAACAGTAATCTTGAGTCATCAAAGAGGCACACTTGGTGTTCCTTTCCAGGTTACAGAACAAGTTTCATTCCTCAGGATTACTATGGACAGTCCTCTGTCTCAGAGCACACACTAGGTTAGCATATCAGCTGGGCCGACATGATTCAGGATACCAGCTTCACATGCAATCAGTCACTTAGCAGTGGTCCATGTGCATTTATCATGCAGGTGACATTCCTGTCCCTACAGCGGTCAATGCTCTTCACCACATGGGATTGTAGGTAAGTCATGTCAAATCAATCCTGACTCCAGGCCAGTCCATCCAATAGCTGGGCATTGTGTTGGTTTCTCAAAATGCAAGTGTATTTCCTTTGAAGGGGAGGCTATCTTATGTCTGCCTGAAATGTCTCCTCCGGTACCAAAAGATCTAAAAGGCAGGCAAGTTACCTTTTTCCTAGAATCAATAGCATCATGCTTTTTTCTGATTTTTGATTTCCACCTCATTCTCATCTCCCCAAATACCAGTCCAACAGTGTCTCATAGACCTGTGGTTCCAATTCTCAGGCAAGTGGGGGATATGAAAATGCTCACTCTAGCATGTTTCCATGGTGTTGCTAGTCAAGCAGTCTTTGAGTGTTTTTTGTTCCACCAGGATATTTCCACTTTAATAATAGTGACAGGTGCTTTTCTTTCGGGATTGGGTGTGTATATGGATCCTTTCCAGATTCAAGGCACATGATCTTAGAAAGAAATGTCCCACTGGCTCATCCTGCTAGAACTCAGAACAGTCTATATCGCTTTCAAGTCCTTTCTCCCAGCGTTCAGGACAAACTCCCTTCTTCTTGAATCGAACAATACAACAGCGGTGCACAGAATACAGAGGTGGACACACTCAAAAGGATCTTCCAAGAGAACTACGAATGTATCTTAAATAGTGAAGTGTTAAGTAACATTTTTATTCATTGGTGTTTCACTAAATTGCAAATGCAGAAAAGGAACCATGTCCTCACTTTGCCTAAAAGGACCCATGTCCTCACTTTGCCTTCCCAGTAACAACAAACAGGGCACAAAGGGAATACCCTTTTGATAAAGTGGTGAGGGAATTTTTTCTTTATGCAGCCCCAAGATTGCTTTGATCCCCATGGCCATCATCAAACTCACTTATTCCAAGAGCAGAATGAACCTCATCGCTCTGGAATGGCCAAGACAATTTTTGTTCACAAAGCGACTTCACTTGTCAGACCATCCACACAGAAGGCTGCTGTGCAGAGCGATCTTCTTCTCAAATTCAAGGGCTAGATCCTACATCCCAGCCTTTGATTACAGACCTTGTCAGCTTAGCTCTTGATACCATATGGTCATCTAAGTCTCCCACGAGATTTGATAGACATTCTGGGAGAAGCCAAATCTTCTTTCACCAAGGTGTCCTCCTCTTTCAAATGGAAGAGGTTTGGCATCTGGTAAATTCAGAAAGACATTAACCCAACCAGCTACCAGGAGGAAGCAGTACTGCCTGATCTGCTCAAGTCGATATTGCATGTTTTTCTCCTTAAAGATAGCCATCACAGCTTATAGCAAATGCCTTTAATAACCTCTTTTTTAGTATCCCAGTAGGTAAGGACTTCCTATAGGGGACTTAAAACGTCTCCCCCCCGATCAGGAGACATTCCCCTTCCTGGGAACTTATAGTAGTCCCCTCAGGGTTGAGAGGTTCTCCGTTTTCAACTTATTCTTATGGCCCCTCTACTTACTGAGGCTTGAACATCTGCTTCCCGTGCGGCACCATTTGTGAGGGAAACTTGCACTGCTGCTAAATTCCTGTGCTGCAGCTGTTTTATGAGGTGGACAGGTTCAGCTAATGTCCACACTGCTAGTGCGTTGGGATGGAGGGAGACATAACCATATGCCACCCTTGCTGAATCTATTTTGTTAATGAGGCTTGCACTGGTGTTTTACTTCCTGCACTGTGGCTGTTTTGCTAGAGTGGATTACACCACTTCTGCACATGCTTTTCATATTTTGTGCCTTCTCATACAGCACCTGTTTTGTGACAGAGGTATACTTAACTGTTCTCATGCTGTACGTGTTATGTGAGTGATGCACCGCTACTTCATGTTCTGTACCATTCTTATGAAGTAGACCGTCTCTGCTGCTTCTTGTGCTGTAACTGTTTTTTCTGATGGATACTTCTAACCGCAAATTCCTCACCTAGTGAATATCCCCAGGCTAGATCTGAAGATATTTTTTCAGCAATTCCCTTTAGCTCCGGTAGGTGGTGCTGTGCGGTTCTGCACCAGGTGTCCTTTCCGCCCCGTACGTGAAGCCTAGGCCACATATAACTGACACCTCTGTGAGTCAACGTCAGTTACTTTCTTTTCTTGCTTTCTGATCTGGATCCAGAGCTTACTCCCTCAATTATGTCATCTGACAGAAGACTTTTTTCACAAAATTTCTCCAGTGTGCAAGGGACATGTCTCCCCCCAAAATTGCAGGATTCAAACCCTGCAAGTCTTGCCACAAACAGATGCCAGTGATGGACCATCACAAAGTCTGTCGCTAGTATCTGAGCTCCTCGCATGACCCTAAACTGTTCGATGACTGGCCTTCTGGTTTATCCGAGAATGTAAACCCAAACTCTGTGCCGATGAGCACCACAGGAAAGAGCATAAGGCTCGATCTTTGTCAAAGTCGAGTGTGCGGACACATTCCCACTCCCAAGAAAGATCGTCATCTGCTCGAAATCATCAGGTAAGTCAAAGTCCAGAAAGATGCATAGGAAGTCAAAATGCAACTCTGCTTCTTCCCGCCACTATCATCCAGAAAAGTTACGGGCGCATGTAAGTACCTCACTATCTCTGTCCCGGTCTCCCACATCAGAGCTGATCCCTCAACTTGTCCCCATGCAGCCCAAATTTCCTGGGCCGTCAACAATGCTGCAAAGGATCCAAACCTTTAAAGAGGCCATGTTGCGGATTTTTAGAACCCTTCGGGACCCCACTAGCTCGCCTCTGGGTCCCATGGATCCAATGAGGCCACCAGTTGAGTTACCACGTTACCATCGGCAGATCTGTCCCTTACGACTACTGTGTCTCTCGACCCTGTTCTGTGGTCCGCTACTACTGTGGGGCTGACGCCTGCTTCGACTCCACATCCAGCACTGAGAACCATGCCAGCCCCTGTGTGCCGAAACTGGCATCGAGACCGCCGGAGGAAGAACCTATAGTCCTTTCGGATTTGTAAGCGCATCCACAGCAACCTCAGCCAAAGTTGTGCCCATCTCAATCTAAACCCCAATTAGACTCCGAAGGTAGGCTTTTGTTACCACAACGTTTTTCAGAACCTGAAACACACAATGATGATGATGGAGTTTATGAATCTCAACGCTTTGATGAAGAAAACTTATTCTTGGACCTCGAAGACCCCCTTTAGCTTGCCCTCAGTGGCACATTGTCATATTGTACAGATGAGTGCTTCAAATAGTCCAGAAGGGTAACCCCTACTCTTCCAATCCACCCCTCTAAACATGTCACTTACACCGCAATGGCTTCAGGAGGACCACTTGTCCGTTCTACAGAAGAAAGTCCAGGCACTCTTGGACAAGGGAGCTATAGAGAGGGTGCTGGCATCAGAAATTGGGACTGGTTAATACTTCAGTTACTTTTTATTGCTGAGAACGGACAGAAAATGTTGTCCTATTTTAGTTCTTTGCCCCTCAATGAGGAGTTTAAGATGCTTACTCTGGCCGAAGTTCTGTCTGCCCTGGATATAGGCAACTGGATGGTGGTGTTGGGTTTGCAGGACGCCTACTTTCACATTCCTGTTCTGCACTACTACAGATGTTACCTGCGGTTTCAAGTAGGCCACGAGCATTTTCAGGTTTTGGTACTCCCGTTTGGCCTCACCAGTGCTCCTCTGGTGTTCACAAAAGTGAAGGTGGTAGTAAAAGTGATGGTGGTAGTCGCTGCACGTCTTTGGAGGCTGGGAATGCCAGTCTTCCTATACTTTGATGACTTGTTGGTGAAGGTGGGCTTGTCTCAATCAGTTGTGCACCACCTCCAGGCGACGGCAAACCTTTTAATATTCTTGGATATCTTTGAAAATATGCCAAAGTCACACCTGACTCCTTCGCAGAGCCTCTCCTTCATTGGAGCAATTCTGGATACAGTTGTATTCTAAGCCTTCCTTTCTCCTCAAAGAGTCCAGGACATTCGAGCTATGATCCCAATGTTTCAACCTTAGACCTGGGTCTCAATGAGAGCGGCTCTGAGACTTCTTGGCCTCTTTGCCGCCTGTATCCTCAGAGTGGACCAAGCCAGGTGGCACATGAGGGCCTGGCATTGGGATCTGAAGTCTCAGTGGGCTCAGCACCAGGGGAACCTGTCAGATTCCATCCAGATTTTGGAGAAGACTTCAAAAGACTTGCAGTGGTGGTTGCTGGGCTGCGATTGGACAGGCAGCAGACCCCTCTCCCCGCCCCACACAGAACTAATGGTTGTGACGGATGCACCATTGCTGGTTTGAGGGAGTTATCTAGGAGAGGTGTAGATCCGAGTACTCTGGTCTCCATGAGGACACGTCTTCACATCAGTCTGTTAGAGTTGCGGGTGATTCATTTGACTTTAAAAGAACTTCCTTAAACCATCAAGAGGAAACAGGTACACATTCTCATGGATAACACCACCGCCATTTGTTACTGCTACAGACAGGGCTGAGCGGGAGTGTGTGTCCTGTGCCAGGAAGCTCTACACCTCTGGAATTGGACAAATCGTCAGGGCATTCCCCTGATCGTAGAACACTAGGCGAGGATCTTTAAGCGCCAGGGCAGACAAATTCATTTGACGTTTCCTAGCAGATCACATTTGGCAGCTACACTCAGAGGTAGTGCACGGCATCTTCCAGCAATGGGGTGAACTCAAGCTCGATATTTTCGCCACCGGTGAGAATGCGCAGTGTCAAAACTTTTGCGCATTGGAGTACCCAAAGCAATTCTCCCTTGGAGATGCCTTTTGGCTGGAATGGAGCTCGTAACTCCTGTACACCTTCCCACCTTTACCTCTCCTGCCCAAAGTTCTGAAGAAGATCTGGAATGGCCGGGCCCAAGTCATCCTACGGGCCTCGGATTGGGCCAGGAGAATGTGGTGCCCAAAACCTCTGACCATGAGCATCTGTCCTCCGATTCGGCTGCCACTTTGAGAAAACCTTCTGTCACAGCAGCAGGGCAGGGTCTTGCACCGGAGCCTGCACACCTAACACCTACATGCTTGGAGTTTGAGCTGCAACAGTTAACTATCTTTGATCTCCCTACTAGTTAGTCAATGTAATTTTAGCAGCCAGACGTCCTGCCACCAAACTAATATATGCAGGACTCTGGGAGAAGGTCATTGTTCGATGTTACTCTCGGCATATCAAACCTTTACAAGTCCAGTTGACTGATGTCCTATCTTTAGCACAGCAAGGTCTCGCTGTAGCTATTGTTAAAGTTTATTTGTCAGCTCTTTTGGCCTTTTGAAAATTGCCTGATCAGCCATCACTATTTAAATCACCTGTTGTGATGCATTTTCTAAAAGAGCTGACACATGTTCCTGCCAAATCCTTTGTAATACCCCAGTGTGACCTGAATTTGGTTTGCACATTTCTGATGTGCACCCCATTTGAGCCATTACACAGCTGACCTCTGACGTTATTAACCCTGAAGATAGTGTTCCTCATAATTATCACGCCAGCTCGTCTTGTAAGTCAACTTCAAGCACTCTCTGTCCAGCAACCGTATACTACCTTTTTGCAGGACAGGTTAGTATTGAGGACTAAGTGCCTGATTTCGACTTTGGCGGAGAGGATTCTCCGTTGCAACGGTGATGGAGTACCCTCTCTGCCAAAGTGAAGTTCCACCCGTCTCATTTAGAGACCGTTGGAACTTCAGTATGTAGACTGCAGAGACAACTCAGTTTCTGCCACCTACATACACCTCCAATGGTCCAACGGAGAAATGGCTGTTGGAGGTTGGCCGAGTGTTTGCACACCCTATTTAGAGTGTATGAACACATAGCCAGTTTCCACTGTATCACCGCCAGGTAAAACCTGGCGATAAGGGAGAGTAAAAACTGCTAAATGACTCCGACATTATGGGAGAAAATTCCCATGGCGAGGGAAGGGGGGATTTTCTTTTTTTTAAACAAACTCCTAATTTGGTTTTTTGTTTTTGGAAACAGAAAAAAAAATACATTGAAAGTTTGATGTACTGCTCCGTCTTTTTGATGGCGCCATCCGTCAAACTTTCAGTGCATTTACAGGAAGTGCTGTGACGCCAGTTCCTGTAAATGCAGGATATCCACTAAGCCGGCGGACATCTTTAAATTTGGCGAGCAGAGTACCCTTGCCCTGGTGGGAGTAAAGTGCTCCACCGTGGCGATCGTACTAAAACTTTCTGCTAACTCTAATTCAGGCCCTAAGGCAGTGTTTCTCTTAAATGGTCTCATGTCTTTTCATATTGGGCAATCTACCACCCTGCTGGCATTTTTTGCCCCACCTCATCCATCCAAGGAGGAAGAAAGACTCCACTGTCTGAACACAGAGACTTAAGCATTTGTACCGATTGCACCAAAAGCCAACGGGTGGACAACCAGCTCTTTGTGGTGTTTTTTTTTAAAAAGAAGGGAAAAGCAGTACAAAATCAGACCATCTCTAGATGAATTGTGCTTTGCATAAAGATCTCCTATGGATTAGCCAAGAAACATCTTCCGAAAGGCCTGCGGCTCATTTCTCTAGGGCCAAAACTGATACCACCGTTCTGGCACGTGGCGTACCAGTCCTGGACATCTGCCAGCCTGCTTTGTGGGCGTAGGTTCACACGTTCACAAAGCACTACTGTCTGGATAACCAGGTATGAAGGGAAGGACATTTTGCCTGTTCGTTCCTAAAGGGCTTCTTAGTCTGAGCCGTCCCACAGACTCACCACCTAGGGAGGTACTGCATTGGTATTTAGTCACAAAGTGAGGTATATGTAGTTAAAAGTATCTAGTAGAAGAACTAGTTACTTACCTTCGGTAACGCTCCTTCTGGTAGATATTCTATCTAGTCGCAGGTTCCTCACTAACCCCACTTCTCTCTGTTATGTGGAATAGGCTTCTTTTCTTCAAATTAAAAAGGTTCCAATTAGAGATGTGCACACTGTCAAATTGGATTGATAAGGGCTCTTCGTCCGAAAGTGCACACAGATATCTTAGAGAAACTGACATTGACACACAGAGGTGGCAGTTATATGTGGGCCAACTTCACATGTGTGGCAGAACAGACTCGATGTGGTGCCGCACAACGCCACCTACCGGTGCGTGCGCAAGAGAATTGCTGAGCAAAAAATCTCCGGATCCAGTCTGGCACCTGGAGCTATTCATTTTTTTTTTTGTGAAATATTTTTATTGGCATTTTGTAATTTTCATTATACATATACGCTCTTACATTACATCATGTAGAGGAATAAATGGCAGGTGGTGGTTACATTACAACTCCGATGTGCAGGGCTAAATATTCAATAGCAGGGTCCGGAAACCGGCTCCAATTGCTCCTAGTGCAAACCATATATACAATAGCGCCCGTAAAATTACTACTTCGTCACGTCGCCACCAACCTCTGGCAGTGTCTACTGTTCCTGGTACTTGTTCCACTGAGGTTTAATCACCATAACTTGAACATGGGGATGTCCATCGACGGTCCAAAGTACAAGCATGCCAGTTATATATATCTAAACATTACTACTGTTAACAAAAAGGAGAAAGAAGGAAAAAGAAAAATCATCCTTATAACAGGAATACCAAAAATAAGAAGAAAGAGAAAGAAATAAGTAAACCGTGTGCAGAGGAGGGCCACGGTTCGCATCTATTACATTACGGGTAGGGGGGAATCACGATGCAAGTAAGTCACTTATCTAGGTGAAAGAGCATGGTGGGTGGGGTTCCCAATCAGTATCAGAGCCACCCTGCGTGCGCACCCGGTCCCACCTCATTGGGTTCCCACCAAGCTATCGGTCAGGACTGTGGGCAGGGTTCCTCTGGGGTCCGCTAGTGCCTGCACGCTGCACACTTCCCTGGCATGTCCCCAGGCCAGGGTCGGAGCCCGTCACATCGGATGCAGTGTCTTCGGGCGCCTCCCAGGCTACCATCACCTCCCTCCATTGTCCTGCTATTGGGTGTTTCCTCAGGCCTTTAGCCTATTCCCAACAAAGCGCTCTACATTCTGCCCCAGCCCACATGATGACATCCCTGCTCCAGACCTCGAACTGCGGCGCCCTCGGGGACTTCCACTCCATCGCTATCCTACGTTTGGCCAGGCCTAATGCGAGGTCAACGAGCCTGTTCCCAACCTTGCGTTTTGGGGGTCTGGGAAAGAGACCCAGTAAGCATGTCAGTATTGTGGGTGGTAACTCTCTACCCAGCACTCCTTTGAGTTTCCTAAGCGCAGCTTCCCAGAAAGGGCGCAAGGAGTGGCATTCCCAAGTCATATGACCAAAGTCCGCATCTGGGTGCCTGCACCTAGGACATGAACGGATTTCACCCCCATATGTCACGTTGAGGCGGTGCAGTGTCATATAAGCCATGTGGGTATAATTGAATTGTATATATTTCAGGCATGTGTTGCGAGAAATCCTCTTAGGGTAGTATAGGACTTTGCGCCACTCTGCGTCCGTAAGCTCTCTACCCCCGAGTTTGTTCCACTTAGCCCGCAGCCCCCCAAGGGGCCCCACGTGTACTGATTGCAGTGCGACATAGAACCATTTCACTAGGTGTCCTGCTGTCCCCAACGTAAACACAGCATGGAGCACTGGGTGTGTGTCCGGCTCGTCCCTCCCTGTCTTCCATAGCTGCTTGAATGTACGGGTCAATGCCTCATATTGAAGGAACTGGCCGGCGGGAAGACCACTGCCCTCCACCAGCTCTGAGAACGGGAGCAGAGAGTTATCCAGAAAGCAATCCCCAACAGTATCCAGTCCAACCGCAGTCCATCCGGCCAGTTGTTCATTCGTGAATAAAGTTTGGGGGTCCCCGTGTGGAGGTCCCACCAGAGGTAGCGTAGGGGTATATTTAGCGGCCCGACGCCCTCTACCCTGGCATCTCCACCAGGCCTGGAAAGCTGTGCGCTGCAGCAGAGAGCAGTACGGGGTCGGCGTTGCCGGTATTAATAATTTTGCCATCACGAGGTTAGGACTAAATTCCGGAGTTGGTAAACACGTGCCTACCTCATTTACACCCTCCACCCATTGCGCCAGCCACTGCAATTGCGCAGCTAGCATGTATAATTCAAAATTCGGCACCCCCAACCCCCCCTCGGACGTGGGGCGCTGTAGCGTTTTAAGGGACACCCTAGTGCGCCCATCCTCCCACACCAGGTCTCGCAGCAGGGCATTCAAGGGGCGGAACCAGCCACTAGGCATAAGGACCGGGAGGTTGACAAAGAAATACAATAAACGCGGCAACATGACCATCTTGGAGAGGGAAACCCTGGCCATAATGGGCAGTTGCAGGGTTCACCAGAAGTGCACACAGGAACGCAACGAGCGCAGCGCTCTACCCAAATTTCCTTCCTTCAGGTCCTCTAGGGAGTGAAAGATGTGTATGCCCAAATATTTAAAAGTATGCTGAGCCCATGAGATACCGACAGTCAGTGCCTCAGGCCTATGCGCTGGGCCCGCCACAGGGAACAGATAGGTCTTAGTTTTGTTGACTCGGAGGCCCGAGAGGCGCTCAAAGTCATCCAGGATTCGCATTGGCCTCTGAAGTGCCCTCCACTGCCCTTGACATGTAAATCAACAAGTCGTCGGCATAAAGGGAGATATGCTGTAGCCGCCCGTCAACAGTTAACCCAATCCCATCCCCACCCAGACGGAATCTCTCAGCCAGTGGTTCGATTGCCAGAGCAAACAAGAGGGGCGAGAGGGGACACCCCTGTCTAGTTCCGCGGGATATCCTATACTGCCTAGAGATTGTCTTACCGGTTTTTACCCTTGCCGTAGGGGCAGCATACAAGAGTCTTACCCACTGCACCCATTCCTCTCCCAGCCCCATGCGCAGCATCACCTCAAACAAGTACTCCCACCCCACTGTGTCGAAGGCTTTTTCGAGATCAACGGAAAGCACCGCTGCCTGGCTTCTGGTCGGGGTCTCGGCATGATACAATACCGAATAAAGCCGGCGGAGGTTATATGAGGTGTTGCGAGCGGGGATGAAACCATTCTGGTCTGGGTGTATTAATGATTTCATGTGTGGGAGTAACCTCCCGGCCAACACCTTGCTCAGAATTTTAAAGTCCATATTGAGCATGGATAGAGGCCTGTGATCTTTAACACCCGCACCGGCCCGTTTGGTTTTCGGGAGAGGAATCACCAGGGCCGACTGTGTAGAGGCGGGCAGCTCCCCGGATTCATATGCGTCGGCGTACAGCCTGACAAGGTGCAGCGCCAGTAGATCTGTGAAGCGCTGGTAAAACTCTGCCGGGAGGCCGTCTGGCCCCGGCGTCTTGCCAGGCGCTAATGCGCTAATAGCAGCTCTAACTTCCTGCAGGGTTATCGGTTCTCCCAGTTCTTCCCGGTCCTCCTCATCCAACACACTGAGAGGGAGAGGCTCCAGGAACTCTCAAATGTGCAGCCGGGAAGCCGCAGTAGGGGCTGAAAACAGTTGTTCATAGTATGTTAAAAAGGAATCGTTGATCGCATCCGGGTCGTGCACCACTTCCCCAGTGTATAAACTAATTTGAGTGATCGGGGATCCCCCCCCAACTCAGGTTTGATCAATCTTGCTAAGAGTCGGCCCGCCTTCGCCTCCTCTCTCTGCACTTTATCCAGGTAGGCCTTATGGTTGTAACATCGCAGGCGCCCCAGTGCATCGTTATACTTTGCCTGCACCGACGCTAAGGCCGCTCTGGCCGTTTCGTCCGTGCCCTGCACATTGTCTAGTCCGCGGATACTGCCCTCCAAGTCCAAGAGTTCCTGTCGTAGCTCTCTATGTGCTCCCATCGCCTGTCCCATGCAATGGCCCCGCACAACGACCTTAAACGCCTCCCATTCCACCCGAGAAGAGGAGGCAGTGTTAGCATTAATAGGGAAGTACGTGTCTAGGAGTGTGTGCAAAGAAGCGCGGAAAGGGGCATCGTCCAGTAGTGCAGGGTTCAATTTCCAGGTGGGGATCGGGGAGCAGCGACCCCGGGGGCTGGTGTGTCATCAGCAGGTGGCTGTGATCTGATAGCGTGCGCCCTAAGTATTCGGTGTGTTTAACAGAGCTATTGAAAGCAGGGGAACAGAGGAACGCGTCGAGCCGCGTGTGTACCTGATGGACCGGTGAGAAAAAGGAAAATTCCCTATCCCGATTATGTTGTAGCCTCCAAGTATCTGCAAGGCCCCAGTGTGAAATCCAGTTGTGGAGCCCCAAGGCTGTGCGACGTGGCTGTACCCCAACAAGGGAGGGTGCGAGCGGTCCATATCAACGTCCGCAACACAATTAAAATCTCCCCCAAGTATTAAGCTACCGCTTAGTTTATCAGCCAGTACAGCAGAAAAGGATTCCAGGAAGCCTATCTGGTCTTGGTTAGGAGCATAGATGTTGCCAAGGGTAACCTCCCGCCCCGCCAGCCTCCCCGTGACCAGCGCATATCGGCCTTCTACATCTAACCAGGAGCGCTCATGGGCAAAGGGGACCCCGGGTTTAACCCATATTAGGACCCTTCTGGCAAACGCGGAGGAGGTGGCCGCGAAGACATGGCCCCGCCATCGTCGCTTCAGCTTCCCAGCTTCCTCATTGTTCAGGTGGGTCTCCTGAAGCAGCGCAATGTGTATGTCTCTACGCCTCAGGTAGGAGTAAATATTATGGCGTTTTGCAACAGATCCCATTCCTCTAATGTTCCATGTGAGGAACCTTATAAGACTACAAGTGTCTGCCATACGTGATGTGTGACAGTAAACGGCGTGCCACAGGAAGCCCACCCCCATCGCCCCCCTCGGTCCTACGCCACCTCCCCCCTCTGCAAACATCAAAACACAAACAACAATCAAAGGGACCCATATGACGGTCAACACCCCAACCCCAGGGCAGTCCGACAACGGCCGGCCGCCCAAACATCATGTGGAACAGTTAGTACTGGATGAGGCCCCAACCTAGTGCGGCACTCAACAAGGGTAAGCCGATAGAGCAGATATCAGGACGCTCCCACCAGACAGAGCGCACCAGCCCGCAAAATGATGGGGCAGCGCAGGGCGTGATGCAAGCAACAGTATTACAGCATGCTCCCATGTACCACAGACACCGTGGCTTACCAGTTACATCAAATAATATCGTCTGCAGCGTTAGGAGTCACTACCGGCAGCTTAATACTACTGCTGCGGGAAGTGTCGGATTCAATGTCCTCAGTCTCTCTCGAGGAGCCAGCCCCCGCTTCCGAGGCCGGACTCCGGCTCCGCACGAGCGTCGCCACCGCCAGCAGCGCCGCAGCCCTCTCCTTCTCCGTCTGCGATGAGGAAGGTTTCTTCGAGGTCCCTCTGCGGGGTCTTCGTCTCGGACGTTTCCCAAGTTCTGTGGCCTTCGGCGCGGCGGGCCCAGGGCCCCTGTCTCGCGGCGCCTCCCCTTTGTAGGTCTCCAACCAGTCCCAGGCATCCTTGGGGCTGTCGAAGTAGTGAGTGTTCCCATCAAGAGCTATTCGCAGGCGGGCTGGAAACATCAGGGAGTATTGGAGGCCTTCCTCCCTCAAAGCTTTCTTGACCTCCAAGTATGAGGCCCTCTTCCTCTGCACCTCCAGAGTGTAGTCCGGGAAAAGGGAGATTTTGCTGTTACCCAAAGTGAAAGGGCCCTCTGCCCTCGCCTTCTGCAGGAGGAGGTCTCTATCCCAGAAATGGAGCAGACGGGCCACCACGGGCCGCGGAGGCCTCCCAGGGGCCAATGGCCTGGCCGGCACTCTATGGGCCCTTTCCAGCGTGTAGAAAGTGGACAGGCCCTCGGGTGCTATCCCGGTTCTGAGACAATGTTCCAAGAAGGCCACCATATCATCGCCCTCCGACCCTTCCGATAGACCCAGGACCCTGATATTGTTCCGTCTGTTGCGCCCTTCGGCATCTTCGGCCCTCCGCTCCAATAAGCACACTCTGTCCGTAAGGGCCCCCACCTGGTGTTCCAGAGCCTTGTGAGCCGGCACCAGTTCCGCAACAGTAGACTCGGTTTCTTTAACTCTCTCAGTTTCTTATGCTCTTCCCGCAGTAGGCCCAGCCCCGCCGCAACTGTGCTTATGTCCTGGTGAAGAGTGGCCTTTGTGTCGGCTATGGCCTCTAAGATTTTACTGAGTTGTTGCTGCACCGGATCCTCGGGGGTAGACTGCAACTGTTCCTGAGCACCGTCTTCAAGGTCCTGAGGGGCCCCCGTCTGGCGGTTCCTGGGCTTGCCCATCTTGTCGGTGGTCAGTCGGACAAATCAAAGCCCACCTTAGGCGAATGTCTATTGCAAGTAGGGCCCGCTACAGACCAGGTCCGGCACTGGGCAGAAGTCCCCTATCTCAGGCTGGGCCATGCCACAACCTGTCGGGGTGTGTCCGTTCAGCTCTCACCCCGCTGGCCCAGTAGGCGTAGCTGCGTGCGGCGGGCCCTGACCACTGCTCCTCCCCAGAGCCCGCCGCTCCGCCCAGGTCTCACTGGGTTCCCTTTGTCCGCTGGCGACGTGAGCCGCTAGGCCCGCTATACTACGGGCCCGGGCGGCGCAAGCTTCGGCCTCCCAGTTAAGGCCCGGCGCCCAGGGGTGGCCCCGTCACTGCCCCGGCCGCCCGACGGAAACCCGACCCCCGACGGGAATCAATTCGTTTATGGCCAGTAGCTATGGGCCGAGTCCTGCAGTCCAAGCCAGTGTCACAGCCCCACTGGCAGATACTGAGATGCTGTCCGAGCAGGTCTCACCCAGCCTCCAGCACACCTATCTCCAGGTGCAGCAGCACCCACAGTCCAGGTCGGGGGGGGCCCCCACAGCCTCAGACGTCACCTCCAGGCCAGCCCCCGGGGACACCACCAGCCGACCCTCCGCTACATCCACACATGGGGGCCCAACCACCGATACGCCGCCTCCGGTCGGGGCCGCAGGCTCCGGGTGCACTCAATCGCTATCTGGGGCTCAGGAGGCAGTTCAGCGACACAAGGGGGCCCCCCAGCGCCGGGGCCCAGCCAAGTCGCGCCCCGGTTAGCTCACTCACCGGCCAGTTGACCCGCCAGGGGAGGGGCTCCGCCCGCGGCGCTCCAGCGGGGGTCGGTCGTGCCTCGAGGGCTCAGCTGCCCCCGTTCTTCCAGCACAGGGTAGCACGCAGGTCAAAGCTGCCCCCCAGGGCACTCGGGCAGGTCCAGCGCTGCCCGCCACTGCAGCCACATCAGGAGACCCACTCGCGCCGCTCCTCACCTCTGGTCCCACTCCTCTGCGCCTGGCGGCACCTACAGTCCGGTGCGGGGGGAGGCCCCACCGATAGCAGATGACCCTGCGAGGCCCGTCTCCCAGGAGGCCCCATCCATCCCCCACGCCGTTAGGCCTCTGCGTGAATTTCAGACGCCGATGCGCTGTCTCCAGCCGGGGCCGCTATGTCTTGTGTTCTCCCTCCCGTGGGAAGCGCAGCTGTTACCGCCACCCCGGGAGGCAATCTCTCCCTGCTAAGTGCGTCCCCGCACCAAGACCCAGCAGTCAGCGCTCAGGCCGCCTCACTCACTCGGCCGGCAGGCGCTGCGACGGAGGCCCGCCCAGGACGCCCAGACAGCTCTCAGGCCTCACTCCCGGGCCACCGCATCTGCCTCGATCTCAGGGACCCCAGCTGGGCTCGCCACAGCTGCCCAATGTGCAGCGCTGGTCTCTGGGGCAGCGGTGGGCACCCGTCTGAGTCTCGACTCCCCGCCCCGGGAATCACTCAGGCGCCGAGGTGATGAATGCAGCCGCCATTAGCCTCTGTCTCGGGACATATGCAGTCAAGCGCCTCGCAAGACTGCTGCCGCCACCAGATCCGTGGGGGCTCCCAGACGCTCATAACGGTGTACGGACCCCTGGGGGGGCTGTCAAAGATCCCACAGCGCGCCCCGGCTGCCCATTCCAAAAGGATTAAGTGTGGGCTGATGCGGAGCTCTCAGCTCACGCGTCCGCCATGATCCTCGGCTTGGCCACGCCCCCACCTGGAGCTATTCATAAGATGAATCTGTGACGAGGTAGTGTAGCCACCAGAAACAGCATTACCAAAGGTAAAATAACTTGTTCCTTTGAAGGTGGTTTTTCATACCTTCTGATCATATGGTTCCTTATTTTTTTAGGAGAGCTTGCACTACAGCCACCCATATTCTATGTGTGACAGAAGCCTGCACAGCAGCGGCTTATTCTATGCTTGTTTTATGTCTTGGAAGCCTAGACTGCTACTCCCTGTGCTGTGCCATTTCTGTCTGAAGAAAACCTTCACTGCTGATTGTTAGTGAGGCTTGCACTGCTGCTGCCTATGGTGAATTTTTTCCATATGTAAATAAATCATATACTCCTGCCTGGGCTGGACCTATTTCGTGTAGATATGAAACTTGCAATTTTGGCACATATACAGTTACTGTTGTGTATGTGAATGCCTGTACCATACCTGATCTCTTACGCTGTCCTTGCCTCCTGTTTGTTACAAGCTTTAAAGTGATTTATGTGCCCCGGCCCCCAATTTGATTTCCAACAAGGAGACAAAGCTTGGGCTTGACGGTGAGCAAAAGACTTGCTATGGCTACTGAGAAAAACAGATGGCAGAAGATGGGAGAGTGTCTAAGAGAGTGACAAGGAATGGTGGACGGAAGAGGAAGAATGAAAAGGAGAAACAGCGAGAGAGCAAAAGGAAAATTGAGATAAAAGAGAAGGGAATGAAATAAAAGAAAAGGGAAATACGATGAAATGGGAGTGGAAGAACTAGTAACAGAAAGAAACGAAGTGGGATATTTTGTAACAAACAAAGTAGATGCAATGGCAAAGGGAAAAAATGAGAGAGGAAATGAAAGGAAGTGAAGGGGAAAGCAATAAGAAAGGAATGGATAACGTTTAAAGAGAAATATCAGTATGAAACAAATAAGAGGAAAAGAAAGAACAAGGAAAGGACAGACTTGGAAAGAAAAAATATTGAAAAGAGAATGACAAGGAAATACATAGTCTGAAAGTAAGTACCAAACAGGTAGCACAAAGGAAATGGAAAGAGAAGAGCAGATAGGATAGACTTAGGGGCCGATTCTGATGCGGGTTGGAAAAGCTTCCCGACCGAATCGGTTGGGAAATGGTGTCCGACCCACTCGGATCGGGAAAGTCCGACCGGTGGAGTAGGATGCATCCGGATGCTTCCAGATACGATTTGGTTGAACTCCCATTGACTTCAATGGGAACATTTGTTCCTAACCGCATCAGAATTGGGCCCTCGGTCGGGAAGACACGTTCCCGATCCGATTTGGAAGGAGCAAATGCCGTTAGGAGGCCTTCCTAACCGCATCAGAATCAGGCCCTCGGGCGGGAAGCTTTTCCAACCCGCATCAGAATCGGGCCCTTAGTAAGAGAAAGTAGACAGATGGGAGAAAGAGAGACCATGAGCGTGAGGCCAAGAAAAGGATTCTAAGAGAGTCGGTAATAGCGATTAAACAGAGATGTAGCCTGGTGAGTAAAACATGGAATGGGAAAGGGAGAGTCAGAATGAATAGAGCATGTGTAGTATATACATAAGTAAGAGCAGGGAGCATAAAATAGGAAGCTGAAATCAAAATTGGGAATGGTTGAGGTAGGAGGGACGATATTCAAATAGAAGCTTCATAAAGGAATAGGAATCTGGAAAATGGATGAAGGATGAAGGAAAGTTTGAGGTAAATGTGTGGTTTGTGGGAAGTTAGGAGAAATATAGGGGTGAGATATTAGAAATATTAGAGATATCAAATTGACATTGTGCAAGGATGCTTAGAGAATGAAAGGGCTAAAATAGGAACTGGTATGAAAACTGGAGACTTTGGGCCATATGTAGGTAGCGAAATACCGGTCGGTAACGGCCGAAATTCGGTAAATCTCCCGTTACCGACCGGTATTTAGGCGATTGAGATGTAGGAGGCCAAAAAGAAGGAATCGGTAATTATGAATCGGTAAATACCGATTCATCATTACCGAATTCAAAACTACCCATTCGGAAATCACCGATTCCTTATTTACCGAATCGGTAAATAAGAATCGGTAAAAACGAAAAAAGAGATGTAGGTAAATTCGGTAATACCGAATTACATGAAATTCGGTATTTAAGAGTCGGTAATTAACACTGACTGAAAGCAGGTGGTAATCATCTACAGCGAATATAAGCAATCCCAAAATGCAACAGTGTGATCACTATGGCGGCTTTCTATGTGATTGCAAGGCGGCTACGTCTACAGGCAGCAGGAGTGAGGATCTGGAGAAGGGAGGAGCGCATTTACAGACAGCGCATCACAATCTTCCAACAGACTGAGGCTGAGATCCATGAAAGGTACAGGCTACACCCCCACAATTTCGTTGCGCGCGCTGCATCGCATTTGGCGATGCTGCGCGCGCAACGAAATTCGTTTTATTTATTTATATGTTTACTTACCTCTATTCGGCCGAATTCCGTAGTTTACTACCCCCCACCCTGCCCATCCCCCGCCCCGCGTCACCGCCCGGCAGCACTCCCACCACGGGCCGCTACTGCTGAGAGTGCATGCTTACTTAAGGAGCAGTACTGGCCTTCTCAGCCTTTAAAGGCTGCAACCCATGTGAGCCTTCCCTTTCATTTTCCTTTTAAAAAAGTCCATGAAATATTTATTCTGATCACTTTTAAAAAATAAGTTGTAATTTAGATTTATTATTGGAATATATTTTTTAATGAAAATTGGCCTGTGTAGCCTGCTGGTAGGCTTACTGAGGGCCTGATTTAGATCTTGGAAGACGGGTTACTGTGTCACAATGGTGATGGATATCCCATTCGCCAAAATATAAATCCCATTATATATATATATATATATTTCGGCGGACGGAATATCCGTCACCGTTGTGATGGAGTAACCCGTTTGCCAAGATCTTAATCAGGCCCTTATTCACCTTTTTTAAAATTGGGTTTTCTAAATACATATATATTTCATGAACACACATGCAACCCTCTCCTTCCTTCTGTTTCATTTATATTATGAAAATCTGACACTTAGTAGCCTGGAGGATTGGAATTCTAAGCCTTACCACCACACTGGTTGAGTGCTGACCCAAACTGTGATGTTGATAGGCTACAAATACAATGTAATTAGATATGTGCGTTTTATTGCTGATGTCTAAAACATTTTACATAGGATTTCCTTCCTGAGGGAAATAGAATAAGCCAAAGCATGTGAATCTAAAAAATATCAGTGGCGGCCAGTGATATTTGAAAGTGGTGTGGCGTAAACTTTGGGCATGACTTTTATATAGCGAGCGACACAAACAAGTCTAATGGACAAACCTGGGGTCCAGGGTGGGTCCCTCTCCAGAGATAAAAATGTAAAAAACATTGGCAAAAGGTGTATCTTAAAGCAAATGAATGTAGTGATAAAGCAAGGCTTATAAAAACAGTGGGAACATATAGTCTTGAAATATTAAACACATTAAAAACTGCCCCATATCTTACTGCATAAATATGGTTGTACAATTCATACATTACAGTAACTGTTAGAGTGACAACTTTAGCCCTTTAAAATGTATGCTTGCCCAGTGTCTTGCACTGCATGCAGCATTAAGTTTGGAAAACAAATGCTCTAATCAGGCTTCAGGAAGGACCCACAGCTGCTGACTGCAACCAGTTATATAGAAATACGTGCAGAAAGGTCTTTAAGTGGGATAAAAAAAGTGAGGGTTCTCTATAAAGGAACATGTCAAATACATTTTTGTGATTCCCATAGTGTTCCACCTGACTGGTATTTTGGTTTCTCTGTGAGATGTAATCGCATCCAGATAAATGACACAACAACTGACATACACTAAAAGCCTATCAGTACAATTGGCTTTGTCAAATGGTTGTTAGCTGTTTAAGATAAATGAGTAACAACAAGGATTTGTTATAAATAATTAACATTGGAAATGTTTCAATTCTGAAATTGTGAGTCTGTGAATTAAATAGCATTGAGGCCTGTGGAAGGAGTTTTGGCCTTCAGTTATGTGCGCTTTATGTTCAATTTGTTTCCTCTTTTTCTCTGCATATCTTGTCCATCTGCACATCTTTAACCACCTCTCTTTCCTCTTCAGCACCCTCTTTTCACTCTTCCCCGAATGCAACTCCTCGCATCTCCCTCACTTCACTTCCCCCAAACATACACTGCACTCCCTCAAATGTAAGCACTTTATTTTCTCTTTCTTTTGCCCTGCAAATATTTTCACATCTGAGTACCCCCTTCATAATAATTTCCAAAGAATTTCAGTTGCAAATGGAATACATCAACATTGTTCTATATGCTCTGCAGAGAGGCCAGCCCACTGACAGGCACTTTGTTTGGCTTCAGCCTTAGCGCAGGCATGCTCAATCAAAGCCCCTCATAAACACCTGGCATGGCTCAAAGTATGCACAGAAAAAAATACAGATAAACAATAGCATTAAAAAATAGCTATCTCTTGGGGAATGCAAGATTAAGTAAAGCATGTGAAATAAGACAGGAACTAAATCGCAGAATGCACTGCCTTAATGTTTTTAACATTCATTTTTCGTAAATCAATTCATGTTTTTAGCAACAGGGTTAACTTAGGGGCATGAAGACAGGGCCAGTTTTAATGTCATACTCTGGTACATTGACTGCTTAAGTGACAGACATGCAAGCCACTGGATTCAAGCTAGCCTGGCTGAAGAAGGGTGACATACCCTGAAACCAGTCCCAGGATGCTTGTTTCCGGTCCAGGGAGGACCTGGCCTGGCAGTTCGGTCTGGACTGTTCCCATGGGGCACAGGGTCAAGACTGATTTGCATATGGCTGGGTCCAAACTGGGGTGGCGTAGTGGGCAAAAGAACGATGGATTTAACCCAGATCTTTTGACTGGGGGAGAATGTTTGCATTGTCAGCATTCCGTCCATCATTTGTTTGCTGTAACACTTTTCGCCCTAAGTGGGATGGGTATGCCCAGACGTGGGTCCCTTGCTCACTGTGCCACTGGATTCAAGCTAGCCTGGCTGAAGAAGGGTGACATACCCTGAAATCGGTCCCAGGATGCTTGTTTCTGGTCCAGGGAGGACCTGGCCTGGCAGTTCGGTATGGACTGTTCCCATGGGGCACAGGGTCAAGACTGATTTGCATATGGCTGGGTCCAAACTGGGGTGGCGTAGTGGGCAAAAGAACGATGGATTTAACCCAGATCTTTTGACAGGGGGAGAATGTTTGCATTGTCAGCATTCTGTCCATCATTTGTTTGCTGTAGCACATAGGGACCCTGTCACAGAATTTGGGGCTCTTCCACTGACATGGGGATTATGCGCAGGTACAGTGATAGAGAGGCAGAGATGATGGGACCAGGGCTGTGACCTGAGTAAACGGTCAAGAGGGCACTGGCAATAGGGGCACAGGAGCAATAGGGAGAAAAGGACTGACATGGTATAATTACACGAGGACGCTGGCTAGGAGGACACAGTAATGTGGAAAAGTCCTATAGGTGTGGAAATGGTCCTGCACAGTACACAAGTATACATGAGCTCAGAGTACGTACACCTACACCTTGTGCATTGTGCAGCTTTCTGCCCTGTTAATCCACATTTGGTTCCCAAGCCTTGCAGCCATTCCTGCAAGGAAGGGATTGGGTGTTTTTGTCAGCTCTTGCCAGGGATTCCCTGGTCTGCCCAACCATGGAGACACTGGAGTCTGTTCTGTAAAGGAGAGGCCATGGTTTCTTTCAGCCTGGAATTCTGAGATGTGCTGAGAAGTAGGGGTGAGGTTGAGGCCAGAACTACCTTTGGCGTAGTACAACACTGATGGTGAAAGGCATGACACTAATCTTATGTCTTGAGTCTTCCAAGTTTTCAGCTTGAGCATGGTACAAATGTTGGTGACCTGGTAGCAAATCTGGGCTAAAAATGTCCCAAAATACACAACCAGTGTAATAAACAATCCTTATTGTTTATTAGATTTATTATGCTCTCCAATACTAAACTAATTTTAAGATTGCATTAAGCCATTTCACCACACTAATCTCCTCCCTTCAAAAGTGGGTGAAGAGTTAGAGAGCCACAAGCATCAAAATGTTTGCTCTATGGTGGCCCATAGTCCCACTATTATTTCATGTACCTCTTCATCCACGATTGAGATTTAGTGGTTTAGGATCACTCAAGAAGCTGTCTGGTTGTGACTCCAAAATCGTCCCCATTGGATCTTAGTAGGGTCAACATAGTACAAACATATTTGAAATGTTGGTCATGAACAAATAATGATATCAAAACAACAAAAGAGGGAGATAGAGGAAAAAGGAGAGGACTCGTCCTCCATAGAATTATCAAATGAACAAAAGGAGTCACTCCTAGAAAATTGGAAACGATGTCAACCTCGTAGTGGAAAGAAAAAGGTTTTCTTTCAAGTAACCCTCACCCACCAGGGTTACGCTTTGGTGGCATGCTTTATCATAAGGTTTATCCCTAACCTGCTACGGAAAGGGGCGTGCTACGACCGACAGATACGTGGGAGCACTGATAGTATATTTTGCCTATACACCTACACTGATTGCAATGATATTGGAGTGTTTTTTTTGTAAAAACTGGGTTAAAAATTTCTGGCTAGTGGGAAAAGGCCAATGGTTTTTAATCTACTAGTCGATATAATTAAAAAATGGGGATGACAAGAAACTTCTAGGGTAAATAACCCTTAGTTTCTCTGGTCGACTAGTTTCAAGCACTACCCCAAGGCTTTTCATCAGTACCTAAGGGGGGTTACTTCCTGTTAGAACTCCTATAGGCGTCAAATCTCTTAATAAGTGAAAATAGTGATAGCCATGAGGACATTGTATCTAACTTGTTGGAAACCATCATACATCAGAGAACTGTCCACTGTAAGAACATATTTTTCACTTTGCCGTTAACTCGGATATTTGGATCAACTTCACAAGGGAACAAGAACCCTGGCTGGCCTGCTCGTCTTTTGGATCCATTTTGCGGGGAACAAATGCTGCAGCTCCAGTTCTAAGGGGGCCAGCGACTTGCAGCCAGGGCCTGGGGTGTCACAGTGGAGGGGGCTAGCATGGCGAGGGGTCTAAGCACAATATACATAACACCAGTGATTAGCCTTCAAACACTTACCATTTCCGAGAACAAGGCACCAAATCAGACGTGCTTGCATCCACTCCCACGTATGCGGAAAGGGTGTGATCTTTTGCCAAGTGAATGACGGTCGTCTGAAATCACACAGGGATGAAGTCTCCGACGCACGAAACCGTGACGCCATTCGCGTCACAGGCCTACAGAGTGCATACCACCACAGACCTCAATGGCATTGAAGGGCTTTACAACAGAAAGCCCTGCGTCACACTGTAGAAAGTTGACTTACTGCCTGGCTTCCGTCTCCTGCTTCAGAACGAGGCGGAGAAGGCAGCCTGAAACAGACAGCCCATCCCCAAATACATCAATTTGTTTAGAGATACGATCGTATCTCTGAATAAATTGATCTATTTAATATATTTGTATGTAAATGTGTAGGAATTTAAGAGGGGCGCAGCCCCTGAGACCTATTGGAGAAACCGCCCCTGAGAAACATACAAACACTAGAGAACTGTACTTGCAGATAAGTAACTTTTGCTTCTCAAGCACACAATCTTTCATTTATTCACTTGTTTAAATTATTCTTCTTTCTCAGAATCATTTGCTGTCAGTATTTGCACTGCAAGAAGTGTATATCTGGGACTACATTAAAACAAGCATTGGCAATGCCAATAGGTCTTGCATTTGCGAGAGTTAGAGCTATTGGCATTGTAAATGACAATGTCTTCTACCCATGTGCTTTGGTTTGGAGTGGAGTGGATGTATGTGGTGTGGAGTGGAATCATGCAGGTTGGATTGGAATTTTTAGTTGTGGAATTGTGTGGTGTGAAGAGGATTTGTGTAGTGGAATTATGTGGCATGGTGGATAGATAGCTTACCAGCGAATGGTAAGCTATGGGCTGGTTTCAAGCCCATTATTAGACACACAAGTCTCACAAACGAGAGCAGTCTTTCGCAGGCTTGACCTAAAAGGGGGCACATAATTACACTCCAACAGTGCAGCAAAGCATACCTGCAAGGGAAGTATTAAAGACAGGAGTATTTAATAAATGCACCACAGTTATACGTCTGCATACTGCTTTCAGAGCATTGAAAGCCCGCCAACTACAAAAGCAAGTCAGACCAACCTGCCTACTTCAGTCACACTGGTGAATGAGGTGGGAGAGGCAACACTTCTTACATGTGAAAATCTGCAACATCTCAATACAGGCCCATGTTAGAAAGCGGCAGCACCAGTGTAGGTACACAAAATTGAGAAATTCTGCTAGTGTGATCCAAGGTCGATACAGAGGGCACCTTGCTTCAAAACGAGCTGTGTTGGCTCACAACAGAATATATTCGGCTGTTGTGGTGCTGCAAACTGCTTAAAGAAATATGCGCTCCAAGAAAGAAGTGTGCATGTTCAAATCTGCAGTAACGATTCATGCCTTTTATCGTGCCTACATAACCAGGAAAAGTTTCAACATTTGAAGCGCGCCATCATGAGAATCCAGGCTAATGTGAGGACGAGGCAAGGGCTGCATAATTACAGAACTCTCCAGAAAGCTGTGCTCTTTGTTCAAAGACATTACCATTGAAAGCAGTGCATCATGCAGCATAAAGCGGAACTTAGATACATGTGGGAAGCTTGTATACGTTTGCAGGCTGCATTGAGGGGGCCATTTGATCAGGAAACAAATGCACCAGTGGAAGAAAGCTGCAAATGTCCTAGAAGCCCAATATAAGATGCTCCGGCAATGACAGCTTTACCTAAAACTCCGCAGTGCAGCAATTGTGATCCAGAGTCATTTGTCACAGCTTTACCAGAGGCAAAAGTTCTTGAAAATTAAAACATCTGCAATCGGCATACAAGCAGCATACTGAGAATGCAGAGCACGGAGAGCCCTTGAAATATAAATCAGTGCAGCACTGAAAATTAAGACTGTTTATAGAGCTTAATGTGCTCAGAAAAATTGTCTCAAACTTGACAGCATGCCTTACAATTCAGTGGTTTACTAGGGCCTACCATTTCTAAAAGACAACTGCATTTCTTAAAGGTGAGGAAGGCTGCAGTGTGCCTACAAGCAGCTTACCGTGGCTAGGCTGTCCGTAGCAAAACCAAAAGCAACATACTGCTGTCGTGGTGCTTAAGTCCTCCTACGGGAAGGTTGTGGCTCAAAAACAGTTTGCTTGCCCTTAATAAAGAAGCATACATTTTTCCCATAATAAACAAAAATGCCAGAGGCTACTATTTACACTAATGCTGAATTGGCGAGAAGATGTGGCGTAACGGCTAGAGCTGTCGACGCGGGCCCGAGTCTCGGCGTCGCCTCAAAATCCTGTGATTCTGTGTAAATCATTAATCGCCCTGTACCAAAAAAAACCTGTATGTGCCTTTTGTAATGTAACTGCTGTTCGTGTAAAGCGCTCCATACCTTCTGGTCGATTTTGCACTGTATAAAAAAAGAAACAAGCATTTGCAATGCAATAGGTCTCGCATTATTAAAGTTTGAGCTATTGGTGTTGCATTTGCAAGAGTTTGAGCTATTGCCATTGTAAACGACAATGCCTTTTATTTATGTGTTTCGAAAAGCTGTATGCAGTGCATAAACATGCCCTTTGTACTTATAGTCCTTGCTTACGAAAAGGAAGGCTGTCAGTAAAAGAGGCATAGTTACTGCCAGCGTTGCTTCTCGTAAGCAACGACTGCAAGTACAAAGTGCCTGTTTACGCACCGCTTGCAGGTTTTTAAAATACAGAAATAAAAGGCATTGGTATTTACAATGCCAATAGCTCAAACTCTCGCAAATGCGACACCTATTGCATAGCAAATGCTCATTTTCTTATCGCGTAGTAGAACCACTCTTTGTGGAAAACAACAATTATGCCATGCCAGATAGTCTTACAGGCATTCACAGATGTACAAACCTACAATAAGTTTCCTATATTGAGGTTTTGGAATGTTCCGTTTTTTTAAAGCACAATAAAGATGGGGGCTGTTGGTGGGGGTTGAGAGGTAACTCCCAACTTTAACTTGTGAGGGCCTGAGCCTGGTGAGGTAGCCTGTCTGCTTTGTTTCACTGTTCTACCAAGGTTTTAGGAACTCTAAGATTCTTATCAACAACAGCAAGTGATGGATGATCTGCGGCTCAGTACCTAATCCCAAGTAGTAATTGTAATAATTCATTATTATTATTTAGACCGGACTAAATAATGATAATGAATTATTACAATTACTACTTGGGATTCCGCTTTGGTTTGCCCACAGATGAGTGCAAACATCCTTTTGTGTGAATATTAATCCAAAATGAGGGATGAATGCTAGCCACTAAAAAACAAAAGTGTCTGTCCATCCCCTATTTCTCCTTGCTATTTTTCCAGATGTGGTCTGGATGAGATGCCCACAGATTTGCCCGAGCAGCCGGGAGTGCACATCTGTTTGGTGGGAAGGGATAGCAAAAGATGGTGAGGGCGAGGAAGGAAGTAGGGGGAAAAGTAAGAGTAAAAAGGATAGAGAAGGTTGGGAAGGGATAGCAAAAGATGGTGAGGGGGAAGGAAGGAAGTAACAAGAGTTTAAGCTATTGGCATTGTAAATGACAATTCGTTTTATTTATGTGCTTTGAAAACCTGTAAGTGGTGCGTAAACACGCACTTTGTAGTTATAGTCCTTGTGTACGAGAAGCAAGGCTGGCAGTAAAAGAGGAGAAGTTACTGCCAGCCTTGCTTCTCGTAAGCAACAACTATAAGTACAAAGTATGAGTTTGCGCACCGCTTGCTTGTTTTCAAAACACATAAATAAAAGTCATTGTCATTTACAATGCCAATAGCTCAAACTCTCGCAAATACGAGACATATTGCATTTTTTTGTCACATATGAGAGTACCTGCACTGTTTTAGGCAACACATATAAAGGGGATGCGAGGGAGTACCCAAGAAAATAATGTTCTGACTGACTGTTCCCTTCACTACTAAAAAAAAAAAGAGCCAAAAACACACACGCACACACACACACACACGGGACACACTGTATTATGTGCTTCAAAAACTTGAAAAAAGGGTAAATAAAAAGCCCCGTCTGTTTATCCTGGGAGTGGTTGTATTCGGAGCTGCAGGGCACCGTTAAGTGGGCGGAGAGAGTACAAGGTTGAAATGCAAGTTTACCACAGGAGACAATTCTAGAAGTTAGAGAAGTGCATTTTGAAGCCAGTGGTCATGGGATGGAAAGTAGTCACTTCTTTTTGTCGGCCTCACAACTGATTCCATTGTATTAAGAGGGGGACACTTTTAGCCACTCAAGTTTAGTATACGAACCGTTAATAACCATGCAATCTTCATCAATAAACTTCATGTAAGGTTAGCATCGTTTTTTTGAAGTGCAGGCTCATAACATCTAGGCAAATGTTAATCTGAGGTCCCAAAGTAAATTATATGGTTACGGTGTTGCATACTAGGAGTAGAAACATTACCATTAAAACATAAGAGTGGTTTAAAAGAATAAACAAAGTAGGCATATTGAATCGCGCATACAAAAGAAAGGGTTAAGAGGTTTGCACAGTTTTTAACTGACAAGCGAAATCCATACAGCACTTGACATTGTACGAGCACCACTATGCCAAATTACGAACATTTAGCCACACCGTTAGCACATTTCAACCAAGGGGCGGGCAGTTTAACATAGGAAAAAAACTCTTGTTCGTGTAACGCAAGTTCACAGCCAAAGAAACAATTGTGCAATACGTTTTTGCAGAAAGCAAATACATCTTAACTGTCCTGAAAGGATACCTCACAGTATGGGCAATGCCAATTATAATAGCAAAACAGTCTATGTTATCGTTTGACCGCATACAAGATTCGTTGTAATAAGCTCAAACATAACTGGATTTATTGGACACTTTGTAAAACATACGAATCTTGCAACACGCCCACTACCCCTCCCCTCGCAATATAACATATGGAGATACACAACACAAGTCACCAGCATACAATGCATCAAAACAATGTCGATAATATAACCACGAACGCCAATTAATTCACTTAATATACATTATATCGCTCTCCCAAAAATTGCTCGATTTGAAAACATGGTCGTTTGTTCAAACTTTAGATTAATGCATTAACTCAGTATAAATATTCGTACTATAAACCTTGGTTAAAAATGGTAATAGGCATAACCTACTGCAAAAAAGTCAAAATTTTAAAAAAGTAGAAACAAAAAGAAACACCGTTTCGCCAATATCGAATAAAAGAAAAGTTTAGTTTCACGACGAAAAGAGTGAATAAACTGTAAAAGTAAACTATAAAAATATTTGGACAACAGGTCAGTAACACTCCCAAGATCTTTGAATATCGTCCAAGTTTTTCTTTTTTTAAGTCGATATGGCACGATAAGTGTTAAAAGGTGCCTCTTGTTAGTTGACATTGCTTGCTTACTACTCACCTTCGCACCCCTCGTTTAGCTGCGCATCACGAAACGCCCGCCCTGATAAACTTAGCATATTTTAACGCTCTATACCTTCTTTTGGCCACTGCAATGTAACGGCACAGGCTGAAAGGTGCAGTTTGAAGTCGGCGGAGCTTGTGCTGCGACTCCACAACTGCAGACAATAAGTTGCAAACTTGTCATTGCTGGGCTGCGTCACTACTCCTCCCGGCTCCGCTGCCGTTCATGTGTGGGGAGCAGTTAAAAAACATAACTCAACCATTCTTCACGGGTGTCTCAACTCAAATAAAAAGCACCACATTCTCACACTTTATTATAAGGGAAACTTTTTTCAAAACGAGTCCAAGAAAATTATAAAGGAAGAGTAAAGTTAGAGCAAACAAATTAATTTAATGTCAATTTAGCACACGAGATTTTCAATACAGCAAACTTCCGCACTTCGCTGTCAGGGATGTTTACGAGAGCGGTTTAGTCTCAAGCTACCCTTCTTTGTTCTGGAATACGTGTTTAAAAAAAATACTTCTTTTGTTCCTGTTTTTCCCCTTTAAATTGTACATCCTGTAAAGAACAACGGTCGGTAGCCGTTAACGATTCAAACATTTTTTTTTCTTGCGCTCCTTCGAATTTGCCAATTACTAGCACTTAGAAAACAGGCGAGAGTACGTTTTTGACCGTGTTTTTTTCACCCTGGCCCCCACTCCTTTTGCCACTCAGCCGCACCTCTCTGCTGGGCTGCTTGTTGGACACAGGGGTCCCGGACACTCGCAGAACGCACGGGCAGGAAGTACGATTTTTTGCGATTGTTTCCGTACTTTTTCGAGCGGCGGTGACCATGGGCACAGGGGAAAAAAAAAATCGAGCAAATAATTCAAGAAAAATTCCCTCCTTACCTACTCCGTCCAATCGAAAATGGCGCCGAAACCGAAAAAACTTCTTACATTTCATTGTAGGGCTTTTGCAATGGCTTTTGGGATTGCTGCGGCTCGGAGTAAAAAAAAACAGTGGTGCGCGCGCACCACAGAGGAGCGGGGGCTAGAGAGCGCGGCAGCGACAGCGAGGCGAACGCGCGCTGCTGCGCGTTCTGGCCACCGTCGGGAATGGGCGCGGCAAAGGCGGGACATGCGCCCGCCTTTGCCCAATCGCGTGCCGTTTTTTCTAAAAAAACGCACGCTACAGCCAATGAGGGCTTCTGAAAACAAAACCACACGTACGAGCGTGTGGGTCGTTTTCAGAAGCCCTTTCTAGAGGTCTCGCGCTGCGCGAGCAGTGCTTCGCACTGCAACGCTAGGCGCGAGACCTAAAAATGATAGGTGCAGGTTTAACACAGGTGTTACATCACAAAACTAGTAAAGTTTGCCGAAGTGAAGTAACGCATCACCAGCCCTTTTACCATGTGTAACATCAAAGCAGTGACATCTCAAAATATGTGATACAGAGCCTACCTCCGAGAGAAAACTTGCAAAATTTCATTCATTTGAATAACTTTTGATATTTCCACAAAGTACTGGAGCAGCAAATAGCCTTGTCATATGCACATAAAACAGCAATTAAAAAAATATTTTTTATTATCAAGTTGAAATTATTAGCAGAATAACAGAAGGTGCGGCAGGTTACTTTTTTGCTTCAGGTATACAAATGTGCATTCTCAGGTTGTGTAAGATGAATGGTGTTAGGGAACCCGTGCAATTGTGGCGAACATAATAATAAACAAATGTTCAGTCAACTTAGAAGAATGCACTAAGCTGCAAAAGCAATATCTGGGACGTGATGAGAAGAAGCAGGGAGAGGGGGTAAAGATAACTTTTAAAAAAGAGCTATTTAAGTGCTATGACACAGTGTAGGTCGCAAGATAGCGCATAAATGGTACCTGGATTCCAGTGGGAGCAGTAGGAGAGCAAATGGTGTAAAGGCCAGATCTGCCGACCTTGAAGCTAGAGAACCAGGTTCGAGTCTCCGTTTTGACTCAACATCCTTTAAATCTGGGCTAATCTCTTCATCTCTCCATGCCCAATTAAAAACAAGAAAAGCCTACGTGGTTTATAGGCATGCACACCCACAAAATGATGTGAGCACGTAAAAGTATAGGAAAGGCCCTTGATGAAATGTAAACACAGTGCACAGGAGAGCAAGTGCAAAGACAACACTGTAAAAGCACTGAGAGCAGCTCGAAGGGAAAACATGTTGGAAGTATAACTTTTATAATGTTATGTAAATAAACAGTGGTTAATTTGTAAAAAAAATAAGTGCCGGCGTTCTCGTCAGGAGGCAGCTTGCACCAGCCCATTTCTCCTGTTAGCGCCGCCTAAAACAGAACCAACTACTAAGCATGAAAGTTGGGAGAGGATGTGGTGTAATGGCTAGAGCTGCTGACGTCGGAGCTGGGGAACCAGGTTCGAATCTCGAGGTCGTCTCAACATCTTGCGATTTCTGGGTGAATCACTTAATGTCCCCGTAAATGAATGTGTCATTAACTGGTGCTCATAAAAAGCGCTGGTGTTGATGATTAAGTGCCGGTGCTCTGCACCAAAAACCACCAGCTCAAATTAAGCACTGTAAATAAATGTGCTGAGAGAAGTGGGAAAGCACATGCACTCTCATAGAAAGTGCTGGGTGGTTTTGACCAAAAAGTCAGAGCTGGCTGAAGGTACCATACAGGACATGGGTGACTTGATAGCACCCCCAACTCACATTTAAGAACCCCTGGGGTGCAGCCCGAGAGCCAAAGGGAACCAGAACTTATTCAGAAATAGCCAAATTCCTTCACCTTCAGACAGGCCATGAGTAGGTGTCACCATCAGCTGTGGAGGACCACCCAACCACATCGAGGCCGCGCCCTCCTTAATCAGAGATGCTGCACATGACTCACTGAGACTGCGTGATAGCTCAGGAGGTTAATGCATACACTGTTAGGCTAGGTGTGTATGAGAAGGAGGCTAGTCTTTCGTCTTTCTGGGGTCAATAAAATCAGTAACACTGAATTGGGCAGCTAGCACAAACAGAGTGCTATTTAAGGGCAGAAAGACAGTTTAATTTCGTGTATCGATATAAATGATCGATATATTGATCATGAATCAGCTCACTACGGCATCTCTAAAGTCTGTGTTGCATAATACTACTAATTATATATTTGTTTTGTAGTGTAGCTCCTATTTCCCTAATAGGCTCTGCGCATTGGAATAATATATCCTATAGGTTTGACATAGGACTAAGGTCAGTATGTCCCTATCGAGTATATTAAACTTAATTACTTGTGCCAGCTTAGCTCAGAGGCCACTAGAAACTCCTTGACAACAAGAAGGGAGTAGTTTCTGGCAGCCGCAAAACATGACCACTGTGTTTCCCTTTAGAATCAGAACGTGTCCCAGAGTCGTGGAAACAATAGATAACTATTTCACTCAGCTCAGTCGTGCATGCTTAGTTTTCTCCAAGTTACACAGAAAGAAATAGACGGGCGTTTCAATAAAGGATTTATTGAACAGTCTTGTTTCTGGTGTAAGTAAAATGTGCTGTTACGATCACAAGACAGTATGCAAGATAAATAATGTACAGGGTGAGCAGTAGAAATAAATAATACTGCGATAGCATTATCTTTTAGTACATATGCATTTACATAAATAACACAGACTAAAAATGTGAGTACTCATACGATGCGTTGCTAAGCTAGTTCTACCCCAATGTACCTAACCTGACCTAGGTGTAGGAAGAGGGAAGAAGTAGGTGAAGTATTCCTTACTACGGTATACTAAGAGTATGTTAAGTCTAGTATGCCTAGTATGCCAAGAGTCCCTCTAGGTTCTAGTCAGCTCCATACCTGAAGAATGAGAGAGGTAGGAATCTCTTTGCCAGACTCGAACTCCAACACCCCGCAAGGGAAGTCAGATCACTGGAAGCTGGGCTCTCTGCGTGCAGGGAATGGCAGCGTCTTCTCAGTGCGTCAGGCCGGGAAACGGGCTCCTCTGAAGTCGAGGTCTCCTCTGGTTTACAGGGGCTAGGGAAGGTATATTTATACCTGAGAGCACCTAAGAATGTTAGTATTGACGTGAGTTGGACAGCGAAAGACGTCATGAATGAACCCCCTAAGGAATAATGGTTCATGCATAATATATGAGTCCTTGAAGAAATCAATAGTCCTGGACTAGGGAAACTCCCGCAGCCTAAGGGTCTGTTCTTCATGAACTCGTTGTGACGTTAGGGTGGACGGATGTCAGAGACCATGCCTGTATTTGGAGTGCACGGTTTAATGCCTAAATAAGGGCTGGGATTTTATGCCTATATAAGGGCAGTGCGAATTGTGCCTATATAAGGACATGATACTGGAAAGCCCGTTTATGGATACCCTAAGAGGAATACAACACCCACTCCTCTTTCGTGTGTACGATAATACTAAAATGCTAAACATTTAAAATGCTAAACATTAAAATGGAGTACCGCATATTTCTAAAATTTTTCATAAAACCATTTAAAAAAGGCATTTAAAAAACCTATTAGAATGCAAAAGGTACTGTACATTTGAAGCATTGCTTTTCATTACAGGCATAAAGTTTGAAAATAAATGCAATTGGAATGAAATAAGCAGTAATATTTACATTTGACAAAAAATGATCGATAAGTTTCTCAAAAATCAAAGTCATTTCATGTCATGAAAATTAATGAACTGTTTTAGACACACAAGATGACTAAGTGTCCGTGGAAGTAACTAGAAGTCTGTATTATAAGGCTAGTTCTACTTTAAGCAGATCGATGTGCCATTTTCGTTAAATAAAAATGGGGAAAAAGTTCAATTTTGGTAGAGTTCCAAGTTGTTTAAAAATGAAGGCCAAATTTGTCTCTGCAGCTCTGGAACACTGTATGCCGAATCAGAGTTAGTTCACGGGTCTGGGGTAAACATGAGATCATCTATTTCAATAGACAAAACATCATCCACTGTTGTTGGTGTCAGTTGGAACACCTCGTGTAGTAGATTAATTGCACAGAGATGGGAAGCATTGCTTCCAGCATAGGTTGCCTCAGCAATGTTCGCGTCCGTTGTTACCTGTGTGCCTGGAGTTCTTTCTCGTACCTCAGCAGCAGCCGGAAGCGTCAGTGAGATCTCAATGAATGCTGACAGCAGGATAGGAAGCCTCTGGGGACAACACAGAGCATGGGCCGTTATCGGGTACAGCAGAGTATCGACATCCGTTGGCGTTGCTGATGGAAATGTTAGACAGGTGTCCAACACGCATTCTTCACCGCATAGCAGGCATCGTAGAACAGGTAAGATGCAATCTTGCCAGATTGGTCTGAACGACAGGAACCAAGTTGTATTAAGGTCCCGTAGACGAGTCATGCCCAAAAGCTTTACTATTTGCTCACGGCACTTTCGTTCAAGGAGAGCTTTCTCCAGTTCGCTCGGAGTGATGTCTGCGAATAGGCTGGCCATTGCGCAATAGCAGGAAGAGAAATAGAATTCGGCAACAAGTGCTAGAATTAATGGTATGCCACCAAACACCGAATGTGCAAAGTTCGGGATGATTCCGAGTATTGCCTGGAAAGGTGCTAACAGACCTGAGCAGATGCTCTTAAATACATGTACAATTCCGGTTGTATCAGACATGTTAAAGATAGGTGTTATCATTTCCACGAAATGTATAGGGCAGTTTGTACGTATTAAAGTCTGTATCTCAGCCGAAGTCCTTGCTACTTGTAGATCATAGGTTTCTTTGGCCGAGGTCAAAGGCACTGTTTGCTGTAAAAGCATGGCTTTCATTCTGCTTAGAGTATCAAATCTAATAAAAGAGACGTTCAGCGAAGGCCATAGAGGCGACTCCCTGACTGTGTCTATTGGGGGAAACAATACTTGCATACAGCAAGTGACCCTGGAGTTGACTGCTACTAGATATGGGATGCCTGGCAGCATTCCGCAGCAGCTCTGATCATTCAACATGAGGTAACTCCCATTAGAAAGTTGTCCAAACGTTGGATTAATCACAGCAGCTGGAGTACCCTGCTGATGGCAAGACAAATTTTCCACTGAACCATTACAAGCCCCATGCAAGGAAATGTCTTGACATATAAGTGAACCACTCAGTGCAAGTTTACAGTTTGAACCGCTCAAAAACACTTCACGATCCCCACTCCAACATCTATATGTATACGGTAAATCCCACGATGTCTTAATGTATTCCTTACCCAACCTTTCATATTTGCCTGCTTGCATTTGTCTGAAGCAATACTGAAACTGAAAAGTACTCACAGGTAATGTTATTTTGCCATGAATAAGCCATTCTGTGGCTGGTTTTTCTGCCACAGTGAATGGTAACTTCTCCAATTTTTCAATGCTCAGCACTGTATACTTTGCTCCTCTTTGTGCCAGTTCGATCTGTTTATCAGTGAGATTGTATTCTGCAAACAGAGCCGTTTTGTTGATGAAACGCCAAGGCACATAGCCCGCTCGCAAAGATTGCAGCGACCAGCTTAATAACATAATAGAACGTAATTGAGATTGGCCCTGTTGCAACATCGCCAAATCTTGTTCTAGTATGTCGATAGCAGAGGATACAATGGCGTCCAGTGAATATATTCTGGAGGACAAAGTTGTTAACCCATTGTCGACCACAGAGAGTGTTTTCTCTAAATTAATACGATCAAGTTCACGTATTCGTTCTGCGGCCTCAATCTGTGATACCTTCCAAGCTTCATTATAAGCAGCATAAATGCCGGCATATATGAAACGTTTTTGACGCGGTTTTCTTGGTCCAAGCAAGAAATCCCTAAGGTCTGCGTCCTTTTTAAGTAAGGTTAAGTGTTGTTTCACATCCTGTAGTGTAGACTTATGCAGCCAATCGAGGCATAATTTCCCTACACTGTATGTTGTTACTACCCCCGGATGTTGTCTTTGGACGTATCTTGGGTCTGGCCTATGAATAGTAAAGCCCTGAGTTTTATTCAGGAATCTTTCCTGACAGTTATTCGTGTCTGTGGGCCAGATCAACCATTTTTTCCAAGTAGGATTAGATCTGTTGAGTTGGAGTATATTGTCAACTGTCACCACTGCCTTTGTATTATTTTCACTGGCAGGTATTGGTACAGAAGGTGTGTTCATCTCTTTTATCTTGGCTAATCCAAGACAAGATGTTTGTTGGATAGTTTCATTCAAAAACATTATTTGTTCTGGGATGATGCAGGCTCTAAATAAAGCTTCTATCCCCTGCACTTGCCAATCTTTAGTACCCCACACAGTTTTTGTGTCAATTGTGTCTTTCCAAAAGTCGAAACCCTGTCTAGACAGTTGGGCATTAAAAAATGCAGAATAAATCTGTTTTGTATTTGTTAACATAATTTTCAGTCCTGTCTTGTTTACATTTTTATAGTAAAACATTTCTGGTTCAGATGTATTGTATCCTGAAAAATATGGAAACTTATTAGCAAATGTTTTTGAACTTCCTTTAGGTGGTGTAGGACAATGTTCCCATTGGTTAAACATAAACACATTTCTTGGATATGCAGATTTATGCAAATAATGATGACCATAGTGATTATAACAATACATTTGTTCATAGTCTGATGAACCCTCTAAATATTCATGTTTAGAAAATGCAGCAGATTTTTCTAGGTCAAACATAATGTCAGTCACAGTCTCAAAGTCCCAATCATCTGAATAGGTACTGGACGTAATTAGATCACTTAGTGAAATTTTAAACAAATGTGGAATGTTCAATTGTTCATTCGGGCCGAAGATATCATAATCTGTTTTGTCCCACACTATACCATCATGTATAGGAACAGCTGTGATGTTCACTGATGATAAGTCTCTTGCTTCACGATGGGAAGATTTATGAGGTTTCAAAAGTACGTTTACGTCCTTTCCTTCAGTGTTCACATGGATGTATTTGCCACTTATAAGCACGCTTACAGTTGTCACCAAAGCTAGCCAGAGCAGGAAAACAAAAAGTCCAGATGTAATACAGAGTTCAATCCATGGAGAAACCAAATAAGTCTTTTTCACAAAATGAAGAAAGTCTTGTATTTGCTGCTTGAATTTCAATGACACTGGCGTCGTTTCAGGTTCACTCGGATCCTCTGAGAACGTATCAAAGTTAATGAAATAGCCAGAAGCAGTTCTGTCAATTGTTGGAATTGCATCAGGATTTGTAGAAATCACTGGAACCAGTTCATCACTTGTTACGTTGGTGTAGACAGGTGTATTTGGACGAACTGTTACTTGGTGTTCAAGAGGGATGAGTTCCATAGCGTTGTTGCATAGTCCTCCGTCTATTACAGCTGAATTCTCGATTGTTATCAGTCTTTCAGTCTGAACCTCTTGGATAGTAGCGAGAGGAGTGTGTCTGCTACTAGGTCGGAGTCCACGAGGCCTACTATTTAGTATTGGCCACATACTGTGGTTTGATGAGGTCGATGGACACAAATCTTTTCTCCTTTCTTCCAGCAAGGGGCGGCAGAAGTACTGTTCTTGTTCCTTGAACTGCTAGGACAGGTACTGGTTGTCTGTAAGAAGGTCCAAATTCCTTCTTGACCGCAATTTTTTCTCTGACTAGATCCCCAACTTTTGGAATCCAGACAGGCCTTGCTGGGACAGCCGGTTGATCCCCAGTGGTGGTTGACTGTAGGAATACGTTGCTTTGTTTCGTTCTTAATTTGTTTAAGTCCTGTAAAACAGCCAAACGATCTTTGATATCAAATGGTTTATTCTCCACCACTGTGCCTACGTGTTCTAGGTCTGGTACCCACATTCTTGTCCCAAATAGGATCTCATATGGAGTGACCCCCCCAGAGAACTTCTTGGCAGATTGTTCATTGCGCGCTGTACGCCACTAAGGTGTTTGACCCACCCATCACCCGAACCTAATACCCTAGCTGTTATAGACTGCTTTATGTCCCGGTTTTTCCTTTCCACAACCGAATTTCCGTCAGGATGGAATGGAGAGGAGTACCGCAATGCAACGCCCAGACTGGCCATGGCTTCTTTGTAAGCCCTAGAGCTAAACGCAGGACCGTGGTCAGAATGTAGCGTGCCTATTGCGTATGTGCCGATAAAGACTCGCAAATCTTTTATAACAGTTCGAGCGTCAGCCGAGCGCTGAGGCCATAACCATAGGAACCTAGATTCATTATTTGTGGGAATGCCTTTGTCCAGTAGGACGCAGGCGCGTAGATAATCTAATGCTGTCTAACAGTGGTGTCTGTACTGGGCTGCCGCATTCGTAGCATGGTGTCTGGTGGCTTTCTCGCTGTAATTTACAGTCTAATCAGTTGTTGATGAATATGTGAATTTCTATATTCATTCCAGGCCACCAGTACATCTCTTTTAACGTCAAAATTGTTTTAGAGATCATTTGATGTGACAGACCCTCCCCCAAATGTGTTTCATAAATCAAGGCTGCTCTACGTTCCATGTTTGGAATTACCCTATCCCCCACTCCAGGGATTCGAGCAAAAGGAACGTTGTTCGCATCAATTACATAAGAGTACTTGAGTGGAAACTTTTTGGTAACGCTGCACTGCTGCCTTTGCTTGATGCATTGACAGCCAACATTATCTCACCGTCTATTTTTGTTTTCGAACGAGTGATCGCAGCTACGGAAGCCGTTTGCACAGCCCCCTTTGCGGCTTCGTCAGCCAATGAATTCCCTGCAACGTGAACGCCATCACGTTGATGACTCAGTGTGTGGATCACGTGAGCCTTTGGTAGTTCGTTTTTCAACTGAACTACTTGTTCCCAAAGCAATTTGTGCTTTATTGTGCCACCTTTCGCATCTTTGAAACCATTTTCAAGCCAGTTTTGTATATATTCATTATACGACTGAACACAGTAAAAGGAATTGCACACTATTAGTGTGGGGAATTCTCGATCTGTACTTTCAAGTGCCAGTTTGAATGCTTGTAGTTCAGCTCGCTGAGCTGTACAATCCCCTAGAGATTGTGTTTTAGTGACCATAGGTCTGAAACTGCCATCTCGCATGCGTCCTTTAACGATAGCACACGCTGCACTGTAAGCTTGCTTACCCCCTATTGCGGGTTGTGAGGATCCGTCAGTGTAAATTATAAATTCGTACTGATCAAGAGGCAGAATTTCAGTAGGCAGAGGACATTCTTGTTCATATTGTAGGAATGCTTGTGTTTTTAAATCTGGATCAAAAACATATTCAACATCTGTTGCAGCAAGAGAATTAACCCATTGTATCCATCTTGGATGTAATGCTTTAGCATTTGGAATGCTCGCTTTTGTGACTGCTTCTAAAGCCGGTACTGGGGTTACGACAATAATGCGTTTCCCTTGGGCTAAGGCTCTTTCTTTTGCAACAGCGGTTTGAACTGCTGTCAGAATTTTTTCAGTTGAACTGAAGCGCATTTCCGTTTGTGTGTACAAATGGGATTTGTATGCGATTGGTATTTTCTCACCCTCATTGAAGGTTAAGTAGGTGAATCCACATTGACCCGAAATTATTCGGATCACCAAATTTCGTTGACTTACACGTGTTTGTAAGTGATTTGTTGCTAACATGTTAGCCTGGAGTGAACGCAAAATTTCTGTGTGTTCCTGTGTCCAGTTTTTGATTGAAAAATCAGGTTTGATTAATGCGTAGAGAGGTTTAACCCTTTCTGCGTAGTTTAGAATGTATGTTCTTCCAAAATTTAAGAAACCCAGGATGGATTGTAAGTTTTTTAGCGTTTTTGGAGGTTGGAGCAGCGCACACTTTTCTAAAAAGTTAGCTGCCAAGCTCTTGCCTTCACTTGAAAGCTCATATCCTCGAAATAGGACATTGAGATGGGCAATTCTGGACTTTTTAAAGTTGAACTTGTAGCCCTCAGAGGCGAAACCCAGTATAATGGTGCTCACCCTGTTCAAGTGTTTTTTCAGGTCATCATCTGTCAGATATATGTCATCGACATAGGACAATGCCTCATTGTCATAAATTTGTAGTAACTCCGTTACCCTCGCTGAGAATAAACCTGGGCTATTTTTGAACCCTTGTGGGAGTCGACAAAAGTGACGCTGGGTCCCCATTATGGAGAATGCTGTTAAGTACCTGCTTTCAGGTGCTATGTTTTGACAAAAGAAACCATTTGAGATGTCTAATGTTGTTTTATATTTTTTACGCACAATGTTATTCATTAATGCTGTGCTATGTGCATTTTGCACTGCAAAAGTTTTAGAACAAGTGTTTAAATGTCTGTAATCCAAAACTAGACGATATGTATTGTCTGGTTTGGAGACAGGAAACAAAGGATTGTTCATTGAGGAGGTGCATGTTTCAATCACCCCTTGATATTCAAGTTGATCTAAGATCTCCCTGACCTGTTTTTTAGCTTCTTGCTTTATAGGGTACTGCCGTTGTGCAGTTGGTTCATGTTTCAGATGTATTTTATGTTGAGGTGAATCCTCATCCCATCCTACATGATTTTTATATAATGCTGGGGCCTGGGCCACTGCCCATTTCCTGGCATATGTATATTTTAAATGAATTGGAATTTGGTTGGAGAAGGCAGGCATAATAATGTCCTCGCCGTGTGGGCACTCCCTGACAAATTGTGGTGGCCAGTCCTTTTCTGCTAGAAGTATGTCATAGCCTCTTGATAGTCTTTCCCAAAAAAGTGCTTTCAACTGTCTAGGCTTGTCTCCCTCCATCCGGAGTGTTATTTCATATAACTTTTGTGGAGTACTAACCCTGGTGTCTACAGTCTCTACTGTGATGTACTCATTCAAGTCCACTATCTCCAGAAGTTCCTTCACGGTCTGGCGAACTATTGTGACTTCTGCTGCACTGTCCAGCATGGTCTGAGCCCATTCTCCGTTCTTGAGTTGTGTTCTCAGTATTCTCGGCATGTCTGATCTTCAGACCTGCTACCTTCTTTTGGAGAATTGAGGTTTTACTTTGGTTTTTGAAGCGTGTTTGTCGTCTTTCGATTTCACGCGTTCTTCTTTATGTTCTGATCGTCCTCTTCTTTCCGAAGTCTGTGATGAGATCTGAAAGGGACGAGAGGAACGTGTATCAGTATCTTGATACCTATCAGGTTTTCTCAAATTATCCCTATTCCTGAGGTTATACCTCCTTTCAGAGGGCTCCTTTTGAGTAGACCTACCTCGGGATTGAGAACGTTTCTCATTTGATTTTTGTTTAGTAGACTCCCACTTCTTTTTAGAAGATGTAGGAGTTTGTTTTATTGAGTCCTTCTCAGGACTTTCAGATAGTTTCGGTTTCAGTGGTCTTCGACCCAAACTATCTCTGCCTAATTCTGCATAAGATTGTTCTATTATTCTGGGTAGCTCAGTTTGATGTTCTGTAACATCGAATTCCTCAATTTCTGGCGGATCGCAACTGCTGCTGCCTCTCCTTTAATATTAGATAATATTATTGTTGAGACCTGCTCGAAATTTTTCAGTAATTTCATACCTAAATTTAGAGCAGGCTCTGCCCCGTATTCGTTTTGAATTTGTTTTAGGACATCAGGTATTACCGCAATTGATGGAATACCATGTGTTTTAGTATAGATGGCAGCAAAGACTGAGCCCCAAGTGGTGCAGTCTTCCAGTTGTGGTGTGATCCCCATCGGTAAACTGATTGTTAGGATTCTGTGTTTCTCATGCGGGCTAGTATTTGGAAATACTGCTTCGATTTGAGTAATTTTTTGAGCTATCCAAAATGGAATTTGCTCACGTTTTGTGGGCATTTTACCCATGACTGCGTATAGAGTCTGTGGTGTAATTTTTTGTGTATTCCCCTGTTGGGGAGTTGGATTTGGATATGTCAATGGTGGTCGGACTGTAAAAGTCCGCATGACATATTGGACCAATTGTCTGTAAATTTTTATTAACTCTGTGAGTTGAGTACGTAACTCCTCATCTGACATCTCTTCAATGTCAGGATGAGGTGTGTAGCCGGCTAAAATCGGCCATGTTGCTCCTGGTCTACCTAGTGGACCGAGCCTGGTAATGTTTTTGTGATGTTTTAGGGCGCCTTTAAACCAGAGCTGATGCTCCTGGTATGTTAATGGAATTTCTATATCCTCGAAAGGACTGTATTCCTCTGGTGGTTCATCTTCCTTGTAGAAGTGAAACATGTGTGTCACTGAATTGGATTCAGGAAATATTACCCATGAATAGAATACCTCTGTCTGAAAGGATTCATGTGCCTCTATCACAAAAACTGCTCTACCGCCTCTTGGTGGTAGGCCATGTTTTATAAGTTTTAGAGTGATGGCTCTTCTTAAGTTTTGAGGGATGTGTATAACACCCTCCTCGGTTTCATTTAAACCGGTAATGTTCAAAACTGCTGCTTGGGCTGGATCAGCCGCAGCTACACCGTCTCCGGCGTCTTCATTCATTTTGTTTTTTGAAAAATGTAAAACAAGTTTCAAGGAAACAAAGATAAGGTGCACAATATTGTGGAACACTGTATCCTTCAACGTTGAGCAAACCAAACAGCTAATATATAGGGTACTGCCCTATGTAGCCGTGGTGGATACTTAACCCTGCCCACTCCAGACGTCTTTTGGAGTATATGGGTAGGGGTCTTGAGAGAAAAAGCACGGCTGAGTTACTCAGTATCTAACGTTGAATTACTGCCTTACCAAACCGTTGGGCGCCATGTAGTGTAGCTCCTATTTCCCTAATAGGCTCTGCGCATTGGAATAATATATCCTATAGGTTTGACATAGGACTAAGGTCAGTATGTCCCTATCGAGTATATTAAACTTAATTACTTGTGCCAGCTTAGCTCAGAGGCCACTAGAAACTCCTTGACAACAAGAAGGGAGTAGTTTCTGGCAGCCGCAAAACATGACCACTGTGTTTCCCTTTAGAATCAGAACGTGTCCCAGAGTCGTGGAAACAATAGATAACTATTTCACTCAGCTCAGTCGTGCATGCTTAGTTTTCTCCAAGTTACACAGAAAGAAATAGACGGGCGTTTCAATAAAGGATTTATTGAACAGTCTTGTTTCTGGTGTAAGTAAAATGTGCTGTTACGATCACAAGACAGTATGCGAGATAAATAATGTACAGGGTGAACAGTAGAAATAAATAATACTGCGATAGCATTATCTTTTAGTACATATGCATTTACATAAATAACACAGACTAAAAATGCGAGTACTCATACGATGCGTTGCTAAGCTAGTTCTACCCCAATGTACCTAACCTGACCTAGGTGTAGGAAGAGGGAAGAAGTAGGTGAAGTATTCCTTACTACGGTATACTAAGAGTATGTTAAGTCTAGTATGCCTAGTATGCCAAGAGTCCCTCTAGGTTCTAGTCAGCTCCATACCTGAAGAATGAGAGAGGTAGGAATCTCTTTGCCAGACTCGAACTCCAACACCCCGCAAGGGAAGTCAGATCACTGGAAGCTGGGCTCTCTGCGTGCAGGGAATGGCAGCGTCTTCTCAGTGCGTCAGGCCGGGAAACGGGCTCCTCTGAAGTCGAGGTCTCCTCTGGTTTACAGGGGCTAGGGAAGGTATATTTATACCTGAGAGCACCTAAGAATGTTAGTATTGACGTGTGTTGGACAGCGAAAGACGTCATGAATGAACCCCTAAGGAATAATGGTTCATGCATAATATATGAGTCCTTGAAGAAATCAATAGTCCTGGACTAGGGAAACTCCCGCAGCCTAAGGGTCTGTTCTTCATGAACTCGTTGTGACGTTAGGGTGGACGGATGTCAGAGACCATGCCTGTATTTGGAGTGCACGGTTTAATGCCTAAATAAGGGCTGGGATTTTATGCCTATATAAGGGCAGGGCGAATTGTGCCTATATAAGGACATGATACTGGAAAGCCCGTTTATGGATACCCTAAGAGGAATACAACAGTTTCATCATTAAGCCATCCTGGACTTTAATATGATGCTGGTGTAGTGATCGATGCTGCAAGTTATTGTTTTATAAAGCACAGCGAATCATGGTTCAGTGAGTAGAACGCTCTCCGCTGACAAATGCAATATTCTTATGGACATATATTCTTTCGGCACATGGGTCTATGCCCAAAATGCTCCACACAGACCACAACCATGAGGTAGCAACCATTATCACATGCGCTCAGGGCCTCTGGAATTATGCCACATAGGTAACTCGGGTGGCAGTGTTTTAGTAACTTTTGATCTGTTGAGCGTCAAACATTTTTTTTGTTAAAATCCGCAAATTATGAGGAAGATGATAGATTATGTGGCAAGTGCGGAGACTCCATAATGACACAGAAAAAACTGCAGCCACAGAGCAGCATAAACAAGCATTTGCAATGCAATAGGTCTCGCATTACTGATAGTTTGAGGTATTGGCATTGCAAATAATAATGCAACACCAATAGCTTATACTTTCAGTAATGCAAGACCTAGTGCATTGCAAATGGTTGCGTAGTGAGCCAGGAACCAGCTTTGTATGTCTAAGTGCAGTACCGCAAGCTGCTCCTAGAGGTCCCTAGTGAGCATCATAAACTTTTGGTCACATATGCAAAATCCACCCTACCCATAATGCATTGCATGCAAGACAGAACCCCGAGTACATACAAATAGCTATGTCCATATTTACAATTAGTAGCTTTGAAGTGTGACAAAACAATTATATAAATTCCCGATTTGGAGCTGATGTAGGGAAATGTATAGAAGGTCTAATATAAATGTGAGATGTGCTAGTGAGTAAAGGAACCACTGCCAATCTAGTTTAGGACCAAGTGAGTGTCCTGTCTGAAGGCCTTAAAGAAAATAGTGCCGTGAGGCTGTAATTGAAACCTAGGGCGTAACAACACATGTAACAAGGGCTGTTCTCATGGGAGGTTACAAGAAGAGACAAGGCGGTACTAAGGAGGGACTACAAAGCCTAATGATCAATGAAAAGCAACCATTTACAAAGGACAGGGGCAGTAGCCAATTAAAAAGATGTGTGGGAAGTAGGCCGAGCTTTATACACATATCCTGAATACAGCATGTCTCGAAGAGAAAGCGCAAGCGCTGCCTAGGCGAGACCTAAAAACAGGGGCCCTGCATTTAAACATCATTACCCAATAAATTAGTCTATACTGCTTCTGCTAGTGTTAAGTGCCACAAGCCATACAAAAGGCAAAATTCTGCTATACAAACACATTTAACATACATGTTCCATTTCAGGTTTTTCTTGTCAATTCGCTCCATAAGTACCTCTCTCTGATAGCAGTTGCTACTAAAGACCCGATTCAACAGTACTCATTGAATCGACCTTGGAAGGATAAAAGTCTACGATGACCCTGCTGAGAGATTCAAACTTCTGACCTTCAAATTACACGCAGATCTCTAATACATGCACACAAACCCACTGAGCAAATCTAGCAATTACCTCCTGCACACTGATGGTGCCTGGTCCTATGGCGCAAGGTCAAGGGCTGAGAGAGAAATCGTCACGGGTGCGCTGAGATAAAGTGATCCCCGTAGCGCTGTGTGTGTGAGCTAGTGTTTGTGTGGGCCTGTATATGTTTTGCTGACTTCAAAGAGAAAGCTTTCTGCTTATGTTGCCTGCATCACTTTCGCCGCTTGTTCTTCACACTTAGCTCCTATCCAGCACCTTGCCACTGGCTCACTGTTTTCGCTTTGAAAGCATTATGCCTTTTTTCTCTCCCATGTGACACATTTTCACAGCTTTCTCCTCCATTATTCAAAACACAGTCAAAAAAAATGATTTCAAGCTCTTTCTCATACTCTCGCTTGGACAGTAAATTTCTACACAGAGCTCAAACATACGGCTTCAAGGCGCTTAAAGCCGCTCAAGCGGATAATAATAGCACATCAACACTCCAGTGGGGACGCTTGGAGAAACAAAAGGGAGGAAGGGGTTAAGGGTGAGTGCATACTGGGAAGGTAACTCAGTGAGGGAAACGGAGACAACCCTAAAAAATGCAAATTGTTTTAAGGAGAGAGGATGTGGCATACCATCCAGAGCTGCCAACTTTGGAATTGGGGAACCAGGTCCGAGTCGGCCCTGTGTCTACAAAAATGCAGACACATGCCCATCTGAACAATTTAAATAAAAGAATTGTAAAAGCTGTAAACTAATGCCTTACGTTTATTAGCAATACAGGCAATCAGACGGGTGAATGCATACAGCCGACATTTCAAACACATGGGCAGAACGAAATAAACAAGAGACAAGCTGGAACTCTGAACCAAAGCGGGTGCATTAAACGCTTAGGATGCAAACGAAAGAGAGAGCTACCAGTGCAGTTGCCATCTTACATAGGAAACTGCTCATTGTCGTTTTAATAGGTAAAAGAAGAATAAAGCTGTGATCTTCCAGGTTGAACCAAAAATGTATAACAAAGAACTACTGTGTTATGAGATTCTATTACCAAAGTCAATCCATGTGCGCTGCACAGAATTGGGATGTGCCTATTGGCTGTCAAGTCCGCATGTGCCTCTGTGATGTATAAATACTATGAAAACTAAACAAGTTAGCAGTCTGAGAGGGAGAGGCGTAACGTATAGAGCTGTTGACTATGGGACTGGGAAACCAGGTTCAAGTCTAAAGAAAATACAGAACGGAAGCAAAATTACAAATGCCGATCTGTGCAGGCAATGGTTGAAATCCCTGCGGTGAACGCATACAGGAAGAAAAGCCCACATCAAAGTTAAAATTTCAAATGCCGATCTGTACTGGCAATGGTTGAACTCCCTTCGGGTGAATGCATACAGTAAGAAAAGCCCACATCATAGAATAAATTACAAATGACGATCTGCAAATGTCGATCTGTACTGGCAATGGTTGAACTCCCTTTGGGTGAATGCATACAGGAAGAAAATCCCACATCAAAGAACAAGCAGTGTTGATGGAGGGATGGGGAAGGGGGGTTGCATGGGGAGATTAAATGACGGCGCGAAAGGTGCACTAATTAAACTAAACAGAACATTTAACATGAGCGGAGGCAAGCCAACAAAAAAAGAGAGTGCTCTCAAAGTATCCTAAATAACCTGAAGAGTAAGAGCACATGTAACAGGGGCAGTCCTCATGGGATGATACAAAAGTCCACAAGGAGGGACTACTAACCGTATTCACCAAACAAAAGCTGGCATTTACAAAGGACAGTAAGAGGAACCAGAGAAAAAGATAGGCGGTGCTTGAAGCCCATATTGTAGATAAAGAATGTCTTGAAGAAACAGCATGCATGTGCTACCTAAACAGCCATACACTGTCTGCCTACCTCATAATGTGACCCAATAATTGGGTAAAGAGAGACACCATTCAACTCTCCTTTTACTGAGTGTCTTCTGCAAGGGTATCCTCTGGAGCTATACTCCCAATTTCATCCTTTTCGGTAAAATTTCATTTAGTGAGCCACATTCTGTCTACTCCTATCTTTTGTGAGAGTACAGTTAGCATTTTTCCCACTCAAAGCGAGATAAAGGCACAACCTAGCACTTTAGTAGGAGATATCTACTGTTTCCACTTCCTTATAAAATAAGCAAATCTATAGCTGTTGTGAAGTCTCTCACACCAAAGACTTCCTCTTCTTCTAAGAGACCCTCTGAGCATGCCTCTAAGGTTCAGACAGAAGGTTAGCCACGACCTTCTGGGTCCAAGGACAAAGGCTCAACTGTATAGTCATCCTCCTCGAAAACTACCAAGGCCCCAAGTAATCACACCCACAAGACCTCATCTAAAAGTTAAGTGTCCCAAAAACCTGAACAAATGTCACCAACAAACCTAAACTGGCACCGTCCGTTGCCTCATGGGCCATCACATTAGGTTTCCGATCAGCAGTTCCACAACCATTGGTTATTGCCTAGTCAGGTGCCATCCCCCACCAGCACCTAGGACTGCAGCAGCATCACTGACAGTCATCTTATACATTTTTCGGCCATTGCCTTCCTCACAGTCTGTTGATGGAAATTGAGTTCCTGTACTGTTAGCTGTCTTACCATCAGTCCTGTTGTTGTTGATAGTTGTTCATTCAGACCCTGCCTCTTTTGTCAAGTATGGCCTTGATTATTGCTTCAGTACAGTTGGTTTCTTCAGCACTGTCCATTTTACTAACATGTTCTACAGTTCATATGCATATCGTACTGGTCTCACCAATCACAGTACCTCTACAGCCCTCTGCAATTAGTGCAATACCTATCTTCTAGACAGAAAGGAGAAGAGGATGACCAAGACCAATACGATGGGAGCAAGGGTTAGAGCACATTGAAGATTTTAGTGAGGAAGAGGATTATCAAGAGAAAAAATGACCAGATAACCATTGACCATGGAGGTTTGTGCATTAGATTTGTTCATGTTGGTTTAGGAGACGAGGGTTTATGCCCTGACAGCCTCAGACACAGAGGGCATTATCAAGAAACACCTCTCTTGCCCTATTACAATGACAACATGCAATATGACAGTCCACATATTCCTATGTTATATGTTCCACTGAAACTAATAACTTCCATTCAGGCTAGGTTGCATGACATAGGTTGCATGACATTTACCAAATGTTTCCAGCACCTTCTCCTTTAGGGAAGACACAACAGCCACGAACACCACAGCCTCTGGTACTTCAAACAGTGATTCCTTCAGCTTTTCAGCCACTGCCACAGTCTTCACTGCCTCCAGCACCACTTCCTCCTCCACCACCACCTGCGCCTCTTTAGTCTCCACACCAACAGGAGAACACAGACAGTGATAGTGAAGAGAATGATGGTAATGATGAGGAAGATCAGAACGAATTAAGGGGGTATACAGGCGATGATGCCAAGAATTAGAAAGAGGAACAACGAGGCCCCTCTTTGTCCAAGGGAGTGGATTGGGAAGTATTTCTCATCCCGTATGATGCCAGCACCTAATCATTCGACCACTGATGACATTGATCGATTTCAATTTTTTTAGAAATACCTTTGCAGAAATGTAGATGTTCCCTTAAATCTATGGAAAAATCCTACAATCATGAAAGAACATGAAGGCAATAAGAATTTTGGGTCGCGTTTTGAAGGAAGGTCTGTCTTAGACAAGAAATCCAGGCTCCGCTTTAAGGACTCTTTTCAAACTAGAAAGGCACACATCCGAAATCTCTTTTAAATCAGGTAAAAACCGACTCAGTCTTTCCATGTTGGAGAAGAAATGAAGAAATGCCAAGTGCCAGACACATCTTCTGCCCGTCTTTTAAGTTCTATTTTAGTTTAAGTTAAGTTCTGTGAAAACAAATGTAATTATTTCAGCTACAGCCCAGAGATGATCAGAAAGCCATTCATCCCCATGCAGTGTCTCCTCAAATAAAGAATGTTGCACATAGAACTCCGTAATCTAGCGAGCAAAGGTTCTGATCACCAGCTCGACCATTTTATCTAGATACAACTGGTAGCTGCGGCACAACATCTCCACATTTTTGAAAACTCTCAGGTGAAGATAAAGTTCAAGGTAAAGACATTTTGATGGAGGTTAACTTAACAGTTTTACTGCTCAAGAATGCTACAGCTGAATCCTCTACAACCGGTTTACGGCAGAATTATAATGCTACTATATTACAGAGTGACAGTTGGCTAAAAACACCCCCTAGAGGTCTGAGATCGAGATTAGGCTCATGGACATTCCCTTCAAATAAGGCAATATCTTCTGAAAGCAGGTCGATGACACCTTGCAATCTATCAAGTCCGACACAGAGAGGGCCAGGTCTCTAGGTTTCTTGAGAGGCACCAAACATTTTATGATTATTGGTGACAGACCCAAAAAAGAAGGTATGCATGTGTAAAATATCTTTTACAGACAATTTGATGGCTACAATCAAAGTAATCTTTTAACCAGCCACATAGCAGAGAAATCAGTCAAACAAACCCAGAGCAAAATGCAGAAGATGGCATCACCGCTTCCAGTTAAGCCTCACTGCTTTGCTTTCTCCAGCATTGAATCCTCCATAGATTTGCATGCTTGAATCGTTCTTCATTATCATGATGGGAATCCTCTATAATTAATGATAATTAATGTTGACATAGCAGTTTCCCAATACACTAAATATCATTGGAAAAAAGCAATAGACTACACACAGCCAGACAACCTTATTGTATGACCCAAGCTTCAGCCAATGAGGCACCAGGACCCACAGCTTTTCCCCTGACAGAGGCTTCCAACTGCCAGATTTTCTACTGAACATTCAGTGATAGGGAATCCACTGGAGATCTGTTTTCATTTGACATTTTATTTTATTCTTACAGCTCCAATTTCAACAGCAACAGATCTTCTTTCTAGCAGTACAGCAGCATTCTGTCTGAAATTTCAGACTGGGTTATTTCTCCTTGTGAGTTTGCACAGGTTTCAAAAAAGAAATCTCAGTATAAGGCGTGTAAAGCATGTGGCAAGAGTAAAATGTATATGGACAACCCTCACACCAGTATCTATACTGAATACATCCTAGTAAAGACCTGAAAAAATGCGACATCTGCAAGATTTGGTCTTCTAAGACACTGAAAGAGAGAAAGAAGATTGGTATTGGCAATCCTAGATGAAAAGGCAGAGGCATCCAGCAGTGTTAGGCAGGTGCTGACATTAAAGCATGCCTCAGATAAGTCAAAAATCAATACTTCTACTCTGACTCAAAGAACCTCTGACCCTGCTGTAAAGGGTAAGACTTGTGGTCAGCCATCAATCTCATTGAAGGACATGCAGAAACAAAGTGATCTTCCCAAGAAACATACACAAAAGACAAAAATGTCAATGCCGCAAAGCCCTGAGTTGCCACAGAAAAAGCAAAAATTCCTGGACCAGTAATTTTGTCAAATCCTGAACCATTTACAAATAGAGTGGCGACGACTATGGTCTTGGTAGCATATCCTTTCACTCTGTTGATGAAGGATCAGCCAAAGTGGCTACAGCTGTCAAACAGCCACCTGTCATCAGCAACAGCAGCATCATCGTCAATAGTTGCCAGCACCGAGTAGTCTATACCACAATCTATGACAACTGCTATTTCGTCATCAACGACACCCTTGTCGACAGAGAAAATCTCCTTGTCAACATTCTGTATCTTTATAGTGGCAGACATGAGGCTCTCAACAGTGCTCACGAACAATCCAGTCGATGACGGATTTCCTGCAGCCCTTTCCAGTTTCTTTGTGCCAGACTCCTCAGCAGCTATGTCTTTGGTTTCATCAGCCTTGGCAATTTCACCCCTGCTCTCTGCTATACATATCGAGTCTCTGCTCGTTTCAGCAGTACCTTCACAACTCAAAAGAATATTTTACAATATGTGTCCTCTGGTCAGCAGGGAAAAGACAGGGATGAGGAACCTGATCTTGTTTAAATTGAAGCTTTCTTTTGCGAGAATGAGCACCAAACTGAGGTTCAAGAAGCTACAGAAATACACATCTACAAATTCAATATGTGGACACAGAAGAGGAAAAAGACGAGTAAAGGTTGTACGTTCCCAAGCCCAGGCACTAAGCAGCAATGCCTGTAATAACCAATAAATTTGCGCGCATGAAGAACAAAGGTTCCTTGTGGTGTGCTCAAATAGAGTACCGAAGTTAATAAATATATGGTTATTTAAACCATAAATAATGTAGAAGTTCAGAAACTTCAATGAAGAGATTCCACACTTGTAGACTTTCATACATATATTTTGCTGCTTAATAAAAAGGTGCTCAGTGCTCCGGTGATCACACAGTGAGTGAAAAACAGAGTATAGTGCAGCAGTGCGTATGATGCAAAAGACAATAGAGCAATATTTTTTTGTACAATTTAGGTCCCTGGGTTTCCAGTACCACAACAGTTCACAATAATCAGTTCCTGTTGCTACAGTCATCGACCCGTAGCGGATTAAGGGTCATCATCAGGACAAGAACAAGTGATTTAAGTAAGAGCAGTCAGTTGATTGACTTGTGTTGAATGGACCACATGAGAAAGGCAGATTAAATGGGCAGGACCAAAATGAGACCAAATCTCGTCTGGGGAACAGTGCCCCCTGTACATTAAAAGGATCACCTCCAATAACTGCAACAGGGGCCTCTGCTAGTGGGAACAACTGCGCTGTTCGGCATCCCAATGCTTCTGCAAGAGATAGTTTGTCTATCTTAGCTGAGAAATAAATTTGTATCATGGCCAGCAAACATTCTTGCCTACAATGCAGTTAGCGCAGGTACTGCTGGAATTACTGACCACCTTGCAAAGAATGTTCCAAGACACAACCAAGAACAGCCGCATCAGAAATTGGTATGGAGTCCGCATCCTCTTGTTCTTTACCCTATATCTTCAGTGCCACCAGCAGGGAGATGATACGTTAAGAGGTTATGATGACAATAATGGCAATGCTGTTAATGCTGCTGGCCTCAGTGCATACTTTACTGACAAAGACTTAGAGTGCAGTCTATTTGTTTCGTCTCACCACACAGGTCCATAGCCTGTGCCTATGAATTCTCCAAGTGATGACATCAGCATATTCTGTGCACTGATTGAAAAAGCATTGCAGCATTTCAATCTGCTTGTTTCTTTAGAAAGCTTGTTTTCTTTTTAACTTCAAGAAGTATCATTGAGGTGTGAGATCAATTCCCATCCTTGACCATGTTTGGGAAGACAATTTGCTAATAATGAAGAATCCAGTTACGATGTCACTGAATTTATCATAGATCGAATAGAATAGTAAAGGCTGCTCATGGCTGTACTCCTGACCAAGTGAAGGCTGATTTGGTTGCCATGGCTGCTGCACAACATAGATCGATCATAAAATCCTGCAACATCATCTACAGCTTTCCTGAATCAAGAGGGTCGAAAATGAGACTCCGTGGGGAAGTGTGTCAGTGTTTTAGCAGTGGGTGCGGTTGAAATTGCCACTGCAGTGATGGCCAGGTATGATTATTTGCAGTAGGGTGGCATAGCTCCATTGATTGATAAGATGTCAGAGGAAGACAAGAGCAATTTTAAAGGAGTGTGAGCATGCCTCAGCTTCTAAACTGTTGCACCAAAATGAAACATTTTTGCCCCATTTAGACTGCAGACAGGAGGCAGGATGAGTTAATTTTTTTAATAATTGGCAGAATGTAACATCAGATGCAGATGTGCACTGGGCACAGTCAAAAGGGAAATGTTCTAGAGTTCCAGGAGAAACCACCTCTCATCCTCCAAGGAAGGAGAAACACAAGCATCTAAAATATCTGGGCTTGGAGATTTTCAAGCTGTTAAGGAAATGTGTCTAAAGGAAAGTTCCAGTCTCCGATAAAGGTCTGGGATTTTAATTAAGATTCTTTCTCATACTAAAGACATCTGGTGACTGCTGCCCAGTGCTGGATTTAAGACACCTTTACAAATATCACAAAAACAGAGTTTTCGTAAGATCACGCTCCAGGAAATACTACCATTCATCATGAAGGGAGATTTCCAGGCTTCACTGGATCTGGAACATGGCTATTTCAACATTCCAATGCACACAAAGCACAGGACATTCCTTTGTTTCGTGGTAGGAGGCCTCCTTTTTAAATTCAGGGCTCTATGTTTTCTCAGAAGTCTAACGCTTGAGTTTTCCAAGATTACTTGGTGCTGGTGCCTGCTTATATATGAAGAAAAGGTGGTGTGGTCTACCATTATCTAGACGATTGGTCAATCAGAGTACGTACCCAGCAGGGAGACCTGAATATGCCAAGGAAGCTGTGCAGTCGTTGACAAACCTGGGGTCTGGCAATCAATATAAGGGTGTGGGTTCTGAGTCCGACCAAGGACATTATGAACATATTCATAGAGGCATTGTAGAATTACTGGCAAAACCACCACCTCATCTTTCAAGGAAGGAGAACCCAATTGTCTAAAAGAACTGGTCATTGAGTTTATATAACTGTTAAGGAAGTGTGCTATGGAGAAAGTGGTAGCCTCAGAAAAAGGTCTGGGATTTTATTTGAGATTCTTTCTCATACTAAAGAGATCTGGTGATTTCTGCCAAGTGAAAGGCACCCAAACAAATATCTCAGAAAACAGGGATTTGTTTATGATAATGTTTAAAGAAATACTGGTGCTTATCATGAAGTGAAATTTTCTTCTTTCATTGCAACTTGATGACACCTGTTTCAACATTCCAGTAAATACAAAGGACAGGACATTTTTCGTTTCTTGGTGGTGGGCCACAATTTCCAATGAAAGGCATTACCGATTAGGCTAATGTTAGCCCTTCAAGTTTTCAACAAGTGATTGGCACCGGTAGCTGCTTATCTTCAAAGACTGGGTTATCTCTTGTACTGTAATCTAGCCAATTGGTTAATCCGATAGGAAGCCTTGAATATGCCAGGGAAACCTGTGGAGAGGCTGACAAACAGGGGTGTGGCAACCAATATAAGGAAGTCTATTCTGAGTCCGACCTACGCAATAGGAAGCCTTAAATATGCCAGGGAAACCTGTAGAGAAGCTGACAAACAGGGGTGTGGCAACCAATATAAGGAAGTCTATTCTGACTCCGACCAATTATATTATATTTCTAAAAGCCAGAAATTGTACAAGTGAAAGAACAGTGTTTCCTTCTCTGCAGAGAGGTAACAAACTAATGTGATGTGTCTCGTGTTGTCAAAGCAAAAAGCAACAGCTGTTGTATTCCTCTTAGGGTGTCCATAACGGGCTTTCCAGTATCATGTCCTTATATAGGCACAATTCGCCCTGCCCTTATATAGGCATAAAATCCCAGCCCTTATTTAGGCATTAAACCGTGCGCTCCAAATACAGGCATGGTCTCTGACATCCGTCCACCCTAACGTCACAACGAGTTCTTGAAGAACAGACCCTTAGGCTGCGGGAGTTTCCCTAGTCCAGGACTATTGATTTCTTCAAGGACTCATATATTATGTATGAACCGTTATTCCTTAGGGGTTCATCCATGACGTCTTTCGCTGTCCGACTCACGTCAATACTAAACATTCCTAGGTACTCTCAGGTATAAATATACCTTCCCTAGCCCTTGTAAACTAGAAGAGACCTCGACTTCAGAGGAGCCCGTATCCCGGCCTGACGCACTGAGAAGACGCTGTCATCCCTGCACGCAGAGAATCCAGCTTCCAGTGATCTGACTTCCCTTGCGGGGTGTTGGAGTTCGAGTCTGGCAAAGAGATTCCTACCTCTCTCATTCTTCAGGTATGGAGCTGACAAGAACCTAGAGGGACTCTTGGCATACTAGGCATACTAGACTTAACATACTCTTAGTATACCACAGTAAGGAATACTTCACCTACTTCATACCTCTCCCTACACCTAAGTTAGGTTAGGCACATTGGGGTAGAACTAGCTTAGCAACGCATCGTATGAGTACTCGCATTTTTAGTCTGTGTTATTTATGTAACAGCATATGTACTAAAAGATAATGCTAACGCAGTATTATTTATTTCTACTGCTCACACTGTACATTATTTATCTCGCATACTGTCTTGTGATCGTAACAGCACATTTTACTTACACCAGAAACAAGACTGTTCAATAAACCTTTTATTGAACACGCCCGTCTGTTCTTTCTGTGTAACTTGGAGAAAACTAAGCATGCACGACTGAGCTGAGTGAAATAGTTATCTATTGTTTCCACGACTCTGGGACACGTTCTGATTGTAAAGGGAAACACAGTGGTCATGTCTTTGCGGCTGCCAGAAACTACTCCCTTCTTATTGTCAAGGAGTTTCTAGTGGCCTCTGAGCTAGCTGGCACAAGTAATTAAGTTTAATATACTCGATAGGGACATACTGACCTTAGTCCTATGTCAAACCTATAGGATATATTATTCCAATGCGCAGAGCCTATTAGGGAAATAGGAGCTACACTACATGGCGCCCAACGGTTTGGTAAGGCAGTAATTCAACGTTAGATACTGAGTAACTCAGCCGTGCTTTTTCTTCTCAAGACCCCTACCCATATACTCCAAAAGACGTCTGGAGTGGGCAGGGTTAAGTATCCACCACGGCTACATAGGGCAGTACCCTATATATTAGCTGTTTGGTTTGCTCAACGTTGAAGGATACAGTGTTCCACAATATTGTGCACCTTATCTTTGTTTCCTTGAAACTTGTTCTACATTTTTCAAACAACAAAATGCCTGACAATGAAAATAACACCGAAAACGGTGGAGCTGCGGCTGACCCAGTCGTAACAGCTTTTAACTTTACAGGTTTAAATGAAACCGAGGAGGGTGTTATAGACATCCCTCAAAACTTAAGAAGAGCCATCACTCTAAAACTTATAAAACATGGCCTACCACCAAGAGGCGGTAGAGCAGTTTTCGTGATAGAGGCACATGAATCCTTTCAGACAGAGGTATTCTATTCATGGGTAATATTTCCTGAATCAAATTCAGTAACACACACGTTTCACTTCTACAAAGAAGATGATCCACCAGAGGAATACATTCCTTTCGAGGATATAGAAATTCCATTAACATACCAGGAGCATCAGCTCTGGTTTAAAGGCGCCCTAAAACATCACAAAAACATTACTAGGCTCGGTCCACTAGGTAGACCAGGAGCAACATGGGCGATTTTAGCCGGCTACACACCTCATCCTGACATTGAAGAAATGTCAAACGAGGAACTACTTACTCAACTCACAGAGTTAATAAAAATCTACAGACAATTGGTCCAATATGTCATGCGGACTTTTACAGTCAAACCACCATTAACAATTCCAAATCAAACCCCTCACCAGGGGAATACACTAAAAATTACACCACAGACTCTCTACGCAGTCACGGGTAAAATGCCCACAAAACGTGAGCAAATTCCATTCTGGATAGCTTCAAAAATTACTCAAATCGAAGCAGTATTTCCAAATACTAGCCCGTATGAGAAACACAGAATACTGACAATCAGTTTACCAATGGGGATCACACCACAACTGGAAGACTGCGCCACTTGGGGCTCAGTCTTTGCTGCCATCTATACTAAAACACATGGCATTCCGTCAATTGCGGTAATACCTGATGTCCTGAAACAAATTCAAAACGAATATGGGGCAGAGCCTGCTCTAAATTTAGGTATGAAATTACTGAAAAATTTCGACCAGGTCTCAACAATAATATGATCTAATATTAAAGGAGAGGCAGCAGCAGTTGCGATCCGCCAAAAACTAAGGGAATTTGATGTTACAGAACATCAAACTGAGCTACCCAGAATAATTGAACAATCTTATGCAGAATTTGGCAGAGATAGTTTGGGTGGAAGACCAGTGAAGTCGAAACTATCTGAAAGTCCTGAAAAGGACTCAATTAAACAAACTCCTACATCTTCTAAAAAGAAGTGGGAGACTAATAAACAAAATTCAAATGAGAAACGTTCTCAATCTCGAGGTAGGTCTCCTCAAAAGGAGCCCTCTGAAAGGAGGTATAACCTCAGGAATAGGGATAATTTGAGAAAACCTGACAGGTATCAAGATACTGATACACGTTCCTCTCGTCCCTTTCAGATCTCATCACAGACTTCGGAAAGAAGAGGACGATCGGAACATAGAGAAGAACGCGTGAAATCGAAAGACGACAAACACACTCCAAAAACTAAAGTAAAACCTCAATTCTCCAAAAAGAAAGTAGCAGGTCTAAAGATCAGACATGCCGAGAATACTGAGAACACAACTCAAGAACGGAGAATGGGCTCAGACAATGCTGGACAGTGCAGCAGAAGTCACAATAGTTTGCCAGAACCTGAGGGAACTTCTGGAGATAGTGGACTTGAATGAGTACATCACAGTTGAGACTGTAGACACCAGGGTTAGTACTCCACAAAAGTTATTTGAAATAACACTCCGGATGGAGGGAGACAAACCCAGACAGGTGAAAGCACTTTTTTGGGAAAGACTATCAAAGGGCTATGACATACTTCTAGCAGAAAAGGACTGGCCACCACAATTTGTCAGGGAGTGCCCACATGGCGAGGACATTATTATGTCTGCCTTCTCCAACCATATTCCAATAAATCTAAAATATACATATGCCAGGAAATGGGCAGTAGCCCAGGCCCCAGCATTATATAAAAATCATGTAGGATGGGATGAGGACTCACCTCACCATAAAATACATCTGAAACATGAACCTACTGCACAAAGGCAGTACCCTATAAAGCAAGAAGCTAAAAAACAGGTCAGGGAGATCTTAGATCAACTTGAATATCAAGGGGTGATTGAAACATGCACCTCCTCAATGAACAATCCTTTGTTTCCTGTCTCCAAACCAGACAATACATATCGTCTAGTTTTGGACTACAGACACCTAAACACTTGTTCTAAAACTTTTGCAGTGCAAAATGTACATAGCACAGCATTAATGAATAACATTGTGCGTAAAAAATATAAAACAACATTAGACATCTCAAATGGTTTCTTTTGTCAAAACATAGCACCTGAAAGCAGGTACTTAACAGCATTCTCCATAATGGGGACCCAGCGTCACTTTTGTCGACCCCCACAAGGGTTCAAAAACAGACCAGGTTTATTCTCAGCGAGGGTAATGGAGTTACTACAAATTTATGACAATGAGGCATTGTCCTAGGTCGATGACATTTATCTGACAGACGATGACCTGGAAAAACACTTGAACAGGGTGAGCACCATTATATTGGGTTTCGCCTCTGAGGGCTACAAGTTCAACTTTAAAAAGTCCAGAATTGCCCATCTCAATGTCCTATTTCTAGGATATGAGCTTTCAAGTGAAGGCAAGAGCTTGGCAGCTAACTTTTTAGAAAAGTGTGCGCTGCTCCAACCTCCAAAAACGCTAAAAACTTACAATCCATCCTGGGTTTCCTAAATTTTGGAAGAACATACATTCTAAATTATGCAGAAAGGGTTAAACCTCTCTACGCATTAATCAAACCTGATTTTTCGATCAGAAACTGGACACAGGAACACACAGAAATCTTGCGTTCACTCCAGGCTAACATGTTAGCAACAACTCACTTACAAACACGCGTAAGTCAACGCAATTTGGTGATCCGAATAATTTCGGGTCAATGCGGATTCACCTACTTAACTTTCAATGAGGGTGATAAAATACCAATTGCATGCAAATCTCATTTGTACACACAAGCGGAAATGCGCTTCAGTTCAACTGAAAAAATTCTAACAGCAGTTCAAACCGCTGTAGCAAAAGAAAGAGCCTTAGCCCAAGGGAAACGCATTATTGTCGTAATCCCAGTACCAGCTTTAGAAGCGGTCACAAAAGCGAGCATTCCAAATGCTAAAGCATTACATCCAAGATGGATACAATGGGTTAATTCTCTTGCTGCAACAGATGTTGAATATGTTTTTGATCCAGATTTAAAAACACAAGCATTCCTGCAATACGAACATGAATGTCCTCTGCCTACTGAAATTCTGCCTCTCGATCAGTACGAATTCATAATTTACACTGACGGATCCGCACAACCCGCAATAGGGAGTAAGCAAGCTTACAGTGCAGCGTGTGCAATCGTTAAAGGTCGCATGCGAAATGGCATCTTCAGACCTATGGTCACAAAAACACAATCTCTAGGGGATTGTACAGCTCAGCGAGCTGAACTACAAGCATTCAAACTGGCACTTGAAAGTACAGATCGAGAATTCCCCACACTAATAGTGTGCGATTCCTTTTACTGTGTTCAGTCGTATAATGACTATATACAAAACTGGCTTGAAAATGGTTTCAAAGATGCGAAAGGTGGCACAATAAAGCACAAATTGCTTTGGGAACAAGTAGTTCAGTTGAAAAACGAACTACCAAAGGCTCACGTGATCCACACACTGAGTCATCAACGTGATGGCGTTCACGTTGCAGGGAATTCATTGGCTGACGAAGCCGCAAAGGGGCTGTGCAAACGGCTTCCGTAGCTGCGATCACTCGTTCAAAAACAAAAATAGACGGTGAGATAATGTTGGCTGTCAATGCTTCGAGCAAAGGCAGCAGTGCAGCGTTACCAAAAAAGTTTCCACTCAAGTACTCTTATGTAATTGATGCGAACAACGTTCCTTTTGCTCGAATCCCTGGAGTGGGGGATAGGGTAATTCCAAACATGGAACGTAGAGCAGCCTTGATTTATGAAACACATTTGGGGGAGGGTCTGTCACATCAAGGGATCTCTAAAACAATTTTGACGTTAAAAGAGATGTACTGGTGGCCTGGAATGAATACAGAAATTCACATATTCATCAACAACTGCTTAGACTGTAAATTACAGCGAGAGAGCCACCAGACACCATGCTGCGAATGCGGCAACCCAGTACAGACACCATTGTTAGACAGCATTCGTCTATCTACGCGCCTGCGTCCTACTGGACAAAGGTATTCCCACAAATACTGAATCTAGGTTCCTATGGTTATGGCCTCAGCGCTCAGCTGACGCTCGAACTGTTATAAAAGATTTGCGAGTCTTTATCGGCATATACGCAATAGGCACGCTACATTCTGACCAGGGTCCTGCGTTTAGCTCTAGGGCTTACAAAGAAGCCATGGCCAGTCTGGGCGTTGCATTGCGGTACTCCTCTCCATTCCATCCTGAGGGAAATTCTGTTGTGGAAAGGAAAACCGAGACATAAAGCAGTCTATAACAGCTAGAGTATTAGGTTCGGGTGATGGGTGGGTCAAACACCTTAGTGGGGTCCAACGTGCATTGAACAATCTGCCAAGAAGTTCTCTAGGGGGGGTCACTCCATACGAGGTCCTATTTGGGACAAGAATGTGGGTACCAGACCTTGAACACGTAGGCACAGTGGTGGAAAATAAACCCTTTGATATTTGGCTGTTTTACAGGACTTAAACAAATTAAGAACGAAACAAAGCAACGTATTCCTACAGCCAACCACCACTGGGAATCAACCGGCTGTCCCAGCAAGGCCTGTCTGGATTCCAAAAGTTGGGGATCTAGTCAGAGAAAAAATTGCGGACAAGAAAGAATTTGGACCTTCTTACAGACGACCAGTACCTGTCCTAGCAGTTCAAGGAACAAGAACAGTACTTCTGCCGCCCCTTGCTGGAAGAAAGGAGAAAAGATTTGTGTCCATCGACCTGATCAAACCACAGTATGTGGCCAATACTAAATAGTAGGCCTCGTGGACTCCGACCTAGTAGCAGACGCACTCCTCTCGCTACTATCCAAGAGGTTCAGACTGAAAGACTGATAACAATCGAGAATTCAGCTGTAACTGATGGAGGACTAAGCAACAACGCTATGGAACTCATCCCTCTTGACAACCAAGTAACAGTTCGTCCAAATACACCTGTCTACATCAACGTGGCAAGTGATGAACTGGTTCCAGTGATTTCTACAAATCCTGATGCAATTCCAACAATTGATAGAACTGCTTCTGGCTATTTCATTAACTTTGATACGTTCTCAGAAGATCCGAGTGAACCTGAAACGACGCCAGCATCATTGAAATTCAAGCAGCAAGTACAAGACTTTCTTCACTTTCTGAAAAAGACTTATTTGGTTTCTCCATGGATTGAACTCTGGATTACATCTGGACTTTTTGTTTTCCTGCTCTGGCTAGCTTTGGTAACAACTGTGAGCGTGCTTATAAGTGGCAGATACATCCATGTGAACACTGAAGGAAAGGACGTGAACGTACTTTTGAAACCTCATAAATCTTCCCATCGTGAAGCAAGAGACTTGTCATCAGTGAACATCACAGCTGTTCCTATACATGATGGTATAGTGTGGGACAAAACAGATTTTGAAATATTCGGTCCGACGGAACAATTGAACATTCCACATTTGTTTAAAATTTCACTAAGTGATCTAATTACGTCCAGTACCTATTCAGATGACTGGGACTTTGAGACTGTAAGTGACATTATGTTTGACCTAGAAAAATCTGCTGCATTTTCTAAAAATGAATATTTAGAGGGTTCATCAGACTATGAACAACTGTATTGTTATAACCACTATGGTCATCATTATTTGCATAAAACTGCATATCCAAGAAATGTGTTTATGTTTAACCAATGGGAACATTGTCCTACACCACCTAAAGGTAGTTCAAAAACATTTGCTAGTAAATTTCCATATTTTTCAGGTTACAATACATCTGATCCAGAAATGTTTTACTATAAAAATGTAAACAAGACAGGACTGAAAATTATGTTAACAAATACAAAACAGATTTACTCTGTATTATTTAATGCCCAACTGTCTAGACAGGGTTTCGACTTTTGGAAAGACACAATAGACACAAAAACTGTGTGGGGTACTAAAGAATGGCAAGTGCAGGGGATAGAAGCTTTATTTAGAGCCTGCATAATCCCTGAGCAAATAATGTTTTTGAATGAAACCATCCAACAAACATCTTGTCTTGGATTAGCCAAGATCAAAGATATGAACACACCTTCTGTACCAGCACCTGCAAAAAATAACGAAACACAGGCAGTGGTGACAGTTGACAATATACTACAACTCAACAGATCTAATCCTGATTGGAAAAAATGGTTGATCTGGCCCACAGACACGAATAACTGTCAGGAAAGATTCCTGAATAAAACTCAGGGCTTTACTATTCAGAGGCCAGACCCAAGATACGTCCAAAGACAACATCCGGGGTTGTAACAACATACAGGGGCCGATTCTGATCTCGGCCGGTAGGGCTCCGAATCGGATTCGGATTTACCGGATCCGATTCGGAGCCCTGTTTCCCGACCGAATCGTACGCGGGTCCGGCCGAGCGAGTACGATGCAGGCACCCGCGAAAACTCCAACCGACTCGAACGCGGCTTCAACACGCTCCGACCGACTCGCATGGACACGACTCGCACCGCGCTATGGAGATGTTTCCCGGCCGGGTAAGTACGATGCGCGCCGCGAGCAGTCCGATCGACTCGCGCCGTCCGGCTCGAAAAAGCTGTCGGAGCCGGACTTTGGGGGTCCGCCTCGGACCCCCCTGTACGCGTAGGCGCGCGAGTCGCACACAGGGGGACCCATGGGTCCCCCTACCTGTGCGTGTACGGCGCGAATCGCTTTGCCGCGCACACGCTGTAGGGGGCGCCCTTGTCCGCCTCGCACCCATTGAGTCAATGGGAGCCCGCGTACGCGTTGTACGACAGGCTCCCATTGACTTCAATGGGAGTCCGACCGACTCGAGTCCGATGGCATGCGTGCGCATCGTACTCGATCGGTCGGACTGCCCGAGTCCGATTCGGTCGGAAATCTCTCCGGGTCCGGCTCGGTCGGAGAGATTTCCGGCCCGAATCGGAATCGGCCCCACAGTGTAGGAAAATGATGCCTCGATTGGCTGCATAAGTCTACACTACAGGATGTGAAACAACACTTAACCTTACTTAAAGAGGACGCAGACCTTAGGGATTTCTTGCTTGGACCAAGAAAACAGCGTCAAAAACGTTTCATATATGCCGGCATTTATGCTGCCTACAATGAAGCATGGAAAGTATCACAGATGGAGGCTGCAGAACGAATACGTGAACTTGATCGTATTAATTTAGAGAAAACACTCTCTGTGGTCGACAATGGGTTAACAACTGTGTCCTCCAGAATATATTCATTGGATGGCATTGTATCCTCTGCTATCGACATACTAGAACAAGATTTGGCGATGTTACAACAAGGCCAATCTCAATTACGTTCTATTATGTTATTAAGCTGGACGCTGCAATCTTTGCGAGCTGGCTATGTGCCTTGGCGTTTTATCAACACAACGGCTCTGTTTGCAGAATACAATCTCACTGATAAACAGATCGAACTGGCACAAAGAGGAGCAAAGTATACAGTGCTGAGCATTGAAAAATTGGAGAAGTTACCATTCACAGTGGCAGAAAAACCAGCTACAGAATGGCTTATTTATGGAAAAATAACATTACCTGTGAGTACTTTTCAGTTTCAGTATTGCCTCAGACAAATGCAAGCAGGCAAATATGAAATGTTGGGTAAGGAATACATTAAGACATCTTGGGATTTACCGTATACATTTAGATGTTGGAGTGGGGATCGTGAAGTGTTTTTGAGCGGTACAAACTGTAAACGTGCACTAAGCGGTTCGCTTATATGTCAGGACATTTCCTTACACGGGGCTTGTAATGGTTCTGTGGCAAATTTGTCTTGCCATCAGCAGGGTACACCAGCTGCTGTGATTAATCCAACGTTTGGACAACTTTCTAATGGGAGTTACCTCATGTTGAATGATCAGAGTTGCTGTGGCATGCTGCCAGGCATCCCATATCTAGTAACGGTCAACTCCAGGGTCACTTGCTGTATGCAAGTATTGTTTGCCCCAATAGACACAGTCAGGGAGTCGCTCTATGGCCTTCGCTGAACGTCTCTTTTATAAGATTTGATACTTTAAGCAGAATGAAAGCCATGCTTTTACAGCAAACAGTGCCTTTGACCTCGGCCAAAGAAACCTATGATCTACAAATAGCAAGGACTTCGGCTGAGATACAGACTTTAATACGTACAAACTGCCCTATACATTTCGTAGAAATGATATCACGTATCTTCAACATGTCTGATACAACTGGAATTGTACATGTATTTAAGAGCATCTGCTCCGGTCTGTTAGCACCTTTCTAGGCCATACTGGAATCATCCCGAACTTTGCACATTCGGTGTTTGGTGACATACCATTAATTCTAGCACTTGTTGCCGGAATTCTATTTTTCTTGCTGCTATTGCGCTATGGCCAGCCTATTCGCCGACATCACTCCGAGCGAAATGGAGAAAGCTCTCCTTGAACGAAAGTGCCGTGAGCAAATAGTAGAGCTTTTGGGCATAAATCGTCTACGGGACCTTAATACTACGTGGTTCCTGTCATTCAGACCAATCTGGCAAGATTGAATCTTACCTGTTCTACGATGCCTGCTATGCGGTGTAGAATGCGTGTTGGACACCTGTCTAACATTTCCATCGGATACGCCAAAGGATGTCGATACTCTGCTGGACCAGATAACAGCCCATGCTATGTGTTGTCCCCAGAGGCTTCCTATCCTGATGTCAGCATTCATTGAGATCTCACAGACGCTTCCGGCTGCTGCTGAGGTACGAGAAAGAACTACAGGCACACAGGTAACAACGGACGCGAACATTGCTGCTGCGACCAATGCTGAAAGCGATGCTTCTCATCTCTGTGCAATTAATCTGCTTCACGAGGTGTTCCAACTCACACCAACTACAGTGGATGATGTTTTGTCTATAGAAATAGATGATCTCATGTTTACACCAGACCCGTAACCTGACTCTGATTCAGCATACAGTGTTCCAGAGATGCAGTAACAATTTGGCCTTCATTTTTCAAAAACAAACTTGGAACTCTACCAAAATTGAACTTTTTTCCAATTTTTCGAACAAAAATGGCACTTCAATCTGCTTAAAGTAGAACTAGCCTTATAGTACAGACTTGGCGGTCCTTCCACAGACATTTAGGGGCCGATTCCGATCTCGGCCGGTAGGGCTCCGAATCGGATTCGGCTTTACCGGATCCGATTCGGAGCCCTGTTTCCCGACCGATCCGTACGCGCGTCCGGACGAGCGAGTACGATGCGAAATCACCGACCGACTCGTCCGGGCATCCCGACCGCTCCGACCGACTCGTTCCCGGCTCGAACCGCACCGACCGACTCGCTCGGACTCGACTCGCACCGCGCAATGGAGACGTTTCCTGGCCGGGTGAGTACGATGCGCGCCGCGAGCAGTCCGACCGAGCCGTGCACTCCGGCTCGAAAGAGCTGTCGGAGCCGTACTTTGGGGGTCCGTGTCGGACCCCCCTGTACGCGTAGCCGCGCGAGTCGCACACAGGGGGGACCCATGGGTCCCCCCTACCTGTGCATGTACGGCGCGAATCGCTCGCCGCGTACCCGCTGCAGGGGGCGCACTTGTCCGACTCGCACTCATTGAGTCAATGGGAGCCCGCGTACGCGTTGCACGACCGGCTCCCATTGACTTCACGGGAGTCCGACCGACTCGGGTCCGATGGCATACGTGCGCATCGTACTTGTTCGGTCGGACTGCACGGGTCCGATTCGGTCGGAAATCTCTCCGGGTCCGGCTCGGTCGGAGAAATTTCCGGCCCGAATCGGAATCGACCCCTTAGTCATCTTATGTGTCTAAAAACAGTTCATTGATTTTCATGACATGAAATGACTTTGATTTTTTGAACAACTTATGGATCATTTTTTTTGTCAAATGTAAATATTACTGCTTTTTTCATTCCAATTGCATTTATTTTTAACACTATATGCCTGAAATGGAAAAGCTATTGCTTCAAATGTACAGTACCTTTTGCATTTTATACTATGTTTTTTAATATTTTTAAGAAATATTTTTGATATATGCGGTACTCCATTTTTATGTTTAGCATTTTTAAATGTTTAGCATTTTAGTATTATCGTATACACGAAGATGGAGTGGGTGTTGTATTCCTCTTAGGGTGTCCATAACGGGCTTTCCAGTATCATGTCCTTATATAGGCACAATTCGCCCTGCCCTTATATAGGCATAAAATCCCAGCCCTTATTTAGGCATTAAACCGTGCGCTCCAAATACAGGCATGGTCTCTGACATCCGTCCACCCTAACGTCACAACGAGTTCTTGAAGAACAGACCCTTAGGCTGCGGGAGTTTCCCTAGTCCAGGACTATTGATTTCTTCAAGGACTCATATATTATGTATGAACCGTTATTCCTTAGGGGTTCATCCATGACGTCTTTCGCTGTCCGACTCATGTCAATACTAAACATTCCTAGGTACTCTCAGGTATAAATATACCTTCCCTAGCCCTTGTAAACTAGAGGAGACCTCGACTTCAGAGGAGCCCGTATCCCGGCCTGACGCACTGAGAAGACGCTGTCATCCCTGCACGCAGAGAATCCAGCTTCCAGTGATCTGACTTCCCTTGCGGGGTGTTGGAGTTCGAGTCTGGCAAAGAGATTCCTACCTCTCTCATTCTTCAGGTATGGAGCTGACAAGAACCTAGAGGGACTCTTGGCATACTAGACTTAACATACTCTTAGTATACCATAGTAAGGAATACTTCACCTACTTCATACCTCTCCCTACACCTAAGTTAAGTTAGGCACATTGGGGTAGAACTAGCTTAGCAACGCATCGTATGAGTACTCGCATTTTTAGTCTGTGTTATTTATGTAACAGCATATGTACTAAAAGATAATGCTAACGCAGTATTATTTATTTCTACTGCTCACACTGTACATTATTTATCTCGCATACTGTCTTGTGATCGTAACAGCACATTTTACTTACACCAGAAACAAGACTGTTCAATAAACCTTTTATTGAAAACGCCCGTCTGTTCTTTCTGTGTAACTTGGAGAAAACTAAGCATGCACGACTGAGCTGAGTGAAATAGTTATCTATTGTTTCCACGACTCTGGGACACGTTCTGATTGTAAAGGGAAACACAGTGGTCATGTTTTGCGGCTGATTCTACCCTGCTAATGGATTTTTATTTTTTGTTGTAGTGATAATTGTGTTTAAAGTATAATAGTGTTCCATGAGGGTGTCAACCAGGAGCATGACAAAAGCATCAACAAGCAGACAATGAACCTGGTGGTAAATCTAACAGATGAAAATCTCACCGCTGCCCAAATTTCAGTTCTGGAGAAAGGACTAGGGTTTGTGCCGACGTCGAACATGGATAAATTCTTATTATGCAAGGAAATGCAAGAATTTATGAGAAGATTGAAATTACAAATCTTTTTCAAGGATAAAGAAAAAATTGAGATACAAGAAGGGGACACAGGTTTAAAACCTAAATCCACCTTTACACCGCCTGACTCCACTCTTCCTATTGAATTGCTCACTTTTGAGAAAGCAGTCATGAAGGACCTGGAGGATTTAGACCCTATCACCAATCGAGTTTTTCAGAACATAACCAATGAAGAAAGAAAAGCGATACGAGAACTGAGCAATAACCCCAAGCTAGTGATAAAACCTGCAGATAAGGGGGGCGATAGTCATACAATCTGCGGACCAATATGATCAGGAATGCAGACGCCTCCTCCAGGATCAGAGGAATTATGAAATCCTAAGTCGGGATCCAACAGAAAGGATAAAAGTAAAAATAACGAGCATGGTGGAGGAAGCATTGGCTCATGGATGGATGACCAAAAAAGAGGGTGATTTTCTGATCCAAGATTCACCCGTGACACCATACTTATACACAATTCCAAAGATACATAAAAGTCTGGAAAAACCTCCAGGTCGCCAAATTGTGTCTGGAATAGCATCTATTTTGGAACCAGTCTCGAGATTTGCAGACGCGTACTTAAGACCGATGGTACAAAAAACATCTACCTATCTAAGGGACACTAAAGATGTCTTAGTACTCTTAGAAAATCTCCCTTTGACCCTCTACATCAACTTATGATCAGTTGTGATGTTGAAAGTCTATACACCAGTCTCCCCCACAATGAGACTCTAAATATCATTGAAGAAGTACTTTTTGACACAGATTGGGATTACCAAACCCCTAGGAATGTCATCATGGAATGTTGTAATCTGGCACTGAGAGAGAACTTTTTTGAGTATAACCAGACTTTATATCTTCAGAAGCATGGGACCAGCATGGGGAGCATTTTTGCTCCCAGTATAGCTGGTCTCTATGTTCATCATCTGGAAAAAACAAAAATTTTGCACCCTGATAATCCCTTTTACAACCAGATAACCACCTGAAAACGGTATATTGATGATATACTTATCATCTGGGATGGGGATGAGGTGATAGCCAAACGTTTTATTACCTGGCTCAATTACCAAGATGATTTCTTAAATTTCACCAGTGTTATGTCCAATAAAGAACTGATCTTCCTTGACCTGAATATATCACCGAGGGAAGGGAGACTCGTGACCACAACACATTTCAAAACTACATCTAAGAATTGTTTACTGTTATACAAAAGCTTCCATCCAAAACATCTACGGGATAATCTCCCCTATGGTCAATTCTTACGTCTTAGACGCAACTGCACTGAAGTTACTGACTTTAAAATACAATCAGAGGATCTCAAAAAGAAACTTGATGCAAGACAATACCCGAAAAGGGTAATAGATCAGGCATACAAAAGAGCACGTAATAACTGCAGAGAGAGTCTTTTGGAACCTGCCCAACCCAAACCTGAAGATAGACGGCCATTTTGTATAACAACATACAACGCCAGTTCTAATCAGGTCACCAAGATCATCAATAAGCACTGGCGGATCCTAAACAGTGGTGGGATGAATCTCCCGAAACCAATTTTTTCACACAGACGGGGAAAAAGCATTCGTGACATGGTTGTACACACCAGACCACGGCAGATTAAACCAACGGGCCAATCAACAGCAATGGCGAAAATACAAGGACACCACCCATGTGGGAAATGTATAGTTTGCCAACTAACAAAGAGAAGCAAGGAAATCATTTTTCTTAATGGTACGAAGTGGGAACAGAGAAAATTTACCACTTGCAATAGTAATAATGTAGTATACCTTATCATTTGTCCTTGTCCCCTGGAATATGTAGGGATGACAACACGTCCAGTCAAAATAAGGATAGGAGAACATAAGAGTAACATCAGGTGCAAAAAAAGCACCACAAAAATGGCATCCCATTACCTGGAAAAAGGACACACGCCAGAGGACATCTCTTGGACAGTGATTGAACAGGTCTCTAATGAAAAGTACCTTTTTGAGAAGGAACAGAGATGGGTGTTCCGTCTAAAGACGAATATCAATGGTTTAAACGATGATATTCCATGGGGCCAATTATGAACATTACTATGATCACGGGACTATTAGAGAACATGTAGTCCTTGACATGATATATAGTGTTTTTTTCCCCTTTTTCTTGGCTCCAGTGAACATCTGAGGCCATTTCTTTTTGTATATCTTTCTCTTTCCTCAAAATTATTTTTCGTTCAAATTATTTTTCAGTCATGATACGACAACAATAAGTGTTGACGAACTATTTTTGGTTTACCCTCCATTAGTAAGAATAAGATCATGAAAAAGTGCCAATCCTTAATAAATTATTATTAGATCGTTCAAGGCACTATAACAATGCTTATGAATCAATATACTTCTGTGCAATATGCCTCTGTAACGTTGTATACAGATATATATATTAGCCATCAAGAAAGGAAAAAAACGGCGTTTTTTCAAACAGGAAGTGGCCTTTTTTTCAATAGAGCACCGGCACAATATTGGCGGCCATTTTGTCAATGCTTAGCATTCTAGTTGTTTCAAAAACCGGTTCGCGGTTTTTCTTTCAATTACACTTCAGATAAATACTGGCTGTGAACGCATTCACATCGTTCCACGGAGCTGTACGGAGGTATTTACAGGCGGGGGTATAGCCTCTCTCATGTGAGTAAGACTTGAGCAGGTCTCTAAACGCTGCTCGTTTTTTTGCGCATGAAGTTTTTTTCTTCAGATCTCTCTTTATAATGCATGAAGGGATCGGCGAAACACTAATAAGATGTGACCTTTAATTTACCTACAGTGATTATCTTAAGGCAACCTCCTCTTCGGTGCAAGCTCATGAAGCCTGGTTATGAATCAAAATAGCGTATGTACATTGTGCTTTTAGCTCCTCTATTTATAACAACTTAAAATTGGCACAAGGTAATATGAGAGTGAGAAAAATATATCACAAAAAATACATCACGATATGTAACACGTACAGTGTTTTGACATGAAAAGTAGTTCTGTTTTTCCTCATTTATGAACTCACTTGAAATGAACGATTGAGTTTATTTTTTCAATAGTCAGTCCTGGAGTACTAAGCATATAGAACCATTGACAAATGAATGAAAAAATTGAACGAAAATTGTGAGTGTGTGTGTGATCGTTTTCTGTGTTCTTTTAGAGTATTTTTACAGCTAACTATCATTAAGGTACTAACTTTTGGGCACATCAACTATTGGTAAACATTGCCGAGTGTTGTGCACCAGAGACTCGATAAAATATATCACGGCAACATTGTGATTCCACGTTATGGTGTTGTGTTTACTATTGACAATCTAATGGGTTGTTTAATGTTTTCTTTCATCATTACAGGTTTCTTGAAAACTATTAGGGGTAATTTTACCTTTTCTTTTTAGACATGTTTATTTTTTCATGTCTTATTTAAAAGTTAGGCATACAACATATATAAATTAAGTAATATATCTTGAGTGCAGTAGAGATTAGAATAGGTCCTGAAGAGTAAGCAGTGGGGACTGCTTACGAAACATGTCGACCCAGTAGAGGGAATCGCATAAGAGTATACCCTCTACACATCTCTCCCCTTTTTAATTTCTTTTTAATGTTTCCAGCTAGGGAAGTGAATAAAATGTGTTTTTTCCACTAGCCAGGGAATTTTTAAACCCTTTTGATTTATCACAGATCCTACCACTCTCACTACCCACACTACACATAGCCTAATTTTCACTAATATAGTGCTCCCGCGTATCCGCAGGTTGTAGCACGCCCCGTCCCGTAGAGAGACGGGAAGACCCCCATGATGAAGCATGACACTATGGGATTCATAGTGTGTGAGGGGTATTTAAAAAACATTTAGTTTTCCCATGACACTTCATGGAACACTATTATACTTTAAACACAATTATCACTATAACAAAAAATAAAAATCCATTAGCAGGGTAGAATCATATTGTTTATGAGATAGCTTAATCAGGAGGTAGATTCTATCCCCATACCTCTTTACTCCCCCCCCATTTGTTATTTTTCATAGTTTTGACAGCGCACAGCTGTGGGAGTTATTCCTAATACCATATCAAGCAGGGGTGTTTTAAAAGACACCTAATATTTGATCCTGCTGGTATATTTATCTGTAACATCCACTGATTTTTCACAGTTAGACGAAATTACACACACACACACACACACTATGGCAGAGAAGACAGGATTGACTTTCTCTGAAGAAGAAATAGAGCATATTATGTCAACACTGGGTAATTTTGAAGGTCTTAATACAGCGGAACCTTCTGTCGGTAATAATGACTGGGATGAAATAGAAGAATTAAGGCGTACCCAAATAAAAACTGCCCTCCATGGCTTACTAATGACAGAATATCTTAAAGTAAATGCAGCACCACAAGGACTGATTGTCCGAAATGAACCATATATTTTTCAACAAGATAAAAGCTTCAAGATAGATTGGTCACAAATATCGTGGCATTGCACGAGAGACTGGATTGTGCTAATAATAAAAACGGCAAGTAGACTAGCACAAGCATTGAAAGTGGAAATTCAGGAAATAGAAGTACGACTTAAAAGCTATGAATCACCAAGCACTTTCAAAAAACATCTTGAAGAATTAAATAAAACTTTGAACGATTTTGAATCAACATTGAAACAAAGTAAATATAACAAACTGAAAAAAGATACAAGCAGGTTCAATCATGAGAGGATATATCCTTATATTAAGGATGACTACAAGCCCAACCAACAAGAAACAACAGATGAAGATTCCTCTGACACAGGATCCAACAGCTCAGGCTCAAGCCGAGGTAAAGGCCCAAGGTATCAAGGAACAAGAAGTAATTACAGACGCCCATACCAACATGGACCGAGAGGTTGGGGCGATTTTCATGGGCCACCCATGTATTCGCCACAACATTTTGGGCCTCCTCCTCTTTTTCAACATCCCCAGGGAATATATCACCCATGGAATTACCCTCCTCAAGAATACACCTTCCATGATCAAACTCATTTGTTAGGATCACGCCAAGGAAGAAACAAAGGAAGGAATCGAAGAGGGAACAGTGTACACTGGATACCAAGGGAAGAGGAACAAGTGAGGGTGTCAACCAGGAGCATGACAAAAGCATCAACAAGCAGACAATGAACCTGGTGGTAAATCTAACAGATGAAAATCTCACCGCTGCCCAAATTTCAGTTCTGGAGAAAGGACTAGGGTTTGTGCCGATCGTCGAACATGGATAAATTCTTATTATGCAAGGAAATGCAAGAATTTATGAGAAGATTGAAATTACAAATCTTTTTCAAGGATAAAGAAAAAATTGAGATACAAGAAGGGGACACAGGTTTAAAACCTAAATCCACCTTTACACCGCCTGACTCCACTCTTCCTATTGAATTGCTCACTTTTGAGAAAGCAGTCATGAAGGACCTGGAGGATTTAGACCCTATCACCAATCGAGTTTTTCAGAACATAACCAATGAAGAAAGAAAAGCGATACGAGAACTGAGCAATAACCCCAAGCTAGTGATAAAACCTGCAGATAAGGGGGGGGCGATAGTCATACAATCTGCGGACCAATATGATCAGGAATGCAGACGCCTCCTCCAGGATCAGAGGAATTATGAAATCCTAAGTCGGGATCCAACAGAAAGGATAAAAGTAAAAATAACGAGCATGGTGGAGGAAGCATTGGCTCATGGATGGATGACCAAAAAAGAGGGTGATTTTCTGATCCAAGATTCACCCGTGACACCATACTTATACACAATTCCAAAGATACATAAAAGTCTGGAAAAACCTCCAGGTCGCCCAATTGTGTCTGGAATAGCATCTATTTTGGAACCAGTCTCGAGATTTGCAGACGCGTACTTAAGACCGATGGTACAAAAAACATCTACCTATCTAAGGGACACTAAAGATGTCTTAGTACTCTTAGAAAATCTCCCTTTTGACCCTCTGCATCAACTTATGATCAGTTGTGATGTTGAAAGTCTATACACCAGTCTCCCCCACAATGAGACTCTAAATATCATTGAAGAAGTACTTTTGACACAGATTGGGATTACCAAACCCCTAGGAATGTCATCATGGAATGTTGTAATCTGGCACTGAGAGAGAACTTTTTGAGTATAACCAGACTTTATATCTTCAGAAGCATGGGACCAGCATGGGGAGCATTTTTGCTCCCAGTATAGCTGGTCTCTATGTTCATCATCTGGAAAAAACAAAAATTTTGCACCCTGATAATCCCTTTTACAACCAGATAACCACCTGAAAACGGTATATTGATGAAATACTTATCATCTGGGATGGGGATGAGGTGACAGCCAAACGTTTTATTACCTGGCTCAATTACCAAGATGATTTCTTAAATTTCACCAGTGTTATGTCCAATAAAGAACTGATCTTCCTTGACCTGAATATATCACCGAGGGAAGGGAGACTCGTGACCACAACACATTTCAAAACTACATCTAAGAATTGTTTACTGTTATACAAAAGCTTCCATCCAAAACATCTACGGGATAATCTCCCCTATGGTCAATTCTTACGTCTTAGACGCAACTGCACTGAAGTTACTGACTTTAAAATACAATCAGAGGATCTCAAAAAGAAACTTGATGCAAGACAATACCCGAAAAGGGAAATAGATCAGGCATACAAAAGAGCACGTAATAACTGCAGAGAGAGTCTTTTGGAACCTGCCCAACCCAAACCTGAAGATAGACGGCCATTTTGTATAACAACATACAACGCCAGTTCTAATCAGGTCACCAAGATCATCAATAAGCACTGGCGGATCCTAAACAGTGGTGGGATGAATCTCCCGAAACCAATTTTTTCACACAGACGGGGAAAAAGCATTCGTGACATGGTTGTACACACCAGACCACGGCAGATTAAACCAACGGGCCAATCAACAGCAATGGCGAAAATACAAGGACACCACCCATGTGGGAAATGTATAGTTTGCCAACTAACAAAGAGAAGCAAGGAAATCATTTTTCTTAATGGTACGAAGTGGGAACAGAGAAAATTTACCACTTGCAATAGTAATAATGTAGTATACCTTATCATTTGTCCTTGTCCCCTGGAATATGTAGGGATGACAACACGTCCAGTCAAAATAAGGATAGGAGAACATAAGAGTAACATCAGGTGCAAAAAAAGCACCACAAAAATGGCATCCCATTACCTGGAAAAAGGACACACGCCAGAGGACATCTCTTGGACAGTGATTGAACAGGTCTCTAATGAAAAGTACCTTTTTGAGAAGGAACAGAGATGGGTGTTCCGTCTAAAGACGAATATCAATGGTTTAAACGATGATATTCCATGGGGCCAATTATGAACATTACTATGATCACGGGACTATTAGAGAACATGTAGTCCTTGACATGATATACAGTGTTTTTTTCCCCCTTTTTCTTGGCTCCAGTGAACATCTGAGGCCATTTCTTTTTGTATATCTTTCTCTTTCCTCAAAATTATTTTTCGTTCAAATTATTTTTCAGTCATGATACGACAACAATAAGTGTTGACGAACAATTTTTGGATTACCCTCCATTAGTAAGAATAAGATCATGAAAAAGTGCCAATCCTTAATAAATTATTATTAGATCGTTCAAGGCACTATAACAATACTTATGAATCAATATACTTCTGTGCAATATGCCTCTGTAACGTTGTATACAGATATATATATTAGCCATCAAGAAAGAAAAAAAACGGCGTTTTTTCAAACAGGAAGTGGCCTTTTTTTCAATAGAGCACCGGCACAATATTGGCGGCCATTTTGTCAATGCTTAGCATTCTAGTTGTTTCAAAAAACCGGTTCGCGGTTTTTCTTTCAATTACACTTCAGATAAATACTGGCTGTGAACGCATTCACATCGTTCCACGGAGCTGTACGGAGGTATTTACAGGCGGGGGTATAGCCTCTCTCATGTGAGTAAGACTTGAGCAGGTCTCTAAACGCTGCTCGTTTTTTTGCGCATGAAGTTTTTTTCTTCAGATCTCTCTTTATAATGCATGAAGGGATCGGCGAAACACTAATAAGATGTGACCTTTAATTTACCTACAGTGATTATCTTAAGGCAACCTCCTCTTCGGTGCAAGCTCATGAAGCCTGGTTATGAATCAAAATAGCGTATGTACATTGTGCTTTTATCTCCTCTATTTATAACAACTTAAAATTGGCACAAGGTAATATGAGAGTGAGAAAAATATATCACAAAAAATACATCACGATATGTAACACGTACAGTGTTTTGACATGAAAAGTAGTTCTGTTTTTCCTCATTTATGAACTCACTTGAAATGAACGATTGAGTTTATTTTTTCAATAGTCAGTCCTGGAGTACTAAGCATATAGAACCATTGACAAATGAATGAAAAAATTGAACGAAAATTGTGAGTGTGTGTGTGATCGTTTTCTGTGTTCTTTTAGAGTATTTTTACAGCTAACTATCATTAAGGTACTAACTTTTGGGCACATCAACTATTGGTAAACATTGCCGAGTGTTGTGCACCAGAGACTCGATAAAATATATCACGGCAACATTGTGATTCCACGTTATGGTGTTGTGTTTACTATTGACAATCTAATGGGTTGTTTAATGTTTTCTTTCATCATTACAGGTTTCTTGAAAACTATTAGGGGTAATTTTACCTTTTCTTTTTAGACATGTTTATTTTTTCATGTCTTATTTAAAAGTTAGGCATACAACATATATAAATTAAGTAATATATCTTGAGTGCAGTAGAGATTAGAATAGGTCCTGAAGAGTAAGCAGTGGGGACTGCTTACGAAACATGTCGACCCAGTAGAGGGAATCGCATAAGAGTATACCCTCTACACATCTCTCCCCTTTTTAATTTCTTTTTAATGTTTCCAGCTAGGGAAGTGAATAAAATGTGTTTTTTCCACTAGCCAGGGAATTTTTAAACCCTTTTGATTTATCACAGATCCTACCACTCTCACTACCCACACTACACATAGCCTAATTTTCACTAATATAGTGCTCCCGCGTATCCGCAGGTTGTAGCACGCCCCGTCCCGTAGAGAGACGGGAAGACCCCCATGATGAAGCATGACACTATGGGATTCATAGTGTGTGAGGGGTATTTAAAAAACATTTAGTTTTCCCATGACACTTCATGGAACACTATTATACTTTAAACACAATTATCACTATAACAAAAAATAAAAATCCATTAGCAGGGTAGAATCATATTGTTTATGAGATAGCTTAATCAGGAGGTAGATTCTATCCCCATACCTCTTTACTCCCCCCCCATTTGTTATTTTTCATAGTTTTGACAGCGCACAGCTGTGGGAGTTATTCCTAATACCATATCAAGCAGGGGTGTTTTAAAAGACACCTAATATTTGATCCTGCTGGTATATTTATCTGTAACATCCACTGATTTTTCACAGTTAGACGAAATTACACACACACACACACACACTATGGCAGAGAAGACAGGATTGACTTTCTCTGAAGAAGAAATAGAGCATATTATGTCAACACTGGGTAATTTTGAAGGTCTTAATACAGCGGAACCTTCTGTCGGTAATAATGACTGGGATGAAATAGAAGAATTAAGGCGTACCCAAATAAAAACTGCCCTCCATGGCTTACTAATGACAGAATATCTTAAAGTAAATGCAGCACCACAAGGACTGATTGTCCGAAATGAACCATATATTTTTCAACAAGATAAAAGCTTCAAGATAGATTGGTCACAAATATCGTGGCATTGCACGAGAGACTGGATTGTGCTAATAATAAAAACGGCAAGTAGACTAGCACAAGCATTGAAAGTGGAAATTCAGGAAATAGAAGTACGACTTAAAAGCTATGAATCACCAAGCACTTTCAAAAAACATCTTGAAGAATTAAATAAAACTTTGAACGATTTTGAATCAACATTGAAACAAAGTAAATATAACAAACTGAAAAAAGATACAAGCAGGTTCAATCATGAGAGGATATATCCTTATATTAAGGATGACTACAAGCCCAACCAACAAGAAACAACAGATGAAGATTCCTCTGACACAGGATCCAACAGCTCAGGCTCAAGCCGAGGTAAAGGCCCAAGGTATCAAGGAACAAGAAGTAATTACAGACGCCCATACCAACATGGACCGAGAGGTTGGGGCGATTTTCATGGGCCACCCATGTATTCGCCACAACATTTTGGGCCTCCTCCTCTTTTTCAACATCCCCAGGGAATATATCACCCATGGAATTACCCTCCTCAAGAATACACCTTCCATGATCAAACTCATTTTTTAGGATCACGCCAAGGAAGAAACAAAGGAAGGAATCGAAGAGGGAACAGTGTACACTGGATACCAAGGGAAGAGGAACAAGTGAGGGTGTCAACCAGGAGCATGACAAAAGCATCAACAAGCAGACAATGAACCTGGTGGTAAATCTAACAGATGAAAATCTCACCGCTGCCCAAATTTCAGTTCTGGAGAAAGGACTAGGGTTTGTGCCGACGTCGAACATGGATAAATTCTTATTATGCAAGGAAATGCAAGAATTTATGAGAAGATTGAAATTACAAATCTTTTTCAAGGATAAAGAAAAAATTGAGATACAAGAAGGGGACACAGGTTTAAAACCTAAATCCACCTTTACACCGCCTGACTCCACTCTTCCTATTGAATTGCTCACTTTTGAGAAAGCAGTCATGAAGGACCTGGAGGATTTAGACCCTATCACCAATCGAGTTTTTCAGAACATAACCAATGAAGAAAGAAAAGCGATACGAGAACTGAGCAATAACCCCAAGCTAGTGATAAAACCTGCAGATAAGGGGGGCGATAGTCATACAATCTGCGGACCAATATGATCAGGAATGCAGACGCCTCCTCCAGGATCAGAGGAATTATGAAATCCTAAGTCGGGATCCAACAGAAAGGATAAAAGTAAAAATAACGAGCATGGTGGAGGAAGCATTGGCTCATGGATGGATGACCAAAAAAGAGGGTGATTTTCTGATCCAAGATTCACCCGTGACACCATACTTATACACAATTCCAAAGATACATAAAAGTCTGGAAAAACCTCCAGGTCGCCCAATTGTGTCTGGAATAGCATCTATTTTGGAACCAGTCTCGAGATTTGCAGACGCGTACTTAAGACCGATGGTACAAAAACATCTACCTATCTAAGGGACACTAAAGATGTCTTAGTACTCTTAGAAAATCTCCCTTTTGACCCTCTGCATCAACTTATGATCAGTTGTGATGTTGAAAGTCTATACACCAGTCTCCCCCACAATGAGACTCTAAATATCATTGAAGAAGTACTTTTTGACACAGATTGGGATTACCAAACCCCTAGGAATGTCATCATGGAATGTTGTAATCTGGCACTGAGAGAGAACTTTTTGAGTATAACCAGACTTTATATCTTCAGAAGCATGGGACCAGCATGGGGAGCATTTTTGCTCCCAGTATAGCTGGTCTCTATGTTCATCATCTGGAAAAAACAAAAATTTTGCACCCTGATAATCCCTTTTACAACCAGATAACCACCTGAAAACGGTATATTGATGATATACTTATCATCTGGGATGGGGATGAGGTGACAGCCAAACGTTTTATTACCTGGCTCAATTACCAAGATGATTTCTTAAATTTCACCAGTGTTATGTCCAATAAAGAACTGATCTTCCTTGACCTGAATATATCACCGAGGGAAGGGAGACTCGTGACCACAACACATTTCAAAACTACATCTAAGAATTGTTTACTGTTATACAAAAGCTTCCATCCAAAACATCTACGGGATAATCTCCCCTATGGTCAATTCTTACGTCTTAGACGCAACTGCACTGAAGTTACTGACTTTAAAATACAATCAGAGGATCTCAAAAAGAAACTTGATGCAAGACAATACCCGAAAAGGGTAATAGATCAGGCATACAAAAGAGCACGTAATAACTGCAGAGAGAGTCTTTTGGAACCTGCCCAACCCAAACCTGAAGATAGACGGCCATTTTGTATAACAACATACAACGCCAGTTCTAATCAGGTCACCAAGATCATCAATAAGCACTGGCGGATCCTAAACAGTGGTGGGATGAATCTCCCGAAACCAATTTTTTCACACAGACGGGGAAAAAGCATTCGTGACATGGTTGTACACACCAGACCACGGCAGATTAAACCAACGGGCCAATCAACAGCAATGGCGAAAATACAAGGACACCACCCATGTGGGAAATGTATAGTTTGCCAACTAACAAAGAGAAGCAAGGAAATCATTTTTCTTAATGGTACGAAGTGGGAACAGAGAAAATTTACCACTTGCAATAGTAATAATGTAGTATACCTTATCATTTGTCCTTGTCCCCTGGAATATGTAGGGATGACAACACGTCCAGTCAAAATAAGGATAGGAGAACATAAGAGTAACATCAGGTGCAAAAAAAGCACCACAAAAATGGCATCCCATTACCTGGAAAAAGGACACACGCCAGAGGACATCTCTTGGACAGTGATTGAACAGGTCTCTAATGAAAAGTACCTTTTTGAGAAGGAACAGAGATGGGTGTTCCGTCTAAAGACGAATATCAATGGTTTAAACGATGATATTCCATGGGGCCAATTATGAACATTACTATGATCACGGGACTATTAGAGAACATGTAGTCCTTGACATGATATATAGTGTTTTTTTCCCCTTTTTCTTGGCTCCAGTGAACATCTGAGGCCATTTCTTTTTGTATATCTTTCTCTTTCCTCAAAATTATTTTTCGTTCAAATTATTTTTCAGTCATGATACGACAACAATAAGTGTTGACGAACTATTTTTGGTTTACCCTCCATTAGTAAGAATAAGATCATGAAAAAGTGTCAATCCTTAATAAATTATTATTAGATCGTTCAAGGAACTATAACAATACTTATGAATCAATATACTTCTGTGCAATATGCCTCTGTAACGTTGTATACAGATATATATATTAGCCATCAAGAAAGGAAAAAAAACGGCGTTTTTTCAAACAGGAAGTGGCCTTTTTTTCAATAGAGCACCGGCACAATATTGGCGGCCATTTTGTCAATGCTTAGCATTCTAGTTGTTTCAAAAAACCGGTTCGCGGTTTTTCTTTCAATTACACTTCAGATAAATACTGGCTGTGAACGCATTCACATCGTTCCACGGAGCTGTACGGAGGTATTTACAGGCGGGGGTATAGCCTCTCTCATGTGAGTAAGACTTGAGCAGGTCTCTAAACGCTGCTCGTTTTTTTGCGCATGAAGTTTTTTTCTTCAGATCTCTCTTTATAATGCATGAAGGGATCGGCGAAACACTAATAAGATGTGACCTTTAATTTACCTACAGTGATTATCTTAAGGCAACCTCCTCTTCGGTGCAAGCTCATGAAGCCTGGTTATGAATCAAAATAGCGTATGTACATTGTGCTTTTATCTCCTCTATTTATAACAACTTAAAATTGGCACAAGGTAATATGAGAGTGAGAAAAATATATCACAAAAAATACATCACGATATGTAACACGTACAGTGTTTTGACATGAAAAGTAGTTCTGTTTTTCCTCATTTATGAACTCACTTGAAATGAACGATTGAGTTTATTTTTTCAATAGTCAGTCCTGGAGTACTAAGCATATAGAACCATTGACAAATGAATGAAAAAATTGAACGAAAATTGTGAGTGTGTGTGTGATCGTTTTCTGTGTTCTTTTAGAGTATTTTTACAGCTAACTATCATTAAGGTACTAACTTTTGGGCACATCAACTATTGGTAAACATTGCCGAGTGTTGTGCACCAGAGACTCGATAAAATATATCACGGCAACATTGTGATTCCACGTTATGGTGTTGTGTTTACTATTGACAATCTAATGGGTTGTTTAATGTTTTCTTTCATCATTACAGGTTTCTTGAAAACTATTAGGGGTAATTTTACCTTTTCTTTTTAGACATGTTTATTTTTTCATGTCTTATTTAAAAGTTAGGCATACAACATATATAAATTAAGTAATATATCTTGAGTGCAGTAGAGATTAGAATAGGTCCTGAAGAGTAAGCAGTGGGGACTGCTTACGAAACATGTCGACCCAGTAGAGGGAATCGCATAAGAGTATACCCTCTACACATCTCTCCCCCCTTTTTAATTTCTTTTTAATGTTTCCAGCTAGGGAAGTGAATAAAATGTGTTTTTTCCACTAGCCAGGGAATTTTTAAACCCTTTTGATTTATCACAGATCCTACCACTCTCACTACCCACACTACACATAGCCTAATTTTCACTAATATAGTGCTCCCGCGTATCCGCAGGTTGTAGCACGCCCCGTCCCGTAGAGAGACGGGAAGACCCCCATGATGAAGCATGACACTATGGGATTCATAGTGTGTGAGGGGTATTTAAAAAACATTTAGTTTTCCCATGACACTTCATGGAACACTATTATACTTTAAACACAATTATCACTATAACAAAAAATAAAAATCCATTAGCAGGGTAGAATCATATTGTTTATGAGATAGCTTAATCAGGAGGTAGATTCTATCCCCATACCTCTTTACTCCCCCCCATTTGTTATTTTTCATGTTTTGCGGCTGCCAGAAACTACTCCCTTCTTGTTGTCAAGGAGTTTCTAGTGGCCTCTGAGCTAGCTGGCACAAGTAATTAAGTTTAATATACTCGATAGGGACATACTGACCTTAGTCCTATGTCAAACCTATAGGATATATTATTCCAATGCGCAGAGCCTATTAGGGAAATAGGAGCTACACTACACAGCCAGGTTTGTCAAGGTATTGTTGGGAAGCCTGTTTTCATTGATAACGCTGCTGTCTCAATGTTGTCTTCAAATTCAAGAACAGCTAAGATTGCAGTTGTAACAAGTAAGCAGGGACTGGTGCAATATGGTATTAAGTATCTCTCAGATGAAAGAGTCCTTGCAGTGGCTTAAAAACGAGGATAATATCTTAAAATTTCAAACCTTGTCCCTATTCAGATCCGCAACATAATGTAAGAGTAAGACGCTTCCCTGTTAGGATGGGGGCCCATGTACACAACCTGTATCTCAGTGCACTGTGGACGAAAGAGCAGTCATCTCACAATACTCAGTCTGCTCGAGCTCAAAGCAGTCAGACTGGCTCTGAAGGCTTTTCTTCCAAAAATAACACATTCGTAGGTGATGATGCAAACAGACTACATAACTACTGTGTACTGTATTTGCAAGCAGTGTAGATCAGAGTCTCTTCTGTTATCTCAGGAAGCTCGAAAACTTTGGGTGTGGGCTCACCAGATCAGTGTGAATCTGTCAGCAGAACACATACCAGGCTTACAGACTGAATTGGCAAATCGTCTCAGCAGGAGTATCTCAGACAACAATGAATAGGAGATAGATGGCAGGCAATTAGAGTTGGTATTTCAGAGGTGGGCATGGCCCCATGGGACATGGTTGCAACAAACCAAAACTCCAAATGGCCCCTATGTCCGAGCAGGTAGCATTGCCTCAAACATCAAGGAGAAGCATTTGCATTTGAGCTGGGTTGGAAAGTTTATCTACATATTTCCTCCAATACTTCAAATTCCCAGGGTTCACTGTAAAATCAAGAGAGATGGCAGGCAATTAGAGTTGGTATTTCAGAGGTGGGCATGGCCCCATAGGACATGGTTGCAACAAACCAAAACTCCAAATGGCCCCTATGTCCGAGCAGGTAGCATTGCCTCAAACATCAAGGAGAAGCATTTGCATTTGAGCTGGGTTGGAAAGTTTATCTACATATTTCCTCCAATACTTCAAATTCCCAGGGTTCACTGTAAAATCAAGAGAGAGGTGCAGAGTGATTCTGGTGGCTCCCGCTTGGCCATGACAGCATTGGTACATGGAGTTCCTGAACATATTCATCCAGACTCCAGTACACACCAAGACTGATGCCCAACTATTGTCCAAGAACAAGGGGCAAAAAAATACTTTACTACAGCCCTCAGTCCCTTCGATTGACAGCCTGGTTCTTCCGGACTTGGAATTTGCCCACTTGAACATACCTGACGATTGCAAGCAAACACTCAAACTGGCTAGCACACTATTCACAATAAAGACCTACCCTTTAAAATAGAATCGATTTGTGCAATGGGCAAAGAAGGAGAAACTAAACCAGCTAGAAATTAATCCATTTCAGTTTTTACTGTATCTTCAGAAGTAGGCTGAGATTGGTCTTAGATCAATCAATCAGGGAATTGTAAGCGCGCTACTCACCCGTGAGGGTCTCAAGGCGCTGAGGGGGGGGGTTGCAGATCTGTTTAGCCGAAGAGCCAGGTCTTGAGGGTCTTCCTGAAGGTGTTCAGGGAGGGGGCGCGTCTGATGTCTGCCGGTAACTTGTTCCAGGTCTTGGCTGCAATGTGAGAGAAGGATCTTCCGCCTGCTCTGGCTCAGTGGATGTGCGGGGTTTCGGCCAGTGCGAGGTTGGAAGATCGGAGGTTTCTTTTGGGTATGTGGAAGTTGATTCTGTCATTGAGGTATTTGGGTACGTTGTAGGCGTGAGTGAGGATTTTGAAAGTGACTCTTTTCTCCACGGGGAGCCAGTGGAGACTTCGTAGGTGTTGGCTGATGTGTTCGTGTCGGGGGATGCCGAGGACGAGTCTGGCGGCGGTGTTCTGTATTGTCTGGAGTTTGCGGAGTAGGGACTTGTTGATGCCGGCGTAGAGTGCGTTTCCATAGTCCAGTCTGCTGGTGATGAGTGCGTGGGTGACTGTCTTCCTTGACTCAGGGGGGATCCACTTGAAGGTCTTGCGGAGGATGCGGAGGGTGTTGAAGCAGCTGGAGGTGACGGTGTTGACCTGTCGGTTCATGGTGAGTGATGAGTCGAGTACGATGCCGAGGTTCTTGGCGTGGTCTGAGGGGGTAGGTGGGCTTCCGAGGGCGGTCAGCTACCAGGTGCTGTCCCATGCAGAAGGGGTGGTACAGAGGACGAGGACTTCTGTCTTCTCTGCGTTGAGCTTCAGGCAGCTGTTGGTCATCCAGACTGCGACGTCTTGCATTCCTTTCTGGAAGTTGAGTTTAGCAGTGGTGGGGTCTTTGGTGAGGGAGAGGATGAGCTGGGTGTCGTCGGCGTGGGATACGATGTTGAGGCTGTGTTGTCAGACGATGGCTGCGAGGGGGGCCATGTAGATGTTGAAGATAGGCCTCAATTAAACTCCACATGATTGCAATATACAGATAGCTCAGGAAATTCGATAAGTGTGATTAAAGAGTTTGTGAAGAAGGGTTTATTCAGTTACTCCAGTATTGGAACTTTCATAGAGTCACATGTTTGAATCATTCCCCGTCGTCGAGATGGGAGTCCCCAGTACCTAAGAAAAGCAATGTCACAATAGGCATAGAACTTAGGCCTTTTGTTTAGTAACATATCCCTGTCCTTATTAAAAAAATACCAAACTTAAGAGTCAACCAATCAGATGATACCACCCCTTAGAACTTTCCTGAGAGAAGCTGCAGTCCCTCAGATTTTCAAAGCACTAGTGCATATGCCTAGTATGAAGAGAAATAAAGGTGGGCTTCTTCGGGGATGTGGGTGAGTCGCATGTGAATCGATGAAAGATTCCAATCCTGGAGAACTACATTTACAGGTAAGTAACCTGTTTACTTACTCCAGTATCGGAACTTTCGTAGATTCACATGCTTGAATCAGAATAGAAAGCAGTAACAAGCACATTTTGTAAAGATGCAACATATCATGAAGTTGAAAAACATAATTCAGAGAAACACAAACAATAGTAGTGAAAAAAGTGCATAAACAGTTTAGGCGGATGGTGGTAAGACAAATTACATGGGGGCACGCTGAAATATCAGGCACAAATGCTGGTCGTCTATCTCCGTTTCAGACTGTAAGATAGAGGACAAGCAGTGTATCCATTCAAATGTTTTGGTCTCTTTGGAAGACGGTATACAATAAAACAAGTCTTCAGCATGGTTACTCTCCTGAAAATCCTCCCCTTCATCAACTTGGAAGATCCCTTCTTCAATTTTCCAGTCCAAGGGTGTTGTGCAGCACTTCCCATTCAAGGCCTTGCCCTTCGGCCTCAAGGCTTTCCCTCTGATTTTTACCAAGTACATGGCTCTAGTGCAACGTATTTGCAAGGGAAGGTTTGATATTTTACCCATACCTTGATGACTGACTGATCATAGTTCCCTCATTCCACCAAGTATGTCAAGCAGTACAGTCCACCATTCATCTGCTGTAAACTCTGGGTAATGCTCTTATCTCTAGAAAGTCTGAATTGTATCTTTCGGCAAAAATAATTTCCCTGGGTTTTAGGACTGCAACCCAGAAGGAAAAGACCTAAGCTGATGCTTCTGTCTTCGCATATCTAATCTTTGAAGACAAAAAAAAACCTCAGACAAAAAAAAACCTCAAACGCATTCCCTGAGCCATCTTTATGGAGGATGCCTCCCTGCTAGAATCAGATGCCCGCCAAAAGGATCTGCATGTCATCAGCCTGAGGTCCCAATCAGAACCCACTCTGAATGAATGAATGAATATGCATTTCTAGAGCGCATGGCTACCATAAGGCCTCCCAGCGCTAAAAAAGGCAGTAACATCACCGTGCAATGGTCAGGAATCATGAAAACAGAAAAGTTTTCAGAAATTTACGAAAGGCCAAATAGTTGTCCTCCAGGCGTATGTAATTAGGAAGTTGGTTCCAGCACTTTGCCGCGGTATATGCAAACATACGTCCACCGCTCCGTGATCTATATATCCTGGGAGCTACTGCTAGATGTTTATTCTCAGAGCGGAGAGATCTCTTAGGAAGGTAAGGGGATATGATGGATCGAAGGATCGGTGGGCCCTCAGTCGAGAAAGTTCTATGGACAATGCATAGTGCCTTGAACTGAATTCGTTCCGCAACTGGGAGCCAGTGAAGAGAGGCAATGTGTGGTCTTGCGGATACCCAGTTAGGGACCCGCATAAGTAGGCGGGCTGCGCAGTTTTGTACCGTTTGTAAAATTTTAATAGTTGAGCATGGAGAGCCTAAGTACAGCACATTAGCGTAATCCAGTCTGGAGAGTATTAGTGCTTGTACCAGCAGTTTTCTTGCAATGAAAGGCAGCAGAGGGAGAATGTTAACGTGCTAGTTATCAGGGCTTCCATGCTAACCGTTGGGGCTTTCATCCCATGAATAAAAACTGCCACGTCGTGCTACAACCATGATATACATATGCACACAAGGTCTCTGCCTTTCTTACTCTGAAATTCAGTGTGGTCATCTCAGCTGAGCATGTGCATGAGACCAAAACATTTGAATGGAGACACTGCTTGTCCCCTATCTTGCAGTCTGAAACGGAGAAAGAAGACAAGCATTTGTGCCTGATATTTCAGCGTGCCCCCATCTAATTTGTTCACAAGAGATTAATCAAAGTTTCAGGAGGTAGAGGATTTTTTGGATTGCCATACACCCTCCCAAATCACTTTCATCAACATTAAATTATGGCAAATGTTTAAAAGGTCTGAAAACATTTACAGTTTAGGTCCTCCTCTGTATAGTTAGAATCCGTCTTTCTGGACTTTAGGGAGTACCATTTACTGTGGCTGTTTCAGTGTTCTCTTGAACATGTTGCGTATAGAAAGTGATAGTAGTTGCCCCCCACCTTGGTGCCAATAACTACGTCAATATACTATGTGGCCCTGAACCAGGGAACAAGGCTTTTGGCCTGATTTAGGCTTTGGTAGACGGAGTAAAGGCAGACAGGGTTGTGGAAGACTTTACATGAACCTCACTACCTTTAGTCTGCCTGGCAAATTGAGAGATGTCCACTGGCACTGCGGCAATCTTTAAACATTGAAGGAACTGTCATCACAGTGGTTCTGGACAATGTTTTTTTATTAAACTAATGGTCCCCGCACCATGTGAGTTTTCTCCCATGGTGTGGGGATAATTTTCTTTCTTGTGCCTTACCACCAGGTTTTACCTGGCAGTGAGGCACAGGAAAAAAATGCATAACGCTGTCTACACTAAATTGGGCAGATGGTGTTATGCGCTTCCTCTGATTGCCCAGCTCTGTCGGGCTGTTGGAGGAAGGTTTATATGGACGGAGTATATTTTACTCTGTTGTCATAAACCTGGTAGTTCATCAGACTCAAAATTGGGCAGGCAGACCGAGCTTTGGTGGAGAGGGTATTCAGTCTCTATTGCGACAGAGAACCGTCTCCGCCAAACTCTAATTCTGGCCCTTTGTCTTCACACTGAAATATGAAAACCTATTGAAGATTTGCTTACCAAGCCCATAGATGCTGTAGAATTATGATAGTTTTAAAATTCCATTTAATGAGACATCTGTGGTTGCTTTTATGCTCTGAAACCCCAGTAGGCTGTGGTTCTGGGATCTTGACCAAATGTAACACAGATTTTGTTCTCAGTGTAACAGCCGCTTTTGTTAGTAAAAAATTTAACCAGGATATGAACAATTTAAGGGCACTCAATAGCTTTCAACAATACCTCTAAGTATCTTCTGTGGAATATAGCCCTATTTTACTTACCTCTGTTGTGTGCACAGTGGGCAGATTCCACTGAGCAACTGCTAGACCTCACTGTAGGTAGGTAAATCTGGTCCAATTATGTGTTCACCACTTGTCCCCTTAATCAATGTCAGGATCTCATTATAATGGACTAAAGAGTGTCACCATCTTGGATTGTGCAGCTGAATCACCAGGGCTGATCTGATTTACCAGTGCTGTATAGGGTTGGTAGCAGTGCCCTCTTCCATCAGCCAACAACATTGTAATTACCCCAGAAGACCAGAAAGTAATGTAATCTGTCTAGTAAAAATTAAATGTCATTCAGTTTGCAAAGCCTTGTGAAACAAATGGTAGGTTTATTATCTTCTTATTTGTGACATCTTTTATCTTGTGCAGATCCTCCTGTAACTCCCGTTTTGCGTCAGCCAGTAATGTCTTCTGCATCACCAGCGAAATGTCCTTCTGTAACGAAAGCTGTTTTGATAGTCCATGAAGACAAAGTAAACAAATTGAGAACTCCTGAGATGGTGCAGGTAATTTTGGTCATTCAACAGCACACATTTGATATACATCTGCTGGGTTTTGCTCAGAGTATACTTATAGCAACAGTTTGAGTTTAGAATAATGTACACAAGTCATTGCTTGACTCAGATCATTCCCCTTCACGGAGAGGTAGGGTAGTTCACCACACAAATCATTTTTTATCAAAAGTGGGTTCATTTCAAAACATATTTTGCTGGTCTCATTTTGTAACAACAAAAATGTTGGAGAGACACTTACATACAAATATCTATGCACATTTAAAGTAACTCCAACTAAAAAGTACCTAAAACAGTCATAAATGTTCTCCAGTCCAGCCTTGGTGTTTGTCCAGCTCCACACATGGCCTCCTCTCACAGGCAGGGTAACTTACTGCCATAGAAAACAGTGGAGGCAGGGACTTAAAAGACCACCCCATACAAGTAATTTTGAATAAAATAATGTATTTTGAATTTTAAATTACATGTGAATATTTTAAATGTCAGTCAATTCTCTTTATTTCGATTCAAAGAATTATAAAAGAATATTTACAAATGAGTGATTAAAAAACATATCACTAAAAGATCCTTCTGATGCAAACATTGGGTACAATTTTCATTGAAAAATAAGGTGCAAAAAGATTGCACAGTTTAAAATTCCCATTATGTCGAGGTATTATGACGCAATGGTCAGCCTAATTTGTTGTGAGAGTAAAGCAAAGTGCAAGTGCATACTCTATTAACCCCAACCGGCCAAACAGTAGTTAGAGATTGCACTAGAAAGGGTAAAACATGCACATTATGCCAATGAGATGTATTCTTGCTAATGTACCTTCACTTGAGTTATGCTAGACCAGTATATTCATTTATATAATAAACAAGCATTGGCATAGCCAATAGGTCTCGCTTTTGGGACCTTATAAGTATTAGTTATGCAGCACAATATCCTTGGTGCAACAACATGAACTGTTGCATGGTTAAACACTTATAAGGTCCCAAAGGCGAGACCTATTGGCTATGCCAATGCTTGTTTTATTTATTTTTAAATTGTTGAGAGTCCAGCAGCAGGGTCTGACAGAAACAGGTCATGGCAGCATTTAGATTTGAATCTCTTTGCTGCTGGCTGCGAGCCAACCAGTTTGGTGTCCTTTCCATGTACTGGCACAGTGTGTAGAAGGCAGGGGTGTGGCTGTAAAACACTTCACACTGAGCAAACAGTAACTAAAAGCTCCCTTTAACACTGGCCGTCACTAAAGGCGTGCCCTACCACTGGATGTCAGAACTGGATGCATTCGCCCCTCGTGCAGGCGACGTGGACTCCTAGGAGTCCACACTGGACTCCTACACTGGAGGCTGGACGGAGTACACATGTGTACCAATGAGCAGTAAAGTCAGATAGTGGATTATGGTAGCGTGTGCATATGTGACAAACACTGAAGCCGGTTGGGTGAGGTGTGCCAATGTGCCAACACTCAAACCAATTGATTGGTTGGAGTAAGATGTAGGACAACAAACACTGAAGCCAATTTGAAGTTTGGGTGAAGTTTGCTTATGTGCCAACACTCAGATCCTGTGATTGGTTGGTGTCAGGCGCGCGCCAGCGAACACTGAAGCATTCCTGGGAGTGCCAATAGTATCCGAGTAATTGTGCAGACAGCGAACATTAAAGCCTGTTGGGTGGCTTTGCTAGTGCATGATTTTGTAATAAACTCTTTAGATGGTTTTGCCAGTGTTTGTTTGCGCCAACGAACGCTTAGGCGTTTGGATGATGCGTGTCAGCTGCTTACGTTCAAGCCAGAGGTATGCTTTCGCGGATCCTACAATCTCTCGTTCAACAGCACCGCACCAATATTTAGTGCAGTTTCAGACTGCCCTCCAAAGAGCACAGGGGTTATGCATTTGACCGGATGCATCCTTGAGCTAGACTGGACCCTGACGTGCTTGGGAGAGCTCCCTGGAGCACATGCTTTCGAGCCCGAGGCTGGCCCACACCCTACATCTGCCCCCCTCAGGGCCAGCACAATCATAGCATCGCATCGTGCACGGGAGAGACCCCATTGCCAGCACAGACGAGCGCGTCTGTGGAAGGAGCCCTCGGGGCGCCGTCACATTTATTTTATTCCGAACGGGGCACAGGATTGCTTCGGGTTTGCCTGCCCTGAGCCAAAGTACATTTTAATTAGTGAGCATTTTCTTTGTACCTGCCGTGAGGGGAACGGCGAACAGCAGCTTTCTTCCTCGCCCGTTGCCGTGAGGGGAACGGCCACCGGAGGGCACTTCAACCCCCAGCAGCCCAAGCGGCGGCGCCAGCCGTGACGCTGCTTTCCGCGCCCGGAGGCGCGATAAGGCTCGACAGGCCACACGCAGCGCGGGACGCGCGCGGGCGAAGCCCGGGCCAAGGGCGGGCCCGTCTGCACCCGTCCGAGCCCGGCTGAGACTGGACTGGGCCACCCCCTTGCTTTTACCCAGGGCTTCTTACGGCACGATTGAAGGTAAAGTGAATTTCATTGCCCCATATGCTAGATTGTGCGTTATTGAGCCATAACACAGGTGGAACGAACTGACTCCCAGAAATGTCTAACCGGAAAGGGGTAGTCGGGACTTTGGATGCCTTCATTGTGAGGGCAGAGTCTCTTCTGTCCCATGAAATTGAAATTACGGAGCGCCGATTGTCCATGGACCCTGCTACTTTGTTTTCTAGTTTGTCAAAGGGTGGACCAAAGGCTGTGAAGACATTATGCGCATCTCCTTGTAAGTTACCGTCTTTAGAAATTTGCGCCGCATCACCTGTTTTACCAGATACATCTTCTTTAATGCCGTGCCCGGGAGTCGTGAGTCAGGTTGCATCAGGTATTAATACCAGAGCACGAGGGCATACTCCCACAAACTGAAAACACTGCCATCTAAACGCAAGAGGAATACCGGGAGTGATGGGTTGCCCAAATCAAAGGCTAAGCCCAAAAACTCTAAAACCGATCATGACAGTGCCAATAACCCGGGAGTTGTCTGCACAGCCTCAGTGGGGACACAGACTGACTTTGTTTTCGATTCTGCCGGTAATGACATTAACCTAGTTGCCAATATAGGCGCTGAGGGAGGCATTGCCGTTTCTCCTTCTGTTACCAGGCATATTGACATCACTCTGGGTGACATTAAGATTGCACTTGATAAGACCTTTAATTTAATGAAGGTGGAGTTTGAATGTTTAAAATCTGCACTGATTAATGTGGCCGACAGGACTATGACCTGTAATGTAGTACCCAATAATGATGTTGGTAATTTACTGCCCTCTTTAATCAGTCAAATGAGTAACACACCTGGGGTAGAGTTGCATCCTGGTCTTGCTACCCAAAAAGGTCCCATTATTGTTACTCCGCATCTTAACTGTAGTCATGTAAACACAACTCACCAGACAAAAACACATAGTAAGCAAGGGGACAGAGGGGCTACTTCACAAAGACACATAGATAATCTGAACTTTGTATCGGGAAGCAGCTGCCCCATAGTTCAACCCCCAGCATACTTGCATGTGATGTAAGAGCAGCTAGGGATATCCCTAATGTTCCCAGTAATGGCCTCCTGAGATCCAATCCCGATGTACTCGACTTACCGCCAGCCTCATGCCCATATGTGTTAGTCCTGGCCGGGGTTCCCTACTTATCTGGGGAGCAACGGGAATCCTGGGCAGACCTGCGTAATAAGGCCGTAGATTGGCTTTGTAAGCACAAGGGGTTCCACCCATCCAAAATGAATGATATCATCATGGCTAGAAGAGTCGGGTGGGTTGGCCATTCTCTCAAAAATATAGATGGCGACTGCATTGTTCTTAATTTTCGCAGACCTAAGTTTGTTCGCCATCTACTGAATATTTTTGAACAACCAACCACTCAAAACACCCATATTAGTGCACTCCCCCTGAGTTATTTTTATAAGCCACTCAACAATCCTCAAAGGGACTCTCCCGTTTTGCCTCTGATAACAAATAGGTTTAACTCGTTATCTAACCTAGACACACAGGACTGACAATTATCAACCAGGGACGCTCAGCTTTCCCAGCAGCCCCTTCTGGAACAGCCCCTTGCCAGTACAGTTATAACCATTACTGATAACGGCGAAAGTCCGCCCACTAGTATTAATAATGGAGCTGATTTGAACATCCTCAGCTGGAATGTAGCAGGACTGCACTCTAAGCTCGACGACCAGGATTGGTTGCGCCTGGTCAAAGACCAAGATATTGTCATGTTCCAAGAGACCTGGGCCACACACGATACACACATTGATGGGTTTCATTGCACTTGTGTCCCGGCATCCAGCCACAATAAAGGTCGACCATCTGGGGGCCTTCTTATTGGTCTTAATGTAGCGACTGGTGGTAGCTATAAGATACTTCCAACAAACAGCCCTAACTTCCAAGTAATACTTTTTAAGAGAAGAGTCTCTCTTTATTTGGTTAACTTTTACAATAATGATTTTGCATCAGTCCCCAACAAGAGTTTTATTGAGCTTTTTGATTTTATTTCCAATCTAGATTACCAGGCATCCGGTTGGAATACTATTGGGATTATTCTGGCTGGGGATTTTAATGCAAAATTTTATGACAGGCATTGTGTCACAGAACCACACACTACGGGCCCTTCTTTTCGCAGGGGAGCGGAACTGACAGCTCTATTGAGCTCGCTCAATTTAGTTAATGTCATGGAGCAGTTGGGTACATCTCATGCCACCAATAACCATCACCCGACCTTCAGAGGCAGGGGACATTCGTCCGTAATAGACTTTGTTTTCATCTCTCCTCTATTGACGGATTATTTAATTACTGCAGAGGTTGTTGCCACTATTCAGGGGGATCACAATCCCATTAGAACCGCTTTCAGATTGGCACCCCGACACATGTTCCCAATTGAATGCGGGGCTAAAGATTTAACTCCATCTACCGACAACCTAACACTGTCATGGAGGGGTATTGATAATGGGGATCTGTTTAAATTACTTGTGAAGGACAACTTACCTCATATTACCTCCTGCTTGTCATCTGAAGCTCCCCATCAGGAGGTAGTTGGTGGTTTTTCTAAACTCTGTCAGGCAGTTAAAACTCTTCTGTTAAAGCCCGTTTCCTTGAAGAAACCGGGCCCTAGATGGTTTGATTCTGCATGCTCTGCTGCCAACAGGAACTTGCGTATGGCTTTGTCAGCTGACCCCAGGTGTTCCCATGATGTAATACAGGCTAGACAGATGTATAAACTAGCTATTACTAACCGGAAAGAGGCACTCGTAAGGGATCGTTGGGAAGCCCTATCGCAGGCTGCTACGGAAAAAAGGGGTAACTTATTTTGGACTGCTGTAAGGATCTTAGATCCATGGGACAGCTATTAACACCAATTAGCTGCACAATCTCGAGCCAGTCCTGGGAAAATCATTTTTCAAATATTTATGCCACCCCGCAGGGAGAGATTGAACAGCTGGAGTATAGTCCCCCAACACTCTTCAAATCACACTCCCTGAAATAGAAGAGGCTATCCATCAGTCTATCGGGAATAAAGCCCCTGGCCCGGATGGGTTACCGATTGATATTATCAAATGGATCCCGGATTTCTGGGCTCCCCTTCTCCTGAATGTTTTTAACCATTGTATGTTGGGCCCGCTCCCTGATACTTGGGCAAAAAGTATTATAGTTCCAATATTTAAAAAGGGGGATAGGTCGCAGCCCATTAATTACAGACCAATATCGTTGATTGATAACACTGTTAAAATACTGGGCAGAGTCCTATATAACAAGATCCTGGAATGGTCAGAGGAATATGGCATTTTAGAGCGCTGCCAGTTAGGCTTTCGTAGGAAGGTTGGTACCATCGAGCAATGTCTGAACCTCAGCCTTGTGATTGGGAAATATACCATTGCTCGTAAAACTCCCGTCTACCTGGCCTTCATGGATTTGTCCTCAGCTTTTGATTTTGTCAACAGGTCAAAGCTGTGGGCCATCCTGTTGGGCCATGGTTTAGACGCTCCCCTGGTTCATTTCCTGGCTTATCTTCATAAGGACCTTCAGGCACAAGTGAGAATTGGTAGAGGTGGTGAGGTTTCAGGGCCTATCAAGGTAGGAAGGGGGTCAGGCAGGGATGCGTTCTGGCCCCCTTCTTTTTATTATTTATATTAATGGCCTGAACAAATCATTGATAGGTGCAACCAAAGATGTGCCTATGATTAACGGCAAACCTTTGCCGGTGTTACTTTATGCTGACGATGCGGTGCTTATAGGTCGCACCCCAAACTCATTGCGCATTTTAGTACAGTCGTTTGTTAAACATATGGACAGTCTGGATTTAAGAGCTAATTTAAAAAAATCATTTTTAATGTCTTGTGGCCCACAAAAACGCTCCCTTACCTCTATCTCCGTTGGCAGCCAAAAATTAATATGCACTGGTAAATTCCCCTACCTTGGTGTGGTCTTTGCTGCGAACGGCTCCTGGACTGAGCATCTTTCTCAGTCCAGGAGCAAGTTCTCAAAGACCATCAATTCCATTTTTAGCTTTCCCCGTCCCAAGAACACTGGCGTTATTTTAGCTATCTTAAAATTTTTTAAATTGCAATGCGTCCCAGTAGCTACTTATGGAGCGGAGATTTGGGGCACCACAAACAGTTCCTGCATTCAGCGGGAAGAAAACAGATTCTGCAGGAAACTGTTGGGCGCCCCAATCTCGACATCTCATTATGTTTGCCATAAAGAATTAAATTTAAATTATGTCACTGATTTCATACGTGCTCGCCTCGGCTCTCTTTTGGCTGTCTGTCTGGAAGAATGAGGAAGCTATTCTGACTAGAGATATCATCATGGACTGTTTGAAGTGTGAGAAAGGGATGGATATCCCCTGGCTATCCGGAGTTTATCAGAGCTTATGCAGTATTAATCAGGGTTGTATTTTTAGAAACCCTTGTAAAGCTGAAACACTACGGAAAATAGATCTTAGGAATGCACTTTACCTATTTTACAGTACCGAGCGCATAGCTCAGGAATCACAGAAAACCCTTGTCTCTAGTTATATGTCACTAGTTCAATATTGTTATCCCCTACCAAACTACCTCACCTTACCTATGAGTCACTGGGAAAGAAGTCTGTTATTCCGTCTCAGAGCAGGGACACTCAAGTTTGTATTATGTTTTCCCCTTGGTTATCATCCCAAAATTGATTTGGTACCCTGCCCATGTGACGGAATTAGCGGACAGACAACCCTGCACTTTTTATTCTTTTGCAAATATTATATGAAATATAGCAAGGGGACACTCTATCCCTATTTTAAAAAAAGGAAACCTGTTAGCCTGGATCTGGCTTATACAAGCATGCTTGGTATGATCGATGAGGAGCTTGTATTCCGCTTAAGTACTTTTCTGAGAGCTGCGATCCGGGCACGTCAGTCCATGTCAGACCCTTGAATTCTTAACTGTGATTGGTTATGTTGTAAATAATGCATTTTATTCATCATATTTTAAGTTGTGAAATTGTGTCTGATAATTTTAACAGTTTTTTATGGTTGTACTTTTATGGATATACTGCCTATCCGAATAAAGATTATGAATTGAATTGATTGGTTGGAGTAAGATGTAGGACAACAAACACTGAAGCCAATTTGAAGTTTGGGTGAAGTTTGCTTATGTGCCAACACTCAGATCCTGTGATTGGTTGGTGTCAGGCGCGCGCCAGCGAACACTGAAGCATTCCTGGGAGTGCCAATAGTATCCGAGTAATTGTGCAGACAGCGAACATTAAAGCCTGTTGGGTGGCTTTGCTAGTGCATGATTTTGTAATAAACTCTTTAGATGGTTTTGCCAGTGTTTGTTTGCGCCAACGAACGCTTAGGCGTTTGGATGATGCGTGTCAGCTGCTTACGTTCAAGCCAGAGGTATGCTTTCGCGGATCCTACAATCTCTCGTTCAACAGCACCGCACCAATATTTAGTGCAGTTTCAGACTGCCCTCCAAAGAGCACAGGGTTATGCATTTGACCGGATGCATCCTTGAGCTAGACTGGACCCTGACGTGCTTGGGAGAGCTCCCTGGAGCACATGCTTTCGAGCCCGAGGCTGGCCCACACCCTACATCTGCCCCCTCAGGGCCAGCACAATCATAGCATCGCATCGTGCACGGGAGAGACCCCATTGCCAGCACAGACGAGCGCGTCTGTGGAAGGAGCCCTCGGGCGCCGTCACATTTATTTTATTCCGAACGGGGCACAGGATTGCTTCGGGTTTGCCTGCCCTGAGCCAAAGTACATTTTAATTAGTGTACACACAAGTAGCCTGGTGCTTGCCCGATCCATGAAACAAGGGCGCCACACCTGCCCGGTGACGCCACCGTGACAAGGCGCTTCTCTTCCAGGGGATACTCATCAATAGTCATAAGCACTGAATAATCTCCGCCCACGTGCGGGAACCCGGAGCATATATAAAAATACATATATATGTGTATGTAGTAGAAAAGGAGTACATAGTACGAAATAACACACACATATACATGTATTACATAAAAAATATGCAGCCTCAAACATATCCAATAGGCTAAGAAGCCAGAATTACATGTATTTCTCTAGTATGAAAATGCCATATAAACATATAATGTAAGAGAAGGACATGTACAGTAAGAGCATTCCGCAAAAAAACCTTTTATTTTCATCAAGAAAACAGTAATGCCAGGCAATTAGCCCAAATAAGGCTGCATAAATAAATAACATCCCTGTACAGAAAAGGAAAAACTGGCACCTCGCCTTTAAGGCCTCAGAGACTCTGAGCACTATGCCTTTAAGACCTCCAGGAGCCCCTGCTCCCATCATGCACCACAGGTGACAGTTAGGTCAGTTCTTTTTCCGGCTCCTTCTGTGAGGAACCTGGAGATTGAGCTTAACTGATTTTGACTTTTCCAGTCAGAATTTATATTTCTAACAATATTCTAACAATATTTCTTTTTACTGGTTTTAATATCAGTCTTTTTCTGACTAATTGACATTCTTTTTAGTCAGATATGCCACCTTTATTCGATAAATGTCCTTCCTGTGGGAAGAAGATGGCCAAATCCGATCCTCATTCGGTCTGTGTCGTGTGTCTTCCTTCTTCTCACAACACAGAGACATGCTACCACTGTCGTCAACTTTCAAGTCGAACATTGAAAGACAGAGAGAAGATCAGACTTCTAGCCTTGATGGTGAAAGGAAAGAAAAGTGGCCCAGAAAGTCATCATCCATCTGGAGGGCCCTCTTCTCCAAGGAAACGGCGAAAATCTACTTCACCAAAAGCTGAAAGTAAGAAAAAACATCATAGCATGTCGTCGACGTCGAGACCAACCAAACAAGTCAGGTCGGCGTCGAAGACAAGATCGCCGTCGAGAAGTAAGTCGACGTCGAGAGCTATGACCCAAGTGAGATCGAGATCGACGTCAAAGGCAAGATCGCCGTCGAGAGTGAGACCGACATCGAGATCGACGTCGAAGGCAAAATCGCCGTCGAGGAGTACGCCGTCGAAAAGTAAGTCGACGTCGAGACATGTTTCGGGCTCGAAGCATGATAGACCTCGGTCGACGTCGAAACGTCCGTCGACATTATTTCAGAGGTCGACGTCGAGATCTCCGCCACCTTCTCGAAGGTCGGCGTCGAGTCTCTACAATTCACCCTCTCGGACCCGTCAGCGGTCTACGTCGAGGGCAGGGTCGACGTCGAAGACACCGCATGAACACCAGCGGTCGTCGTCGAAGAGACCGACGTCGAGGGCTTCGTCCCATAGATCTCCACCGTCAAGAGTTTCACCTCCACGGTCGTCGTCGATGGTGGCTCATTCTGGTTCGACGTCGAGGCGTTCGACGTCGAGGGACAAGCAAGTTATTCCAGCTGAAGGTTTAGAAAAATCATCTTCAAAATCACGGTCGACGTCGAGGGAAGCTTCTTCCTCGCCTGGTATAACTATTATTCAGGTTACACCGGAGGGCTCTCCGGCGAGAGACAAATCTCCTCCCATCAATATGTCACCCAGATGGTTGGAGGACATTAGGCACTGGAAGAACAAACCCAGATCTACTGAAAGACTTCCTCCCACGGAATCCGCAAGATCTTCCGCTGGTAGGTCCCCGAGACGTTCCAGATCTCCATTAAGACGGCATTCACGTTCAAAAGAACGCTCAGAACCCCGCCGATCACATACGCCAAGGAGAAGACAGAGGTCTCCTACAACGACCTCATCAACAAGGTCATCGTATAGAGACTATTCCCCTACTATATCGTCAACCCCACCATCCAGAGTTTCTCCTGTTGACGATATGGGGACATTCAACGAGGTTCTCTGTAGAGGTGCCAGCAAGTTGAATATAACCATGACTGTGCCTCAGGTTTCTACATCTGTTATATTCGAAACTTTGCACCATCGAGCTTCTGCAAAGCCTCTTCTACCTTTGGTACCAGGATTATTAGAGCCTGCGATGAAGACTTTTTGACACCTGCCACAGTGGGCTCGGGTCCCGCAAGGATTTCAAAAAGTATAAGGCCCCAGACCAAGATCCTTTATTTCTGCGGTCTGACCCGCCACCGGATTCTCTTATAGTCGCCGCCGCCAGAAAAGCACATGCAAATACCTCTATGTCATCTGCTCCTCCAGAGAAGGATAGCAAAAACATGGATTCTTTGGGACGGCGAATGTGCAATACATCAGGATCCGTTATGAGAGTGGCTAGTGCAGCCGCTCTACTGGGACGATATGACCGGTCTTTATGGGACTCTCTGACGAGATTCACAGACAGATTACCCAAAGAGGATCAAAAGACTTTCTAGAGATTGTACAGGAAGGGGGCCTGGTTGCTAATCAGATCATTAGTACAGCGGCCGACTCTGCAGATTTGGCAGCTCATGGGTACGCACATGGCGTTTGTTCCCGAAGATCAGCCTGGCTTCGACTCACAGGTCTCAAGCCTGATGCTCAAAGAAAGATAGCCAATCTGCCCTTTAATGGATCATCGTTGTTTGGTTCACATGCTGACGACGAAATGGCAAAAATGAAAACTGAGTTGGATACTCTCAAGGCTGTAGGCCTCGAAAAGAAGAAAGAATTTCGTCGTCGTTTTCGCCCCTATGATAAACGCTCTTTTCAACAGCGAGGTCAATCATCTAACTGGTCATCGCAGAACCAAGGTCAGACGCAACAAAGATCCCAGTTCCAGCAACGCAGACCTGGACGTGGCAGAGGTGGAAACAAACAACAGTCAACAGCACCAAAGCAGCCACAAAAGCAATGAGATGTGTCTTCCTCCAAAGCTGTTGTCCACTCCGGTGGGAGGAAGTGTTTCATTACATCTGGAGGAGTGGAGACGTATAACAAAAGACAAATGGGTCATCAACATTGTTCAGAATGGCTATCTTCTCAGATTCATAACTCCTCCTCCATCAATACCTCCAAGAGGCATTTCTCACCACAACAAACGATTGTTACAAAAGGAGATAAACACCTTAGTGAAGAAAGGAGCTATAGAAAAAGTCCCCGCTCCTCAAAGAAATCAAGGAGTCTACTCTCGTTACTTCCTTGTAAGAAAAAGAGGCCCCGCCACAGAATACAGACCTATTCTGGACTTGAGACTGTTGAACAAACACATTCGCAGAGAAAAATTTCGAATGTTGGCACTCCATCAAATTTTTCCACAGCTTCATCAAGAGGATTGGATGTGCTCCATCGACTTGCAGGATGCATACTTCCACGTACCAATCTCAAAGAAACATCGCAAATTTCTACGCTTTCGAGTGTCTTTTCAACATTACCAGTACTCAGTTCTCCCGTTCGGGCTCAAATCAGCTCCCGAACATTCTCCAAATGTATGGCTGTGGTGGCCGCTTTTCTCCGCAAGCAGAAAATATTCATATATCCTTACCTAGACGACTGGCTCCTGAAGAGCTCATCTCCAACTCTGCTGCAGGATCATCTCACGTGCTGCCTTCAGCTTCTCCACAACTTGGGCCTTCACGTCAATTTCAAGAAATCCATACTAAATCCAACGCAAAAGATCCATTACCTAGGCTCCTTCCTGGACACCAAAAAGCAAGCGTGTGTCCTTCGGAGGAGAGATTGTCATCAATCCAAGGAAAATGTCTGACTCTTCTTCACACGCATCTCCCAACAGTTCGACAGGTGTCATCACTACTGGGATCGATGGCATCGTGCATCTTTATAGTACCAAACGCACGATTACACATGCGTCCACTACAACAATGTTTGGAGGACCAGTGGATGCAAGTATCAGGGCGCTGGGAGGATCAGGTAATTCTCCATCAATCAGCCAAAGACTCCATCCGGTGGTGGATGAAGCGATCGCACCTGATGAAGGGAGTCCCTTTCCATCAGGACCCTCCAACCCAGACTTTAGTCACGGACGCCTCTCTCCAGGGTTGGGGTGCTCATATGGGCCCTCTGCAAGTACAAGGTCTATGGTCCGACTCCGAAAAGAGCTACCACATCAACCTGCTAGAACTGAGAGCAGTACATCTAGCACTCAAGTCCCTGGTTCCGTCGTTCAAGTCTCGCTCCATTCTGATCCAAACGGACAATACAACGACGATGTATTATTTGAACAAACAGGGAGGTACCCGATCAAGGACACTCTCCATAGAGTCTCAAACCATATGGAACTGGCTTCTAGCGAGAGACCTGTCAATAGTAGCCATTCATCTACCGGGCTCTCTCAACTCACAGGCGGACTTCCTCAGCAGAGACTTCGTCGAAGCCCACGATTGGGTTCTCAACAACGAAGTCGCTCAAAGCATCTTTCGAGAATGGGGAACGCCAGACATCGACCTGTTTGCAGACGCGGTAAACGCAAAATGCCCCGCCTTCGCATCCAGGTGTCCCCAACAAGGATCTCGAGGGAATGCCCTTTTGATCGAATGGTCTCAGAGCTTACTGTACGCCTTTCCACCGATTCCGTTGATACCAGTTGTAATCAACAAGCTGTACAGGACCACCTCCAGGATGATCCTAATAGCCCCGGAGTGGCCTCGCCAGTGGTGGTTTCCGGACCTCCTTCAACTATCGGAAGTACCACACAAGAGGTTGCCATGCCGCCCGGATCTCCTATCCAAACAGGCAGGGAGAGTATTCCATCCCAACCTGTCCTCCCTCCGGTTGACAGCATGGCTCCTGAAGTCATACAATATGGACACCTACAATTGAATCCAGACTGTATGGCTATTCTCAAAGAAGCGAAAAGACCTTCCACGAGGAAATCATATGCCTTTAAGTGGAAGCGGTTCTTCCTATGGTGTGTGGACAATGGACATGATCCCATCCGGGGTCAGGAACAGGTGATTTTACCCTATTTGCTGCATTTGGCTAGATCTGGTCTTCAGTTCTCTTCTATCAAAGTCCACCTTGCAGCAATCACAGCCTATAGGAAGTCCCCCACCAGGCTTCTTTGTTTAGAATTCCGGTGGTAAAGGATTTCCTTGAGGGCTTAAAAAGGTTTATCCACCAGTCAGGTCTCCCTCTCCTCCTTGGGAGCTTAACATTGTGTTAACAAAGTTGATGGGGTCTCCTTTCGAGCCTATTCATAAAGCTTCCTTACAGCATTTAACATGGAAAGCCGCGTTCCTGGTGGCCATTACTTCTGCTCGCAGGGTCAGTGAGATCCAGGCTCTTTGCTGTAAGGAACCTTATACTGTGTTTCACGCTAACAGAGTAGTTCTCAGAACTCATCCTAGCTTTTTGCCTAAAGTGGTCTCGGACTTCCATATTAACCAGACTATCACTTTACCTACCTTTTTTCCGAATCCTCCGGAAAGATCTCTTCACTCACTAGATCTCAAGATGGTTCTGAAGTTTTATTTGGACAAAACAAAGACACTGAGGAATTCGGAACGTTTGTTTATTAACTATGGTCCTGTTAATACAGGTTCTGCAGCTTCCAAGAGATCCATTTCTAGATGGATAGTTTCTTGTATTCTACTGTCATACCAATTGGCCAACAAATCCCTTCCGGGGAAGCCTAAGGCACATTCCACTAGGGGAAAGCTTCTACCACGGCTCTCCTGAGGAATGTCCCCATGGCAGAGATTTGTAAAGCAGCTACATGGCGATCAGTTCATACCTTTACTCGCCACTACTGTTTAGATGCTGACACGCAGGCAGATGCTCAGGTTGGGCAGGCCTCGCTGAGAAACTTGTTTGCAAATACTGTTTAAAATGTGTATCTTAATTGAGTTCTCTGTGTTTTGCTCGTCCGCACGGAAGTGGGTATGGGCTTGCTACTCTATTCAGTGCTTATGACTATTGATGAGTATCCCCTGGAAGAGAAGGATAAGTTACTTACCTGTAATCCTAGTTCTCTTCCAGGGGTATACTCATCAAAGTCATAAGCAACCCGCCCTCCTCCCCGGACGAGCATTGACAGTTTACTCGATATTCTTGCATCTTTGATGCAGGTTCCTACAGGTTTCTTATACCGTACAAAAGAACTGACCTAACTGTCACCTGTGGTGCATGATGGGAGCAGGGGCTCCTGGAGGTCTTAAAGGCATAGTGCTCAGAGTCTCTGAGGCCTTAAAGGCGAGGTGCCAGTTTTTCCTTTTCTGTACAGGGATGTTATTTATTTATGCAGCCTTATTTGGGCTAATTGCCTGGCATTACTGTTTTCTTGATGAAAATAAAAGGTTTTTTGCGGATTGCTCTTACTGTACATGTCCTTCTCTTACATTATATGTTTATATGGCATTTTCATACTAGAGAAATACATGTAATTCTGGCTTCTTAGCCTATTGGATATGTTTGAGGCTGCATATTTTTTATGTAATACATGTATATGTGTGTGTTATTTCGTACTATGTACTCCTTTTCTACTACATACACATATATATGTATTTTTATATATGCTCCGGGTTCCCGCACGTGGGCGGAGATTATTCAGTGCTTATGACTTTGATGAGTATACCCCTGGAAGAGAACTAGGATTACAGGTAAGTAACTTATCCTTCTTGGCATACTGCTGAGATAAGAACTATTTGCACTGTTTTGTACACACGCCTAGCTATAGCACGCGCGTAGGTGGCCGCCTCACCAGCGCACGGGCCAGTTATTCCTAGCGCTTCGAACCAAGCGTCTGACCACACCTTACAAGTTACTACTGGCGCCCTGCACCAGAACACGACAGTCACAGACCCCACCCACCCTACATTAAGATAAGGCCTTCCACTACTACCACACGCTGCACAGAGACAGATCCCACGCACTAAATCACAACAATGACGGACACTACTACCCCAGAACTCTGAAGTTAATAAATGCGCCACACAGCGCCTATCACACAGCCTGCCTTAAGGTAATGCCACGCCTTATAGAAAGAGACAAGCCCTACACCCTGCATCAACGTAATGACACCTGCTCCCTCACCTAGAGACAGCGCTACGAAGTGGCTATGGGGCACTCAGCATCAACCCAAGTGCAGTCAGGCCTGCCACAACCCTATAACAGGGATGGCCCACTGTCATGCCACATGCCCTGCATCAAGCGAGCCAAGCACCTCCACCACACCCTACACAAAGAGACGGCCCCCACACAGTGCCTGCTACAAAACCTACATCACGATAATGCCACTCACTCCCAGTCCCCACCACAAACTACACCAAGAGACAGGGCCACAAAGTGCATGCGCAGCGCCACACATTCCGCAGCAAGACTGTTCTAACCCCTGCTGCTACACACAGGCACTCAAAACAACGCTGCGCCAGGGAAGGCTCCGTACACGGAGGCAGGAAATGCTGCCAAAACGCTAGCCAAATACACCCCCATATTAGTGTCACTCATTAATGCCACGGACCCGGGTCACTGGTGCCCCACAGCCTGTACCACTGATGCGGTGGCAAGAGTCACACTCTGGGGCGCCAGCAACTTCTGTTGCACTCTGCCTTAGAAGCTTTTTTTCTGGAGAGCAAGTCATGCCCACACCTTTCACACAGTGCCAAACACTCCCGGCGCAACCCCCTGCAGTATGTGATCTCATGGAGTCAGTAACTTCTACCACTCCTTCTGCAGCAGGGGACACTCTGAGCCCAGAGGCCGTCACTTGATACGCTTGCACGCTGTCTCCAGTCACTCATGCGGCACGACTCCCTCTCCAGGGGGCGGTCAATGACTTCCTTCTGCGAGAGACGATGCACTGACAATCTCAGTGCCTCCTACACACCTTTCACACAGTGCCAGCCACCCCTGCCACACCCCCTACAACGACAGGCAGCCCAGCCCTTCCGACTAACCGGTATGCAGGCAATCACAATGCCTCGTCACTGTTAATCTTAAAACACACCAAAGTAAACGCAGGCGGAGACTAAACAAGAGAGGAGCGGGGGCGAGGGCGAGCGAGCGCGGCAGCCTGCAGAGCTGACCAAACGCTCGTGCGTCGTGGCTGGCCTTTGGATGGGTACGCGCGGCAGACATGTGTTTCCACTTATCGCGCCCGCGTCTGGGCACGATAATTGGAAACACATGTTTGCAGCGCGTACCCATCCCAAAAGGCCAGCCACGACTGCACGAGCGTTTTTGGGACTGCTTTCCAAACTCGCTTACTAAAAGTCTTCGCCTCTAAGCAGCGCTTGCGCGCTACTCGAGGCTCGACCTAAAAAACGAGTAATAAAACTTCATTATAAAATAGAAACATTAAAATTTTTGTCCAATCTTTTTCCTTAAATAACTGGTAGCCAGTAAAAATCTGCTGACGCCAAATACAATAAGCTGTGAGCTGTCTGTTTTCAGTATTCACAGTGCCTCTAGGTGATGCCTAGTTTTCAAATTCTTACATAACGGCCTAATCCATTTTCTCCTGGGCGTTACGTATGCTGTACAGAAAAAGAATACATGTGCAATATTTTCATTTGCCCCTAACGAACATAGAGTACACCTGGAGTCCCTTCCCAAAACCTGGGGCATGGAGCACTTGGAAGTGAAAGAGTTGATCTGCAGCAGCTCGTATCTGAACTTCAGGTAAAGTGTCTTTGCTAATTGAGGTTCAATCTCGTCCAGAAACGGTTCAAAACTCGGGGTCACTTTGAAGGACAGAAATTGTGTAGTAAGTCTCCCAGACGCACAACCTAAAGTGACTTTGCGCAAAATAAAATTCCAATAAATATGCTTAATCTCTCTCTTTGATTCTGGCGTCAGTAGGCTGGGATTTGCCCAAAACCTGCTCAAGCCCCGGTCCAGGAGCCATTTTCGAATGTGGGCGAACCATGGGAAAGTGTAATGGACATCAAGTTCCAATAGCTCACACAGGCTCTGCCTATATATTCCCAATTCTTCAGTGGTCCAAATTCTGACCCAATAGGACAGGGATCTCCATATGGCCAAATAATGTTCCAATCCTTTATACCAATGTCATGTTAGCGGGATCACTGGGGTATTTTGGGGGAGGGAGGTAAACATTCTCAAAATTTAGTTTTCCCCAAAAATTAAGGGTTGCAAAGTTTCGCCACCCTATAGCTCTGATCCATAAAGGGCAGCAGTTTGGGCCCTAGATTTGTAGACTTCCAGGGCCAGAGAGATGGCCTTGGACACAGTAGAGTGTTGTTTTTTTACAATACGAAAAGAATTTTGCATTAAAATTGTCTTGGACTTATTTAATTGTGGCTTCCAAGACAATTTTGAGTTGAGCGTAACCCCCAGATAGACATAATTAGAAACACACTCCAATGACACTTCATTCAAGGCTATTTTCTTTTGAAGCTTTTATGTGGTCTGATGGCCATATATTTGGTTTTAGCGGGGTTTATCTCAAGGCCCTTTAGTCTACAATAGTGGCTGAAACTATCAAGTAGGTTTTGTAACCCCTTTGGTGTTTGGGACAGTAAAATTGTGTCATCCGCAAATGTTAGGGCACAGATATGGGTCCCTCCAAGTTTCGGTGAATCGTGGGCGGATTTTTGCAGATGTTGGACCAAGTCATTTACATATAATAGGAACAACGTAGGTGCCAGGACGCAGCCCTGGCGCACGCCCCTCCTGACCGGGATCTCATCTGTGAGCTCCCCTCCTATGCCCCAGCGTACCTTAGCGAAGTTACCCTCGTGAAGCCTTACAATCTGTTTTAAAATCTCCTTTGGCACTCCCTGCTGGCGTAAAGGTCCCCATAAAAGATCTCTCGGAATTGAGTCAAATGCTGCTTTCAGATCTATGAAAGCAACATATAGGTGTCCGGACTTTAACTTTGTGTACTTCCTGGCTAGGCTTAAGAGTCTAAAGACTTGGTCGATAGTAATTGTTTTAACTCTGAAGCCGGCCTGGCAAGGTGAAAGTATGTTGTTCTCCACTATCCAATCATTTAATTTGCCCAAGATGTGTTTGGCATAGACTTTCTGCAGGGTGTCTATCATGCTTATCGGCTTGTAATTTGCAGGGTCTTCCCTTTTGCCCTTTTTGTAAATGGGGACTATCTCTGCCCCTTTCCAGGATTCTGGAATGGGCTCTCCCCTACCTATTGCATTACTCAAAAGATTAACGTATGGCACCCATACTTCTGTAGCATGTTTCAGAAGATCCCCTGGTATTTAATCTGGACCGGGCGCCTTTGCTGGCTTGATGGCGGCTACAGCTAGTGCAGTGTCCTCGATGCTAAACTGGAGAGGTGCATTTTGTATTAGCAACAATGGAGGCAACAGGTTCTTGGGCAAACGCAGCGGGGGTGGCATACAAGGCAGAATAGTGTTTATACTAGGTACAAGGGTCTAGAAAGTGGTCTGTGGGTGTTTTGCTTAGTTTGCCACCATGTGCTATTACTCTCCAGAACATAGCCTGGTCGCCAGTTTTTGCAGCTATTATAAGGTCACCCCAGCTAGCGTCCTCCCAATTCCTTAGTGCTGCCTTCTGCGTTTTCCTATATTCTACTCTTTCGTGTCTAATCTGGGTTATATTTTTAGACTTAATGGCCCGTAGGAGTCGCCGTTAGGCTAAAACACATTCTTTGTCAAACCAGGGATTGAGTGACTGGATCATGGGTCTAGATTTGCGAACTCCCACCTGGGGTTTGGTTAGAAAGATTTTTATTTTTTCTGCCAGTCTTCTTTGGATTTGCGTGATAGGTAAAGGCTCTGGGCCTAGGTTCGCAAAAGGAGTGAGGTCTTCGCAGAAGGCATTATAAATGTTGGTAAGGGGCTCAATTTGGTCCATTATGACCGGCCATTTAGCAGATCTCTGATTATGACTTACTGACAGTTGCATATCCTTGCTTCCAGGATTAACAGGGTGAGTTGGATGGATGGAGATCAACCTCCCGGACAGGGCTAGGCATAACGGAAAGTGGTCACTCTCTTGTCTGCTGCCTACCTTGAAATCCTGTATATAAGCCCAATACGCTATACTCATCACCACATAGTCTATTCGTGAGTTAAGAGTTTCCCCTGGTAAAAGTATTTGAACATTCAAAATCTGAGGTAAAACGGTCATTGCATGCCCTAAGACCTCTTTCAATGGTGAGGTGAAGTATTTGCATTGCTGAAACGGAGCACGGCACCTTATGTTTTGTGGTGAGGAGGGGGATCCCCTTGGCCAGTTCTTCCTCCTCAAAAATAGAGTCCATTCCTGCCATTGGTTCGTAGCAGCAATTAAAATCACCCCCCACAAGAATAACTCTATTGGATTCAAGGATTTCTCTAGCCGATTGATAACAGATGATTCTTTTGAACGCTCCCTCGGCCTTATATATATATATTAAAAAGAAGGATCTATGTTATATTGGAAGATTTCAGTTTTAGTCCTAGAATGTCTGGGGAGGCAGTGTTCATGATTTCAATAGTGACCTTTAAGTTAATTTTTATCCAAATTGTCAGCCCACCTGAGGGTCTCCCTTTGTTTGAGGGCACAGCCTCTATACTGAACGTTCTGTACCCTAGTTTGTGTAGTGGCTCTCTCAGCCAAGTCTCTTGGAAGAGACATATATCAAAATTGCCAATATATTCCTCCAATCTGGCGCTGCAAGTTTTTGTTTGAGCCTAGCTATATTCCAAGATATCAACTTCAGGTTGTCTAGAGATTGGCCGACAGACGCAATTAAGGCATGATCAAACAGAGTACCATGAACAATGGGGAGAGGAGTTGGCCTAACGGCTAGGGTGGTCGACCTCGAATCTGGGGAACTGGGTTCGAGTCTCGGCAATGACGCTGAACATCCTGTGATTCTGGGCAAATCACTTAATCTCCCCGTGCCTAACAAAAAATGAATGTGTCCTCATGTAATGCAACTGGTGCTATGTAAAGCGCTCTGATACCCGATTCGGGTCAAGTTTGCGCTATATATTAAAAAAAAACTCTGTAATATTATCAGTCGTTGAAATATTAGATACCTGGATTTCACGTAAGTGTGCCTTATGTGAATGAGGATCATACGTGGGTTGGTGTCCGGGCATTAGTAAAGGGGACACAGTGTCTATCTGACTCAGTATAACATTAGTGGTTGGATTCGCTCTACCCTGTTCGGTTAGTCAGTCTACTGCTTCCAAGGTGTTGGACCCCTCTACAGCGTGCGAAACATTATTGCCCTTGTCTAGAGCGGTTTTGTTCAGTCTAAAACTAATCCCGGACTTGAAGAGTGAGTGGGTTCGTGAATTCAAAGCTACCAGGTTGTCTGCAATGTATTTAGAGTGAAAGGTTAACTTTAGATCGTCCATATTTCCTAATTCTTGATGAAGACGCTCGACTTTTGTTATATCTGATCTTACAACGGAGAGACATTGTCGCTTGGTTCTGATCCAGTGTATCACTTTGTTTTTTAGCGAGTCCTCATCCTATCTAAGACCTTGCTTTAATCTAGGGACATTCGTCATAAAGATATTGTAGGTGTTCATCTTGGGCTGGTTTGGATTTTGCGGTACAGAGAAACATTTTGGTAACTGCTGGGTACCTGTGCCCCCCCATCCTGGTCCGAAGTTTTTCCATGGTCCTTCGTATCTTGCGTAGTTAGGCCTATTTGTGGTATGGGCATTTGAGGACTTTGCATAGGGACCCTCCTGTCTAATGTGAGGAGGCATTCTGGGTCTTAAGTTTGTGTAATCCAATCGGTTGCCTAACATGGGTAGGTGGGGATTTGTGCTAAACGAGTAGTTGTTATGATTTACGGGCACCTTAGGAGGAGAAGGGGGAAGTCGACTTGAAGGGCACCCAACCTGGGGAGTCTCGTTCTGGGTACAATGTAATTTCCTGTTGTAATTTTTGCTGTTGCTTTGTGCAATACCCATCTCAAGCACAGTGGGATTGGTTCGCAGTGCGGCAGCCCCAATTATCTTTTTAAGGGCCAATACCTCATCTTGTATTGAGTTTAATGTTTGTAACAGTTCTACCATAGAAACATGGATGTCAATACTATCAGTCTGGGTCCCCACATCCCTGCTACTGTTTATCGGTGAATTGTTATATTGGGCCTGTTTTGTTTGTCCTAGTTGATCTTGTTCTTGCAAGGTTGCCAATGGTATCTATTAGAGCAATCCACTAATATAACCTCACCATTTGTCAACCTGGTTTGATCAGAAGCTGATGAACCCAAGTTAGGGGGGGTGGTTCGAGCTGAATAACTCATCACGTATTTTATGGGAGGAGTTAAAATTTGTGAGCCTATCTCGCTGTGGATTTGGTGAACAGTGATACTAGGAGTAGGCGGTGTTATATGATTGGGCTTTTCCTGTCTACTATAGTATGAGGAGATCTTTTTTGTACCATCATTTGTTAAATCCTTCCCATTAGCTAGTATTGTCTCGAATTCCTCTATTAGGTCGTCAATTGCAGCTAAAGTGCAATTGTCTGCCGCTGTTTTAGCCGATTTATTGCTTTTTGGAACCTTCTTTTTTCCCGCAGCGGCCTCTACAGCCTTCCTCTTCCCCATTTTCTAGAAGTAATACAATGGATTCCTAGATATTAGTATTCTATTGTTAGATTTAAAACAGGAGGAAGAGGTAATGGCGATGTCTATTTAGCTGTCGTTATGGGGCCAGGTAGAGTATTTAAGCCAGCTGGGTCATTTGGAGCATAAAATGTCCACAAAGCACTCAGTATACTCCTAACACCAAGAAGTAAGGCCGGCAATTATATCAGCACTACGAACGGTAGCCTTACAACAATGTAATTTTGCTAAAAATGGGAGAAAAAGAAGAGACTACATAAAAAGGGCATTATCACCAGAGTCTCAGTTTCTGTCAAGTCCCCTTGTAGTGAAGAGTGGCAATCAGGAGACTTCCCTAAGGCCAGTATTAAAAAATTATTCCGTTTCTCAGAGCAAAGGCTCACGGCAAGAACTCTTTAGGACCGGAAGTTGAATATAGCGTATAGGACGGCAAATGGCAACTTGTAGATAAGCACAGTATCTTAATTGTGGCCAGTTCCAAGCCAAGTAACAGGTGATAAGGAAAAAAGTTCAATCAGCGAGGTCTTACCAGCAGATCAGCACTGCAAGGTCGGGGCTAAGGGGGGTGGCCCTGCCCTGCCTCTTCCTGGCGCGGACGGGCCCGCCCTTGGCCCGGGCACGGCCCACGCGAGTCCCGCGGGGGGTGAGGCAGCGCTTTAAGCACCTTGTGGGCGCCTCCTCCTCGTCAGCGTCAGAAAGTCAGGTTGCACCCTGGGACTTGTAGTCCCACCAGGGTGAGCAGCGGGCCAGCGGTGATACAGACGGCAGGCAGGAGATGCACCCTGGGACTGAAGTCCCTCCAGGGTGTTGCAACAAGATGGTGAGTGCCCCCAGTAGCAGCCCGACAGAAGCCCCAGCAGAAACAGTGTCCCACGCCGCGGGGGAGAGGCAGCGCTTTAAGCGCGTTGTGGGCACCTTCCCCAAGTCAGTGTCAGCGGGAGAAAGTCATGTTGCACCCTGTGACTTGTAGTCCCACCAGGGTGAGCAGCGGGCCAGCGGTGATACAGGCGGCAGGCAGGAGATGCACTCTGGGACTGAAGTCCCACCAGGGTGTTGCAGCAAGATGGTGAGTGCCCCCAGTAGCAGCTTGAGAGAAGTCCCAGCAGAAACAGCGTCCCGCGCCGCGGGGGTGAGGCAGTGCTTTAAGCGCGATGTGGGCGCCTCCCCCTCGTCAGCGGGAGAAAGTCAGGTTGCACCCTGGGACTTGTAGTCCCACCAGGGTGAGCAGCGGGCCAGCGGTGATACAGGCGGCAGGCAGGAGATGCACCCTGGGACTGAAGTCCCACCAGGGTGTTGCAGCAAGATGGTGAGTGCCCCCAGTAGCAGCCCGACAGAAGCCCCAGCAGAAACAGCGTATATTTTAAATGTTAAAAGTTATCTTCAATTTAATTTATTTGTAAAAGCAAATGAATGAATAACTTCTTATTTAAAAATAATTAAATTTTTAATTAAAAAGAATATAATTAATTAAAATTATTAAACAAGTTTAAATAACTTTTAGTAAATAATAATTACATTTAAAAATTATAGTGAGCATGGGGTTTAAATTTACTTGAAATAATAATTATAAATTAAATTACTTTATTTTATGTATTTAGTTATTTAGTAAAATTTAAGTTGATGAGTTAATGTGCCGGAATAGTTTATTTGTTAAGTTATAGGTTTATAATAATTATTTTAAGTTAATTTGCATATTTATTTTACATTCAAATATTTTGTATCATTTTTTTGACTAAAAACTGAACTTTATTATTTTTCCTTATACGTTAACTTAGGGAGATCTCTGCCCCGGTGGCAATGACCTCTACCTATGAGAGTAAAGGTACTAATTCGAACTTTACACTCCTACATCCTGTTCCAGAAGACTCCATCCCTAGTTTTGAGGAGGGCGAGACATATAAATCTGCATCTTGTAGTAAAACTGCACTCAGAACGGGTGAATAGCAAAAAACGGTTACGTTACTACTAGGTGCAATAGTAAGCTTACATGTGACTAAATGTACACAAGTAACTTTTCGGTTTGCAGACAGGCCCCTTAATCTTTAACGCCTGAATTTTTGGGTCAGTCATGCAAAATCTACATTGATCCTGTTCCATAAACTGTCCATTCTGTCTGTCTGTTAAATAACCACTCCCTCTCTCTGCCACCATCATCCAGCAACATAACAGGGGGAACATTTCCAAACATTTCCACATTGGCAGAAGACATATGTATGGGTGCTACAAATGGTCAAATATGTATGCAAAATAAAAATCTGTTCTTCTCCACCATTGGAGCTTTCATAAATTCACATGCTTGAATCATTCCCTTTCATCAGTCTGGGAATACCTGGTACTTTTAAAATAGTGATAAATAGTATTACAATTGCCATAGCCCAAACCTCAATTTAAATTATCAAAATTCAGCTGCAAACCATGGTCTCTGTCCCTTTGTGAAAATGTAACTTATCTCCGGCGTCCTCGAGAAGGAATGTACCTGTGTTGCAATGTTGCAAGGCTATCAGCTAAACCTCTGTCATTATAAATGCGCAGAAGCAGTTCTTTATTTTCTCGTGTTTTTGCATTAATAATATGTAACATTTCTGTTGCATGAAAAATAATGTATTTAACAGCAAATAGAAATAATGTGCAAGTTCGTGTTGTCTTGAAATTAATAATGTGATTGGTGCTGTGCAAGTATTATTTTTAGTGCTGCCCATTTATGTTGAACCATGCTATAAATTTGTGTGTTTGCCCTGTGTAGAACATTATAAAAGACGTGCTATTTGGAGAACAGCTAATTTTATCATCTTCTTCTTAGGCTTTCAGACTTTTCTGCTTGATGCTTAGAAAGGGTGCTCACGATCTGTTCTATATTTAAGACTATTTACTTTTAATTTGATTGTTTACCAGATGTGCTGTGGCTACTTAATTTCTTAAAGGCACATTGCATTATTGCAATTATGATTATTTGGTTTTATACTAATTCCCTTGCTCTAATGACTTTTGCTTTCTTTAATGATAACATTTAAATAAATCTACAAATAATGAGAACTGGAAAAGCTTTGTTGTGCAGGATTTCTTAATGGTCTTGACTCAGCGTTAAAGTTCATGATTCTCCCTTTCCTGCCCATTATCCCTCTTTATTTAATTAGGGGTGCACATTGTGATTTGCGAGAAGTGACTGTGTGTTTTGCATAATGCGTCAATATTTTGCTTTGGGAAGTATGTCACGTGCGATATGTGGCATATTTTGGTCTGTTGATGAAAGGGCATTATTAAATATTGTTGATGATTTAATTGTCATGACACTATTTTATATGGAGATATTGGATTTTTTGAAGAACTCAAGTTAAGTGTAGTGTCTTTGCAAGTTTATAGGTGTGGCGTCTGGGTTTTTGCGTTCAAGAGTTCCTTAATAGTCTAGTTGTGAGTGAACACTAATTAAGAGTGGAATTTTACTGTATTGTAATTGTATTTATATAGCACTTACTACCCCTGACAAGGCATCAAAGCACTTTTCGGCAAATAGCACGCTACTCCAGAACCCAAAAAGGATTAGTGGTGAATTAGTATAGGGAAATATGAATTAATTTGAGCGGTGGACATGTGAGTCTGTTCGTTGGACTGAAAAGTAGACTGGAGGGATAGAAGAGGGAAGAGTCTGGAAAGTGTTTATTCGGAGATCATAGTAGTAGTAGTGGTAGGAGGAGGTTTGGGATGAGTAAAGGAGAGATGGAGGAGGGAAGATTCTCTAGAAATGGATTAGGGAGATCATAGTAGTAAAATGAGGCATACGTCTAAGGAGAGATATATGGAGGAAGAATTTAGAAAGTTTGGGAGATCTAAGTAGTAAAATGAGGTTTGGGGTGATGCAAGGAGGGATAGAGGAGATCTAGTGGTGTTTATTCTATGCACAAGGGTAAGCTATATCGATTCCAGGTTAGGTATCGCAGGTTGAAACCTAGCTCACTGTTTATGAGTAGTGCCTTGTACCGATACTTTCTTCTTGTGGTGAATTTGATTTCTGTACTGTTTCTCGGTACACAGACACGTTTTAAAGTTGTTTTTCATGTATAAACTATTGTGTTTGAAAAGATTGTTTTGTGATTACATTGGTGTTTTATCACATGGTGTATTGTGATGATTGTTTGAAATTACAATGGGTGCAAATCTGGGTAACTCTAAAAAGAGCTAATTGACAGACATACAAACTCACCCCCCAGTTGGAAGTCCGACTTGTGAAATTCTGGTATGCAGGTTTGCTATGGTTTAAAGAATGACACAAAGCTACTGCAAATTACAAAAAGCTACAATTTCCTGAGAATAGTACGTTTAAATTCAAGAAACGTGCTTACATGAGACATACATTGTCTGACACGAAACCACAATGAAGACCTGTGCAGTTTTAAACATTGAATTAATGGAATGTGGTAGCCAATATGAAGGTGCATCAGAAAATGTTGAAAGATCAAGTGGGTAAGGCTGTGCGTGATTGGATGGACACTAGGTTGCGTTTTACGAAAAGGGCGTGGCATACAGAAGTGTAGTAAACAGTGCATACATTTCCTGTGATTCCCAATGATTCAGTTAAGAAACAATCAAAAGAAATTAAAATTAAAAATGAGAAAAATAGCAAATCGGATGAAAAGAATAGATTGTTGACAGTGCCTAATCCACCACCTTTTAATGAGGTGGTGAATTAAAGTTGAGTCCAGAGATTGGAATTTCAGTATGAGAATTTTCACAGAAGAATGGGACAGCAGTTGCTCAGTAAGGTCCTTCAAAAATTAAATTGAATTTGCAGGAATTTATTGATTTAAAAGCTGACTAAAATAGGGTTCTGAAATTGACATTTGATAAATAAGTGCATATAAATTTAGAAGCAGGCAACGTTGCATGCATATCATGCACACGAGAAACCTGAAAGAGTGGCAAATGATTTGGGTGTAGATTTGAACAAAAGAAGAATTCGTAAGCCAGATATAATTAAACAAACAGAAAATGAAGTGTGAAAAGAGACACGTACAGTTAGGAGTGAATTTGTAATGACCTACGGTATATTTTAGTGATTATTTGTCTGTTTTCAAAGTGGACTGAGGCTTACTCAACAAGGAGGTGTGATGCATTAACAGTTGTCAAACTACTATTGAGGGGGTTGATCCCTAGGTTGGGAATGCCAACTTTGCTTGAAACAGATAAGGGAACACATTTTAAGAACAACATCATGAAGATTGTGTCTGTTGCATTAAGCATTGATCAGAAGTTCCTTTGTAGTTATCATCCTGAAGCATCAAGCATGGTAGAAAGGGACAACGGTGTTTTGAAAGGTCAGCTGAGAAAAGTGTGTGCATCAACTTATCAGAAATAGCCAGATGCACTTCCCTTGGTATTAATAAGGATGAGATTTACTCCAAACAAAAGCACAGTGCCCACAATGTGTTAATGGGCAGGTCCAGGAGGATTCCTGGAATTCCATTTGCAGCTCTTGCAAATATTTCTGATGATTTGATCTTGGATTACTGCAAGTGTTTAGCTGATATAGTACTGTCTGTCTCTTACCTGGTGCAATTAGCTACACCTTCTGCAAGAACAGAATTATGTCATATGCAGCCAGGCAAATGGGATCTCATCAAAAAGCATGTGAGAAAATTCTATCGTGAATCAAGGTGGAAGGGCCTGTACCAGGTGATTTTGGTGATAAATATGGCTTTGAAGTGTGAAGGTTTGTAGTATTGCATCCACACATCTCACACCAGGAGAGTGTGCTGCTGAAGAAGAAACAATGAGACAAACTGTTGACACACAAAGTCAAAATCAAGTTTGATATGTGGATCTAGAGGATGGCCAAAATCAAGCTTAAGCAAATGAAAATCAAGCAATTGAAACCCATAAAACTCAAGCAGGTCAAAGAAATGAAGAAAATGGAAGCTTGATTTACGCTGATCTGCCTGTGAGAGAGAGATGCAGAGAGGTGCAAATCAGCTAACGCAGTAAAAGAAAGTGCTAACAAAGAACGTGAGTCGAACAGTGGAGAATTATCATCTGAGAAGTTTGTAACAGGTGGTGCAACAAGAACAACAAGAGGGCCAAACAAGAAGTACATAGCTCCTGAATGGGCATATCTGAAGAAGATCGAATTGGATGAAAGAGACATTGATTTGAAAGGTCTTCTATCTTTTTTTGAAAATACGCAAGAGCCACTGTGAAGTGAAATGACAAATTAACTATGAGATGATCAATGTTTAATAATTTTCCTGATGAAGAAATAATTTGTTTGCTCTGCATTTTTGAAAGACTCAAATTTTCTGTTTTACAATTCTTTGTTTTTGATAGGTTGAAGTTTTGAAGACTAACTATAGGTTACTTGTATTACTGTAACTTTTTAACTTTGTCATATTTTTGCATTTTGAACATTGAATTTTTGAAAGGACATTGATTGAAAGGACTGACGGCTCAAGTTAATGCAGTGTGCACCTCCTGCTTCTACATCCTACGCATGGTGCGAAAATTCTTCAAATGATTGCCTCAGAAGGGGGCGTCGCAAGCAGCCGAAGATGGCGGACGCGTGAGCGAAGAGCTTCGCACCGGCCCATCTTTTATCCGGCAAAATTGAGTGGCGCAGCCGAGCCTGAGTGGCTGAAAGTGGTGGGCTTGATGTCAGGAACCGAGGCGGCGGCCCCCGCTGTGATCCCAGGCGGCTAGGCTCATCCGCCGACGTGTGGAGGACGGGCTGATCAGCGGAGCCCGGAACCACAGACCCGAATACTGAGGCGGGGCTGGGATTGCCGGAGCCGGCCTGCTGCTTAGGCGGCGTGACTGCGAGGCCCGGGCTGGGAGTGGCAGACCTGCCAAGACAAGGGGCCTTGGGTGCCGCTCCGAGGTGAACGAGGGCTGGCATACCCTGAGGCCTGCATGGTGAAGCCTGAAGCGCAGAGGTGATGCAGCAATGCCGAGGAGAGGGGCGCCGGCGGACCTTGAGTGGCAGAGGCACAGCGTAAAGCGGGGGTGGGGAGTGGAGACCACGGGAAGATTGGGAGCCTCATCGGAGGTTTCACCGCGACCCCTGCTGACCTCTAAATGCGAAGTGGAGCCACCAATTTGAAGAACCACTCGGGCGAGTCGCGGCAGAACCTGTGTGCAGCTCCTGAACAGGGAAGGGCTGGCGCACCCTGTGGCCTGCGGGGCACGGCCCACGCACCGGCACTGTAGCAGTGACGCCAAGATGCAGAACACTGGCAGACCTGGGGCACAGTAAGGTGCGGCAGTGAGTGTAACTGTGACAGGGATAGGGGACTCGACAGAGGCGTAATTGAGATCCCGGCCCGTGGAAGCAAGGAACTGGGCTTGGACGGGAGACCGGGCGAAGCGAGGCTGAGTGGCCTACTGCCTGGAGAGGAAGGCCCGGGTGCGATGTAAGGACCCAGTTGTTCCCAGGCAGAGGAAGAGTTAAGAACATCAGGGGGAGATGAGTGACGGATACCCCAGATCATGAGGAAGACCAACAAGATCAGGCACGAGGTAGCCCTGAGCCTCAGTCACGACCAGATCCTATCCAGCAGCAACTGAACAAAATACTGGAAGCCATCTCCGATATGAAGGCCACGATTCACCAAGACATAAGCACGGTATCGGTGGGCCTTTACCTCCTTCGTGCCGAACACCAAAAACTCAATGAGAAGGTGAAGGTGGTGGAATCTGGGCTTGAAGAACTAACGCCTGAGCACAAGGCCCTTTCACAGCAAGTAGCGGACCTAACAGACAAGGTCCGGAATTTGGAACGGAGGGCAGGAGACGGAGAAAGACGCAGCCGCCGCAAAAATATACGATTTCTTGGTCTGCCGGAAGGGATTGAAAAGGGCAATATGGTGGCATACCTAGAGCTGTGGCTCAGAGATGTGGTGGCCCCGCTGACGCAGTTCTTTACATTGGAGAGGGCGCACTGCGTGCCGGCTCGTCTGCTGGCGCCGGGCCGCCCCCCGAGACCGGTGGTGGGCAGGCTGCTGCACTATAGAGAGAGAGACATCATTCTGCAGAAAACTCGCACGGATGGCCCCCTTCGTGATCAATAACACTAAAGTCTCCATGTTTCCGGACTATACGATGGAGGTCCAACGGAAACGGGCCTCATACTTTGAAGTCAAGAAGGCGCTCAGAGAGGAGGGCATCCAGTACTCCCTCATGTTTCGGCCAAGCTCCGCATCATGGTGGATGGCAAGACCCATTTTTGCGAGAACCCCTAAATAGCCTGGGACTGGATTGAGGCCTACCGCATGGAGAAGCTTGGGCCAACACCGAAACCCCGGCGAGCGGCAAGAGACCGGAGACCCAGGAAGCGCTCTCAGAGGCGATCGGAACGTATAGGGGTGAAGAAACCAAATTCTTCGCAGACTGAACTGGAGAGGGCGGCGGCATTGCAGGCGGTAGCAGAGATCGCCCGGAAAAGTGACTCCCCATCAGACCAGGGTTCGAGATCCACGAAGGGAACTGGAGGCTCAGAATCTGATTCCTCCGGCATACCTTGCCCAGAAAGTGATGATATCCGGAGGAGGCAGGTACTCCAGAGGCGCAAAAGATCTTGTGCTGAAACCGCCGCGCTTCCAGAAGAAGAAAACATACAACAGAGCTTTCTCAGGCGCCGCACCCAGAATCTGGAACTCGCTACCGCCAAACATTAGAAGAATACCATTCCATTCAAAATTCAAGAAGGAAGCTAAGATCTTCCTAATGGGGAAATTCCTACCTTAACTCTTTACAAAGAATCAACTAATTCATCTGTCGATCGAATTTCCTTTCCGTTCGCTACAGATTTATAAATCAGAGGGCTCCACAATGACTTCCTGAACCGATTCGTATTGGGATCTACACAGTCCTTTCCTGGGTCCCCTATCTCGTTAAGCTACTGAGACGAATCGCTCAGCTAAACTTTGAACTCTGAGTCTTTTGATGGTAAAAGATAATTTGTAATTTGACGTATTCGTTCAGTCTCAGATATTATTGTAAGTCCTGAGAACTTTTACTGTCCACAGTTTTTATACTGTTTTATATTATCTGCATGCGTATGTTTATTTTGCTTGCTATTGGTCGCATTCGGGACCGCTATATCTCTGTTAAGCGCTCTGACACCCTAACGGGTCACGTTCGTTTATATAAAACACAAATAAATAAAAAATAAAATAAATAAGAACAGCCTGGAACTCCCGGAGGTGACCCCACATACGGCAGATGACATTATATAACAGGGACTGGCCAATCTGGGCTGTTATGGGATTGGGCTGGTGCAGGAGGCTTTGCAGTAGACCACACTGTGTTTTGTTCTTTTACCGCTCACGATAGACCAGAATAAGCGGGTGAAGCCGCGACCCCCCTGGAGGCCTTCACTGTGTTTGGTTTGGCCTTCATTGCTTTGTAAAGTTGGAGTTTGGGCAGATGGCCGTTGCAAGAATGCCCTGAGGACGAGGAGTTGTTCTAAGTTTGAGGTCTTTATGGTTATTTAGTTATATCTCTCATGCATGCGGGGAGATCTCTTTAATGAATCCTGCTGACTCGGGGGGGGCTCCTGGGAGGGGTGAGGTGTTGGAAAGTACAGAAAGGCAATGGCACAACAAGACGTGAAACTACTTACGTGGAATATCAGGGGAATGGATTCCAGGTCTAAACGTTATAACATTTATAATTATTTGAAACGCTGAGGACTGCAAATCACATTCTTACAGGAGACACATTTGGTTCAGGGGGAGGTGGGGAGACTGAGGACACGATGGAGGGGACAAATTTTTGCCACTGAGTATTCAGCGTTTGCCCAAGGTGTGTTGATATGGATACGACCTGGGGTTCCCTTTGAAACAACACGCACCTTAACTGATAAAGAAGGACGATATGTGCTAGTGGCGGGGCGACTACTAGGTAAGGAGGTTACATTATGTTGTTGCTATGCCCCCAACCACGATCAACTGGCATACTTGACCTCCCTTTCTGCGCATATAGCGAACATAGCAGTGGGACGGATGGTGGTGGGGGGAGATTTTAACTGCGTAGTGGATGTACAACTGGACTGTTCCCATCCCCCCCTGGCGGGAGCACAAGAACATAGGACAGCGGCAGGAATGCGGGAGTGGATGGCACACTGGAACCTGCAAGACATATGGTGCCTACAGCACAGCGGAGACAGGGAATATTATTCTATTCGCACCTACACCACCTCCACACGAGAATAGATGCGTTTTGGTGCACTCAAGTCATTGGCACTCTCACCCAACATACTGAATACTTAGGCCGTACATTTTCGGACCACAGCCCATTGTTAATGACCTACCGCCCGCCACTGAAAAATGAACCATTTGTGGCATCATTACGATCCACCATAGACACATACTTCACAGAAAACACGGATACTGCCTCTACGGCACTTGTAGAATGGGAGGCTTTCAAAGTAGTGGTGAGGGGACACTGTATGGGACAGACAACTGGGATACAAAGGGACCTATACAGAGAGCTCACATAAATTGAGGGAGAAATGCGGCTGCTGGACAATATGCAAGGGCCAGGGACCCGGGTGCGTGAGCAATTAAGGACTAGACGGAAACAATACGACAAGGTATTGGAGAGGCTTCGATTACATGACTATAGAACATACATGGACAGAGTGCAGAGTGAGGAAGGGAAAGCTGGGCGTCTATTGGCATGGATCATCAGACCTGAATCACGGGGCTCTCCGATAACCCGTATAAATATCATGGAGGACAAGACTGAGTATGACCCAGGTAGGATAAATGGAGCCTTTCAGAGATACTATGAACAGTTGTACACCGCCCCGCAGGGAGCGGCACAGGAGGAGATTGCCACCTTCCTGGCCCCTTTGGCTCTTAAGGTGGTGGATGAAAAGACTGTGGAGGAACTGGGGGGACCGATTACACTACAGGAGGTCAGAGGTGCCATAGCCTTGATGGCTGGGGGTAAAACGCCTGGCCCTGATGGTCTGCCCAGAGAGTTTTATGTGAAATATGGAACTGGACTGGCCCCTCGACTGGTAACCATGTATAATGAGGCCCTACGACTGGGACACCTGCCATCCTCCACACAGTCTGTATTGGTGATACCGCTCCCTAAGACTGAGCATCATGAGGCAGGGGTGAAGGACTTTAGGCCCTTATCTATGCTCAACACTGACTTTAAGCTACCTAGTAAAATACTAGCACTCAGATTAATTCCCCACATGAAAAACTTGGTTCACCCTGACCAAAACGGGGTTGTCCCCTCCCGTAATACATCGTACAATCTACGTAGGCCGTACTCAGTACTCTATCACCCAGAGGCAAAGAATTTACCACAGGCTGCAGTTCTCTCGGTAGACCTGCAGAAAGCGTTTGACACAGTAAGATGGGATTACCTAATAGAAGTCATGCGAAAAATGGGGCTGGGGATGGGCTGGCAGAAGTGGGTCCAATTACTATACACTTCCCCAACAGCAAGGGTTAAGACGGGCGGTATCATCTCCCCAGAGTATACGATATCGCGCGGGACTCGACAAGGCTGCCCTTTATCCCCGCTTTTGTTTGCGCTAGCGGCAGAACCCCTGGCTGAGCTTTTCCGTACAGGAGGAGAGGGTCTGGGAATATCACTGAATGGTAGAATATATATAATTTCCCTATATGCCGACGACCTGTTGATTCATCTGGGCGATGTTGTAAAAGGGGCGGGCTCTGCTTTTGAACTACTGGAGGGATTTGGCCAACTATCGGGCCTTCGGGTTAATCATCACAAGACGCACTTGTTCCCGGTGGCTGGACCCTTCCCTAGACCTGGGGATCTCCCTGTTGGATATAACTGGATGCCTAGTTCCTTTCGATATCTGGGCATTCAGATCTTTCACTCATTGGAAGATATGAGAGTGGGTAATCTGGGTAGGGCAGTCCGCTCACTGCGCTCTAGCGTGGCTTTTTGGAGTTCACTGTGGTTACCATTGATGGCTAGAATTTCGTTGACTGAGATGGTCATGCTGCCCCGCTTATTGTACTTTTTCGCCAACTTACCAGTGAGGATGCCCCAGGGTGGTTTAGGCCACTAGATGTGCTAGTACGAGATCTCATCTGGGCAGATGGGAGACGCAGAGTTGCATTGCGGACCTTGCAGCGTCCCATGAGAGAGGGAGGACTGGGAGTACCAGATTTCGAATTTTACCAGCTAGCCGTGCAGTTTCAGTGAGTGGCGCAATGGTTGGAGGGGGTGAACCAGGAGGGAACATACCTAACGGAGCCAGGACAACACCCACGATTATTACTAGCCAAGCTGCTGAATCCAGCTACAAAAGTGCCCTATACGTCGATATTACAAGCTACGGCCTTACAGTGCTGGAGAAGGTGCATGGTAAGGCTGCCGGCAGTACAGAGATATTCACCGACACTGCTGTTGATAGGGCTACCCTATGGAGAGCCCCAGGCGATCTTGGGGCCAGAGCAATTGGCGTTTTGGACGGAGGCAGGGATCGAAACAACCGGGGACTGTTTCCAAGATAAATGCTTACTCCCCTTTGCTGAACTGGTGGAGGGATACGGACTCCCTACTGGCCAGTTTCTAATGTATGAGGTGCTGGTAAGGACATTTGAGCAGTTATGGGGTGCAGGAAGAGAGGAACCGACCACACATGTAGTTCTCCACTCTTTGATATCGTTGGGCACAGGTGGGCACCAAATAAAATGGTTCTACGCATCGCTCCTAGAAGCGTCTTTGTCCCCGATGCTGAACCTAAGGGGGAAATGGGAGAGATCCCTTGATAGGACACTCAATGATGCAGAATGGCGCCGCGTACTAGAATCACCCAAGAAAATCTCTCGTAGCACCCGTCTAAAATATCTACAATTTAATTACGTCCATATGATATATATGACCCCACACCGCATACAGGCTGCATTTGGAGGGGAACCTAGAAAATGCTCAAGATGTAACCACCTTTACGCGGACTTCCTCCATATGACATGGATGTGTACGCCCGTACGAAAGTTCCGGGAAGCAGTGATGACTAAGATTAATGGTACATTGAATCGTACATTAGACCACTCAGTGGAGGTCTGTCTTCTTGGGCTATATCCCAGACCACCTAAACGCAAAGTGGGGAGCTGATTTATTGACTTGTCTCTGGCCCTGGCTAAGAGGCGAATCGCGATATCATGGAAATAAGCCATGGGGCCGCAGATCGGTACCTGGACCCAAGAGGTATCTAGATGGGCAGAGGCTGAGGGTAGGGCCCTGAATAGAGAGGAGATGAGGGGCCTGCGTAGGCGCCCAGTTGCCGAAGCATGGAGAGAAATTTTATTCAACTGGGACCACCCGAGCTGCTCTAATAGTGAAGGGGATGAAAGCGAGACCTCCACGGTATAGGAGAATTAGGACACTGAAGCGGCTAGGACGGGTGGTGGGACGACCACCGGAGAGGAGACGCCCCGGTCTCTAGCTTGGAGCCGGCTGGCCTCTGGTCGACTTGTCTGCTTTCTCCACACCCCTCCCCCCTGCGGTACCCCCCTACTATCATAGGCGATTTAAAGGACACCGGGACCTACCTGACATCATACATATTGGACCAACCCCATCCCGCTGGGACCACAATGGTACATCACCCCTACTCCAAGAGTAATAGCGATAGAGACACCTGCATGCGTTGACTGACAATGTTTTATTTGTTCAAGTTTAATTGTTTCGTTAGGTAAGGACACCTAAGGCATGACAGAATTGGGAAATAGTCAAGGATTTTACATCATAGTCTAGTGCCTAACAGGTCCCAGGGGATGAGTAATAACATATATAAGACACACCCTGGATAGATGAAGGGGCGCAGGGATCACCTTTTTTTGTTTTCTAATTCCCTAATATGTTTGTTCTTCCCGATTATAAAAGAACTGTACAAAAGGTTGTCTGGCGAGGACCCACTGCCCGAATGGGTCAAACTTAAATCGAACTGTGCCCAACAGCTATTATATATTGAACTCTTGCATATGAATGTAAAGCTTGTATGATTATAAATGCCAATAAAAATATTTTCCCAAAAACTAATGATTGCCTCAGAACACCAGATGGACCATCACGCATGCACACATCACCAGCAGGCTGGACTACTGCAACACTCTATGCCAGAATATGCAAACAACTCCTACACAAACTCCAGACTATACAAAACACTGCTACAAGACTCATAATTAACCTCCCACATCACACAGTAACTCAAGAAGTTTCACTGCGTTACCATTTACAAGCACAGCCAAATCAATCTTCTCATGCACACATACAAGGCCCTATACAACACTGGACCAGAATACCTGAACAGCTGCCTACACTTTCACCAACTCGCCAGGCATCTATGCTCTGCCTCACTCTCACCTGCACATACTCCCTGCATCAGCAAAAGCAAAACTGGAAGTCGCTCATTCTCCTACATTGCACCCAAGACATGGAACAACCTCCCTCAACCGATCAGAACCTCCTCCTTACTGTTTGAGTTCCGCAAGAAGCTGAAGACCTGACTCATCGTCACACACCACACTCATTGGCAACCACACACCTGCCCAAGCACCTGGATACCCTCTCAGGTGATTATTGTGCTGTACAAATCAATATAACATAATATAACTGAAGAAAATGTCTGCAAGAAAGGAAAGAATTTGCATGCCTTTCTAATTAATGTGTATAATATTCATTTGGACTGCACTTATTGATGTGTTTGAGTATATATATTCTCCTGGTGGATATCTCCAAAACAGTACTGTTGGCTAAAGATTTCTCAATACTACTAAACAACATAAGTTAGAACATAGAGATTGTTATGATAAAGAATTTGAAGAAAGCTCTTACATAGATTTTTTAAAGAATTATACAGACAATAAATGTATCTGATTGGTATATTTGTACTCACTTACCTACCTCTGTTTCTGAAAGTGTGATGTATAGGCAATTATCTTTAAGCTATAGTTTGTGCTTTTCCAGATGCTCTTCACTTACAATGCAGCATAATTATCTGTACAAACCTAACATAGATTGGGAGGTCCCAGTAGAGCATTTATCTGCTTTTAGAAGACTTGAAGCAAGCATCTGAACCTTTTAGAACTTCTTTAAAGTTTCATAGTACTAACACTGGGAGTACTAACCTATGGAATTTGTGAAGATTCATTGAAGTGGAGCGTGAATTTAACAGAAAAAGATCAAAAGATAAATTAAAAAGTTCAGAAGAAATGAGATTTGATTTGAGGGAAGGGACTGTGAATAAAAATTCCCACATAATTCCTAGTCTTAAGATTTGGGAAGACAAAGAAGGGAATACTTATCTGATGTGAATAGTGTGTGTGCTTACGAGAACCATAAATTACATAATAGCATTAGACACATACATTACATTATGGATAGGCTCTATATGTTAGGTAGTGTTAATCTTATATTTAGAGGCCTTTATCACATTTGCAACAAGACAGCTTATTTTATCCTTCTGCAAAAATGGACACGTTTATGTTATCTAGCTTAAGTGTTTACTAAAATCAATCATGTGAATAGTTTGAGTGATGTGCATCATGGGAGAGTTAAAAGAGAAATTAAAGGTCATCAAAGTATTCGATGTGTTTGGTGTTTTGATACTTGTTGCTTTGAATGATGCGAAGATTTGAAAATTATCCACTTTAGTACAATGTTTAGCAGGCAACATAGCAGGAGCTTTAGCTAAGATTAATGAAGAGATGCTTGTGATTAGATCAATGATGATTTAGTACACAATGGCCTTTGATATGCTTTAGGTTAAAGAGGGAGGTTTCTGTCATACTGTGAAACCTCAGTGTTGCCCATATATTCAAGATAATAGTGAGACTATTAACAAATATATTGATAACCTTACTTACATTGTGAATGGGATTCACCCATTAGGAGTACGTGGAATCTGGGAAAAAATAGTCATGGTGTAGTGGGTTAGGTAATAAAGGTTATTGTTTCAATAATAGTAATAATTATAGTGATAATGAGTGTAGCTCTAATGTTCAGGTTTTGTGAATTAGTTCTTGTTAGGGGTTTTAGATGTAATTACAGGAACAAGAAGCAGATGAGATGAATGAAGAAGGTAGAGAGTGTTACAGAAGAAGATCCGATAAAATCAAGAAAGATGACAGATATTATAGTATGATGATGTGCTAATTTAAAAAGTTTCTGAGGGGGGAATTGTAGAAGTAAAATATTTTATTAGAAAATACACGTTCCGGTGTTTTATTTGTTTTCATAAAATGATGGCTATTCAGCTGCAAGCCATGGTCTCTGTCCTAGTGTGCAAATGCAACTGATCTCTAGCTTACTCAGAAATGTATGTACTTGTGTTGCAACATTACAAGGCTATGAGCTAAACCTACGTTGTTATAAATGTGCAGAAGCAGTTCTTTGTATTCTCATGTTTTTGCATTATGTTATGTTATTTTATGATATCTTATGTGTATTTGTATAGCACACAACTCACCTGGGACGGTATCCTGGCGCTGAAACAGGAGCTGTATGGGCCTATCCAGGGTCAGTGCTAGGTGAAGAGTCAGGTCTTCAGTTTCTTGTGGAACTCAAGAACTGAGGAGGAGGCTCTGTCTGATGTGAGAGGCAGGTCATTTCAGGCTTTAGAAGTGTGGTAAGAGAAGGCATAACCACTAGATCTGGATCTGCGTATGCTGGAGGTGTGTGCAAGTAGGAGTATGGCTGAGTGGAGGCGTCTGGTAGGTTTATGAAAGTTTACGCAGTTGTTGGGGTACAGGGGGCCAATGTTGTGTAAGGCTTTGTATGTGTGCATCTGAAGTTTGAAGAGTGCCCATTTGTGGATTGAGAGGCAGTGGAGCTGTTTGATGTGCAGGGTGATGTGAGTGCAGGGTGGGAAGCTGAGGGTGATCCTGGCAGTTGAGTTTTGTATGGTCTGGAGTCTTCTGGCCAGTTAAGTGATGATTCCAGCATAGAGTGCATTGCCATAGTCCAGCTTAGTGATGAGGGATTGGGTGACGTTTCTGTGAGTGTTGGTAGGGAGCCATGCGAAGAACTTCTTGAGCATCTTGAGTGTGTGAAAGCAGAAGAGGGAGAATGTGTTAACTTGGTTGTCGATTACTATTTCAAGGTACTTTGTGTGCGTTGCAGGGAGGAGTGTGGGCCCAAGTTTGGTAGGACACCACATGGAGTCCCAGAGCAAGGCATCTTTGACAAAGATTTCTACTACCATCTTGTGTGTGTTGAGCACGAGGCAGTTGATTTTCATCCATCTGGCGACTTAGGTCATGCAGACAGAATAATTGATCGGGTGTTTAGTGTCTTGTCGGAGAGGGAGAGTATGAACTAAGTGCAGTCAGTAGAAACAAATAATATTTAACAGCCAATGAAAATAATGTGTAAGTACTAATTGTTTTGAAATTAATACAAATTACATTTTTAGTGCTGCCCATTTCCAGTAAAATCAAGTGATGAATTTGTGTGCTTTCTTTGTGCAGAACATTATAAAACAACGTGCTACTTGAGAAAGAGCGAATTCTGTTATCTTGTTATTAGCCTCTCAGACTTTTCGGCTTGTTGCTTAGAGAGGTTAGATTTGTGTGGTCCCTTCTGTATTTTGGCCTATTTACTATTAATTTGATTATTTACCAGATATGCTGTGGCTACTTAATTTCTTAACCTCTTAAGTGCACTCCCTCCCCAGAGCGCCTGCTGGCCACTGACCAAAACTGGGGATGGGTATAAAGGCTCCTCTGGTACTCTGCACTAGAGAGATTCCTTTTTTTAATTTTTACCTCGGCCTACTCAGGAAGAGCTTCCTGAACAGCTGAGGCTTTTTTTATTTTACTGTAATGACAATCAGTGCCCAGGGCGTGCTAACATCATTAAAGTTAAAGTAAAATAAGCTGAGTTTTATTTTCACTGCATCAGTGCTCGGGGGGCATATCTCAGCCCTTGAGCACTGATTCTCTTGGGTGAGGTATTGTTGGAAAGGGGAGAATCTCCCCTTTCCAGTGGTATCTCTGGCCAGTGGATCCCTGCTTGAGGATCCCCACAGGAGAGCGATCCCCAAGCCGGGATCCACCCACTAGGCACCAGGGATATGGGGAGCCGCCCCTAAGGTAAGGGCTTGTACTCCCCCCACTCCCCTAAACATTTTAATCTTTCTGCCTCCCCGGGGTCTGATAGGGGTTATTACCCCCAGAGTGCCCACTTCTAGGGGGGCAGAACACCCTCTAGACTCCAGAGAAAGCTTTAGAAAACAAAATATAGGGATGGCGGCTGCCCATCATGGGCATGCCATGTCCCCACTCCAAAAAAGGACTCAGCAGTCTTTCTGCCCCCACTTGAGGTGGATGGGGGCAATTTTCCCCAATCGAACCCCCAGAAAGCCCACTAGACACCAGGGGCTTCATTTATGCAGTATTGTTTTGGGAAAGAAAGTAGTCCCCCAACCCCCCGTACATGGCGCTCCCCCTACCCCGGGGCCAATAGACTTTTTGCCCCCCTCCCAGGGGTGGGGGGCTGGATAGGTGTATTCACCTTCAATCTGAACCCCTCTCCGCCCCCGGAGGCAGAAAGACCTTCAAAACCCCAGGGATTTCAAAATGGCACCAGGAGGAGGTAGTGGCGTACCAAGGCATACCTTCGCTCCAGAAGAGGCAAAAGTGTATTTCGAGGCAGAGAGGAAGCATGTCCCAGTTGGGGAGGTTGCCCCAAATCTGCCCCCGGGGTAGAAAGCCTCCTAGACACCAGTGATATTGCATTTGGGGCAAAAGAAAGGGGTGCATGTGTTGCACTCTAGCATTGGCCACCCTCCCACCCCAAAAATAATAAACCAGTCTTTCTTCACCCCCACACCTCCCCATAGAGAGAGGCAGGGGGTTGCCCTTGTGAGGAGGCAGAAAGCCCACAAGACACCAGGGAATTCAAACTGATGCCAAAACAAATAACAGGGGAGGCAGTCTACCCTGGCATTGAGCCATAGTCCCGCACTAGTAGGGGCAATAGTATCAGTCTGCCCCCCCTGGGGGCAGATAGAGATTTGTCTTAATTGAGAAGGTTCCCCCAAATCTGCCCCCTGAGCAATAGAAAACCCACTTGACACCAGGGATTTTGCATTTGTGGCAAAAGAAAGGGATGTGGGTGTTGTACTCTAGCATTGCAAAACCAAAGGGGATGATGGATGGAGTGTTGAACATTGCAAGCACTCACCCCCAGTCAACTGATCTGGGTTTAATCCATCATCATTCTTTAGCTCACTCCGCCACCCAGTTCAGACATGGCCATATGCAAATCAGTCTGACCCTGTGCCTCATGGGAACAGTCCATCCCGAACTCCCAAGCCATGTCTTCCCTGGACCGGAAACAAGCATCCTGGGACCGGTTTCTGGCTTACAGCCGTCATCAGCCACGCTATCTTGAATCCAGTGGCAAAGTGAGCAAGGGACCCACGTCTGGGCATACCCTGCCAACTTAGGGCGAACATAGCAAAACCAAAGGGGATGATGGACGGAGTGTTGAACATTGCAAGCACTCATCCCCAGTCAACTTATCTGGGTTTAATCCATCATCATTCTTTAGCTCACTCCGCCACCCCAGTTCAGACATGGCCATATGCAAATCAGTCTGACCCTGTGCCTCATGGGAACAGTCCAGCCCGAACTGCCAAGCCATGTCTTCCCTGGACCGGAAACAAGCATCCTGGGACCGGTTTCTGGCTTACAGCCATCATCAGCCAGGCTATCTTGAATCCAGTGGCAAAGTGAGCAAGGGACCCACGTCTGGGCATACCCTGCCAACTTAGGGCGAACATAGCAAAACCAAAGGGGATGATGGACGGAGTATTGAACATTGCAAGCACTCACCCCCAGTCAACTGATCTGGGTTTAATCCATCATCATGCTTGTTTCCGGTCCAGGGAAGACATGGCTTGGCAGTTCAGGCTGGACTGTTCCCATGAGGCACAGGGTCAGACTGATTTGCATATGGCCATGTCTGAACTGGGGTGGCGGAGTGAGCTAAAGAATGATGATGGATTAAACCCAGATCAGTTGACTGGGGGTGAGTGCTTGCAATGTTTAACACTCCGTCCATCATCCCCTTTGGTTTTGCTAAGTACTCTAGCATTGGCCATACCCCTAACCCAAAGGAGACAAACCAGTCTTTCTGCCCCTCCCAGGGTCAGACAGGGGGTTTGCCCCTGCAGTTGGCAGAATCCCCACTAGACACCAAGGATTTAAAAATGGCGTCAAAACAAACCAAATGATGGGGAGGCCTACTCTGGCATCGAGCCATACTCCCTCCCCAGTAGGGGGCAATAGTGTGTTTCTGGTCCCATAGGGGGTAGATAGGAGGCTGGCCCCTGGGGGTTGAATGTCCTCTAGATGCCTAGGACTTTGCATTTGGAGCAAATGAAAGGGTTGCGGGCAGTGCACTCTGGCACTGGCCATACCCCTATACCAAAAAGGACAAACAAGTCTTTCTGCCCCTCTCACCCCCAGGGGCAGACAGGGGGTTTGCCCCAATATGCCTGGGGGGGGGGGGTGGCAAAAACTCCAATGAACACCAGGGATTTCTAAACGGCACCAAAACAAACAAAAGGATGGGGCTACCTCCTGGCATCGAGCCATACCCCCTCCCAAGTGAGGGCAATAGAGTGTTTCCACCTCCCTGGGGAGAAGATGGAAGGCATGTCCCAATTGGGGCAAGTTGCCCCAAATCTGCCACACGAAGGTGAGGAAGGGGGGGAGGGGAGTAGAAAGCCTACTAGACACCAGGGATTTTGCTTTTGGGGCAAAAAAAAGAAATGCAGGCATCGCACACTGACATTAGGCCATACTTCCACCCCAAAAAGGACAAAGCAGTATTTGAGCCTCTTCAAAGGGCAGAGAGGGAGTTTGCTTCCAATTTGCCCCAGAGAGGCAGAAGGCCCACTGGATGGCAGGACTATTTTTCCTTATCAAATAATGGGGTGAATCTGGCCCATCCTGACATCAGGCCCCATACTCGCACCTAAAGCCTCAATAGTCTTTCTGCTCCCATGCGGACTGAACAGCAGCAGCTCCTCCGTTAAGGCGGAGGAGCATCGCACCACTACTCTCAGCAGTGCAAACAGTAAAAATAAAAGGATGTTATTATCATTTTATTTTTCAGAACCGGGGCAGTCTAGGGCGGGACGGGGCTAGGCAAAGCTATTGTGACAGAGCAGGGAGGAGGAGTGGTGGGCACCATAAATGTGCATGACAGTTTGGCCGTGTTGACCAGCCAGGTGGAGAACACCCCCAAGCACTGTCTGAGTGGCAAACCAGGCCGCTCGGACCAATCACGACGCTGTTGTCATGCTGGTAATAGTATTACCAGCATGACAGCAGCGTCGTAATTGGCTTAGGGGAGTCTGGGAGCCGGTGTGCTGCTGGGAGTCAACAGGAACAGAAGAGGACCGAGGCGGCGGCCAGCAGGTAAGTAATCTTTTTTTTTTTAAATGTATTCCCCTGTGCTGCCTCACCACTTTGGTCCCACAATAGCCACCACTGAGACTAAAACATCCCATCCCAATGGCAAGTGAGAGGACATTTGGGGCCATATATACAGAACCATTGCGAAGCGGTATTCAGTCGCAAACTGAATGCCAGTCGCAAAATAATTAAAATGGAATTTATGAAACCCATTCGCAGCCATAAATTTTGCGTAGCGAATGGTTACAGATTCAGTAATGTACCGACTCTAAATAGTGAATCGCTAATAAGAAATCATCGTTTGCGATTCGCCATTCATATGTTCATCACAGTCGTAAATAGTGAATAGTCGCAAAACACCAAATAGCACACACAATTTACCACCACCTCGACCCAGGTGGTAATCATGTGCAAACTACATGAATAGCCCCAGAATGCATCTGATTTTTCCGATACGTCTGCTCTGTATGACATGGAACGGAGAAGGAGGATTTTGGCTGGTTTGCAGAGAAGGTGGAGAAGACAGGATAGGATCTTCAGACTGAGGGTCACACTTTTTGAATAAACAGAGGAGATATACATCAAGTATAGGCTAAGTAGTGCAGTAATCCTAAATCTAATTGCTGAATTAAGGCCTCTGCTAGAAAGACGCACGTTATGCAATCCGGCAATCCCAGGTGTTATACGTTTGCATCTATTAGCGTCTGGTAGCTATCAAGGTGTGATTGCAGCAGCTGGTGCTGTGTCCCAGAGTTCACTGTCGCAATTTTTTCATGCATTCCTTGATTCTTTGTTAATGCGAAGCAATACCTAAATATATTTCCCTAGAAATGTACAGGAATTGCATACAACCAAGCTCCAATTTTACCGGATAGCCAATTTTCCAAATGTCATTGGATGTGTAGATGGTATACATGTGTATATATGCCCAACCTCCGTCATACGAGTATATATTCTGCAACCTGAAAAATACTCATTCTATGAATATACAAGTGGTGTGTGATGCAAAATATGTGATTACAGACACAGTAGAGTGTTTCCCCGAGAGCATTTATGATTTATTCATATTCCAACACAGTGGCATCCTTGCAAGGCTACAAAGTAGAGAGTTTGATGACATTTACATTTTGGGAATAAGCCTCTGTTGTCTCATGATTGTAATCTGACAGCACAACAATTGTAACTGTGATCTGTAAAAATGTACATTACTATTTCAGGTGATAGTGCATATGCCATACACCCATGGATAATGACTCCATATATGAATCAATCCACATGCAGTGAGCGTTGGTTCAATGTGGCACATAGGAAAACCAGAGGTGTGATTGAGCGCACATTTGAAATACTGAAAAGTAGATGCAGATGCCTGCACAAGAGTGGTGGTGCCCTACATTACTCTCCAGAAATCTGTTACGAGATTGTAGCAACATGTGCAATTCACCACAATGTAGCAACTCCCAGAGGTTTAACAGTTAGTGTATCTGACTGAAACTGATGAGGAAGAAGAACAGCTACCACTACATTTGCAACCTAATGCATTGGGAGCAGCAGAGGGTCGGATGCGCAGTGCTACCATTACTAAGAATAATGTTTCTGGGTGAGTGAACTACTGACAAAATAGTACTGAATGAAACTCAAAGGGATATTGTGCAGGTAAACATAAATCAACCTTGAGTCCTATGTTTTGCTAGGAATGTAAGCATAGCAAATTGTACTATGTCATGTCACAAGTAGTCTTGAAACATAGGGGCATATTCACAAGAACGTGTGATAACCACCGCAAGTTTAGCTTAACGCAACTTCTCACATCGCAGTCCATCGCGGGAAAACAACGCTGTGTTAACGTAGCATTCTCAACCTGGCGTCACCATGCGATAGTCCCACGATAACGCGTCAAATGACCGCGTTAAAACCAACGCGACCCCGAAAAAATGTGAAACACCAACGCGAATAAAGTTGCAATGAGGCCAACCACGAAAAAAAACCTGCGACAACCAGCGACAGGCCTGCAATCCCCACGCGTCTGGCGGGAAAATGCACCATAAAAGCTGAACAAGAAAAACACACCATAAACAAATCAAACTGCGCAGCAACATGGATGCACCCGGAACCAGTGCCCAGGTCAACGCAAACCCCACAGACCACCAGCAATGAACCTCGGGTGCGGGGAAGGCCAAGGAGAAGAGGAAGAGGAAGACTGGGTACAGTCCGCAGGAAAACCCCATCGTCGTCACGGAGGTGACAGAGCACCAACAACAACTGTCCGTCACCAACACCGTGTCATTGGCAATACAGACGGAAAAATTGCATCCCATTGTGAATGCAGTCGGAGTGCCGAGGAGGCCAAGATGCGCCGGCACGATGTCAAAAGCCAAACCAAGCAGAAACCCCCTGCCAACAGGAAGGCAGCAACGGCGAATGGAGGTGGGAGTCCTGCGCCACAGGAGGAGCTGGAGCAAATGGCGCCCACAGTCATCAGTGTGGAGACGGTGCAAGGAGTCGGGAGTCCGGACACTGCTCGACATGACCTGACACAACAGCAACAGGGTGAGTAACGAACAGGGACTGTGGGGACGGGGGGGGCACAATGGCACACATGCACAACGACGTGTAGCACACCGCACACCCACAATAACCCTGGGTCATGTCCCTGATCCCCGTGGCACACTGCAGCACACATACAAACATCAAGTAGGCCCCCGTTCACCATGTGCCCAAAGGGGTCCCACCCCACACAACACAAATTACACAACACACACATGCACCCGTGCGAAACACAGCAAAGATGCGTATGTGAGAGCCACACTGACAATGCAAGTGACACCAAATGACCAGCAGCATGGCTGGAGTACAATCACCATGACACTGTGCACGCCACGAGACTGAGGTGGCTGAGTGTGGACCACATCCGGAAAGGAGCAGGTCACACTCTGACACATCCACCTGCACAAACAACCACTGACGTCAACAACACATCTGCAGACAAACAATGCACAAGAGTACAAGAACCGTCCAAGAGCACAAATGACCCAAGTCGCCAACATCACAGCACCTCAAAAGCACAAAAGCCAAGGCACACCGCCTCCAAGGGATCAGGGGCAGCAAAATCACAGCTGCAGGTGAGACTCCCTCACAAAGAAGCACACACACATAGCAATTACAGCACACCCACACGGACGACAATGTGGTACACAGCCCAACACCTACACTGCAGAACAGAGGACACAACTGGGCCCGCCTGTGCGTAGAAAAGGGCCAATCACATCTGACATAGCAGGAAACTGTGAGATGTAAATGTACGTGTACAACCTCACCTACGTCATGTAGTCCAAATGTCCACTGTCCCGCATCAAATAGTCCGCCCCTCCCAAACAGTCACAATGTACATTGTCATGAGGTCTGAATGAAAACGTGAACAATGCGGCAACATACATTCCAACACAATGTCAACAAGCATCTCCCATTCACATTGCAGAGGGACAAACAACACCTCCAGCAGAGCAGACCAGACAACTCCACAGTGATGCTGAAGAGGACCACCACACTTCCGACACCTACGCCCCACAACAGTCCATGGACATCTTAGGCAATTGACCTCCAGGAGCAGGGCAGCACCGCTGCATCGAGGATACCCCACCCCCTGCACAGACAACACAGCTGGACGCACCCACCACCCCGGCTGGCTCCCAGCAGCCCACCCAAGCACACATCGCATTCCAAGGGCAGGTGTCAGACTGCCAGAAGGGGGTGGCCGAACATGTGCGGGTGGGGTACTACCTCATGGAAGCCAAACCAGATCACATACGTTGGTGTCTAAGTCCCATCAGGGCCCACCAACACTCCCCAACGGAGACCCACACTGCGACAGAGACACATGCCTTTGCACATTTCCAGGACTGAACCACACCCAGGGCCACGGGATGATCATCCACACCCCCACGCCGGACTGGGGTACGCCGGCCCAGTTCACTCCTTTTACGCATTGAGTGGGGGAGGACAAAGCTACATGTGCAATGTCCCACCCGCTGCCTGCGGTGACATGGCTGCGTCCTCTGTACACGGCACAATGTAATGTTGTAGTGCCCGGGGCACAAATGCATACATCATGAGCACACAGACACACACAGATAGTTCATTGAACTGGCCACGGGCACGTGCGCCCGACACCTTTATTGGCATGGTCACATGTACAGTGACGCATGTGCTGGATGTGTGTGGGGTGAGTGTAAGCCAGCCCTCATGGAGTCGTTGGTGCTGGCAACAACTTGAACAGTGATCACAATTGAAGCAGAAACATAAAACACCAGCACAACAGAAACAACTGTGAAGCATCATGGTGGTAGCCGGAGGGAGTTTAGTGTTCACCCAACATGCAAGCAGAATGTTCCCTGATTTGTGGTGCACTGAGTTAGTGGCACCTGAAGAGCTGAGCAGGGTATCAAGCTGATGATGGCCCCCACGACAGGTGTGAGCAACTCTGACAGTCTGGCAGTAAGACACTTACGACTCTGGCACCTGTCGTTTGGAGTTGGTCCTGGCGGTGGTGGCGTGTGCATCCTGTGGTGATGCGACGTCCGGGCAGGTCAGGACTCGATTTGATGTGTGAGCCAAGGTGGACCGCAGTTGAGGCCGGAGGCAGCGGACAGCGCAGGGCCACAGACACATGGCATTGATGACCCCCAGACCATCGACCCAGAGGCCATCCAACATGCCATCAGACTGGGGCCATGGTTTGAGCTGCACAGAGTTAGTGGCCCCGGATGCACTGCGGCCGGCACAGGCACACCGCCACGGGACGGTGACTTGCGGTGCAGTGAGATAGGGCCACGCGAGGTGAGCGGGTCCTCGTCGATGTCAAAGGTGAATGTAGCGGAGGTTTGCGGGGGACAGTGGAAGGTGTCCTCCAGGGCATGATGCAGAGGGCAGGAGCCGGCCGGAAGAGGCAAATGGAGGAGTGGAATGCTACTGCCTCGTTTTGGCCACATAGTCAGTATCACCGACATGATGATGAAGACAACCCCCAGTCCATGGACTCAGTCGCCAACAAATCTCAAGAAGAAAGTGTCCATGGTTGTCGGGGAACAGACTTAGTGGCCCCGGAGCTGGAAGGGGATGCAGTCTGCGACGAGGCCAGTACAATGATATCAGGTCTGCCATAAATGAATCATGACTGAGTTCCCAATGTGTGCCCTACTCTACCGATGTGTAGTCCGGAGGCAGCGGCCAGCGCGGGCCAACCGCTGTTCAGCGAGCTCCTCCTGGAACACTGACACACAGCGTTGAAATGGCATGTGGGGATGACTCGTGGTTGACCGAGGCAGTAGCGACAGAGCTGAGCGGGTGTTTAGCCAGCGACGATGCAGTGTCCTGCCTGGTACGGACTGGCATGGATTTGTGTGGGGCCTGCAGGACCGCAGTGTAGTCCGAAGGCGTAGAGATCAAGGGCCCACAGACACGTGAGGTTGGGATGCCCAGCACATACTTTGTGTCACCACATCGAAGGGAGTATAGTGAGTTAAACTCAGCCATGAAGTGTGTACTCGGCCATTGTGTAATCAAGACTCAGTTCCAAATGTGTGACCTACTTGACCGCAGTGTGGGCCCGAGGCAGCGGTCAGCAGGGGCCCACAGCCACGTGTCGTTGGCCCGCGATGCACAGAGTTAGTGACACCAGAGCAGTTATCGGCAGTGTTCGATCACCTCCGTAACAATGGTCCTTTTCTCCTCCGGACTGAACCGCGCCTTCCTCTTACTCGTCTCCTTGTGTACATTGATATGAACTCTGCCATGCAGAAAACAAGACTCAGTTCCAGATGTGTGACCCACTCGACCGCAGTGTGGGGCGAAGGAAGTAGTCAGCAAGGGACCACAGACAGGTGTAGTTCGAATGCTATGCACAGAGTTGGTGGCACCACATCGAAGGGAGTACAGTGATATAAACTCAGCCATAAGGTGTGTACTCTGCCATTGCATAATCAAGACTCAGTTCCAAATGTGTGACCTACTTGACCGTAGTGTAGGCCGGAGGCAGCGGTGGAGTACGTCAACGAGAAAGGAGTAATGCGGGCCTGTGTCGCGGAGGCCGTGATGGTCTGAGGAGGCTGCCAAGGTCACGGGCTTCGGGCTTGGAGCTTGCGCCGGCACGTGGTGGGCCCTCTTCGACACACGCCGGTGTCGGCAGGTGAGCAATGAGGCCTGGCTGCGCAGGGGCGGGCATGACGGGTTCGGGGACCAGCGGCCCGGGGTGCAGCAGGCGCACAGGATCGCAGGCCACACCGCTCACGGCGATGGCGTCGGCCTCGTGGCGGGGTGGGAGGCGCCGCCCTGGCAGACACGTTGGGCATTCCGGAAGAGAACCACGCCCAGGGCTACGTGCTTTTTATTCACACCCCTACGCAGGCCTGGCGTCCTCCGGGCCAGCCCACTCCGCACACGCTTACAGGGGGTACGTCACAAGCTACATTTCCGCGATCTTCCCCACTGGCTGGGGTGACATGGTTGCGTCCACTGTCCACTACACTCCAAACACCAGCAGTGCATGTAGACATGGCTATGTCTGTGGTCTGCATACTGCAGTCTGTCTAGCACATCTCTGCCACACTTGGCATTGTGTACATTCTCATTCATGGGTCACTTGCCTCCTTCGCACATGAGTTGAGGTGTGTGGTGTGTTCATTTGGTACTTGCCAACGTGCAGTGCATTTCCATAGGTGCCATCCTAGAAGCGCTGGTTGATGTTGGACTGTCGGAAGATGAAGGGATCATGCACTCTGCCTGGGTAGTTGGCTATGACATTGGTGAGGAGTCCCCTGTGGTCCACTATTGCCTGCACGTTGATGGGATGCGTGTGCTTTCTGTTGGGGTATTGTGTGCGGTGTTGGCAGGGGGCACAAGTGGGACAAGTGTGCAGTCGATTGACCCCGACACGTGCGGGGAGCCAGCTATGGCGTATAGTCCTTGCTTGGTCTCCAGCTGTTCCTGCGCATTGTGGGGGACGTATGGGTGCTGGGGTCCCTAGCTGGTGAGGGCATCCAGGCCAGGTGTGAGGAACTTAGATGGGCTGGCTGTGAGACTCCTCCGACTCGGGCGGTTGTTGCTTGGGAGGATACCAGAGGCCAATAGGTGCAGCACAGCCAGCAGCTTTGTCTGCGGAGGGATGTTGGTTGTCCGCTGTGTTGGTACCGTCAGCCTGTGGGCAATGATGTTCAGGATGCGGAGGATGGTTGTCCTTTTGGGTCTGTAGTGGGCATTGGCATGGTCTGGTGTTAGGTCTGGAGGGCGGGTGCATTTCCTGAATGTCCGCTGTCTTTGTCTGCGCTTCCTCTGTGGTGGTCCGGGGGGGGGCGGGGTGGGTCCGTTGGGGGGGATGGCGGTCCTGGGGGTGGTGGCGGTGGGTGTTGTTGCCCCCTCGGGCTCCGGGGTGCATGGTGAGTGTCTCCATGGCATCTGTTGTTCTTAATGTGGGGCTCTGGGTTGGGCTCCCTTTGATGGTGCAGCTTGTCGTCCGACTTTACACCAGGTCAGAGCAGGTGTTAGTTTCCTGCTGGTAACGCGCCTTATCGCCTGTTTTGTGGTCTTATCGCCGATGTGGTTGGTCGTTGAGAATGTTGAGGTGTGGTGTTGTCGCGGGTTTTTGCTCGGGAACGCCTACTCTGCATCTCATTAGCGTCATATGCCGGGGTCATCTGTGGCGATGTTTTTTGCGATTGCTTTCGCAGGAAAACTGGTGTTATGGGCTGTTGGCACCAGCTTGTGAATGGGGCGATAAATTTAGCGCGACTTTGGCTGCGATAAAGTGCCGATAACTCGGCAATAGCTCCTTGAGAATATGCCCCATAGTTTGATATGAGTACAGACAAATAAGTTAATCAACATAAGAACGAGGACATCAGGCTATGACTTGCGTTTGGTACGACCAGAAGTGCTGGCAGCCAGATTTATATCTCCAGCAGTGTGACGCCTGGCTTCACGCACACTCATGGTATCACTGACAGGTCTGCTAATGCCACTTGAGCTGTCGTCACTCTCTGGATGTACTACCTCACTGCCCCTCCAACTGAGTGGTTTGTAATGTCACTACTGCAGTTGTTATCTGTACCAGTCAGAGCCACATCCCAGCTGTAAAGCCCCATTTCAACCTGGAGGTTGACAGTATACCTTGACAACACAGATGTCGCTTGTGCAAGTCTGTTTATTGCACTTGTCAGTCCCTCAATGTGAGCAGTTGGTTGGCGTTCCCTATGTCTCTGTTGTACATGGTCTGCATTGATATCTATACATAGGGTCTTTAGAACCTCTGTAAGATCATCAGTCTTTGCATTCATGTGCTGTTGATTATCTGCTTGGGTTGTTGCAATGTTGTCTCATCCTGTTGCCATACATTTTTCTATATTAGTAAGTTTATTATTAATCAGCTTTATTTTCCTCTGTTGTAGGAGCTGAACTTTGAACATCGATGCCTCCCAGCCACTAAACACTTGCACATTTTGTGAAATGTCACCACTTTCAATGTTTGCAGGGGATTGATTAGTGGACACACGGCGATTGTGATGCCTGCACCTGCCCCATGGTTCTCTTGGATGGACTACTCCTGGCTCAGACTCTGGGTGCTTCCTGCACCAAATACATTGGATGACTGAGGCCGTACTTGCACTGCGAGGGAGTTGTGTCTTGACTCTCATCGAACAGTGGCTCATCCTGTTGCATTGGGATAGCCTGAAGGGTCTCCCCCTCAGAAACATCCCTCCCTTGGGCATGGATATCGGTTTGAAAATGGAATCATTAGTATTTACTGTACTATGGCTGTGTAATTATAGGTTTAATTTTATTGTGTTGAAATAAACTTTTTTTAAATCCCAGCATCCTGTTGTGAATGTACTACATTTTCCGTAGTGCACTGTTCATGTGCAAGGTTAATTTACTTACACTAGCATTTCTGTATGGCCCATATCTGATATGATTTTGGTGTTTCATGTACGCACATTTCCACAATTAGTTGCTATATGTCATATGTTTTTGCAATGGTTAATATGTGTTGAGTGTATTTATTAGAATCTTGTAGTTCACTTACCTTGAGAGGTACCTGGAATCTCAGATGTGTCAGTTGTGCCGAAGCCTTCCTCTGACTCTAGTTCCAACCTTGTTTCCACGAGTTCCTCAACTGCAGCTGGTGTGTGTGTGTGTGTGTGTGTGTGTGTGTGCGTGTGTGTGCGTGCATGTGTCTGTCTGTGGGGAGCGGGGGGTGGGGGGTGGGAGGAGAGTGAGTGGTCCTCCTCTAGTTGCTCTGTCCTCATTTAGCCAGGTTGCTACCTTTTTCTTTGTCCTGGATCTGAGGTCATACCATCCTTTCCGAATCTCCTCTATGGACCTCTGAGTGACTTCCACTGCATTTATTGTCTACGGCATTGCCTTCCATATTTTTTCTTTTGTGAATCTGGCACTGCAAAGGATGTTTTACTGAACACTTCATGGTGATGAGATACGCATTCCTCTGTCAGTATCTCCAGTTCCTTTTCAGAAAACGTTAGTTTACTTTTTCTGGCCCAGCCTCCCTGTCTGTGTCCTTTCGTGACATTTTCACGTAATTTAGGGGTGCATAGCAAACTTTCAGGGGGATTGGAAAGGGATTCTCACACTCACTTCCACAGCACTCCACTCCACTGTTCTGTGGTGAACTACTTGCTGGATGTGATGTCATCAAAGTAGGGCATATGTAGCATTCGCTATTTGCGAACAGATTCGCTATTTAGGTATTCGCTTTTTGCGATTCCCTAAATAGCGATCTAAATGAATATTAAATCGCTAATGCAACACAAATTATTTTCTTACATTTAAAATAACAATTACCTATTTGCGAGTAGCAAAAATGAGCAATTATGTAATCACTATTCTGATATTTCATACATATACCTAGGCTTTCCTGTTTTCAGTTTCTATTTTTGGTAAATTCTGGTGGTGTTTTTTCAGTGTTTTCCAGTGATTTCAATACCTTAAAAAAAAGTGCTTTTCAGTGGTTACTCATTTTCGCGCCATAAAAAAACAGCAGAAACAGTGTTTTACCGGTGTTTATGGAACGCTTTGCTTTTATTATTGCTTGCTTTCTTCACTGATGCATGGTATATCGACAGTGTACGTACAGTGTATATGAGGTCCAAATAAATTTTTACAAGTCAAACGTATTGTAGTACACTATACAATATTTCTACAGTGAGTCTTTGGATATGCGCGCTCTCTCTTACCTTCCATGTACACTTTTATTTGTGAAAAGGCCCTCTCGACATTGGCACTTGAGACTGGCAACGCCAAAACAGCCAGTACACAATTTGCCAACTCTGGCCACTGACGTAGCTTTCCATGCCAATACTGGTGCACCTGAAGGTTGAGATTCTCTGGGACAGGTTCTGCAACATATGTGTTGAACTGGGTGCATATGCCCTCAGAAGTATTAAAGCGGTCAAAAATGAAGCTGTACTTTTCAAAGTCTGGAGAAAATTCCCCTTTACGGAAGGGATCTAGCACTTGTGCAGAGTACCACAGTGAGGCTTCATTGACTTCAAACGCCATGGTTGGTGAAGGGACATTTCTATGCATCATTGCTAGCCATTTCTCATGCATTGTAAAATTAAATTTCCTGAATTGGTCCTCAACACTTCTTTGCTTACCAAGTGGCAAGCATTCTAACAGGGAACATGTTGCAGTGCCAAAGTCACTAGAAGTGTCGCCTAGCCTACTCTCGAGGAGATGTTTCACATCTACACCAATTATGCTGAACACTTGGTAGACAAGTGTGTTTTCAGACTCTAGTTGTTTGATTATGTCCACTACAGCAGTCATGTTTTCCTGTAAAAATCTAAGAATGCAGTAGAGTGTACTTTTTTTCACATAACTATCAATATGCACCCGAAGATCCTCACATTTCTTGCCTTTGCCATCATCACTAAGCAAAAATTCTGTAAACGGTCGCCACATAGATAATAGTGCATTCATGGCCTCTAGGACTGAGAACCACCGACTAAATGACACAGTTGGGATGACTCTTTCTTTGCTGCCACACAAAACGAGAAATATTTGCGTTTTAGTTCCCGCGCATAACAAAACAGTGCACCCGAATGGACTACAAAATCAATAGCATTCTTCATTAACTCTGAAGATTGTAAAGATGCTTTCAGCATACCATCTAGCAAGTGGCAAGGATCTCTTACAGGGAAACACTTCAGCTCAGGTATTGCTTTTGACAGGTCATCACATAACTTTTTCATATACGTAGCTGAATCGCTGCAAATACAAACAATATCCCTCCAATCTTTGTTAAACTTGGTAAGAACTCTCTGCAGCAGCATTCCAAGTGACACTGCGTTGCATGTTTCCAGTACATCTAGATCTGCCATGATGGTACGTCTGTCCCATCCATTTTTTGCATCACAAAATGTGATTAGCACTGCCACTGCTGGGTCGCCACGTACTCTGAAGTTTCATCAATGGTAACAGAGATCTTTACATCACCTTGGAGTAGCTCTGAAATATGTTCAATATTTGGAAAGAACACCTCTGGTAGGTACTTGTCATACATTTGTGTTGCTTTTGGTAATGTTTTGCATGCTGGTGCACGCTTGCGGAACAGATTCCCAATCGGTCCATCGGCTTGGTGTAAGCTGGTTCCAGATTGCACAAGGGCACATACAAATTCATGTACTACAGCCTTTTCTTCCTCACGTTTTCTTTTGAAGCGTGTCATTGTCTCAGCAAGATACATCTGGCATAGGCTGTCACTATTATTTGGCTCTTTCAATTTCAAGTGGGTCTTGGTGACAAGATGTTCAGCAATGCGGCTTGCAGTCTTCCCAGTTCCTATTGGGACAGTCACTCTGCAAAACCTGCAAATTAACATCTTTTGCCCACGCACTTCTTCAACCATGTAATCTTTGTTTTCCAGCGCATAATCTTCTGCCGTCTTTATTCTGCGGGGCATGTTGTTCTGCGCAAACTAGATCAATACAAAAAACACTTAGAAACCGGTTGCATACTGTTTAGAAAATAATGAGAAAGACAACATTTTCATGGTCTTCATGATTTTACCAAACTTGTTTAAGTTCATTGCCAAATAAAAGTTCCACATCTGAATGTGTTTTTATTTGACGATTTGCAACCAGCAAGATAAATTAACAAATATAAAGGATGCATGACTGCAGGCAGTGTGAAGTACCAGGAAGGACTCAAGAGACCATGAGAGATCCTGCCCAATGTACTCTGTCTTACTCAAAAGAAACTTTTAAATAAATGGAATAAGGGCCATCGCCCTCCTGAGATGGCACGTTTCATCGTAGGGTCTACAACTCGCCCCAGGTGAGTGGCTTTTGTTAGGAGCAGGCTCCAATGGAGCTTTTTAGTTGGGTGGTTTTCAGGTGGAGTTGGGCTGGTGTGGTAGGGGCTCTCCTGCATTACGACCCCATTGCTTCTACCAAGGCCTGCTAAGCTATCCTAGGTGTCAGAAGAATCACTAGGTTGCCAATGCAGAGTTTTTTGGCAGGTATAGGAGTCCTTTACCATAAGTCAACCTGGCATGATGAGTCACAACGAAATGCAATAGCTTTGAGAAAACTATATATCTAAAGTTTATTTATTTATTTATTTGAGGGTTTTATATAGTGCCGGCTAGCCCCCAGGGTATCAGAGCGCTTTACAAGACATAGCATTGATAGAAGGATTCACAATTGACATAGTATTACAAGAGGGGATAAAAACAGTGTAACATAAAATATATATCTTAAAGAGTAGCCGATTGTCCAACATTGTCCGAGGTATAGATGCTGAATTGGGTCAGGTGACCATAATGGATGGTCCTGTGATTCTGGGCAACTCACTTAATCTCCTGCGGGCCTGTTTTTGTAAAAACAAGCGCTTTTTATGATCTATCGATGTTCCTAAGGGTTATTGAATGTTTGTCGAACATCACTGTGCACCACTTTCCCACAAACTTTTGTGAGCCACAATTCATTAAGAAGGCGATTTCTTACAAAAACATTATCTTGAACCACAAACAAGCTAATAATAGCTGTGAGCTGGAGGTGGGCAGCAACACGAGACATCAGTAGATCGAGGTAAAGTGTGTACTTGAAGACTACACTTCCTGACATGCCTGTGCATATATTTAGCAAGAGAAAATCGCTATCTAAAATTCTTAACTATTGGCTTTGTTAGTTATTGCTGTTAACTAACAAAGCCAATAGTTAAGAATTTAATATAGCGATTTTTAGAAACTTCTGAAATATTCACTAGCAAGTGGGCCTGTTCAAAAAGATAGTAGGCATGCAGAAAGGTATGTAGAGAGGAAGTTTTAGAGCTAGGATGAGTCGGGGGCAGAACGCAATGTGTGGTAGTGATGTGAAACATTTTGTGCAAGCTCACACATCTATGGAGCACAAGCTCTGCAAAATAACGCAGTGTAGCAAAGCAGGCATATTTAAATACACAAGACAAAGCCTGCCTAAAAAAAAGTCACACAAGTGGATTTAAATCCAGCCCACAGAACCTTTCGTGCTGTCCTGTCCCACTCCCCTGCCGTGCTGACAAACTGGGGCTGGGGAGACGGGGAGAGTACAGCAGCGTCCGTTGGGCCATCTTCATCTAAGTTACACCCGCCCCCCCACGTGAGCCAGGCAGGGGGCCTGGTGTTGCTCTGGCCCTTGGGCCATTCACACCTCAGCTCCCCACGTGCCGGACTGGCACAGCAGCAGTGTTTTCCCCCGACCCCTCCGCGCCAGGCCACCACAGGCAGGCCAATGTGGGTGGGGAAGAAAAAGTATGCATGGGCCTTGCAGTCAAATATTATTGTGCCACACTGTTTGTTTATGAAAATGAACACTAAATATCAATGCCTATGAACAATTGTTTGTCATTTATATGTTGTTTTTAAATTGAGTGTAGATTGTATGAGATGTGTGACTGTAGACACGATTGGAATAGTATGATTCGATTTTCTCATTATTGAATTGATTACTAATAAAATATATTTTGTACTTTTTGAAGATAGTTTTGTTGGTTCTTTCTTCTAATTAATTCTTCTGTTCTTTATTGATCACTCAATTGTTTATTGTTTTATATTAGTATTGTTGCCTTAAATATTTACACTGGGCCTTGCTGGGGGCCAGACAAGGTGGAGACCTTTCAGGGCATATGGGGGAATGTAATTCCCTCGCTGTCTGGCAGCCTGCGGGAGCTCTGCAGATTTGCAGCCAGAGCGGACACGCAGAGTGAGGGTGGTAAAAAGTATAATAAAATGGGCTCCCTTGCAGAACTTACCTGCTAGGCCTTGGAGCACTGGCGGTCGTCATCTCGTCTTCGTCGTCTGAAGTCTGAAAAAAAATGTCCAGTTGAGGAGGCGATACGCGATTAACCATATGATCTTTATTAGCAACTCTTTTGGGGTTACCCTTTTACAGCCCTCCCCTTCCCCTACCACAACCTCTGTGGAGAGCATCAACATTTCACTGGATTGACAGAGTAGTTTCCTGTACCCGGCTGCATTTGCACACTTTTTGCAGCGATGCGACATCCGAAGCCTCAGAGTCTTTCAAATTGAGTTGCGGGGAAATACCTCACGTGGCTTGTGCAGCTGCATATACAGCGTCATGATGCGCACACACAAAGGGCCCTCTCACACTTTACTATGGGCTCACATTTCAAAGCACTTTCATGTCAATAAGTTTTACTCAGCCCATGCTTCCTCACTGGATTTTCTCAGAGGCACTTAAAATTCTAACCCTTAAAGGGAAAACTAAGCATTATCGTCAGAAAGAGCCATTAAAGTGTCTCTTTATGGAAATTACTCACGAGTTTCAAACTCTAGTAAACTCATATGTGTTAGTAGTGTTAATTAAGTGCAGCGCGCTGTGACGTAGCAAGGATGCCAAAGGCCTTAATGCAAGCAATGAAAAAGCTCCCTCTGCCCCACAGTTAGGTAATGATGGAGAGCTATGCCTGGAGTGCAGAGGGGTCCTCGCATCAATGGGCCTCGGTGACACTTCACCTGCTGCACAATGGATAGCTGTGCCACAGCTTCAGAGATCCGTGTGGGGGCAGGGGAAACGGGGAGAGTACAGCAGCGTCCGTTGGGCCATCTTCTAAGTTACACCCTCCCCCACGTGAGCCAGGCAGGGGGCCTGGTGTTGCTCTGGCCCTTGGGCCATTCACACCTTGCCTCCCCATGTGCCGGACTGGCACAGCAGCAGTGTTTTCCCCAACCCCTCCGTGCCAGGCCACCACTGGCAAGCCAATGTGGGTGGGGAAGAAAAAGTATGCGTGGGCCTCGCTGGGGGCCAGACAAGGTGGAGACCTTTCAGGGCATACAGGGGAAGGTAATTCCCTCGCTGTCTGGCAGCCTGCGGGGAGCTCTGCAGATTTGCAGCCAGAGCGGACACGCAGAGTGATGGTGGTAAAAAGTATAATAAAATGGGCTCCCTTGCAGAACTTACCTGCTGGGCCTTGGTGCACTGGCGGTCCTTGTCTCGTCGTCTGAAGTGTGGTGAGGTGTGTGGGGCCACACAAAGTCCAGACAGCAATTTCAATAGGACGTGGCCCCACCCATCAACCTAAGTGTCTCCCCTAATTTAATGGGGTTGACTCACGTTCCGAGCTGTTTATTTCTAGGGCCTAAATTGCAGTTTGTTTTGTACTGCTTTGGCTCCACCAAGTGGCCAAGAGGTGCAACAAATATGAAAATCAGTGACACTCGGTTTAAACCGGGTCAGCTGATTTTCATCCGGTAGGGTACTGTCAGGCACAATCAGGTTTAACTGATTTCCGGACAGCCTACATATACCCCTTGATTCTTTTGGGTGGTTTTACATATGAGCCAGGAGAGTGGGGATAAATCCTAATATCGTTCCACAAGCCATGGCCGCCACCTGGGGAAAACTACCAGACCAAGACATTTTGAACAACTAGACATCAAGGGTAGTCAGCCTGGTGTGGATCCGGGACGCCGGGATCCAAGAGAAGGCCCTGGACTGGACCACATCCTTCCTTTCCGGCAGAACACAAAGCGTCCGCCTCGCCCCCTTCCGATCCAAGGCCACCAAGATCATCTGCGGCGTACCCCAAGGCTCCTCCCTCAGCCCAACGCTGTTCAACATCTACATGGCACCCCTCGCCCACGTCGCCCGACAGCGCAACCTCAACATCATCTCCTACGCCGACGACACCCAGCTGATCCTCTCCCTCACCAAAGACCCTCACACCGCCAAAGCCCACCTCCACGAAGGAATGAAGGCCGTCGCCGAATGGATGAGGACCAGCCGCCTGAAGCTGAACTCGGACAAGACGGAGGTCCTCATCCTTGGTTCCAACCCTTCAGCCTGGGACGACTCCTGGTGGCCAACATCACTGGGAACAGCCCCGCCACCCACCGACCACGTACGCAACCTAGGGGTCATCCTCGACCCCACCCTCTCCATGACTAAGCAGGTCAACGCCGTTTCCTCATCCTGCTTCAACATCCTCCGAATGCTCCGCAGGATCTTCAAGTGGATCCCCACCGAAACAAGAAAAACAGTCACCCAGGCCCTCGTCACCAGCAGGCTGGACTACGGAAACGCCCTCTACGCAGGAACGACGGCTAAGCTCCTGAGACGGCTGCAACGCATCCAGAACGCCTCTGCACGTCTTATCCTCGACATCCCCCGACGCAGCCACATCACACCCCACCTGAGAGACCTGCACTGGCTCCCTGTCAACAAGAGGATAACCTTCAAGCTCCTCACCCACGCACACAAAGCACTCCACAACTCCGGACCAGCCTACCTCAACAGACGACTCAGCTTCTACACCCCCACCCGCCAGCTCCGCTCGACCAGCCTCGCCCTCGCCACAGTCCCCCGCATCCGGAAAACGACCGCCGGCGGCAGATCCTTCTCCCACCTCGCCGCCAAGACCTGGAACACCCTCCCCACCAACCTCCGACAGACCCAAGACCTACTGGCCTTCAGAAGACTCCTCAAGACCTGGCTCTTCGATCAGTAGCAGCACCACCCCCCTCTTCCCCCAGCGCCTTGAGACCCTCGCGGGTATGTAGTGCGCTTTATAAGTGACATGATTGATTGATTGATTGATTGATCCCATGATGTTTTCTTACCCACAATACTCTGCATACCTCACACTCTGCCTAAAATCATACATTTCATTTGCATTTCTGTAATGTAAACGTCTGGAATACAGAGGGATCCACAACATTTCAACTGTCCAGCATCCCTCCCCTCCTGTTCTGATAAAAAACGCTACCCTTCTTGTATTTGTGGGCCCAACTTTCACAAGAGGAAAAGCCCCAAAATGTAATGTGGAGACATCAGCATTTCCTGTTAAAAAACGAACCTGATTTGACAATGGGGTTAGCTGCGTTAACTGGACTTGGGCTCGGCGGCAACCTAGGGAAACCTACCAAAGCCAAACATTTCTGGCAGCTAGACACCCGGGAGAGTTCACGGTGGTTCGTGTGGCTCCCATGACGTTTTCTTACCCACAACGCCCTGCAAACCTCAAACTTTGCTTAAAATAACAAATTTTCCTTGCATTTCTGTGTCATATTCTTCCGGAATCCACAGGGATCTAAACATTTCCTACTACCATGAATGGCAATTGACCAAAATGCCAGAGGTAGCGGAGGTGACATCACACACCATTTGACCTTTACTTTCACTCATACATTCACATGCTTACACATTCACACACATTCACATATATACACACCCTCTTTCTCACAAAAACACACTCACCCACAAACACAACATACATTTAAAAGCATTTTTACTTACCACAGTTGCCAAAGAGGAAAATATTCCAGGTAACTGTACTCCATTTTTTATTACACTAATAGTGAATATTATATTATTTACTATCAGTGTAAGAAAAATTGACAGAAAACAAGGAAACTGGAGCCCCAGCCAACGTCCATAAGGCTGAGTTGCCCCTGTGTTTCTTAAACTGATTTTACACTTTCTGAGACCAGTGGCCGCAAAGGCAGTGCCAGGAGTTGTAAGGGGCAAGTCAGAGGTCACAGCTGCAACCCCTGGTGACCCCTTAATAATGTCCATGCCTACCGCCCAGTGTTCCCCTACTTGTGCCAATAAAACCGCTACCCCAATGGATGCTGGCTAAACTAAAGCCCAAAATCCACAACTACTGACATTGCAAAAAAGGGGCAGTTTTCAGTGGAAACATTTGATGTGTCCATGTTGCGTTTTGGGCGGTTTCCTGTCATGTACACTAGGACTACTCTCACAAGTGAGGTACCATTTTTATTGGAATACAAGTGAGAACATTAGATATTACCAATTGGATTTCACTGCATTTGTGCCTTCCTGATTTTTAGTTATCATATGAATTGTTCTATACTCGGCACACAATGAAAAACTATTGTAAGGTGCATCTCAGTTGTTGGCTTTGGGTATCTCGGATTCTTGGACACTATATATTCTCGCAACCAGAAGAGTCTAGCAGACGTAATGATATATTGCTTTTGTAAATCGGCCATCGTGACACAAAGTTAGCGATGAAAACGTTGTCACAAATGGCCGCTCTTTCCTACTCATTTTCAATATTTTTTTATTTCAACAGTTAGTTTATTTGGAAAAACCTTGAGGGATCTACACATATGACCCCTTGCTGAACTCCAAATGTTGTCTATTTTTTAAACACCTATAGCTTTCCTGGATCACCAATGGGTTTCACACAGGTTTCCATCACAAGCTGGAAATAGGTAAAAAGCACATAAAAGGAGCGCTACCTCTTTGAAAAATGCCAAAAGTGCGGTAATAAAAATTGTTTTTTTGATTCAGCTCTGCATGTTGCTGAAAGCTGGGAAGATTGTGACTTTAGCACTACAAACCTTTTGTTGGTGCCATTTTTAGGGAAAAAAACAGGCACTTTTTTGCAGAGCACTTTTTTCCTATTTTTCCCCAAAACCTCAAAATGGAGCTATATTTTGCCTATTTTTTTGGTCCCCTCTAGGGGAATCCACAAATCCCAGGTACCTTTCGAATCCCCAAGATGTTGGAAAAAAAAGGGCACAAATTTGGCATTGATACCTTAAGTGGAAAAAAGTTATGCAGGCCTAAGCACGAACTAACCCAAATAGCTAAAAAAACAAGCATTGGCATAGCCAATAGGTCTCGCCTTTGGGACCTTCTAAGTGTTTAGTTATGCAGCACAATATCCTTACTGCAACAACAGTAACTGTTGCATGGCTAAACACTTATAAGGTCCCAAAGGCGAGACCTATTGGCTATGCCAATGCTAGTTTTTTTATTGTTCCTGATTAAAAAAAAGAAGAAAAAAAAGCATATTGCCAAAATCAAAACATCTGGCAACGTAATACGAGGCTGCTAATTATAGGAAAACTGAAAGGTATCCTAATGTAACATAACTTCAGGGGCAATGTGGGACACATCCAACTTGAATAATGAATCTATAAACGAGCTGCTGCTTTCATTACTGTACATTAGTGATTATTTAGTGCCAGCTTGAACACGGATCCACTGAAGATTTCTCCCTATGAAGGAAATTAAAATATCCACCTGTGTATGTGCCTGGCAGTGGTCTAACAAGTGCAGACGGCCTTACTGAAGAATCTTTCCGCAATCATGAAACCTAATCCGTACTATTTACAAATGTATTTCCATGTGCGAGTCTAGGTATGCTTACCGGGTCTGCAACGCTTTGGATTGAGGACCAAGACCTCGTTTACGGTCCTCTGGTGAGACATTTACTCAGACTTAAGGAAAGCTTCAAACACAGGAACGTGAAGAGAGCGGTGTGTCCAAATTATTTTATCCTGAAGCATGCCGTGGTGCCCGAGGGAAGATGCTACATCAGACTGTATGAACCCGGTGTGGGAAATAAACTGTACAATATCTAGCCAGAAATCAGACGTACTCTTTATTTAAAATTTTAAGCCTGTAATTTTTCCTACGTGGGAATATCTGTTACAGAACAGACCTCCAAATGATCTATGGAGTGGTTGATTCCTATATCTGGGGAGTCTGAAAATGAACAGCACTGCGGTAATAGCCAATGATTGAATTCCACTCGGTTGTTATCTATTTCTGGGGACTTATTGTAACCCTCTGCACATTCGCCTGACATCAACGTTTGTGCTAAATCATCTCTGATATGCTGCCCACGATTCAACTCACAAATATTGACCCGTAGGAAATTGGTACGTAGTTAATGTGGGCTCTGGGAGCTGTGGTGGGGCGGGCAAGCAGTGCTGTGGGGGAGGGGGGGGGCTACAGAGACGGGTTTGAGGTGTCACGCTGGACAAAGCAAAGTGTATGTATGTGAATGTTGTCCGTGCTGGGCATTAACAACAAAGCAAACTTAAGCAAAGAAAAGCAGCGCAGCAAACTTCAAAAGATCAAAATAAGGAAGTAATACAGAGCGCACGGGGGTGTTTATTCGAAATGAAAACAACACTTCCATGTTGACAGTGATACATGCCCAAGCAGAGATGGGGGAAATGAGTGGGAAGACGCGGTAAGCAAGTAGGCAGGAGGGAGTGGGGGATGGGCGAGCAATGAGGAGGGAGGGAGGAAGCAATAATGAGGACATAATAGCGAGTGGGGGAGGGTGCAAGGAATGATGTGGAGATGGCCTGCAGATACACTGTATGGAGTACTAGATACCAAAACAAAACGTAGTACACCGCGTTTATCCATACGTTGCATGTCGTTCCCTCTATAACTTTCGTTCTAGCCCGCAGTGTACATTTCCCCTGTAAGTTTTTTACCTGTTGGTGCACACGCTGTGACTGGGGCAGCAGTTCATGTGATTTACGCGTGGAAGTAAAAAACCACATCTGAGACGGGAATACATCCGAGATTCTGTGCTTGCTGGAGAGCAGGGATGTAACCTCAAGGCACATGTTTTCCGATGATGTAGTAATAACCAGGCAGCAGTATGAGCATGAGATAATAAGAAAAAAAAAAGGTGCTCGGCGCTGATGAAAACACTGTGAATGTGGTTACATTTCACCAAAGAACTGCGGCGCTCGTGAAACGGCAGGCAGCAGTATGAGCACGCTATAGGAAGAAAAAAAAAAAAGCATTGGCCGCGCGGCCGTGAAACTGACACGGCCGTGCGGCCGTGAAAGTGAAAGTAATCGCGAGCGTCCAGATGGCGAGGGAAGCCATGGCGCCTGATCGCGCGTGCACGCTCGCGTGAACGCAAGCTGGTCGCCAGCAAAAGCCACTGTTTGCACTTCCAAAACCCGCTTACTAAAACTCTCGCCAGAGCAACGCATGCGCTGGCTCAGGCGAGACCTAAAAAGGGCTCAGCACTGAGGGGGAAAATCCTCAGCAGTTAAGGGGTTAAAGGCACATTGCATGATTGCAATGATTATGATTTGGTTTTATGCAAATTCCCTTGACTCTAATGACTTTTATTTACTGTAATGATACTATTATTTGAATAAATCTACAAATGTTGAGAACTGGAAAAGGCTTCTTGTGTAGGTTTTCTTACCGGTATTGACTTAAGAGTTAATGTTCAGGATTCTCACTTTCCTGCCCATGGATCCTTGTTAGAAATGGGATCTCTAGTTGGCAAGGGCTTGCACCTTTGTCCAAGTAGGGACCCTTCTTCCTAGTCAGGGTAAGGGTGTTACACTCGTGAAGTAACCCCTGCTCACCCTCGTGGTAGCTTGGCACGAGCAGTCAGGCTTAATTCAGAGGCAGTGTGTAAAGCATTTGCACATAACCAACAGTAATACAGTGTAAGCACTACAAACGGACACCACACCAGTTTAGAAAAATAACCAATATTTTATATACTTCAGACAAGACCAATTACGACAGAAATCCACAATACTATACTTTAAAAATGAATGCTTGATAAGGTAACTTCTTCTTTGCAGGAATAGTTCAAAAACAAAGTTCGTACGAGTCGGTAGCTCTGTCCGAGCCTACCGCGATGCTGAAAACCACAGAGTCTAACAGTTCCAGCCGACCGCGTCGATACGGGCCAGCACAGTCGTGAACAGACTCGGTCACAGTACCTTTCTCGTTGTGGCTGGTACGGAGTGTACGAGCCGGTCGGCGTTCGTCGCGGTTGCGGTGCAAGACGGAGCGATGCAAGGTGCGGTGTCCCTCGATGCGGTGCAGGCAGCGGCTCGATGAGCGTCGTGCAGACGGAGTCGGTGAGTCCAAGGCGTGCGATGCAGGGTGAGACGATGCTCGATGCGGTGCTGACAGGTTGCGATGCAGGCGACCAAGCCGGAGTGCGGGAGCTGGCGTCGGACAGCGGTGCGAGTCGGAGCAGTGCGTCGCAGACGTGCGAGCGGTGCCCCAAATGCGGTGCGGTCACGACTCTTGAGCCAGTTGCAGCGACCGCGTCGGTCGGGTCCGGCTGGTTCAGTGAAGCGATGCGATGCGAACTGCGGTGCCCACAGGTCACGGTGCAAGCAGCGGCTCGGTGTTGGCGGCGCCGGACGTCGCCCACGGTGAGACCAGGGTTGCGATGCGAAGCGGGCGATGCGGTCTGCGGTGCAAACAGGTCACCGGTCAGGGATGGATTCGGTTGACGGAGTCGGTTGCAGTTCCCTTCCTCTGTGGCAACTGAAACAGCGTTCCAGAAGCGGTACCCAGAGGCTTGTGAAGTCTTTGTAGTCCCTGAGACTTCTTAACAGGAGGCCAGCTCGGTTCCAGGCCCTTGGAGATACTCATCACAAGTTTGTAGAAAGTTCCGTCCTTTCACTGCCCAAGGCAGAAGCAGCAGCTGCAGGCCAACCCAACAAAGCAACAACACAGCAAAGGGGCAGTACTCCTCCTGGCAGCTCTTCCAGCTCTTCGTCTTGGCAGGTTCCTTGATTCCAGCGAGATCTAAATTCATGGGGTCAGGGCCCCAATATTTATATCCCAAATTCCTTTGTTCTCTGAAGGCAGAGAGGCCTTTGCCTAGTCCAAACCAGTTCTGGAGCACTTTGTTGACAGGTCTCCGTCCCTTCTTTCAGTGAGTAGGCCAGGGACATCAGACGCACCACAGGAGGTGGAGCCAGCATTGTGGAGGGAAGGCACTGTCCTATTCAGGGCCCAGGTGCAACTCCTCCCACCCATCTACATGTAGATCTTGCTATTCAGCCCTGTGCTGACTCACCCTGTCTCCTGGCATCCCCAGCCCCTGTCACTCACACTCCAGACAAGGAATACACAACCTCGCAGAGGCAGGCTTGGATGGTTAGACAAGAAAATACCCACTTTCTAAAAGTGGTATTTTCAAACACAGAATGTTAAAACCAACTTCACTAAAAGATGCATTTTATCATTCTGAGTCCAGGCATACTAAACTCGAATTTCTACCATGTTCCCGGGGTCAGTTAGGATTATAAGCTGTAATAATCAAAACTGCCCGTTCTGGCCTATGGGGAACAGGTAGCCTTGCAATAGTGAAAAACGAACTAGGCTGTAATTCACTATCAGGACATGCCACACACACCAGGGCATGTCCTACCTTTCGCATACAACGCACCCTGCCCACAGGGGTACCTTGGGCCTACCTTAGGGGTGACTAACATGTAGAAAAGGGAAGGTTTAGGGACTTGCAAGTGTGTGCACTTGCCAAGTCGACATGGCAGCCCCAGGCTGCGCACAGAGCTCTGCAATGGCAGGCCCGAGTTACACTTTACGGGCTGTTTGCGTGGGTGGCACAATCCAGTGCTGCAGCCCACCAACAGCATTTGGTCTATAGGCCCTGGCACTCGCAGTGCACTTTACAAGGGACTGACACATAAACCAAATAGGCCAATCATGGAAACACCAATCCATAACACATTTTATACAGGAGCACTTGCACTTTCCCACTGGACAGCAGTGAGGAAAGTGTGCAGAATCATTACACCAGCAAAAACAGAGTCAAAACCGGGAGGTCAGAAAGCAAAAAGTCAGGGGAAACACGCCAAAAGATGCCAAGTCTAACAATCCTCCTTAACTAGTTAGGGGTGGAGCGTTGACACCTACTGGGTTGGAAAGTTGTCAGGTGAGGCACCACCAACTATCTCCTTGCTGAGGTTGTGCCTTTAGGCCTCAACATGACCCCATGTGACCCAAGCCATAAATAAAACCACCTGGCCCTGTGACCCTATGCAAAATATATATTCCAGTTTCACAGCCTGCGCCATTTCAAAGACAAATAATCTTCAGAGGATATAGTATCCCTGCCGCCTTTTCTCCTACACTGCTGTTTGTAACAAAGCAAGTAAAGTAAAGAAATACAAAACATTGAAATGTTTACCCTTTTCCTTAGTGTCAGCCAAAACCAGAGTATTTGGCAGCGACAAAAAAAATTATATAATCTAAACTGCTGTCAAAAAAAACAATCTAACAGATCAGGGCAACCTCCAATCCTTGCATTTATTTTAGTAGAGGGCCTTCTAACATCCAGTAAAGCTGTGAAAACTGCATAGAGAAGTGTGGCCAGTGCTTAAATTGCAAAAACAAAAAATATTGCTAGGGCAATTTCTTGGGTAGCCACTGCAGCTTGCACCACCCACTGCCAATGCCAAGGCTGCCAAATTCCAGTACAGACACCACCTGCTAACCATCACACTCCTACAAATATGACATTTATTACTACTTAAGGTCACCTAAAGATGTAAGAATGACCCAGGAGCACTGATAGTATTTGCTTAACGCATACTGAATTGTTAAACATGCTGCTGATGTGCTGTGTTTAAAAATGTACAGAGAACATGCCACTATTTGGTGGAATATAAAGATGTGCTGGTGTTACGAAATAAGTGCTGGTGCTGAGTTCCGGCAAACACCGGCACAAATTAAGCAGTGGTTAAAACCCATTAATTTCTGCTGAATTGCACATGCATGGATTCTCAATATATTCTTTGATGGCCAAGACCTTTTTTATTACAATTGTAAATGAAAGAAAACACTCAATCTGCAAATGCCATTGTAGTTCTGAATCAAAGGAGACCGTTTCATTCCATTTTAAGATCAATTAATTGAACAGTTCACCATGGGTTTGGGAAACTGCAGAATCCAAATAAGCATAGCTCTCGGGTCCCCTCCCCTACCAGTTTGTACCATAGTGGAAAAAATGATGGCTTATCTCCTTCAAACATGGAAGTAGAGCATAACAAGCACATACGTGCTCAGCATTATATAATCTGCTGACCTGTGACTTGGCAAAAGATATCAACAAATACCTCCTAAGAAAAAAAACTTAAAACTTGAAGATGTTCTAATGGGAGAGGCTCAACAGCTTCTGTGAAAGGGTGTCGAGAAGAGGTTTGAAAATGATTAAGAAGGAGGGTGTGTACTTCATGCACTTTCTTAGAATTTGGCTCGATTCTGGATCTCAGAAGACTCAAACTAGCATATGTGAAAGCAAATTTGATTGCATGCCACATGTACGCATGCAACAAGAGTTTCTGCAGCATTACATCTTTCATAGATTCACATGCTTGAATTATTCTCTGACTTTAGCCTGGAAACGCTTGTCAGTTAAATGCTAACAAAGTAGCATTTCATGTTAGCAGCTGGGGGCACCTCTGAAGGGACTCGCTGTCCCAGTCTGCATCACCACCTGAGAGGAGGGGCCACTGCACTCAATCACAAATGTGCGTAAAACACTCCTTTCTCTCCAGCTGCGTGAGACACACACAGGCGAAGGGCGGGCCCATCCTGCGCCCATCAGCACCAGTAAGAGCATGGGCATGGCCATACCCCTTGGTTCTGACTGACCGGATGCCGTTGGACTCCCTATTCTCATATCCAGGTATGACATCATTATTTTTGTTTGCCTGTCACCTTTTGTTAACAGACTTTGTGCAAGGAGTGGGTCTCAGTTATCAGTTACTTGGCACTCTGGACATGGATACTAGAGCTTGTGAGCTTACGAGGATGCGAGGATCATGGGCTGTATGCATTGATGCAAATCCTTCTATCAATTATATCATTGGAAACCTTGACATCCTGATATTTCGCTGCTCACCTCCTCAACTATTTCTCCATGCTCCCTCCATCTCCTCCTCCTTATCTTGTCTACCCTAGCACATAGGGACTAGGATGGGTGCGCGAAAAATGTTAGAGGAAGATAAGTCTGCATCATCATCATCCTCGCTTACCAATACCACACTTGATTCCTTTCTGGCTGAAATTGTGGGAGTTTTTGCCAGGGAAATAGACCTGGCCAAGCAAAGGCTTTCTTTGGAGCAAGGAGCTTCCCTTACTAAAATGTTATCTACCTCTTCCCTCGAAATGGAGAAGGATCAAATGAATGCAACTAAATTGCCTACGGAATTCATGGGTAAAAACTGCACTGAATTTTTCAAGTGCTGCCTACAAACCCTCAGGAGTTTAGCTCTCCACCTGAGGGACGCACATCAGTGAAGAGAAAACGCCAGGTCAGGGCTACTGGGCCCGCTAAGGCTGGGGTCCTTGAAGACAATAAAGATAAAGTGAAAGGGACAGCGGCTGGGAAAACTACGGGCTATAGTGATCGCTCCAGGTCAGGGCATGGGATTTGCCGCGGGTCCACATGGGATCATATGTTTGATCAGATGCTTGATAAACTAAATGCACTAATTCAAGCTTGTATAGCCCCTTTAATAGATAAAATAAGCATTGAATCCACCATTGCAAAACTCCCTTATCGTGATTCTATTTCCCAGATGGCTGCAGAGCATATACTGTCATCGAAGGAGGGCTCCAGGGTGTCCAAGTTACTGCATTCAGAGGAGCCAAAAGTGGGCAATAACACATCTACGCGGGATAGGGGCACTTGGCCTGCTCGGCCCGCAGAAAAACTGTGTTGTAAGTTTTAATCATGGGACCACAGAGAGTAATTTAAATCATGGGCCTACGGAAAGCACTAAACCGCAAAGTACCTGCCCCTTCCTGCAAATACCACTTGTCACGATCTTCGACCTGAATGCAGCCCTTATGTTGTAGTCCTAGCTTATGTGCCATATTTATCTTCAACCAAAGAAGAAACATACTCCAACCTTAAAAATAAAGTCTGTCATTGGTTAAACGACTAACATGGACTTTGGCTTTGCAGTTTTTGACAACGTTTTATTTGTCAGAAGGGTGGACTGGATTGGTCCCTCAAGAAAGGCCCTGTCAGGGGACTGTGTGGGTGTCAACTGTAGTAATTCGGCCCTTGCCGAACATCTAATTATGTTACATGCCCGTCCTACAATGGATCTTCTTGGGAATAACTGTATAAACAGCTCTACCACTTGTGTTTTTCTACCGTCATCATGCCAGAACTCAGCACGCTAGCAGGGCCCTATCCCATGGGCCAAAGACCAGGTCCCAAGCCGCTAGGAGGGGTCTGCCTCATATGCCATTGGCTCTTGAGAGCAGAGCCTATGTTCCACCGTTCCCCACCTCTAACAGATTCAGTGCCCTATCTGATACGGATGAACTAGACTTACTGGGGCCAGAGGTTGAGGAAACAGTTGGGGCAATTGAATCGGGGACTCCTCAGCTTCAGTTCGACAGGCCGTTCAGTTGGGCTCAACTGTCACTTCTCAGACAACGCTAATATCTTGGAACACACTGGACTGCGGTCCAAAGAGGAAAATCTGAATTGGTTCTCCTTTATTATTCAAAACAACATCATTGTGTTGCAGGAAACGTGGACATTGGGGGAGATTACTTGGTAAGGGTATGAAACTTTTAGTGTACCAGCATTATGTTTGGGGGAGGGAGATCTGGGGGGTTAGCAATTATGGAGCAGATCATGAAATCTTTTACAATTATCCCAATCGTATGCAACCATGTAGGAATTCAGATTCTATGGGTTTGTTCTACCCACAGCATTTAATTTTTTTTGGGGATCAATTTTCATAATGCGGTGACAGAATTAGGCTGCCAAATTAGGGTGCTATTCAATGTAATTGGGACACCAAATAGAGCAGAGTGCAAGTTGACCGGCTTTCTGGCAATTGTGGGGGGAATTTTAATGCTAAAATTAATTTATGTGACCTCACCTCAGATCCTTTTGCTTTGGCAACCATAGCAGGGCATGCTTGGGTGATTTATCATAGAGGGTGAACACTCCTGAACAATCTATTGGAATTGAACCTCTGTAATTTGGCCGAAATTGGGGGGTGGGGGGTGAAGAACCATATATCCCTACTTTTATAGGTTGGGGACAAGGTACCACCATTGTCTACGTTTTTTTATCCCGTGAGCTGACCAACTGTGTAGTGGCTAGGGGAGTAATCTCCAGTGGTTATAGCGATCACAGCCCTATTGAAGTGATCTTAAATTTGCCAGCAGGCCAACAACCCACCCTGCAGAAAGGTGCAACTAATCTGGCCGTCAAAGACAAAGAGCTTAATTTTAGATGGAAGGGAATAGTCATTCCCCGTGTTACAGCTAAGGTGGTTAGGGCAAACCTGAGCCTGATTATGGATTATCTTCTATCTGAAGATTGCTCAGCCCAGGGGTTATCACTTCTTTCACTTCTTTTGAAAAGCTTAATGGTCATATCAAATCCTCACTCATAATTGTGCCTAAATGCGAATTTGCCACTAGCCCAGGGTGGGTCAATAGAGAGTACAGGGTCGCAAACCAAAATTTGAGGGCTGCCCTGAACTTCAGACCAAGAGACTTGGATAACATACTTAAAACTGGACAGCATTAAGAGACTACAATCATAAAGCGTAAGATAGCTATTAAGGAGGAAGCTTGGAATGGCCTGGTCATCGCCTATAAGGAAAATGACTCCGAAAACGTTTGCCCAATTGTCAATGAAAAACAGCATCCTAAATATAGAGTGAGGGCCTGGGCTCAAATATTAGTCCTCAGAGGTGGATTGAACATTTTAAGGATATCTACTCTTTTGAGAATCAAACGCCTGATAAGTTTGAGGTTATTAGTCCTTCTTTTCACTTATTAATTAGATTTGACCTTGAGGAGGTAATAAAGGCCATTAAAGGTAGCCCCTCAAATAAAGCCCCGGGACCGGACGGGGTCCCCATGGATATGTATATAGACAACACTGATCTGTGGGCCCTCAATATTACCACTGCCCTGAATGATGCAGTTTCCTGTAAGAACCCTGCCTCATGGCAGTAAGCCGTTATTGATCCTATATTTAAGAAGGGCCTCAGGCAGGATCTTTGCTGTTACAGGCCAATATCACTCCCTGACTCTCTAGTCAAGGTAGTGGGTTGGGTGATCTTACACAGAATCGAGGGCTGGGTAGAGCAGAATGGTGTCTTGAGTAGGGCCCAATATGGTTTTCGGGAAGGCCTGGGGACACAGGAGCAATGCCTCAACCTGAATTTGATAGTGGAAAAATATACAATAGAATGCAAAAAAAAAGTGCCCATATTACCTCGCTTTCATGGACCTGAGCAGTGCATTTGACAGGGTCAACTGATCCAAGCTGTGGCCCACTCTTCAGTGGATTGGTATGCCGCAGGATTTGGTTCAGTTTCTGCGTGCACTGCAAGGTCTCTCCCAGGGTGAGGTTTGGCACAGATGGCAAATGTACCCCTTTGTTTTCCTTGGCTCAAGGTGTCCGCCAAGGGTGTGTTTTGGCACCAATTCTTTTTCTCTTACAGATTAACGATTTTAAATTCCTTCCTCATTAGTAACTGCTGTGATTTAGTCAGGATCAAGTCCAATCCTGTGTCGGCATTGTTATATGCTGATGACACAGTTCTGCTTTCCCGCATATCCAAAGGGCTTCGGGCCCTAGTTGACAACTTTGTATCCTTTATGGATAAACTTGACTTAGACACAAACGTCTCCAAGTCACACTATATGGTGTGCGGTCTGCAGCGCTCCAAGGTAAGACCAATATCCATCAAGGGAACTAAAATCACTAAGATCAGTGAATTTCCCTATCAGAGTGTGATCTTTGACAGTAACAACAGTTTTGTGCCCTGTCTCTCCAGTCAATGCTCACGATTTAACAGTGCAGTGGGGGCCCTTTTCAATGTATCCACATGAGTAGGCAGTAAACCTATTACCCCCTTGCTGGAAATCTACAAATTGAAATGTCTACCTGTTCTTACCTATGGGGCTGGAATATGGGAGTATAGAGTGTAGCAGCCTTCAGAGAGAAAAAATAGTTTTTCTAGGCAACTTCTTGGCCTTGGACCGGGCAGCTCGCAGCATTTTTATACATGAAGATTTGGGGCTGGATTATGTCAAGGACTCGGTGGGGCTTGTTCCCCTCCTTCTCTGTAACTCTATCTGGAGCAAACCAGAGGCCACTTTTAATCGCGAAAATATAGAGGACTGTTTGTCCTGTGATTATGGCCTAAGAATCTTTGGCTGAAATTCTTACAAAATCATTGAAAGCCTTGAGTATGCCAGAGTTATATTCTAACCTATGCACCATCTTAAAAGGAGAGTCCTCCAAAATCAAAGACCTGTTCTTAAAAAGGGCAGAGATCAACAGGGAAGATAGAAAGCTGATGAGGCCTAACATGAGAGAACTGATGAGTTTACAAACAACCAATGGGATTTATCAAGCATCTGGTCAAACATATGAGCCATATTTACTGTATGTTTATAATATGAGGGAAAAGGCATTACTGACAAAGTTCCGTTTAGATACAATCAGATGTTATAAGAGTTCCCCTGTTGGCCAATTTGACCCAAAATCCATCCTGCTTTGTCCTTGTGATGAGTCATCCCCACAAACACTGACACATTTTATATTCTTTCGTAAGTTTTAAGGAAAATATTTATATGACTGATTTTTAAAAGCCAAGGTATTAATCAATATAGACCTGCCCTTTACTACTTGCGGATGCTCCCGAAGTATCATGTGTCCCATTCTGTGGGAGCCTTCTTAAAAAATGAACTTTACTGGCGCAATTCTATTGCTTTTTAGTTAACATGCATTGATGATAAGAGGCTATTTTAATTTGTTTATGTAATTTTGATGCATATTTGATTGTGTTCTTATCTGTTTCTATGTTATTTCTATATCAAATATATTTATGAGAATGACGATGACTGTAACATTGTATTTTAAAGTATTTGTTTGAACTTTTATGATTAGATTTTATAATTGAATAAAGTACTTTGACTTGATTCCCTGACTTCAGCTTGGAAACCCTTGGTAGTTCAATGTTAACAAAGCAGCGTTTCAATATAGCAATTGATATTGAAAAATAATGAAAAACAGCTAGCCCAGGAAATGACCCAAAGTCCAGCCAGTCATATGGAGAGGCTCAGGGATCCAACCCTTCTCAGGGTCTTGGACTTAGACCCCCCAAATCAGACCAATTTTAACATCTCAGGGTTACCCTTGGACCCACGGCTGTCCTCCTCGCCAAGACTCTTCCAGCCGTCGATGGAACAAGAAAATGAGGAAGAGGGCGAAGAAGAAGCCTTAAGCAGCAAGGACCAGAGTAAAAGGGTCCTTAACGTTACAAATGACCAAACTAACGAGAAAGATGGAGTAGAGAGTTCATTTGGTATAGGGAATGATCTGCTGCGCTCTTCAATGCAAAGTCTGGAGGTCACTGGAACCTCGAGTGTTTCTATGCTTGAGGCTATGTTGATCCTCCAAAACCTTGCAGGGCCTGTTAGAGGTATCAGTGCTGAATAATGAAATTTTAAAACTCAAGGGGAACAGTTTAAAGCAATGGTAGGAGAGCTGATACAAATTAAAGGTCTAATGCCTGCTATAGTCAGGCCAGTTGGAGAAGACCAGGAAAGGGCAAGTAGTAGGGAGGAACTAGCAACGAGGGATGCCCTATTACAGAAGGAGGAGCCCAGCGTATATATATCTCGATACCCTATGATTGTAAGAAGTTGGGGCGAAAGGAGAAATTACAAGCAGTATTTTCCGCGGTCAAGGCGTGGGGAGAATGCCCCTAGCAAAAGTCAAACAGCAAGGCGGTTGAGAAGAGGGAAGGGATTTGGGAAGGGATCTGGGAAAGAATACGGGAGCTTAGGAAGGAATGTGACCCCAAGACTTAATAAGAAAAAGACCGCAGAAAAAGAAATAGCTACCAGTAACCTAGAAGAACGGGGGAGGCAGGGAAAAGATTTAGGCAAAACAAAGAGCAGTAAAGTTAATCTTAGAAAAACCCCGGGGGAGAAAGAAAGGGAAGCCGTGGAAAGGAGGATGGGAAAGAAACCACAAGCGGGACTTAGTAGTCTTAGCAGTGGCAATGACCTTAGGAAGAAAGGTAAAGTGGGAGAATTCAATGGAAGAAGGGAGGATGTCCTGCTGGGGGGAACCCAGGGTTTAAGGTCAGGACGCAATCAGGACCTATGGTTTTTTTTAGAGCCGACTGGCCAGGGCAAAGGTGGGAAAAAAGCTAGGAAACTAAACCCCCTAAACCGATCACAACTCCTTTTTTCCTTATCCAAGTGTGCCAGCCTCTGTAACATCGGCACAGAGGATCTTAGAGAAGTAGGGTTCGTGGCAAACAATAAAGGGGGTGAAGTAACTAAGGTCCTCTTTTATTCAGCATTAGTAAAAGCTGCATTAGAAAAAGCAGAATATGAGTTGCAAAAGGAGGGCATCAGATTGGTAAAAAGGGAGGAAATGCTGAAGGAAAAGCAGGGGTTGCATTTCCTTACGAATCATGCAGGGCTAGGAGTACGACAGATAAGATTGATCAATTCCTGTTGGGATAAGAAGGAAGAACTTGAAATAACCATAACCGCTAAGGAAACAGAGAGAGACGAAAGAGATATGCTTGCTGGGAATAGATTTAGAGCCCTAGCACCCCTCAAGTATGAGGAGGACGGGTGCCTGAGTGAGATCGACTAGGAGCATGGGTCGCCGCACAGCCTGTCAGTACTATCGTGGAATATAAATGGATATAAGAAAATATCGAACCAGGATAGTTTTAACAAGTTTATTGAGAGCAACGATATTGTGTGTCTGCAGGAGACTTGGCTGTGCGACGATACCCTAGCTACCCTAGTTACCGAAGGGTTTGCCCAACAATCTAAAGCAGCGAGGAAGAATCCTCTAGGCAGACCTTCGGGAGGGCAATTAACACTGATATCTACAAAAATTGCCAGGAAGGTAGAAACTGTGAATCTACACTGTAAATGGGCATTAGGATGTAGAGTGTTGTTACAGAATCCTGACCCATGTTACGAAGGAATATGTATTATTAATGTGTATATACAGAAGGGAAAGGAGAATGAATATAACGGGGATCTGGAAAGGCTAAAAGAGGATATAATGTCTGTGAGTGAAAATTACCAGAAGGATGTACTATTGGTGTTGGGCGATTTTAACCAAAGATTAAACCCCCGTAGAATAGATATTTGGTGCAAGGAATTGTTAACATCCTATAATATTGAGGAGGCCAAATTTCCTAGTGGGGAGATCTCGTCTCAAGACGCGGCTTTTGCACAGTTGTTGGGCTCATTAGGTTTGGTATGTGCAAATGGGAGAATGGAGGCTGATCGGCCAGCAAGGCGTACATTTGTGATAGGCCAGCAATCCTGCCCAATAGACTATGGGGCCGATTCCGATTCGGGCCGGAAATCTCTCCGACCGAGCCGGACCCGGAGAGATTTCCGACCGAATCGGACCCATGCAGCCCGACCGAACGAGTACGATGCGTCCGTATGCTATCGTACTCGATTCGGTCGGACTCCCATTGAAGTCAATGGGAGCCGGTCGCATAACGCGTACGCGGGCTCCCATGGCCTCAATGGGTGCGAGGCGAACAAGGGCGCCCCTACAGCGGGTACGCGGCGAAGCGCCTCGCGCCGTACACGCACAGGTAGGGGGACCCATGGGTCCCCCCTGTGTGCGACTCGCGCGGCTACGCATACAGGGGGTCCGACACGGACCCCGAGCACGGCTCCGACTGCTCTTTCGAGCCGGACGGCGCGTGTCGCTCGGATCTGCTCGCGGCGCGCATCGTACTTACCCGGCCGGGGAACGTCTCCATTGCGGGGTGCGAGGTCGTGTCCGAGCGAGTCGGTCGGTGCGGTTCGACCCAGGGACGAGTCGGTCGGAGCGGTTGGGACGCCCGAACGAGTCGGTCGGCGATTTCGCATCGTACTCGCTCGTCCGGACGCGCGTACGGATCGGTCGGGAAATAGGGCTCCGAATCGGATCCGGTTAAGCCGAATCCGATTCGGAGCCCTACCGGCCGAGATCGGAATCGGCCCCTAAGTGTTTACCCACGCCTGGAGCTTTGGTCTAATTAAGCACTTCGAGGTAGTAAAAGAGGAGGGTAGTGATCATTATCCACTGAAGACAGAACTATACGCAACATGGGGCACATATAGAGAGATGGCACTACAGGTACATGTGGATTATCCAAAACGGCTTACAACCCGTATATTGGAAGAGCACATTGAAAAACTAAGTGCTGTCCAGCAGACTATTCCCTTAGAAGAAATCTCAACCAAAAATGGTAATGCCTGGCTTGAAAACGCAATAAGACAGTTGGTGGAAAGTCTAAGGGTAAAATTTAAAGGGAGTAAACCCGGGATAGGAAGTAAAAATAAACCCCATAGCAAAGATCGACCCTGGTTTGACGAGGAATGCCGTAAAGCCAAAGCATGTATCAGACAAAGTGAAAGAAGATTGAGGGCAAGGTATAATGTAGAATTATCACTGACCCTCGAGAAATTAAGGAAAAAATATAAATCGTTAACTAGAAATAAAAAGAGAACCTATAAAGATAGTTGTTGGGCAAGTATGCTAGCTGTAATTGAGTCCAAAGACGTGAAAGGGTTTTGGAAGTTGGTCCAAGAAAGCTCCAGGAGAACAATAGGTTCCCTAGACTGTATGGTCCCCGAAGACAACTGGGTGGGCTACCTGGGAGAAATATATGGGAAATGGCCATTGCTAGAGAATGCAAGTACAATAGCATGGACAGGAGTGAGGGATGACATAAAGGAACACTTCACCTCCTGTCATATTAAGAAAATAATAGCAAGTCTGAACCTTACTCGGGCCGCAGGCCCAGATAATCTGCCGGCAGTGATAATAAAATCAAGACCTGAGTGGTGGGCAGAGTTTTTTGCAAAAATGTTTCAGGGGATCCTAAATTCAGGGATTGTTCCAGGAAACTGGAGAGGAGCAATTATAAGGCCAATCCATAAGAAGGGTGATTTAAAAGCCCCTAAGAACTATAGATTAATACATCTCCTTGATATAAGAGAAAAAGTCTTTGCGAAAGTAATTTGGGGATTGCTTAAGGACTGGGCAGAAGAAAATCGGATTGTACCCCCAGAACAGGGGGGGTTCAAAGAGGGACATTCAACGGTCGACCACTGTTTTGCTCTCTGGTCCATTGCGCGGAAGTCGATTGAGCAGAGGGGAAGTTTGTTCTGCTGCTTCGTGGACTTCCGCGCAGCTTTTGATCTGGTGGACCGGGAGCTGTTGTGGGAGACTTTGATTGGATATAACATCCCAAAGGATTTGTTAGGATTGATACAAGCTCTCCATACAAATAATTGGGCCCAGATAATTTTAGATGTAGAGGGAAGCTTATCCCAGAAAATAGAGATTGGTAATGGGCTGCGGCAGGGGTGTGTATTGGCCCCTCTGCTGTTCTCCTTGTTCATTGCAGACTTGCCGTTAACTTTAGGTAATGTAAATGGGGCAAGCCCGAAGCAAGATGGGAAACATATCGCATGCCTATTATATGCGGACGATCTTGTAATTATGGATCAAACGGAAATCGGTCTGCAAAGAAAGTTAAATAGGTTCAATGAATATTGCCGTTCTAAAAAACTCGTTGTCAACATGGACAAGACAAAGATTCTAGGCTTTGGTCGAAGGAAAATTGGGTTCACTTGGTTCCTAGGTGCTGAGAAGCTGGAAAAGGTAGTAGAATATAGGTATCTGGGGATGTGGTTCGAGAGAAGTTTGCAATGGCATACCCACCTAGATGCACTAAAGATGAGATCATCAGCATCGGTCAGTGGACTAAAAAAATTTAACGCAGCTTATGGCACGATGTCTGACAGACCGGTTTCAAAAGCTTACTCAGCTATGGTACCTCCACAATTTTTGTATGGTGCAGAATTGCTTTATCTGAGCGGCAAATATGGTTGGGATGCCGAGGAGGGTAAAACCTTGAAAAATCTATTCTCATTGCCTAAGTCGTCAATGGTCCAGGCAGTGAGACTAGAATTGGGAACGACTTCGTGGGGTATAATAGCTTGTATGGCACTACTTCGTTTCTGGCAGCGTTTAGGAACGGGAGAGGATTTTAAAATTTCACAATGGTGTAAAAACGAGATTGAAAAGAGCGAGTTAATATGGGCAAAGGAGATTAGAGCAACTATCACTAAAGTGTGTTGCTTGATGAAGGTTAATCTGTGCCCCAACACTCTTCTGATTAAGGTCGACAAGAGGGAACTTAGGGTCCAGGGAAAAGAAATTTCGTGGGCACAGGACCAAGATTACCTCTTGAAGAAAAGCTCAGTACACTTTATGGCCATTGCATGGCAAAATGAACAGCACTTCCCTTATATCAATAGGCTACCTGACTGTCAACTAAGAAGAGATTTATTAAGGCTAAGAATTGGGGTGAATCCCTGCTACGTGAACAATGGGGTGAAAGCCTCTATGATAGACAGTAAGGGAAAATGCACCTGCACTTTGGGAACTACATGTGACATTTTACATATATTAGTGGACTGTCAAAAGATTTTAGATATCCGAATAGAGTTTTTACGGCCGATTTTTAAAAAGTATGATATTAAAAACAGGGCTCAGGCAGTAAACATTTTAACTGAAATGAGCCACCTAGATATAGCCTGTGCCATGGGGAAGTTCATCCAAAAAGTCAAAGTATTTCTTAAAAGGGATTAGAACTGAATTGTCATACAATTTGATGTATAATGTTATGGGTAAAGTTGAAAGGAAAGCTGAATGTATAATATGAAATGTTATGATGTTTTAATAATGATTTGTGATTTTAGATGATTTTTAATGTACTTTTTAAAAAATGTTTAAGGATCTTTGGTCCAAATAAACTTGAATTGAACTTGAACCCTTCTCAGAGGCTCCAACTGTCAGAATTTCTACTGCTTGCTATTAGGTGACAGGGAAGTCCTCTGACCCTTCTCAGCTACTCTTCAACTTCTTTTGACCTGAACTATTTACTTCAAGTGAGCAATGTTTCCTTCTACATATCCACGGTCCTGAGATACATTTTGTGAGTGAAAGTTTCTGACTAAAATTATGGCTAAATCATCTTAGCAAGAATGTTTTTAAGCTATGTGAGGATTGTTGGACAACATTGACGACCCTCTCACAAGATGTATTTTCTGTCTGCCTAAATAAGGCCATAGACCAATGCGACATATGTGCTATCTTTAGCAGCTATACCCTAAAGTACAGAGAGGGCAGGCTGCTGTATTCTCCAAATGCGGAGTCACCTGGGGCATCATCTAAAAAGTGTCTTGAAATCTAGGAAACTCAAATTGGAGGCACCTGCATCAAACAATACAGCATCTGGGGCTAAATCTGAGCCCTGTGTAACTCCTACTACTGTTGTCAAAACTCATTATTTCACACGTGAGCCTGCTCCAAAGACAAGTAGGCATCATCGACAAATCACCCACAGTCGACAAACCAACCACTGCAGACTACCCCACTATCAACAACTGCACCATCATCGGTGAGAACCCATCCATCAACAAAACCTTGTCGGAGAAGGAGGTCAACAAAGGCTCGGTTGACAGCAAAGCTGCTTCTAAGCACCTGTCGTCGACTAAGCCATCACTGTCTATGAAGATTTCAGTCCCTATGCCTATAACTTCGCCAATCAAAACTCTGGTAACCGTAACAGCTACAGCTTCCACAGCCACACCTGTGGCTGCAGTAATAACTACTGCCTATGTGACTGTTTGATTTACCACAGACACTTATAAGCTCTATGCTGCAACTCTTATAATTGGTATCTTACACAGAATTGCACCAGAGGCTCCAGTTAAACTTTTAAACGACACTATGTCATAATTCTCTCACAATGCAATGTTCTTGAGTAAGAGAGACATGGTACAAGTCTATTCAAATGCAGCTTTGCAAGCTGAAGGCCCTCACAATCATGATATAAAATTTGTCCCAGAAAACTCAGGTGATCAAGAAGAACCATATGGCTATCAGTAAACAACTTCTCTACAGCCTGCCCAAAAAGTTTGTTATCCTGAAATCATCCTCTATGCAAATAGTCCAAGTGGAGCATATTTAGAAGACCTTTCAGAAAGCGGGTTCTGTTCCCTACAGACATAAAAACTACATATAAACTTATTAGAATAAAGACGGGCTAGACCTGCTCTCAGATAAAGCCAAACAATTTCAGAATAAGAACGGAGCACATGACTACTCTATACTACACTCAAAAGCAAGGAGGAACAAAACCTAAACTATTGTTGTAGGATGGTCAGCAGCTATGGCAAGGGGCTTTACGATGCAACATCAGTCGTATGGAATATTCTGGACTTACAAAATGAAACAGCAGATACCCGCAGGAAATACATACTCTGCCATCACTGGGAGATAGTTTCAAATCATTTAGACCTAGTGTTCCAACAGTGGGGCTATCCTCAGGTGGATCTATTTGCAGTGCCAACTAATGCCAAATACCAAAGCTCCGCAAGCAGACAGAGGTATCCCAACTCAAATGGGGAAGCGTTTTCGATTCCTTGGTTAGGCAAATGTACTTATGCTTTTCCCCCCGACACCACTTATTCAGAGTCCTATTAACAATGAAGGAAAAACCTTGCACAATAATCTTTATAGTTCCCACTTGGGCTTACAATTCTAGTACATGAAGTTATGTGACCTCTCAGTCCAGACACCAAACCAATTAAAGTTAAATCTGTTTTGGCTATCCAAGAATGAGGGTCAGATTATACACCGTGACCCAGCTTCTCTGCAATGGACTGTCTGGCTGCCTTTCTAGAGTTTGGATCTTTACAGATCCTGCCTTTCTGCAAGAAGATGAGTCAAGTAGCTAGGGCTACTTCCACTATCAAGGCTTACTCCATGGAATCGAGATGATTTTGTATTTGGGTACAGAAAAACGTGTTCTATTTTCTTTACATCCACACAAAACACTGCGTTATCTGCTAAGCTTGGCAAAATCAGGATTACGATACTCGTCTATCATAGTTCTACTGGTAGCCACATTTTTCAGAAGACTGTTGAAAGAATTTATCTAGGATATATTTCTCTACTGTCCTCCTCTAGCCAAAACACTGTTGGCTTGTAAATTTAGGGCCCAGTGTACAAAATATTTTTGGAGGTCACAAACGGCCCGATTTGCAGAGTCGGGTAGTTTCCGACCCCACCCAAAAAAGCATTTTGTAATGTACAAAAGCCAAATTTGGATTTGGTAACTTGTTACCGAATCACAATTTGGCTTTGTGAATCAGTGTTTGGAAGTGGTTTGTTTAGGACGTTCCTTTTAAATACTGATTCGCAGTAGAATGTATCAATGTTTTGCAACTGAATTAAGGCTGCAAAACAGTAATATTTTACCAACGCCATGAAGGAGGTGGTAATTCATTTGCAAATGAGAAGGGGTCCACAAGGGACCCCTTACCCTTTGAGAATGTAATCAAAAGGTGTTTTTTTTTTTTTTAAACAGCAGGCAGTGGTCTCATGGACCAATGCCTGCTCTTAAAAACAAACTTAAAAGTTTAATTATCTTTTTTTTAAATACATCTCGTTATCCTTTAAGGATAACAGTCTGCATTTTTTTTTAAAGGATTTCTTAATTTAAAAGCAATCACAGATATGGTGGTCTGCTGACCCCCAGCAAGCCACCATCCCTGTGATGGCTATCATTTTTTATTGGGTCGCAACAGGGTCGGACTGGGAACCCAAAGCATCCCTGGCAATTTTGTCAGACCAGCCCCACACTGTGCATATTGAGCGAGCCTGACCATTACAAGGGGAGTTTGGGGGGGGGGGGATTTGGGGGGAGATGAGTGCAGATGTGAAGCACTGGATGGCCCTGGGAGGCTGGAAATGAAAGCAGGTGGTTTGTGCTTGCTTGCTGCTTTTGTTACTGGGTGCCGATAGTGCAGCACCGCATCATCAAGAGTTTGTAAAGCGCGGCTACTTACCCGTGAGGGTCTCAAGACGCTGGGGAGGTGGGGGGGCTGCTGATTCATTTGGGCGAGGAGGTTCAGTCGAAGAGCCAGGTCTTGAGATCCTTCCTGAATTGGGTCAGTGACGGGGATGGCCTGAGGTGGAGGGGCAGGGTGTTCCAGGTCTTGGCGGCGAGGTAGGAGAAGGATTTTCCTCCGATTCTGGTCTTGTGAATCCGTGGGATGTTGCCAGGGCAAATTGGGCAGAGTAAAGTTGTCTGGCGGTACGTGGAATGAGAGGCGGTGGTTCAGATATGCTGATCCTACGTCAGAGAGCTTTGTAGGCATGTGTGAGGAGTATGGTAGGGTATGAAGGTGAAACGCTAACTCGATGCGAGACCCAGAACCCTTACGACTGGATGGAAACCATCAACGGCTGGTGAACAATCTTTACATTTGCTTGACATCAAAAGATGTTAAACGTTTTATATTCAGCTCATATCAACAGAGAGGAGGCCTATTTGGAAAACAAAATTGATTTGATCTGTTAGGAACTTGTTCTAGAATTCATGCTGACAGCTATGAGAAGGCTTTAGAAGGACTCTCACCCACAGCATACCTATGGCTTGCTTCAGCATGAAGTCCTTCATCCAGAAGGACAGTTCTTCTGGATGGGCTCCACCTATGTAAGTGGCACTTGATTATCTAGGTCTGAGGGATCATTAATGATTTTCAACTTTAAAATTACCTGGTGAGATATCCCATTTGATGTGTTTATTCGTGTGTTGGTTCCCCTGGTAAGGTTAAAAATGGACAGATGTCCAGGTTTACCGCGGGAGGTGAGCATTACTCCAGCTTCATAAAGTCTACATGTTAAGGCCGTCTTATTTGCCCAGATGGTCATACGACCTTCATCAGGAACAAAGATCCATAGTAATTCATTTTATTAACTCAACTGTTCTTTTGTGAAGTAGATATACACTCAAACATACACATACTCATGCATACGTATGCTCCAAATGGAGTAAATCAGGCTTTTCTCTGTCGATGCAGGGATAAAGAAACGAGAACGTTTTTTAACATAAAAAGTTTAACCTTCAATACATACCATGCAAGTTAAAACATTTTTTTATTTAAACCAATATTGGTGATATCACGATAAACCACACCAGGTGCAGTGAAGTGAATGATACATATGATAGTAATGAATAATACATATGATAATAAAGCTGAACATAAATACATATATGGCTGCAGCACTCTTTTCTTGGACAACTCAGCCAGATAGAACTTCCTATTGTCCCGTAGGGGACGAGAGAGGGGATGTCCACTGTTAGTTTGCTAATGGTGATTTCTGATATAGAGGACGGAGGTGTAGCTGAGGAGAAATAGGGTTCCTTTCCCTATCCAAGGTCAGAAATGTACTTACTTCATCAAAAGAAGCAGTTGACAGCTGTTCCTCACTCCTGCATCAAATTGGCGAGAGCTGGATAACGCGTTCTATTTTAAGGCCACCATCAGGCGATGTTGTTTGGCCGTGCGCCTCAGCCTAAGGGGTGTGCTACGTGATTGTGTCCCGTGCGTTGTCTGTAGCCCTTGGCCAATCATTAGGTCGTTGCACCGTACAGCCCATGGCGAGGTTACGAAACGTCATGTGCGAGTTCTTCAATCCATCCATTTTTTTTTGTTTGATCTGTTTATTAAAGATTTTGTGGTTGTGAACATGAATATACAACGATATATCATCAGTAATAACATCATACAAAGCCAGTAGGTGAGTAACACATCCAAATCGCAGATCATCTGTACAACGGCATAGATGCATCCATCCATTTTAGCATGACTGGTATTGACACAGGACATTTCCCACCTGTCATATGACTCCTCCCCCTGTCAAAAATTGCTGCACAATCACGTTATATTACATTAAAAACTTTAACTTCGCAATACTGGTCAGTTACAGAAGTACGATGCTTATGGCTTCACGCCGCCATATCACAGTAATCTGTTCAGGAAGTCAAACAATTTTATTTTTTAAAACACAACCCTTAACGTGGGAGGAACTATCAGGAAAGGGGGTGGGAAGGGAAATAGGGGCCGCAAAGGGGTATGGGAGGGAATACAGATCCCGGCTGGCATAGAGGGGGATCCCCATTGACTATCTTATGGGTGCACAGCCGGATTGCTAGGAGAAATGACCGTCCAGTATGGGGTACAAGGGACACTGTCCGCACAACAATTCAGAGCTTGGGCCGTAAATTTACACACATATAACGCTCTATGCATCCGGAGTGGGGACATTCGTCTGGTCATCAGGTGTCGACAACCCCTGTAGCGCACACAACATAGTATTCCATGCAGCAGAAATGGGGAATTTACCCAGTCCCATTGTGTCCTCCCGTACCAGGGAAACCGCTTCAGCCTTCACCCAATTCAGCATGGAGAGAAACCAGGCTTTAGTCGGCGGAGGCTCTACCGCCTTCCACCGATGGGTAATCAATCGCTTGGCCACAATGAAACCCAGATCCAGGAACTGTTTTTTTTACGAAGTTTTATATAGCGCAAACTTGACCCGAAGGTATCGGGTATCAGAGCGCTTTACATAGCACCAGTTGCGTTACATGAGGACACATTCATTTTTTTGTTAAGCATGGGGAGATTAAGTGATTTGCCCAGAATCACAGGATGTTCAGCGTCATTGCCGAGACTCGAACCCGGTTCCCCAGATTCGAGGGTGACCGCCCAAGCTGTTAGGCCAACTCCTCTCCCCTAACCGTGTGGACGCTTTGTGTGTTTTGTGTCTGGGAAATACACCAGTAATGCATGTCTCCCATGTTCGCATCACTACCCTATCCGTGCTTGTGGCTAACGCCCCGAGCACCCCCTCCCAGTATGCATGCAAAGCGGGGCAAGCCCAAAGCATATGTAGAGGATCCGCATCTACAAGCTTGCAGCGTGGACAATACGCATCCTGTCTATGAAAATACCGATTAATTTTGTCCGGGGAAAGATAAGCCCTATGGACAATGTAAAATTGTATCAATCTAAAACGGGCATTTCTGGGGACCTGTTTGGGACTTTCCAGGACCATGGACCATTCCTTCCCCGAGTAGGGCCTTCCCCGATCAGTCTCCCACTTAACTCGCAACGGCGTTAAATCCACTAGGGTATGCTCTCTGATTGATTCCGCAAACCATTTCACCAGGTAGCGCCCTGTACCCATAACGTGCACATATTGCACCATAAGATGCGTCTGAGGTTCCTGCATAATGTCTCCCCACCAGCGTCTCATCGCGGCCGTCCAGGAGGCATGAATTAGAAATTGGCCTGGGGGAACTCCGTCTTCGTCCGTAATGGCTAGGAATGGCCGTAGTACGCCCTCTCCGTAGAGATCTCCCAGGGTGGTTATACCAGCTCCCTCCCAGTCGGTAAGGTCCGTACTCTGTACACGTCCCTGCACGGTCGTCATACCCAATATAGGTACTACTGGCGCATACGGTGTGACGTGTCTGGTAAGACGAAGCGCCCTGCAGAAACACTTCCGCGTCGCCGAGACTAGTAATGGGAGAGGTTCATTCGATCCATTACAAGGGTGGAATAGGGAAAGAATCCTGTCCAGGGAGTACGGGGGGTAGCGGCCCGCCAAGTCCGATAGATGTAGTCCCTCCACCCACTTCGCCACCCATAGGATTTGCGGCGCCAAGAAATAATGCTCAAAGTTGGGTAGAACCAGCCCCCCCGCCCCTGAACGAGGTAGGTACAACTTCGCCAGTGCAACCCTGCACTGTGAATTATTCCAAACGAAGTCCCGGACGATCTTCTCCAGAGAGTGGAAGAAGGACACGGGTAGGTGGAGCGGTAAGTTAGCGAAATAATAAAGGAGACGTGGCAGCATAACCATTTTTATTAATTCCACCCTACCGATGACCGAAAGATTAAACGTCTTCCAGAACTCAATCTGAGACTTAAGCGCTGTGACCGCCCTCGTGATGTTACCGTCGAGAAGATCCTGATCGTTATGGAAGATGCGGATCCCCAGATACCGAAACGCCACTGGCTGCCATTGCACTACCGTCCCATCTACCTCCCAACCCGGATCCCCCGTATCAGGGTTAAAAGGATACAGGCAAGACTTGCCCCAATGTACCCGCAGCCCAGACAGGGACGCGAAAGACCGCAATGTAGCAGGAATGACTTGGGGAATCGCACGAATGTCCTTAACATATAACAAAATGTCATCGGCATAAAGCGAAATCGCATGTATGCCGTCCCCAAGATGTATCCCCCAGTCCGGCGCAGAGGTGCGTAGTGCCATTGCTAATGGTTCGATCACCAGGACGAAGATTAATGGGGAGAGGGGACACCCTTGGCGGGTCCCCTGTTCTATAAATATAGGGTCAGAGAAGAGAGTCCCTAGCCGCATCCGAACCGTGGGAGCCCCGTATAGCAGCTGGATAAGGCTTAAAATGTAAAGCCCTAGTCCGAAGCGATGAAGCACAGCAAACATGAAAGACCATTCCACTGTGTCGAAGGCCTTCTCCAGGTCCAGCACAACACAACCGGCAATCGGCCAGTCCATTGTAGCACTGCGCATCACCCTGAACAGCCTGAATCGGAGATTCTTCTGATTGGCAAAGACTCCCATCTCTGGAATAATGACTGGTGGCCTCCGGCCCTTGGAGCTCCTCCAGCCCCCAAACCTGCAGTGAAAAATCTGGGTTTTATGCTTGACAAGGATCTCAGCTTTGAGACGCATGCCAAATCAGTGGCCGGGAAATGTTTTGGGCTACTGCGTGGCCTTAAACCGATACTTGGTCTATTTGACGCCCAAACGCGTCAGCTGATCATCCAAGCCTCTATACTGGCCCGATTGGACTACTGCAATGTGCTCCTCCTGGGCTCCAATAAATCCGTGCTGAACCGACTACAGCGGGTCCAGAACGCTGCAGCACGTGCCATTTTCGCCCTCCCCAAGTACAGCCATGCTTCCAACCTCCTCCATCGCCTGCACTGGCTGCCCCTTGAACATCGAGTGCGTTTTAAGGCGCTCTGCATCATGCACAAGATTCTGACAGGCATCGGCCCAGATATTCTGAGCGACCTGTGCGCCCTTTATTCTCCATCGCGAGTGCTGCGCTCGGCAAACCAGATCCTTGCACGAATCCCACGTATACGAAGGACCAGATCTGGTGGGCGCTCTTTCAGGCGACTGGCTCCCGCCTTATGGAATTCTCTCCCTCTTCATATCCGCAGCAATTCTGATCACCAGGCCTTCAGACGGCTTGTGAAGACCTGGCTTTTCTCTCAACTTAAATCTCTTGCTTGCTCCCCACTCAGTCTTGCTTCAGCGCTGGGACGCCTCATTGCCGAGGCAGCCATGCGCTTTACAAGTATTCTAATCTAATCTAATCTAACAGCCGCCGTATATTAAGCAACGTGTTACGGGCCGGTACAAAGCCATTTTGGTCTTGATGGACCAATTGAGGGATCAGGGGCGCCAACCTACCAGCCAGAATGCCTGCTAGGATCTTGTAGTCCCCGTTCAGGAGCGCCAGGGGTCGGTAAGCCCCCGTGGAAGTGGGGTCTCTACCAGCTTTGGGGAGTGTGATCAATGTGGCCTCCGTCATCGAGGCCGGGAGAGCAGAGGTCTCGAGTGCCTCCGTGTAGACTTTGAGCAGCTGTGGACTAAGAGAGTCTGCATATGACTTATAGAATTCGTGGGGGAAACCGTCGGGGCCAGGAACCTTCCCAGATGGCAGCGCCCTCATCGTGCCCCGAACTTCTTCTAGCGTGAGCGGAGCATCTAAATCCATCCGCTGTTCTCCTGACAGAACTGGGAACGGAAGGCCTTCCAAGAACTGGCTTATTGCCCCCTCTGAGGCCTGCTGGCCCGCTTTATACAATTGTGCAAAGTGTGTGGACAATTCACCATGAATTTCCAGCTGTGTTTACCGAAGGTCCCCTTCCGAAGAGCGCAGAGCCGTGATTAGCCCACCCGACTGCTCCTGTTTAATCAGTCACGCAAGAAGGGGCCCCGAGCGATCTGCTTTAGCGTGCACGGACGTGGAGTGCGCAGCAAAGTTAAGGCATCTCTGTCGATCCAGGAGCTCCGCATGCTCCTTGCGCGCCTCCACCAGATCCGCCATTCCCCCAGCATCTACCACCACCCTAGATTCCAACAACAGCAGACGTCACTCTACATCAAGCAGGTCCGATGCCACCTGTTGTCACAACCCGCAACCCAGCCCCAAACACTTCCCCCGCAAGGTGACTTTCATAGCCGCCCATTCCACCATTGCGGAGAAGGCAATCCCCGCATTGTTTGTAAAGTATTCCCCTATAGCATCTCCAATTGCCTCCCGAAACATCGAGTCTTCAAGCATGGCCGGTTGCAGCCTCCATGTGGGGATTCCCGGGATCCTGCCCTCCCAGGCCAGCACAACGCAATGAGGATTGTGGTCTGAGTGCGTGCGCCCCCAATATTCCGATTTCGAGATGTACGGAAGAAGACAAGTGGACCCAAAGAACCTATCGAGTCGTACGTGTAGGTTATGAGGTGCTGAGAAAAATGAGTACATCCTCTCCCACGGGTGGTGATATCTCCAGACATCGACCAATCCCCAACCCCCTGCCCATCCATTCAGCACCGCAGAGTTGGTCGTGGCAGCCTTGCCCCTGAGCGGTGGAAAGGATCTGTCGGTCCCCACTTCTAAGACACTGTTAAAATCACCGCCCAACAACCACAGGATCTCACACCACTTCCCCAGGGCAAGGGACAGCTGACAAAAGAACTGACCCTGATCCACATTCGGTGCATACAAATTACCCAGTAGTACATGACGTCCATCCAGTTTACCCTTTACCAACACATACCTGCCCTCCCCATCCGTAAGAACCTCCTCCAGAGCAAAAGGAGTCCCAGGGCGTATCCAGATAAGGGCCCCCCTAGCATACAGGGAATAATCTGTGGCGTATATTTTACCACTCCACCTGCGCTGTAATCGGGTAACCTCCAGTGCATTAAGGTGTGTCTCCAGCAGCAGCTCTACATGCACGTTATGTCGTTTTAGATAAGAGTACACTGCGTACCTACGAGAAGGCGTGCGGAGACCCCGGACATTCCAGGTAAGTATCACGTGACCCATGACAAAGTTAAGGGAAGCATGCAAAAGTGGCCAGTGGTCCCCCCCATCCGGACCTTGATAAAAGACAGATGTACAGGCACCATAATAGTTTCGATCGCCCCCCCACAGCCTCCCGCAGCAAAAGGGCATTGGGAAAAACCAACTAGGGAAGGGAAAAACCATATAAGGGCAACCCCCAAAACATAGGGGAGTCGTCCAAACACGCCATACAGCAACCCAGCCGCATGTCCTACTAGCCCCGAACAGATGGGGAAAACAGGGGGTTGTGTAACCATGCCGGGTAACCTCTCCCAGTCCCCCCTGAAACAGCTAACAAGGCATTGCCATAACTCAGTTCTGAAAGTCCGCATCAGCAACCCCTTCCAGGACAAAGAAGTACATTCAGCATGCCAGCCCCCTCTATCCTGATTCATAATCACACACATACATTAGGAATATTCAGTGACCCCCACAGCAGTGAAAACAAAGCACCCAGTAATGCATATACATAACAGTCGTACTCATACGATACCATCCGCTGTCTGTGGTGTAGCGTCCGGCATTCTCATTGATACTTTATCAGAGGAGTCCGCTACAGAGGAGCCCCCCTCCCCCGATGAATGGAAGGAAATGTCCACTTTGTCCTCCGGCGACGCTGCCTCCGCCATCTGCTCCGCAATGCGGAACACCTCCTGTCGCTCTTTACGAATCTGGTCCGGTCCAGGCACCGCCGCTGATCCCAAGAACCACCATCCAGGCCGCCGCCGTCGAGGTCCTCTACCACCTGCTTCCCCAGACCATGTCGCAGCAGTGCCTGCAGGTCATGGGCCGGAATAGAGACCGGACGTCTCCAGCCAGTCCCAGACATCCTGAGGCGTGTCGAAGAACCTGGACTTCCCATCCGAGACGACACGGAGCCGGGCCGGGAACATCAATGAATAGGATAAGTCGAGCTGTTGGAGCTGTCTTTTAACCGGCAAGAAGGACCCTCGCTGGCGCTGTACTTTCATAATATAGTCCGGAAAAAACAATACCTTGGCATTTTCATATTGAATGTCGTCCAGTTTCCTGGTCTCCCGGAGGATCACATCCCGATCCTTGAAGTGCATGAGTCTGAAGATGAGCGGGCGCGCCCTGTCTCCGGGGGCCGGCTTCCTGCCCGGAACCCGGTGGGCCTACTTTATAGTAAAAAACGGGGAGAATACAGAGTGAGGCAGAATGGACTCATGCCAGGTTTCCAGGAAGGTGACCGCGTCCTGGCCCTTCGCACCCTCCGGTAGCCCAATCAGCCGGACATTGTTCCGCCGCGAGCGGCCCTCTGCATCCTCGATACGGTCCTCGAGATACCGAATCCGGACTTCATGGGCGTTCTGCTGTTTCTCCTGAAACTCTGTGGCCGGCTTCAATTCAGCAATCTCTTGTTCGACAGCGATGACCCGGTCCTTCAAATTCCGATGGTACGCATACAACAAGTTAAGGTCCAGAGCCACTTTGTCCAATTTGGCTTCCATGGATGCGCTAGAACGTTCGATGGCCTGCAAAATGGCGTCAAGTCGATCTTCCGGAGCCTCCCGCTCGCTCACCGACTGCGGCAGGTCAGCGTCACCGGCACCTGGTGCTTGCGAGGAGGCCCTCGATCCGGCTCCCCTGGTGCGCCCCATTGTCCTGTATATGCCAAACTCAGTCTGCTATACTGCCAGATTATTCCACAGGGTTCCACACAGCACTTCTCGACCCCAGTCTGGGGTTCTGCTTTTTTCCTCCATCAGTAGAACATATCCGACAGGTGATGATGACAATAAAATCTGGTGACCTAACAGACCCCTGTCCACCAAAGGTGATGCATATGTTCCCAGATCTACTTAGCGAACAATTAAATTTGGTTTTCACAAAGATAATACAGTCCAGCTGCTTCCCAGATTCCTGGAAAACAGCCTCAGTCCTCCCGCTGCTAAAGAAGCCCAATTTGGACATTAATGAACCCGGGAGCTATAGACCAATTTCAAGAATCCCTTTTCCGGCTAAAGTGTTGGAAAAACTATTGAATAATCAATTGTCAAAATTTCTATCTTCTGCAAACGTCCTGGACCAATCACAGTATGGATTCAGGGAGGAACATGGAACCGAGACAGCTCTGATTATGGCAGTAGAGGAACTCAGGACAGTATTAGATACCGGTGGGAAGGCCGCCCTGATCCTTCTGGATCTATCGGCGGCCTTCGACACGGTAAACCATGAGATACTTCTGACCCGGCTAGCAGAACTGGGAGCTCACGACACTGTACTGAAGCAGTTATCCTCATATTTGACAGATAGAACTTTTACAGTCAAATTAGGAGACTTCACATCCAAACCATTCAACTCACCATGCGGAGTACCACAGGGGTCCTCTTTGAGCCCCACTCTCTTCAATATATACGTTGCCCCCTTGGCAGCCATAATAAGAAAATGTGGGTTCTTACCAGTCTCCTATGCAGATGACACCCAAATAGTGGTGTCAGTCTCAAACAATCTGGAGGATACAGCCGACCGATTCAGCAACTGTATGAGACAGGTTAAAGATTGGATGCAGCTTAACTGCCTCAAACTGAATAGTGATAAAACCGAAGTCATGCTGCTCGGGGCAGACACAAATTTTTGGTTGCCTAAATGGTGGCCGGATAGCTTAGGCGATTTCCCCTCCCCAGTGGACAAAGTCAGAAATCTGGGAGTTATACTGGATAATAAACTGTCTTTTAATGCCCAGATAAATAAACTGACTTCCTAGGTGTGGTTCATTTTAAAAATGATTAGAAGAATACTGCCTTTCATTCCCCAAGAATCATGTAAAACTTTAGTAACAGCGCTGGTTTTGTCCAGACTGGATTATGGCAATGCCTTGTATGCTGGGATACAAATCCAACATCTGACAAAACTCCAGCGTTTACAGAATGCAGCAGCAAGGCTGGTGCTGGACATCCCTAGATCAGAACCAGTTGCCCACAGACTAAGAGCTCTCCACTGGTTACCAATGGAGAAAAGAATAAGATTTAAGACAGCCTGCTTGGCCTACAAGGCCCTTCATGGTATAGGGCCACAATTTTTAAAAACACATCTGAAACGGCATGAGCCATGCAGGAATCTGAGGTCTGGGCAGGCAAAATTGATACAGGTCCCAAGATTTAAGCAGGTTAGGTGGGGGGGGAGAAGCTTCTTGGTGCAGACAGCCAAGACCTGGAACCTGCTCCCTATCACAATAAAAAATAGCCCCTTGCTCCTATCATTCAGGAAAGCTGTAAAAACCTGGCTTTTTACATCTTAGTTAGAGCTCTTTATCATCGGCAGTCTCTTGCTACATCGACTTAGCGCTAAGACGCCCTTGGGCATTCGTGCGCTTTATAAATTTCCAAATCAAATCAAATCAACGCTAGGCCGCACCGGCCACGATAGTAGACCGCTGACTACTGCGTCACGCACGTGCTCCCGAGTATAGCACCCTCCCTGGTGGTGTCACCATTCCCGGATGTAGTGCGATCGGTATTGCCATACAGAGTGATCCTTCCGATTTCTCATCAGAGGCCTCCTCCTCACTGATGTAGCCCTTCGGTTCAGCTCTGCTCTTCCTCTGCCATAGCCACCTCCGGGCAGCCACCGACACCTCCTCACCGTTTCGTTGGGGGCCCCCCTCCTCCTCTGTAGGGGCCGCGTACCACCAGCGCCAGCCCTGATCCAGCTGCGGGCACCTCCACTCCGCTTATCATTAATGTGCAGGGGAAAGTGCACGTCCCATCACGGCCATATACAAAGTGTGCACCATTCACCAAAGTCCCTCAGGCTGGGCCCCACATCGCCCTCTGTATCCAAGTAGGCCAGCTCTCACGCGCTCTGTCGCCTCCCACCAACTTGTGAGGACACAGAGCGCACCACGATCACCAGCCGGAGAGTAAGGCCCAGGCGCGTCGTGTGGCCGATGCACTCCGGCCCCTCCACAGCTCACCGGTACTCCGCCGGCTGCCGCCGAGTCTCCTGTCTTCCCGGCACAAGCTACGTAGTACACCCTGTGCCCTAGAGAGCCACTCTGTCCCACGCCGCCGTGTACCACACTCCGGCAGGAACACTGCAAATATCCAAATCGGGGCCAAGGACAAGGCCTAGTCATGGGTGCTCCGCCCAGCCGACCAAGGCCGCGGTCCTCACGGAGCACGTCGGCGATCCTCTGTGTCGCACCCCTTCTGGGACCTGCACCGGCCTCCACTGACTCCCGAGGGCTCGCCGATGCGGTGCCACTTTCCTCCGAGCTCAGATATCGGCAAACACAGATAAATGTGCCGGATTAAGGGGACAATCGGCGGAGAGCTCTCAGAACGTGTCCGCCATGCTGCCCCTGCTGGCCACGCCCCATTCTTCAATCCATCCATGACGTTATGTATACGAAGTGGAGAGCGTAGTGTGATGCAGGAGGGCAGGAAAAATATCACCCATGACCTTTATCCAGTTGTACTGAATAATAAAGTAGACATTTGACTATGGGTATGTGTCAAATTCTATTTCTCCTATTCTACTTAATTATTTGTCCGTGTAGGGTAAACAATATGGTAAAAATATTCTTTAGTAGGAGGTATCATGGACCCCAGTTCTTGTTAATCTTTATTCATAAAGTAATATCCCTTCAAGGGGATGGGTGTGATGTGAATATAACGGGGCCTGCAGTAATAATAAACCTTTCCCAAAGGAGCTGTTGATAACATTGTGATTTGATGTGGGTTATATATAAATTCCTACGACTCTTGTTCTGTTTATTTTCTTTGACATCTGATGGTCAAGTCGATGCTACAGAACATGACGAGGAGTGTTGGTCTTATGTAAAAGCCATTCATGTTTAATAGATTGATGTCATTAAGTAAGGTCATTCACTGTTTTTTAATCCCACAACAATATTTTAGTACCTCTCTGTAGGGTCACAACGTAATATGTGGGGCAACAACTAGTGATAGTAGATGTCTGAGGCAAAAACTGTTATCATTAGACTTATTTGTTGGAATGCACCAAAATATAGGTTTGCATGAAGAATAATTATCCCCTCACTGGTATTCAAAAAGTGAACTCTGTGACATCCTACGTCTTCCTACCATGAGTTATTCAGTTAGCCATGCTACCTCTAAGATGAATCATATATATTATTGAGGTATGTCCATGAAAATCATCATAAAAGCCAACTTGTATTTTTTTAAACGTTTTTATAGATTTATTTTATTTTATGAGTACAATATATACTGTATATGCAGCACAGTAAAACAGTTCAGGTAATCAATGTCCCAATGGGTCAGCATATCATATACAGCAATGCAAGTATCAACAGGAGACATTGGTTCTTTCTTTAATGTAACTGTAACAAGTGATATAGATAACAATTCGAACTAGCAGAGCACTAACATTTGTTTGTCTATTGTCCAGCACTGTGTCAAGGTTTCAGCCTGAACCACATTATTCAGCCTCTCACTTGGAGTATGCAACAACAAGGCTGACAAAGACACTCCTTAGCGCCACGGACTAACTGCATGCTGGGACTTGCAGTCTCTGAACACTGAACAGCGTGAGTGTCCTTGATGTAATGTGAGTCAGGTGTGCCCCACACTACTTTAGGAGGATGGGCTCACACAGAGTGAATTGAAACCCCAGATCACCCGAGGCATTTGAAAAAGGCAGTCGCCGAAACGCGTCATGCCGGGTTTTTGAAATAAACGGAGCCTCAGAGCCCCGCTGTGTCCCCTTTTACGGAAGGAGATTTGTTTTGCATATATATATATATATATATATATATATATAGCAGCAACTCCTCTCGTACTGCGGTGAAACAGATGAAAACCAGGAGCCCGGACCACAGTTTTGTGCAAAGCTGTAAGTTGTTTATTTCAGCTCGATCAAACCTCAGCCATGACGCGTTTCGGGTATATATATATATAATGTTAGTGCCCTGCTAGTTCGAATTGTTATCTATATCACCAATGTCATGTGAAAAACGCGGGTACACCCCCGCCACGAAATGGCACCCGCCCGCAAGTGCAAAGGTGGTGGGAGCAAATATAATATATATATATATCTGTGTGTGTGTGTATATATATTTACATATATATAAAATGTAAACGCAATAAAAAATGCTACGCACTTCTAACTTTCTTTTGAATTAATTAATTCATCATCATCAATATACTTTATTTTCGGCCTACAAGACCATTAAAGTACAAAACACATTAAAATACAATAGACATATATACAATTCATTAAAACTATGCACTTCCATTATACATTTCAATTCATCTGTATACCACTTTTATGCTTACAGGCAATATTAGTTTGGAAAAAGCTGTTATATATTTCCCTAGCTAGCTGATCTTCTCAGAGGGATTTAATTTAGGTTACTAGGAAAACAGTATAGGGAGGTTATTCCCAACCCGTGGCCATTCCTTGGGGAGCATCTAATACCTCAATTGTGCAAAATCGCAATTATTTAAAACTTCCAACTTGGAATAAAATATTCATAGAAAAATCGATAAAATATGTATTCAATGTATCTATCAAATCTTAAAATTGTCCGCTTCAATTAAGGACATAAGAATTCAGTAAAACTCCCGTTATCCAAATAGTGCAATATTAGCACAAATGAACGCGGTTTCCCTTTTATACCCCTTATTTCTTAATAAAGGGACTTTCATACCTCTATTACAGTTCTACTTTAATTGCTACAAGACCCCTATTACCCCGTCGGTCAATACTTTGTTTAATTAAATTTTACTAATTGCTTCGGGTCTACGATAGTTATTTAAAGTAAAGTCAAGTAAAAACACCGCTTCTCTAGCCCGGACCCAAATCGGTGCTAAAAAGTAAGAATTCCTCAGACCCAACTCGTATGCAACCTATAATCTTTGCCCTTTCTTTTTCCTGATAAAGTTTATGGCCAATAGGAAACGACTAACACCAAATACTATTAGACGGGAATTGTCTGTTTTCAGAATTCTCATCATATCCTCCATTCTCCTAGCATTAAAATACCTGCCCAGAGGTTTTATCCACTTTATTCTGGGGCCATAATATGCAGGGCAGAAGAACAACACATGTGGCATATCTTCTGCAACCCCCATTTGACAAAAAATACAATGTGCCTCCCTATCCTCAAGCGGTGTAGAAGACCATTTAGCAACAAAGGTGTTTAATTGCAATATTCCATATCTGAATTTTAGATATAGGGTCTTTGCTTGTTGCGGTTCTACCTCATCAAGGAACGGCTCAAAGCTAGGGAACATCTTATGCTGAAGAAATTCAACAGTGAGCCTGCCTTGCGCACCACTCCTAATCTCCATATCTCTGATGAAATCCCAATATATAGTCTTAAACTCCGATTTAGATTCGCGAGTCAATAACCCCGGGTTTGACCAATATCAACTCAATCCCAAGTCAGTGAGCCACCCTCGGATATGTTTTAGCCAGGGGAACGTGAGATGGGTGTCGAGTGCCTGCAATTCAGCTAGTGACTCTCTATATACAATTAGCTCTGGAGTTATCCAGATTCTTATCCAGAACATCAGAGATCTCCAAACTGCAAGAGACTCCAGACGTTTGATGTCCAGATCGTATGTCAGAGGGATCAACGGAGTATTTTGGGGGAGGGCAACAAACATCCTCAGTATTTTATTCTCCATGGTACCTAAGATCTTAAGGTTTCCACTACCCCAGATCTCTGCTCCATACAACGCTGCAGATTGTGCTCTTGCTTTGTAAACCTCCAGAGCCGGTGTAATAGCCTTGGAGGAAGTTGCCGCCATTTTCTTGACGATAGGGATGGCATTTTGCGTTAATATGGCTTTTGACTTCTCCATCTGGGTAGACCAAGAAAAACTAGAATCAAGGGTAACCCCTAGGTATACAAAATTTGGTACCCGTTCCAGTTCAGTGCCATTCCAATAGATTTTACTTTTAAAACTTTTATGAGGCCTTATCGTCATATATTTAGTTTTGGCTGGATTCACCTCTAGGCCTTTCCCTTTACAGTAGTTGTTAAGACTGTGAAGTAGATTCTGCAGGCCGTAAGGTGTCTGGGACAACAAGATGGTATCGTCTGCAAAGGTTAGAGCACAGATGTGATTAGTGATTACCCCCTAATTTTGGGGAGTCATGAGCACAATTTTGGAGGTGTTCTACTAAGTCATTTACATATAGGAGGAACAGTGTTGGGGCCAGGACACAGCCCTGGCGCACTCCCCTCCTAACTGGAATTTCCTCTGTGAGCTCGCCATTTTTGCCCCATCGCACCTTAGCATAATTGTCTTGATGTAACCTAATGATTTGGGTTAAGATCTCCTCGGGGTCACCCTGCTTGCTCAAATTTTCCCACAACTGAGCTCTAGGGATGGAATCGAAAGCCGCCTTTAAATCTATAAAGGCGACATATAAATGGCTCGATTTTAATCTAGTATATTTCCACCCCAAGATAAAACGTCTGAATACTTGATCAATTGTGCTGATCTTCTGTCTAAATCCCGCCTGGCATGGTGACAATATGTTCTCTACGGCTATCCAGTCTATAAGTTTATTTAAAATTTGTTTAGCATAAACCTTTTGTAAAACGTCTATCAAGCTTATAGGCCTGTAATTTGCTTGGTCATCCCTTTTGCCCTTCTTATAAATGGGAATTATTTCTGCTCCCTTCCAGGAGGGCGGCACCGGCTGTCCCCTGGCTATAGCATTTGATAGTTCGTTTATGTATGGTACCCAGACTTCCTCGCTATGCTTAAAAAGGTCCCCCGGTAATCTATCGGGGCCCGGTGCTTTTGCTGGCTTGACCGCAGCTACAGCCAGAGCCGTATCCTCTAAGCTAAAGATTAAGAATGGAGGTTGACTGTCTGGCCGAGTTCCCCTGGGGTTTCTCCCAGGGTAACTAGCTGGGTCCAAATTTTCCTCACTATAGTATAGTTTTGAAAAATGGTTCTGCCAGGTTGTGGGATCTAGAAAGTAGTCAGAGGGTGTAAGACCATGCTTTGTTCCCTGCGTCATTAGCCTCCAAAACAAGGCTCGATCTCCCTTCTTTGCTGCTACAATGAGTTCTTCCCATGTATTATCTTCCCACTTCCTTTGGGCTGCCTTTTGGATTTTCTTATAATTAGATCTTTCCTTCCTGATCTCAGGCAGATTCTTGTTTTTGATGGCCTCAATTAAGCGGGATTTTGCTATCTTACAATCCCTATTAAACCAGATACATGGTGTATGTACCTCCCGAGTTAGTACGTTCTTTTTTAACTGGGATTTCGTTAAGTATACTTGAATTTCCTTTACCCGTTTCTGATGAATATCTGTGATCTTAGTTGTTACAGGGTGCTGAACTGAATAAGGACCTACCAATTCGCTAAAGGTATTATAAATACCAATTAGGGGCTCTACCCGATCTAAAACAACAGGACATCTAACTGCCCTTCTATTATTAGCTATTAATGGATACATTGCTTCAGACAGTAGGTGGAATTCTTCTGATGCATGGGTGGGAAAATAAGCTCCATCCAGAGATAGGCATAAAGGAAAGTGGTCACTTTCTGTTCGTGTCTCAACTTTAAAATCTTTAGCATAAGCCCAATGTGAAGTAGAAATAAGTATATAGTCTATTCTAGAGCCTATAGTTCCCCTAGAAAAAGTATTTGCGCAAGCAAGGTCTGAGGTAAAGCGACCATTGCAAGCTCTAAGGCCCATCTCAACCGTAAAATGGAGCATCTGCAGGGCGGAGGTGTTGCCCCTTATTGTACTCTTTGTTTGGAGGAGTGTAATCCCTCTAATTTGATCTTCCTCTTCTGTAACTACTTCCAATCCCCCCATAGGTTCATAACAACAATTAAAATCGCCCCTATAATAGTGATGTTTTTTGTGTCAATGGGCTCTAACACCTCCTTGAAGTGTGCAAGTAGCTGCGATTCTTTAGAACTAACCCTCGGTCTTATGTATATATTAAAAAGATTCATCTCAATAGTGTTGACAAACTTGAGATTCAAGCCTAAGATGTCCTGCGAGTATGTGGAAAGAGTTCTTATTGTGGCATTTAGGCTCGTTTTTACCCATACTGTCAGGCCACCTGATGCCCTTCCTTTTTTCGATTCTAATGCTTCAATACTAAAGGTTCTATATCCTAACTTAGGATATTGTTCCCTAGTCCATGTTTCTTGGAATAAGCAGAGATCAAAATCCTCCACATAGCTTTGCCAATCTGGTTCTCTCATTTTTTGCTTAAGGCCTGCTATATTCCAGGAAATTACTTTGATGACCTTTGGATTCTGGGGTGTGTTATAAATCTTTGCCTCATGTGATACAAGACTTCTAGGCACCTCTTCTGTACTACTAATATTGTCTTCCCCATTTTTGGGCTGTACTGCGTAACGCTCGATGGAAGAACCCAGCTGTTGGCAGAAGTTGTAACAGGAACTTGTCAGGTTCGTACAATGCTCTATAGGCAATCTCTTATCCACATTCTGTTCCTCCTCTGACAATAATAGTCAATCTACAGAACTTAGGTCCCCATCTTCCTGATTATATTGCTGTACATTTATATCGCTAATTGGGTCAGTAGTATTTAATCTTATGCCAATGTTATGGTCAGAGTTATTGAATGGGCGGAGGTTCATATCAACTAGACTATCCGCAATGTACTTTGACTGGAACATTAGCTTTATATCGTCTAGTTCTCCCCCTCTCTGGTGAATCCTTTCAGCTCTGACAATATCTGATCTTACAACGGAAAGACATTGGCGCTTATATCTGATCCAATAGATCGATTTATTTATCAAGGAGTCCTCATCTTCTCTAGTGCCGGATTTTACTTTTGGGACGTTGGTTAGAAAGACGTTGTATGAGATGGCCTTGCCTCTCAATTGATTCCGTGTGGGTGGGTATACCTTCTGTGGTTGGAGCTGATTCCCCCCCTCCCGTCCATATCTCAAACTATGTCCAGTCCCATGGAGGTATGATGGATTCCACCTATTTGTACTGTCACTATGGGACTCCCACTGCACTTTGCTACGGCCATCGGAGTTATGGGTACTGCTAAACTCAGCTAGGTTACCCGAACATGATCTATGTATGTCCGATCTTAAAGGCTGGGAAGGTGGTCTTGATGGGGCAATATTCTGGACAACTGGGGTCTTTGATGGCTTCTTACCCCACTCCTCAGATGAATTTAATAGGCCCTTATTTGCCCTTATAGGGGGGTCCCATTTTTCCCCAGAGTGCCCAAGAGTTTTTTGAGGGCTAGCTTTTTCTCCCTGGATTGCTGGAGAACTTAAAGTTATATCAGCTAGTCTTCTCTTAACTTCAGCAAGGTCCTCTAGTATTAGGTTCTGCTTCTGTCTCAGATCTCTCAGTACCTCTATGATGTTCTCAGGATCAGTCTGGGTCCCTATCTCTTTCTTACCAGAGAGTACCTGTACTAAAGGTTCTGTCCACACCTCTATACTGTCACTGGGATCATCAATAACAGTAGCTAGTACTGAATATCTGTTGGAGCAGTCTAAGTTAATAGTGCCAAATGTTAAGGGATTGCTCTCTTCTCGAGCTTCTTGGGCCAATTTTGCTTGCCTCAGCAGGACCGCTGGATTGGGAGTACCTTGCGTGTCCGGAGGAAAGTCTTGGGCACAATGCACAGTTGAGCATGGGCGAGGTTGCCTAGGGTTTTGCTTATTAGGGGTAGATTTAACTTGTTTATTAAAAAATGTTGTAATTTTCTTTGGACCTTTGAGGCTAGTTTCATCCCCTTTTCCTAGCATAGTTTCAACTTCCTCAATCAGCTCGTCGATAGCTGCTAGGGTACAATTATCGGCTGCTGAAGTCACCGGTTTACTAATCTTCGCTATTTTTTTCTTTCCAGCGACTAACTCAGGTGCCTTCCTTTTCCCCATTTTCCCCAGCAAACCGCTCAATTTGCTGGGAAAATAATTAAATTAATAATAAGCGGGGAAACCTGGAGCACCAACAGTGAGCCAATCTAGTCACAGATTAAACGGAAAATGGACTTAAGTTTCCAAATATTCGAAACCTGAATTAAAAAGAGTAAACAGAAAAAACCATGGACGTAATAAATTAACTCAACTTTTCTTGGCTAATCAAAGAGCAATATAGATGGAGATATATGCTTTAAGATAATAGTCCATTCAGATTGCAATATCCTTTACAGAGGCTCAACTTGAAGTTTTGGTCCAGAGGGAGTCCAAAAGCTTTTCAGCAGATAATATTAGAGAAAACCCGTAAAACAATACATAGTTTACAGGGGGGATGAAGAGTTATACGGGGTCTCCAACGACACCTAAATATGAGAGATAGAATAGATCTTACCCCAGTTCGACGAGGAGCTATAGTCAGGTCATGTTCAATAAAGCAGCCAAGGGGGGTGGCCCTGCCCTGACTCTGTCTGGCTCTGACAGGCGCGGACGGGCCCGCCCTTGGCCCGGGCGCGTCCCGCGGAGTTTGTTGGTGCGCTTTGAGCGCACGGGTGTCAGTAGCTCCTCCCCCTGTGAGGCAATTGCAGCCTGGGACTTGGTGTCCCCCCTGGATGCCGCCGGATAGTGCTGCAAGGTTCTGTAGGCGCGTCCCGCGCCGCGGAGTTTGTTGGTGCGCTTTGAGCGCACGGGTGTCAGTAGCTCCTCCCCCTGTGAGGCAATTGCAGCCTGGGACTTGGTGTCCCCCCTGGATGCCGCCGGATAGTGCTGCAAGGTTCTGTAGGCGCGTCCCGCGCCACGGAGTTTGTTGGTGCGCTTTAAGCACACGGGTGTCAGTAGCTCCTCCCCCTGTGAGGCAATTGCAGCCTGGGACTTGGTGTCCCCCCTGGATGCCGCCGGATAGTGCTGCAAGGTTCTGTAGGCGCGTCCCGCGGCGCGGAGTTCGTTGGTGCGCTTTAAGCGCACAGGTGTCAGTAGCTCCTCCCCCTGTGAGGCAATTGCAGCCTGGGACTTGGTGTCCCCCCTGGATGCCGCCGGATAGTGCTGCAAGGTTCTGTAGGCGCGTCCCGCGCCGCGGAGTTCGTTGGTGCGCTTTGAGCGCTACGGGTGTCAGTAGCTCCTCCCCTGTGAGGCAATTGCAGCCTGGGACTTGGTGTCCCCCCTGGATGCCGCCGGATAGTGCTGCAAGGTTCTGTAGGCGCGTCCCGCGCCGCGGAGTTCGTTGGTGCGCTTTGAGCGCACGGGTGTCAGTAGCTCCTCCCCCTGTGAGGCAATTGCAGCCTGGGACTTGGTGTCCCCACTGGATGCCGCCGGATAGTGCTGCAAGGTTCTGTAGGCGCGTCCCGCGCCGCGGGAGTTCGTTGGTGCGCTTTGAGCGCACGGGTGTCAGTAGCTCCTCCCCCTGTGAGGCAATTGCAGCCTGGGACTTGGTGTCCCCCCTGGATGCCGCCGGATAGTGCTGCAAGGTTCTGTAGGTGCGTCCCGCGCCGCGGAGGTTCGTTGGTGCGCTTTAAGCGCACGGGTGTCAGTAGCTCCTCCCCCTGTGAGGCAATTGCAGCCTGGGACTTGGTGTCCCCCCTGGATGCCGCCCGGATAGTGCTGCAAGGTTCTGTAGGCGCGTCCCGCGCCGCGGAGTTCGTTGGTGCGCTTTGAGCGCACGGGTGTCAGTAGCTCCTCCCCCTGTGAGGCAATTGCAGCCTGGGACTTGGTGTCCCCCCTGGATGCCGCCGGATAGTGCTGCAAGGTTCTGTAGGCGCGTCCCGCGCCGCGGAGTTCGTTGGTGCGCTTTGAGCGCACGGGTGTCAGTAGCTCCTCCCCCTGTGAGGCAATTGCAGCCTGGGACTTGGTGTCCCCCTGGATGCCGCCGGATAGTGCTGCAAGGTTCTGTAGGCGCGTCCCGCGCCGCGGAGTTCGTTGGTGCGCTTTAAGCGCACGGGTGTCAGTAGCTCCTCCCCCTGTGAGGCAATTGCAGCCTGGGACTTGGTGTCTCCCCTGGATGCCGCCGGATAGTACTGCAAGGTTCTGTAGGCGCGTCCCGCGCCGCGGAGTTCGTTGGTGCGCTTTGAGCGCACGGGTGTCAGTAGCTCCTCCCCCTGTGAGGCAATTGCAGCCTGGGACTTGGTGTCCCCCCTGGATGCCGCCGGATAGTGCTGCAAGGTTCTGTATTAAATTTAAAAAAATTAAGATCATAAAACATCCCCCTAAAGTACAATTTTATATTTATTATGTAGTAAAATTTACTAAAAGTATAGAATTAATTTAATTTCTTTGAAAAAAAAATAAGTTACATTTATTTTTAAATTAAGATTATTACAATATTTTATAATAAAATAATATTTCTTTATATATATATTTCTTTATATATATTATCTACTGGCGGTCGCCAGTAGATAGTTATAGTTAGGACCTATTTTCCATAGGAAATCCGCAACATTCTATTTGAAATAACGTTGGCGCCGGTTGACGAATCTTCGCGAAAGTTTCCAACTTGTTGGGGCGCTCCGGTCCGCTCCTATCCTGAAAGTCTCGGGTGATTCATCAAGCGGGGGCCGAGAAAAAGGGGGGTCCCAAAACGCGTTTTCCCCATTCATTTTTCCATAGGAACCTTTAGTCGCAGCTACAGCCCGAACTGCTGAACGGAATTACACCAAATTTGGCAAAGAGGTAGCCCTTGGTTCAGTGTCGTGCCTTTTGCTTAAATGGTGTAAATCCGTTCAGTAGTTCCTGAGAAAATCAAAAGTAAAGTCACATATATATCTATGGCCGAGTAGGGTCCGCGTACCCTCCCGATCACGAGCTGCATGCTAATTGGCTGTGAAGTGGCTGTCAACACTCCAAATCAGGAAGTGTTGGCAGCCATTTTGTCCCTCGGTAGAACCGAGGGACAGAAACAAGTGCGCAAAGCGCAAAAAGGGGGCAGGGTAGAAACACCCTGACCCCCTAGGTCTGCTCAGGGGGTCCCACAAGGACCCCCTGGGCAGAAAAAAGCATTTTTTTTTTTTAAACGGCGGGATGCGCTTAGGGTGCGCGGATCCCGCCGATTAAAAAAAAACACACAAGAAACAAGTGCGCAAAACGCACAAAGGGGCAGGGTAGAAACACCCTGACCCCTAGGTCTGCCTCAGGGGTCCCACAAGGACCCCTGGGCAGAAAAAGCATTATTATTTTTTTTAAATCGGCGGGATGCGCTTAGGGTGCGCGGATCCCGCCGATAAAAAAAAAAATTGAAGCGCGGTCTCCCGCGCTTCGATGATAATTTGCCCCCGGGTGGCCCAAGTCCCGGGGGCATGCGGGGTGGGTTTAGCTTTTATGGGGGGGCCTCTAAGACCCCCCAAGCCCCGGGGACCGCCACCCCCCGGGGCTTTAAATAAAAAATGGTGCGGGAGGGCTCTCAGCCCTCCCGCAGCCCCGGGGACCGCCACCACCCGGGGCTTCTTTTTAAAAAAATGTATGACCTGTGTGGGGGGGGCTCCAGTCCCCCCACACGCCCCGGGGACCGCCACCTCCCCGGGGCACTAACAAATTTAAAATGGGGGTCCGTTTTGGACCCCCGAAGCCCCGGGGACCACCACCTCCCCGGGGCTGTGCAATTCAAGGGAGGGGGGCCGCGCGGCCCCCCTCCTGGAGCCTGTGATGGCCCTGGGGACCGCCACCCCCCAGGGCCGGCTCCTGCAGTGTCCCGGGTGCTCTCTCTTCCAAAAACCAAAGATGATTGCTTTTCCACACGGGGAGCTGCATCTTAGCAGCTCCCCATGTGGAAAAGCAATGCCGGCTCCCAGGGACGCGGGAGCCGGCGGGACCGTGGGGGATTGGGGACCCCCCACAGTCCCCAACGGAGAGGGCCATCCCCGGGGGATGGGGTCCCCGGGGCAAGTAGTGGCTCGGGAGGGGGGCCACGCGGCCCCCTCCCCCCAAAAAAATAAAAAAATAGAGGCCTGCCCCGGGGATGGGGCCCCGGGGCAAAAGGAGGCCTGAGGAGGGGGGCCACGCAGCTCCCCTCCATGAAAATTTTAAAAAATAGCAGTGGCAATGACCCGGGGGATGGGGTCCCCGGGTCGAAATTGGCCACGGGAGGGGGGCCCACGCGGTCCCCTTCCCGTACCTTTTAAAAAAAATAAAAATAAAAGGGGGTCAGGCCCTGGGGGATGGGGTCCCCAGGGCCCAAAATAATTACAAAGAAGGGGGGCCACACAGCCCCCTTTTTAAAAAAAAATCCCCCCTCCTTCTCAGCACTCTGCAAACGCGCCCCCTGGCGCGTTTGCAGAGGGGGAACGAATTCCCCTTGAATACTGGGGGTCCCTGGGGGCCAACTAGCCCACCAGGAACCTCCAGTATGCGCCAGGGGGCTGCGTTGCAGAGAGGTGTTCTGAGGCCACGCCCCTTTTTACACCTCTCTGCAACGCAGCTCTGTGGCGCTTAATGGAGGTAGCTGGTGGGCTGGTTGCACCCCAGGGGCCCTCAGGATTCAAGGGGAGTTAATCCCCCGACTTAAAATGCTCCACGGGGCGCATTTGCACAGTGGTGAAGGGAGGGGGCGGGGCATGAGGTGACAAGTGTGCAAGTTTTTGCTGAAAAAGTTTCTAAGTGTCGATTTTTGAAACATACAAATATTCCTCTAAAATCAGCAGAACTACGAATTCCGATTTACTCACCTGTTATCAGGAGAGACCTCAGTGCTGCATCTTTGAGCCCAGTACTGATCCTGAAAAGTAATTTTAACCGTACTTACCAGTAACTTGAATTTCCTTCCATAGGCTAACATTGACTGGTTTCACTTGGAAATTCTTCGAAGTGTGGAGTTTTGGAACTTTATAATATTCCTCTAAAATCAGCCGAACTACGAATTCCGATTTACTCACCTGTTATCAGGAGAGAACCCAGTGCTGCATCTTTTAGCCCAGCACTGACCCTGAAAAGTAATTCTAACCGTATTTACCAGTAACTTGTATTTCCTTCCATAGGAATCCATTGTCTGGTTTTCAGCAGAAAAGTTTCAAAGTGTCGATTTTCACAAACTACAAATATTCCTTAAAAATCGCCTGTATGACTTAAACGTATTCTTTCAACTGTTTACAGGAGATGCACCAGTGCTGGATCCAAGATCCACCACTGAGTAAGAAAAAGTAACGATAACACTACTTACCTGCTAAGTGAATTTCCTCCCATAGGATAACATTGGTGATTCTATGTGAAAAAGTTTCTGTGTCAACTTTTAAAATACAATAATATTCCTTAAAAATCACTACTGTAACCAAAACGCTTTTACTCAACTGTTTACAGGAGATGTCCCAGGACTGAATCTAGGATCCAGTCCTGTGGTTAGAAAAGTAATCCATAAAGTAACTAATTGCATTTAACTTGAAATTCACATTGAGCTCAATGTTGCATTGTGTTTGAAATTGTGTTGCCCATTGCAACAACTGTAACTACTGTACTTAAAAGTCTATTGCCTATTTGCAAAGTATTTAAACTAAAGTAATTCATTCTGAGAAAGTATATTTTGTAATGTAATGTATAATGTAATTACAATGTATTTAAAAAAATAAAATATCTAAAAATAAATAGTTTAAAAAAATGTAGTAAATCAGTATCAAAAAATAAATATAACAATTAATACATTTAAAAATTGTCATTTACAAAACCTTTGAAATTCACTGAAAAAAACCATAGGTTTCAGACATGTTATAGTTAGGAATTAGCATTTAAAAACCTTTGAAATTCACTGAAAAAACCATAGGTTTCAGGCACGTTATAGTTAGAAATTAGCATTTAAAAAACCTTACCAATTCACTGAAAAAACCATAGGTTTTAGGGACAGTTATAGTTAGTTGGACATTGCACTCGTACAAAACCCGTGAAATTCCCCCGTTATAGTTAGTTCAGTAACTATAACTCGCGCCCCCGTAATGCACTGCTGATGACGTCACATATTACATCACTCATGACATGGTCAGTGACATCACTGATGACATCACTGATGACATCTCAAATGACATCACTGATGACATCATCCATGTGATAATTTGATGCATCTTCTCACACCCTAATATAACTTTTGATACACCCACTGTAAATTACAGACTGCCATTGTCAAAACCATAGACACTCCAACACCAATTACTATATACACACTCACTGATTCTTAGGTCTACACACACACATCTACTCACTCACCCGTACAGTCACTCATACTTATAGTCACTCAGTACAGGACTATTATATGCACTCATACACCTATATAAACACTCACACACCGCCACTCATCCATAGAGGTACTCACACACCTAGTCAGTCATGCAAAAAATTAAGCACACACCCATTTACTCACCTATACAGTTATACACACACCAGCTCACTTACTCATACAAATACTAGCACATTCTTACGCTCTTATACAATCTCTGATACAAGCACACACTCATCCATACAGTCACTCTCACAATCACACACTCTCGCTTATAGCTATTTATATACTCCAACACACATATATACTGCCTTTCACATACGTAGTTACTCACACATGTACCACTGGGACATACATTCACTCACTAACACACTCTTACACACACTTACCCACCCATACAGTCTATCACAGATGCACTCTTGAAACCATCCACCCAGTGAATCACCCACTCACACATCTATGCACAGAGTCGCACACACCCCACCCACACAAACACTCAGGCACCCATACAGATACTCAGCCAACCAATCAATAACTCATATAGACACTCATGTAGCTATTCACAAACCCATGCTGCCACTTACACAGCAACAGACAGACGGATACAGACATTCACCCAGTTTAGTCACTAACCCATGCATTCAGTAAGATACGTTTAATCACTCACTTATAGAGTTAGTCACGCACCTACTAAATCATCCATTCAGACACTTATACACCCACTCATTCTTCAATACGCCTTTCCCTATATATATTAAACATATTTAAACTTTACAGAAACACACAGTCACTGGATGATGTCATTTGAGATGTCATCAGTGATGTCATCAGTGATGTCACTGACCATGTCATGAGTGATGTAATATGTGACGTCATCAGCAGTGCATTGCGGGGCGCGAGTTATAGTTACCTGAACTAACTATAACGGGGAATTTCACGGGTTTTGTACGAGTGCAATGTCCAACTAACTATAACTGTCCCTAAAACCTATGGTTTTTTCAGTGAATTTATAAGGTTTTTTAAATGCTAATTTCTAACTATAACGTGCCTGAAACCTATGGTTTTTTCAGTGAATTTCAAAGGTTTTTTAAATGCTAATTCCTAACTATAACATGTCTGAAACCTATGGTTTTTTTCAGTGAATATATATATATATATATATATATTCACAACGACCTCCTAACGCTGTACACTCCAAGGGAATGGCGCAACATCAGGAAACAGACTCCGTAAGCAATGTGTCAAAGCAAAGTGATGGTTTATTCACACATCAATTGTCCAGATGACACGTTTTGGCCGCCAGACATGCGGCCTTGTTCACATGAAGCGTTACTAAAAAATGGTGCAATTTATACAATACCAACAGTGACAGTATTTTTTCACTTTAACTTACAATGACTAGGCATTAAAGGCAAAGCTGGCAGCTAATAGGCCAGTGATATTCTGTTTGGATGACGAGCAGTGTGACCTCATACTCGTTTGAAAATTCAATGGCATGGCAAACAGACTCGATCTACAGCAGTAGCCAGAACAACACATTTGGAAATGTCTGTATATGTATCGAACTTCACAAAGCAAAAAATAAAAAGCAAAAAATGTGACATGCGCGTGATATGATAGAACCACATAAAGTATGACCTGGCATAAACTACCTAATCGTGTTCAATATTACCTTGAACCGTGGTGCCCGCAAGAATACACAAGCGGGATTTCCCGAATCGTGCGAGTGCACTGAGTGGAAGTCGGGAAAGGCCGGGGGCGCGCATGGCAAGAAACACCGGCTGATGAGCCGTGTGTGAGTGCCTGACTAGCGTTGCTGTGAATATATATATATATATATATATTCCAGCTCCCCACAAAGTAGATTGACCAGCACTCTCGTTACTCAAAATCCTTTGTAGATTTTATTGGCGATAAAGATTAACAAACAAACGCGTTTCGGCAATCCTGCCTTTGTCAATGTCGGCGGCCCCGTTGTCATGGCGACCTTTAAGCACATGATTGTGACATCAATACGAAAACGGACTAACTAGTTACAGCAGTTCTGTGGGCGCCATCTTTGAACGGATTGTGGGACATAATTAATACTCTCTTTAACAAAATTAACTAGTCCATATACTTAGTTCATTCAATAATTCATATCATAAATGAGATCAAATTCAAAGAGAGTAATTCAAACTCATCCTATGTACACTATATACATTATATACATATAAGGCAATATTGCTATGTACAAATATACACGGTTATCATATGGTGTGTTGTCAATTCATTCCATTACCACCGCTCAATGCGATCCTCCATACACAGATGGATACAAGCAATTAATACAGCCCTCAATGGGCAAATGTGTTGCTATTGTTATCACAATTGATAAATCTCCACCTAATGAAGCTAGATGATATAACGCTCCCAAATCTGATATTAACCATGCTGTACACTTCATTATTATTATTGTTGCTATACCGCCCTGAATGGGCATACACTTGTTACACAGGATGTCCAACCCTCTACAGTCCCTTTAATGCATTCTCGACTAGCCCAAATGATTCAGGTGGAGCAGTTAGGTCCCCAGGTGTACAGCGAGTTCCTCCCCACTGTTCAGGCCTCCTGGATGTTTACACTGGAGATCTATAATGAATCTTGATTCCAGCCTCCTGAGTCTCTCATATATATGTATACATATTTTTTTTACATTTAATTAAACGTATATATATTTTTTAAAAGTTGAAGAAAATTATTTTATTTTAATATTAGTTCCTATAGGTGTGTTATTTTAGGGCATTGTCTCCATTACTTTTTATGGGAGTGTGTTGCAGTACCAGTGGTTGGCCATCTGTGGTGATGGACATACTGGAAGTCTGAGCTGGAGTACATTTAATACTGTTTATACTATTTTGGGACCTTTTTGTCTGTAGTAGTTTTAGAAGTGGAATTTGTGAATAGGAATGGACTTACTCTTTTGTGGGTAGGTGCATGTCCCTTACTAAACCCCTTCCCTAAACCCCTCCTTAATCCTTGCTAAACCCAACATATTTAGTAGTCAATATTCAACATTTTCTAGCCACTCCCCCGCCACTCCCACATTTACTACAAAAGTATATAGCTCTACACATAAAAGATAGGCTTGACGGAGACAGAGACCTCCACATTTAAGTTAGTGAATATATTTTTATAGTACATTTAGTAGTACTATTGTACTACTACTAAACATACTACAAAACGCAGTGTGTGAATAGGTCCCTAAGTTTTTTGTGTGTGATTACTGTGTTATACAGTGATTTGAGTTCCAAAGCTGCTACCACAGTCTGCCTTTAGCTTGGACTGCTCATCACCATGCGTACCTTTGCAACTCAGTTACTCGGGTGAAGTGCACAAACATTTTGGCCCTGAGATGCCATTGATAAACAACCTTTTCACAATTATTTCGGCTCTCTTTGCAGTACATGCGTGCTAAACTGCTCCAATTTTTAGCTTCTGTTTTAGTGAAATACACTCTGTGCTTTGCTTATCTAGCCCAAGCCAGGCAAAAGAATTATGTTAATGCAGTGCTCAATTTGATGCATTTACACTGAAAATTGGATTTCCTGACCGACCCCGCTCTTTACAAATGGCTCCCATTTTAGTGTGCTTTCAGTGCTGAAGTGTGGGCTCTCGCCTAATGTAGAGGCACAGGTCAGTCCTGCTGTCACCACTGTATGAACTGTATCTTTGAAGCAAATCTGGGGCCCTGGGCCTCCGTGATGAAACACCATTAGCTGCTCTGGCCTCATAACCCAAAGGCCTTAACTGTCTTAGAACTTGCACATGAGAGAGCTGCAGGACTCAGGGGAGTTTTATCTCATCGTCTAAAAAGAGATCTACCTCCACAGGTTAAATAAATGAGTATTCTCTGTCAGCCTACAGTATAATTGACCGATTAAAGTTTCTCGGTTTCAGGTCGTGCAGTCTCTTTCAAAATTGTGGAAGCAGGTAGTTCATGAGGAATGTGCTAATATACGCTATCAAACCAAGATGAGACGGCGAAAGTCTGTGCTTTGCATCTAACAATGAATGGCCGATTGGAAAGAGCACCTGTAATCTCTGGTGAAAGTTTTCTGGAGTGCTTAACACCTTGAACTGACCCTAAAAAAGCTGTAGCATATAAGGTACAGAACAGGCAAGGGGTATGTATCCACCGTAGGTCCGGTAGGAACAGATCCATGCCAAATTTTCAGGACATCCTCTGGCTATATAAAACATTTCCTTTTGATTTACGAACTATAAATATATTTTACGTGAACATTTTCAAAATATGGTACTGATGAAGCTCTCCCTGTCCTGAAGTATGGTCATCGTGACATTCCGTTCTTCCGATATTTCAGTTTTTTTGAGCCCTTTCAATAAATTAACTCATGTTTTCTTGAAATAGGAGCCTTGAGTGCACCTCGAGGGTCTTGAACTCTTTTTATATGCACTTTGTTCACTTGCTGCCCTTTGCAATTCAAAGCTGGCAAGTGCAGCATGTTGAAAGGGTAGTCGACATGTCTACTGGACTAGCGTAAACCACTGATCTTTGTCCAGATCCCTGGGTCCCCCAGTACCTTATGCACCCCCCTGTAAGCTCTTTATTCTCAAATGATGTAACATACCGTGAGGTTTTCTTTACCTACATTGAGGATAAAAACCAGAAGAAAGTTTTCTAACTTTTTTAAAGCTGCTGTACTTGGGTGTCTATGGGTATCCTTTATAGGACGCATTGACCCTCACCCATCGAGGTGGCATGCTTCATCACTGGGTCATGCTCCATGCTGGATGGGCGGTGCAATACCCAGCGGGTCTCTCAAAAAGGGGGCTTGTTTGATGGAGATCTTTTCTTGCCCTTGTCCTGGTAGCTCAAGAGGAGAGGAGAGACGGAAATAGTGAAAAGTAGGCAATGGTGATTTTAAAATTGCCTACAGAAGACCTTCACAAATTAATTTTATTTTGAGGGGATTATATGTGGGAAGACTTAAAACTGGTTTGGACCAACTGAATATAAGTTATTCTTTGGTCCAAAAACATGTTTCTCACCTTTCTGCACAGGTGGGTCAATGGCATTTCTTCAGGACCTGTGTATGGAACCCTACTTTACTCTTTTTTTTAGATATTTATCTGTTTCTTAAAGCTATATCAACTGATTTATCCTGTGTATGTGCAGGAATCATTAAGTGTGTCCCTAACTAAGGGAATTCACATGCTCTGGAAGACCCAAATTATAGTTGGTAGAGCCCCCATTGGATGCAGGGACGTGGCACCATTTTAGTTCACTGACTAAGTGTTCTGGGTGTGCCTCCAGTCGCACATGTTCCAGTCGTCCGCTCCCCCGTCAACTCTCCAACTGAAATTTAAAGCAGTCAGGCAAACCCGGGCTCAAGACTTCACATTAATGGGGTGTTCACTCCTGGGTACAGCCAGGACCACATCTGTCACAGCTGGCAAACAGAAGTGACAGGAAACTTGGATGTAGAAAACTAAAAGCTCTTTGGGCTGTAAGCTCAACAGCAGCTCTGCAAAGGAGTTAGGAAAGGGACCTGGATAAGAGAAGCCCGACCAGTGCTTAATTTGTTATAGAAAGAGTGCCGGTGCCCAAAGCGCTGCTCAGAAGCCTGCGGAGGTTGCAATTGAATATCGGTGCACTGAATACTAAATCTACCAGTCTTAAATCCACCTCATACTACTGTAATCCTCTCTGACACACCCTGCCTCTTTATATTACTCTTGCAGGTTCCTGATTTCTCCCTTTGTGACAGTTCATTCGTCTTCATCTTCCTCCATCTTTCTGTTTTACATGTTTTTCCCTCTCTTGCTCTAGGTAAATGTCTCCAGCTCAAGTTAAGGACTGGGCCAGGCACTGTTTCGTCCAGTCTCTTAAAAGTGTGATAATGATAACTTTACAAATAGTATTTAACAATTTCAATTTAATATGTTTCAAAGCCCTTCAGCTTTGTGCTGATAGAGTGTTTTAGGCATAGCATGCTCTCGCTAATTAATTTGATTGGGGCCAACCCTACTCCCAGAGCCGGCTTTAGGGTGGTGCGACCGGTGCAGCCACAGTGGGCATTGACCTGGAGTGGGGGCACTGATCTCATGGGGGGTCACTGTGTAAGATTCAGAAGCACCTTCTGCAGAGTTCCTTGTGTGTCCAGCTTTCAGTCAGCAATAAAATTGTCAAGATAACTCTGTGATTAATGTTCTTCCAACAGAGAGAGAGCAGTTTTGTCTAGTGGCAGTTTTGACTCGCCATAAAGTAGCGCAGAGGGTTAATATGCCTGCTGCAAAGAACAGATCTGTATTTTCTCCAGTATTGGATCTTTCATAGATTCACATGCTTGAATCATTCCCCACCGTCAAAGTGGGAGTCCCACGGTACCATAGTAAAGCAGTATGTATCACTATCATAGGCTATAACGGCAATGAAAAGTCAGTTTAATAGCCTATCTATGTCCTTTTAAAAAAAGGACCAAACTTGAACTATAACCAATGAGGCGACAGCACCCTCTAGAACACTCCCAACAGAGGCTGAGTCGGTCAGATTTTCTACCCCACGTCATGTGAAGGGTGTCTTCCTGAGCTCTGCTCAGTTTTTCTTCTCTAAGAGTCTGAGATTTATCCCACAACAATCATGTCTGATACTTCTGAGAAAGGCCTCTTCAGATCCTGCAAAACCTGCGGAAAGAAAAGGCCACATGTGGATGATCCACATAAAGGCTGTCTTTACTGCCTCTACACTTAACACTAGGTAAAGGAGTGCAAAATAAGTTGCACTTTTTTCTCCAAAACCTTAAAGGACAGAGAGGGGAGGCTCGTTCTGGGGCTACTGAAGGCTAAAACTCAGAGATCTACTACAGCTGAGGAAGACAGAGACATGTCAATGAGGACACACAAAAGCTCAAGATCCTCTGACCAGTGAATATCTGAGGAGGGCAGGAAAGCCTTGAAAACTCACCATAAAGACCCTCTGAGAAAGGAGAAAAGAAAACACATCTCCACAGAGGCAGCCTCCTCTCAACCCAGTACTCCATCTGTGAAGATAGTGGAACGTCAGCGTTCTTACTCTACTGAACCGTCAACGTTGAGGCATAAAACTCCTCTCAAAGCCCCATCGACAGCAACATCACAGTTGACACCAGTATCGACGACGATGGTCATCACCGTTTTGTCCACGAGACCATCGCCGAAGACAACAATGACTACAGCCAACAACGCGCCCATCTCATTGACAAGAATCCTGTCATCTACTGAGACACCACTGATGTTGGCGCTACCCCTGATGAACTGTTGATGACAACACCATTGACAGCGACACCATCAATGACGACGACACCAACGACCGGATTCCTACCGTCAATGCCAAAATTCACCTTTACAACGACGTCAACGGGACCATCGACGACCATAAAAATGACAAAGGTGACGAAAACAGCTTTAAGACCTGAGTTAACATCTCCTAGCAAGGTCTCACCTCTTTCACCAAGTCACCTTTTAGATCTGGAGGAGTCAGACGACGACGGGCCTTTTGGGGCAGCACACAGCCCATCAGAACTCCATATCAAATACCAGGATGAAGACGATGAAAAAGAGGAAGAGCAATATTACCACTAGTATTATGCCCCGCCCAAGAGGCATTATGAGCATTATCAGTATCATCCTCATTGACAACCTAGGTATGATGAGGTACAGATGCCCATGTCACTTGTCCAAGATCTGCAGGTCATGCTGCAAGATTACAGAAAGAGGTTCCTTGATCCCTGAACTGCAACCCCAACGAGATGAGTGGATGACTACCTTGTCCCCACTCGGTTGCCTACACCGCCACATCCTTCAGATTCTCCCCCAGAGGACATCAGGGCTCTCATAACTTAATGAACCTGCCTGCAAAAAGATTTCACCTCCCAACCTCCTTAAAACAGTCAGACTGTTAAATCTATGACCTCAAACATCAAGCAAGAAAGTCAGTAAGAGCCATCCCCATCTTTGACTATATCTGGAAGGAGGGAATTAAGATAATGAGAAACCTGGCTTGAAGGAAGTGACCCGAATAGGGTCACCCGGGTCACTCGCGACCACCTCTCAGCCTTCCAAACAAATGAAGAGTCGGTCAGACAGTAGAGAATACAAACCAAAGTTATTTATTAGTCATACACTCGAGCGGAGTCCAGTCTGACCAGCCTCCGTGGATTGCTGCAGAGGGACTGGCCCCCGCCAACATGGAGATACATGATATACATTTCCAGTACCTCTAAAGACACGCCCAGACTGGAATTTTCCAGTTAGTAGCTGGTGAACAAAGGAGACACAGAAGGATGAGCTACAATCCTAAGACGGGTACATGCTATATCAGTTCCAAGGTTATTCTGCCCGTGCCCGCCACTCTAAGGGTGGGAGCAGGCCTATCTAACGGGAAAGGTATGTAATGACAAGACAGTCTATTCATTAGTGCAGCGAAGCTCAAGCTTGGAGAAATAAAAAAAAACATTGAGGCTGCTTTCTGCTGAGGCAAACAGAATGAGTCAGAAGCTTGCTTTCAGTCATGGTACAAAATTGCAGCTGAATGCAAAATGGTGCCGCAAATGCTAACTTAAATCGTACAATGCAAGGGGAAGCCGACTAAAAACATTTCCCATTCCAACAGACCCTCCTTTTAGCATTTGCTAACATTTTGCCACTGTCTAAAAGTAAATAACTTCTTGTATATCATGAAAACTACTGCTACAAGTTAATACACACATTATCAATATTCAAAAATGCTTTTATCTACTGACATTAGGTCATTGATAACCTTCATCATCATCATCACAGCCGTTGTCTTAGGGTCATGTACTGGAACCTTTGGCTTGGGTGTCAGTGTTTTTACACAATAAGCGCAGCAAGCAGGAAGACAGTGTATGCACAAGCAACAGGTGAAGAGTATACCAGCAATTGCAACTAGGAAGATAAGAATCTTCCAACCCCAGGACGTGAATAGACCCCAGAACCATCCAGAGAGAGTCCATGTACCATTTTCTTGGTGGATGTCAGATGCGAGCCTATGCAGCTTCTGAATGGCAGCATATACATTAGGGGCGTGGTCTGGGATGTATACACAACAACTGCTGCCAATGATGCGACAGGCCCCTCCCCGGTCAGCAAGGATGACGTCTAACACCATCCTGTTTTGTAAAGTAACGAGTCTCGTGGCTTGGAGCTCAGCAGTGATATTTGTCAGTATACCCGCTGTTGTATTTATAACCCCTTCAACAACTCTTGTGAGCCGACGAATGTTAAGGCTATTGGACATGGGGCCTCAAAAGGGTATAATACCCTTCATAGCATCTGTAAACTGCTGCAAAGTGGTGTCTGTCTGATCTATATCTTCTGCGTTAATAACACTTCTGATTTGGGACAGGTATATACTCCTGCGCGGCAATCGATGGTCCTTATGATAACTGGACGGAGCTATATATACAGGTGGTAATAGATATGAGAGATAACACCTGCCTGACCATCCCTCAGGGAGCCAAACATAACCTTGGGATCCACAGACAAAATAGACATTAGGAGGTGGTATCAGAGGTGGACCATCTGTTGTTTCCAGCTTATATGTGGTGTTGCACCTGCTCTTCCCCTATCTCCATCTTCCCACTCCCCTGGACACAGAAAGGAGCTGTGGTGCTAACCACTGACAGCAGTATTGGCTTATCTTCAGTAACATTACGAGCCTGAAAGGACTGGAAATATTCTGACGCGTTGAATCGCAGGAAATGATTCATTTCCATATTAGACCATGTTCCATTTCTCACCCCTTTGTATGCATGCATGCAAGAACTTAAGAACAATCTATCAAACGACTCTCGACCTGTAGGGGCACCAGGAGGTACTCTATGGATGAAGCGTACGTTTTGTATCATACTGCGGGGACCAATACTCTTTCTTTCTAATGTATCAAACTGGGGAGGTGGGCGAACCATACTAAGCAATGCAAACCACCCCTCACAGCTACTAATATAGGGCAATGGCATGGACAATAAGTTCTCACTTTTATGAGTCACTGAGGGAAGTGATCCACACACCCAACAGTTTGTTATGTTAGAGGCATTATGTGTCTGGTGCAACATGTGTATAAACACATTATCCTTATAAGACTTTCGGTGCTCCCCTTTGTGAGGTGCCAAAGTGACAAATATATGCTCAGGGGGAACAGGCGTCGTACCAACCAGGGAATGCACTGAATATTTCTCCTCCAAGAACCATGCTATACTAAGGACTGTTATTAGGGAAATCACAACAATCGCGACAAAACTATTTTACTTTTTGTGGACCAACTAGACCAACCAGATCCATACCGCTCTAAATGCTGTGCCACAAATGGCTGCTCTTCCTCAGTAATGGGTCGACCAAATGGGTACATTTCAATCAGAGGGAAGGAAATGCAATAGGGCCGATGGCAAAAAGACAAAAAAAAAGATGGGGGGGTGGTAAATGTTCCCAGTGTCCGTCAGAGCCTCACTGGTAGACTCCTATTGTTCATCAACGTTGGCGCTATTGAGCACTAGCGGTGGAGCTGTCGGACCAGCTCTTGAAGAAATCCCACGTCGCTCAGGATAAGGTACCCCCCTCCAGGGGAGCACTTTCGGTCTATCCTGTCCAGTGTCCGAACAATGCACCAATCTCGTCTCTCCCTATGCTACTGTTGCCTGACTTATCGAGTCCATCCCTGCTAATCTGACTTTTCCTTTGGTGCACTGTTCCTCCATCGGGGGCGCAGATTGTACCTAGCTACTCCAGGCACAGTAGGGTCAGGGAAAAGGGGCTCAGGGGGGTCAGACACAGAGGGGCTAATAGACTGGGACCCAAGCACAGATGGGCCAGTAGAACGGGGCTCCTGAATGGCCCTGACCTCAGGGGGCACTGCCTTATTCAACACTGCATAATTCTCCTCCTCCGTTTGGGTCCACATTAGCTGGGCATCCGAGAAGGGGACAAAGCGGGGCACCTGCTCCCACTCCGAGTCCCCAGTGCCGTCGAGGACCCACTGGTCGTAAGGCAGAGGGAGAGGCACTTTCCGGCAGTGGATCCAATTCTTTCGGCCAGCAACCTTGACCGCTGTTCGTGTGGCAAGGAGCACCTGGACCGGCCCCTTACACCGAGGCTCCAAACTTCCTTTCCTCTGAAAGTTACACGCCAGGATATAATCCACAGGCCGAATGTTATGCCCGGGCCCCTCAGGTGCTGGCGGAAGTGTGTCCTGGATCTGTTGGTGAATAGAACACAGACTTAGTTAACTCATACAAATAATCCACTAACAGAGGGTATTCAATCTCAGAATATTTCCGAGGACGCGGGACGCCCCAGACATTTGCCGGGCGCCCGAACACGACCTCGTAGGGTGACAATTCTATTCTAGAATGAGCAGTTGTTCTTGTAGACAAGAGGGCTAATGGTAAAGCATCTGGCCACTGCAACCCTGTGCTCTCCTGAATCTTTGCCAATTTCAGTTTGAGAGTACCATTGTACTTCTCAACTAGACCCGCTGACTGGGGGTGATTCGCAGCATGAAACTTTTGTTTGATGTGGAGTCCTTCGCAAACCAACTGTATGACTCTCGCGTTGAAGTGGCTTCCGTTATCACTCCAAATCAAACGGGGCAAGCCGAAGCAAGGAAAGAACTCCTTCATGAGTACCTTTGCAGTCGCTATGGCTGTATTTTCGTTAGTGGGGTAAGCCTCAACCCATTTACTGAATGCACAAACAACCACTAACACATATTTCAAATTGTTGACTCGATCCATTTCTATGTAGTCTAACTGGAGGACCTCAAAAGGGGAAGTAGGGGGTGCAAAATTGCCAGGTGGTGCAGGGGTATCCTTCCCAGGATTGTGCATCATACACACCATTTGACCAAATGGGCGGCCGTCTTTGGGTTATTGTCATTGTGCCATACAGGATCTAACAATTCACAGATACCTTTTGCACTGATATGGGCTGGACCGTGCGTCATAGTGACTACGGGGAGAACATATGAACTGGTAACATCCACCTCTGTTTCCCTGACTTATCCGTCCAACACCCTTCCTCATCCAAACGTTCTTTCCTGTCATACTGCTAACTCCTCGATCGTTGCCTCGCTCTGAATCTCCTTGACATTTGCTAACGTATCCTCAAACATGGTAACCTCAGGCACCCACCTAGCTGGACCTGCTACAAACATCCTTTTCATCTTTGTTCGGGCTGTCTCCTTAGCTGTCTGATCTGCATATGCATTCCCGCTACCCACATCATCAGTTATTGCCTTGTGGGCGCTACATTTTATTATCGCCAATTTTGTGGGGAGTGTCAGAGGCGACAAAAGCCTATGTATAAGAGGGCCATTCAGTATTTTCATCCCATGGGAAGTGAGAAACCCCCTCTCTGCCCAGAGTCGCCCAAACTTATGGGCGACTCCGAAAGCGTACTGGCTGTCAGTATAAATTTTGACAGTCAGTCCCTCACTCAACTCACAGGCTCGTATAAGGGCAACGAGTTCCGCCGCTTGGGCCGACTGATAGGGAACTCGCGACGTCTCAACTACCGTGTGCAGTGCTGTGATCGCATATGCAGCAGTTGTAGTGCCATCTGGTAACTTAAAACAAGAGCCATCAACGTATAGTTCCCCTTGGGGGTCAGATGAGGGATCATCAGTCAGGTCTACCCGTCCCTTCGTTTCTTCCTCTGTCCGAAAAATGCAATTATGTATATCAGTTTCCTCACTCTCGGAAGGGAGGGGTAGCAACGTGGCTGGGTTTAGAGTGGCACATCTTTTAATCGTGACATGCGGTGCAAAGAGGGTCGATTCATAACCGGTCAGACGTGCACTGGTGAGGTGCTGTGTCTTGGTCTTATTCAAAAGTGTATCCACAGCATGGGGTACCATGACTGTGAGGTCGGTATCAAGTACGAGCCCAGCCGATTGCCTTATAGAGATGGCCACTGCCGCAACCGCTCTTAGACAGCTCGGGAGGGCTCTTGCGACAGGGTCAAGAAGAGCAGAAAAATAAGCACATGGCCGTTGCTTACCTCTAAAGGCCTGTGTTAAGACAGAAAGCGCACAACCGGCCGTCTCGTGTGCATACAGCACGAACGGCTTCATATAGTCAGGCGTACCAAGCACAGGTGCAGAGCAAAGCGCAACTTTTAATTGCTCAAAAGACTGCTAACATTCAGGCGTCCAAGGCAGGGGTTCATGCACATCTTTAGTGGTTAGCGCGAGCAGGGGTTTTGTTAGTAATGAATAATTAGGGATCCAATGTCGACAGTAGGAAGTGATGCCAATAAAAGCGCGCACATCCCTCTGAGTTTTAGGGATAGGCATTTTAACAATGGTGCTGATGCGCTCAGGAGTCAATCTCCTACCCTCCTTCGACAGTAGGTGACCTAAATAGGTGACCTCCTGTCGACAATATTGAACTTTAGAAAGGGACACTTTATGTCCATGATGAGCCAAATGCAGCAACAACTTAACCATACTGTCTTTGCATCCCTTTTCAGTGTCAGAAGCAATGAGGATATCATCCACATATTGGAGCAATACATTACCTAAGGGAAGCGTGAGGGAGTCCAATTGGGCCTTCAAGGCTTGACTATATATGCTAGGGCTCTCAGTATAGCCCTGAGGAGCTCAACAGAATCTAAAGCTTCTGCCAGCGAGGGTAAAACCGAACAAGTGCCTGCTGTCGGGATGGATCGGGATACTAAAGAATGCATTTTTCAGATCAATGACAGAAAAGAATTTAGCAGAGGAAGGAATCATCGTCAGAAGGTCAGTAATGTCAGGGACCACCGGGAACTGAGGAACCACTATTTCATTAACTGCGCACAAGTCAATCACAAAACGATAAACATCTGGGTGATCATCAGAGGAGTCTGAAGGTGCCCTCTTAAGAACAGGAAGAATAGGGCTATTACACACATTCGCTGTCGTCTCTTCAACGACTCCTGACTCAATCAGATCCTGTAAAATCTGCAACAAAGCTCGCTCCCCCGCCTGAGGTATTTTGTACTGGGGAATACGAGGCAAAATAGCATTGTCTTTAACTTTAATGGAAACCGGGGGAATTTGCAATAGTCCTACATCCGTGTCACCTGTTGCCCACAACGTGGGCAGCAAATCCTTAAATTCAGCAAGGAGGGGTGCATCTTTGGATAAACACTGCTTAGAGCGGACCACATTTGGACCTATTGTCATGTAAACACCGTCCGGGGAACAATAAATTGTCGCATGCAACTTCTTTAGTAAATCTAAGCCCATCAAATTCTCTCCGCAATTAGATGTCAACAAAAACTGGCGAATCCACAGTAAAAGGACCTATAGTCAATGTGAGTGGTTTAGAAATGGGGCTTACAACCGGTACACCAGAAAATTCTACCGAAACATTATTATGGCCAGACGGAGCTGCCCCAGGGACCAGTAAACGGGAATAGAGCTATTCATAGCACCTCTATCCACCCAAAATTCCTTAGGTGAGCCATGGAAATCTGCAGTAACGTTAGGACCGCGCTAATCTACAGGGATCTGAACTGGTCCCTCACCCTGTCCCTGGCTGTCCTAGCTGTGAGACATCCCTGTCACCTCATCCAGATTGTAGTCATCGTGGTAGTACTGTTTGCCCCTAGGGTCGTCAAAGTAGTTCTGGTCAGTGTGACCCTTCGATGTACCAACAGCCTGAACCCTGTCCTGGCCACTGTCTCCGCGACCCGGTCCACGAGACCCTCGTCCCCTCGGGACCGCCACCTTTTGCAAAAGCACGGGACACTCGCTGCGCCAGTGTCCCTCCTCTTTACAGTATGCACACTGATTGGGTCCTACAGGCGTAGTGTTCCTGCTAGCACGCGGAAGCTGTCGTTCTGGACCACCACGTCCTCTACCATTCCCTGGAGAAGCCTGTTGCAATAACACCTTAGTCTTCAATTCTTTGTGCTTTTTCTCCACCTTCTCCTCATTTTCCCTGTGTTCATAATACTGTGCCATACTCAATATTACAGAAGGGGAGGAGGTAGTCCAGGTGCTTTACGAAGCCTGCAACCAAGTCGCGATTTCAGGAAGCAGGTTCGTAATAAATCTATTAACGAACAATCGGACACCTCCCTCCACCGACAAGTCCTGTCTGCTAAAATCCCAAAACACACCTTCCAAACGAGTGAAAAAATCAGACACACTTTCATCTTTCTTCTGACGACATGCTGTTAACTTGTCCCAATCTACCCTTCTTGGTGGAATAAGAGAATGCATATAGGTAATAATCCGGCCAGGCAAAGCTAGTATCTCGGCCTTAGGCTTCTCACCAGGCTTCCTCTCCTGGTCCCACGCCTTAATCTGATCCTAAGTACCACCCAATTCTGCAACATAGTCCTGTGTGTGTGTACCTGCCTCCAAATACCAACGGGTACCAGTAAACCAAAGAACATTTCAATATCTGCAAGCGTCATGACTGTGGATGAAGCGGCCTCGGTCAATTCCTTATAATATGCGGTAGGATTCTTCCTAGGGTCGGGTAACTGAGTCTTAAGGGACAAAACCTCACTCCTCTTCCATGGAGTATAAACCCATTGTTCCTGAAACCGGGCCTCTACCCGGGGTCTAGTAACAATGTTATGCTGATCCTGTAGCTCTGGTATCTCAGGGTGATATATGGGGTGGACTTCCCTCATCAGGAATTGGGACACTGTCTTCGGGCTCTTCTCAAGCAGCCTACCTCGATAAGCAACCAGTGTTGCGACATTGCTAAAGACCTTACCAGGTGCCATATCAGCAGCATACACATTGTCCCTAATATCATAAATAATCTGTGGTGCAGCATCGTTAAAACACTGTTCCCACAGTCCAATCAAAGTAGCCGACATGTGCTTAAGGGCATGCTGCTGCACAAACAGCTCATAATCTTTCATCACACTCCACACATCCTCCACGCTGTAAATAGGGTGACGATCCCACTAAGCGGCCTGATTGCCTACCACCTTCTTCTCTTCATCGCCCATATCAGATCGTATCAGTATCCGCCCCAGTCATTCCCTAGCTGTCGCCCAGTTCCCGTCCCCTAATCCCCGTACAGGCGTTCCGCTACTCAGTACCGTCGGGGAATGAAGGTAAAGGGAAGGAGTAGTAACAGAGGGAAAAGACACCAATGTCCCCAATGGCTGTGTTGTAGGTGTAAGAGTTGGAGAGAGAGATGCCGAAGCAATAGACGTAGCAGGAAGGCTCGCAGTCATCGCAGGCGCAGACGGCGAAGCCAAGGGAAGGACAGAAGGTGCGGTGGCCAAAGCAGCCGGATCGATGACAGAAGAAACAGAAACAGCAGAAGCATAAGAGATGTGCTGTTGTGGCAGTGGGATGGCAGGATATATTTTCTGTGGGGCGTATGGGGGTGGAGGTCGAGCGTCTAACAATTCCTCCACAAATGTATAATTTTCTTCTCGAGCAACATAAGACCTTTCACATTGCAATCGAAACTTCCTATCAGCACACTCTATTCCTTTCTCTGTTTTCTCTCTATCATACGCTACAGCTTTCCGAGTCACCGTCTGCATTTTTCCCTTCCAGGCCTCCTTCTCTGCTTTCATTCGTCTCTGTCTAGCTTCCTTTTGCCATGTTCTGAGGGAATCAAACATCGACTGTCTACTTCGTTTCGCAAACAATTTATCTTGCAGAAAATTAATTTTCTGTTCATCGAAAGTGCCCGTCAACGGCCACTGCAACTCGGCATTGTCCCTCATATATTTGTGCCATAATGTACTAAACATAATAGGGCCAAGGCCATGTTTGACATACATATCAAAATTAGGGGTGCCTTCTGGTGGCGCTGGCTGACTTTCTTCCAATCGAGCATCAGTAGAACAACAACGACAGCCCAAACAAAACATTTTACTAACACACGGCATCTTTCAAAACAAAAACAAGTTCACTATCGATGCCGAGCAGATATTTGCAAATATCTTACCAAAACTGGTCCTCAGACCTCATCAGATACAGACCAAAGTAGTACCATGTTCACAAAGAACTCAAACAAATTCAAGCACTAGTCCAAAAACGGTTCTCAGACCGTACCAAACACAAACCAAAATGGCACCATAGCCACAAAGAATCAAAGCAAACTCACCTGGTGCACACAGGCCAAACAAATGTATTCTCCACTGCCGACTCTTCAGGCCAAACGGTCAGATCCAAGGGTTTCGCCGTTCAGGACCCCAGCCGAGATGACCACTGGGCGAGGCACCGCCCGGTCAGACAGGCGGGGCAGCTCCGAGTACCAGACTCTCTCGTGCAGGGATCCCCGGTCCGCCCGTCCGACCCGACGTGGCCCCGTCCCCCTCACCTGCCTGTGGACGAGGAAGGGCCACACCCGATGGGGTCCCTGTTCGGGTGCCAACTGAAGGAAGGGACCCGAATAGGGTCACACGGGTGACTCGCGACCACCTCTCAGCCTTCCAAACAAATGAAGAGTCGGTCAGACAGTAGAGAATACAAACCAAAGTTATTTATAAGTCAGACACTTGAGCGGAGTCCAGTCTGACCAGCCTCCGTGGTTTGCTGCAGAGGGACTGACCCCCGCCAACATGGAGATACATGATATACATTTCCAGTACCCCTAAAGACATGCCCAGACGGGAATTTTCCAGTTAGTGGCTGGTGAACAAAGGAGACACAGAAGGATGAGCTACAATCCTAAGACCGGGTACATGCTATATCAGTTCCGAGGTTATTCTGCCCGTGCCCGTCACTCTAAGGGTGGGAGCAGACCTAACTAACGGGAAAAGTATGCAATGACGAGACAGTCTACTCATTAGTGCAGCGAAGCTCAACCTTGGAGAAATAAAAAAAACATTGAGGCTGCTTTCTGCTGAGGCAAACAGAATGAGACAGAAGCTTGGTTTCAGTCATGGTACAAAATGGCGGCTGAATGCAAAATGGTGCCGCAAATGCTAACTTAAATCGTACAATGCAAGGGGAAACCTACTAAAAACATTTTCCATTCCAACAGGCTGCAGTGGCGGCAGTGCCACCGTGCCACCTCGCATAGATAAAAAGTACAGGGCTACAGAGGATTCCCCCGCTTGCCTCACAGGTCATCCCAAACTGGATTCTATAATTTCACAAGGGGTGAAATGTTGCTCCAAAAACCCTTCCGCTCCCATCTCTACGCCATCAGACAAAGAAGGCAGGCGCTTGGACAAAATAGGGAAGAGGTTCTCCATCATGTCTGCCATCACCATTCGAGCGGCAAACTCTCTAGCGATCCTGGGTCATTATGATCGGCAGATGTGGTCCGATGTTACCAGCTTCGTCGACCTGGTGCCTGATGACAAGAAGGCAGAAGCAAGAAAGATTCTGCAGGAGGATGAGTGCACTTCCTCTGAGATTATAGATTGTGCAATGGACATAGCTTCCACAGGCTTTCACCAATTAGCTGGAGCAGCAGTCTTGAGATGCCAAGGATGGCTTAAAGCCATGTCCTTTAGACTGGAAGTACAATCAAAGATTTTAGATATGGCCTACGATGGAGAAACCCTGTGTAGGAAGCGTATAGACGATGTGCTATTGGCGATAAAAACGGATACAGATACTGCTAAGTCCCTAGGCACCCTTCAATTTAAGAAGTTGCCCTTTCGGGGGGCTAGAGGGAGAGGTTTTTCAACCTACAGAGGAGGTTATCAACGCTCCCAGCAATACCAACCCTTCCAATCCCAATAAAGACCTGCCTACCAAACTCAGGTGTACCATCAATCGCCCGCGGCGGCCTATACCAAACAAGGCCCTCGCTAGAAGCAAACCCCCCAGGGTCGAGATGCAGGTCGTAAACAGTGAAATAGACAATGTGGCACTGCATCCACTCCTTTCCATCCGTGGGTGCGAATATTAACAACTACCCCCCTCAATAGATAGATAACATCAAACAAATGGGTATTAGATCTGGTCAACTATGGACATACCCGGAGTTTGTACAGAGACTACCAAACAACCCACCAAGGGGAGCGCACCCCCCTAGTCTTCACTTATTGAGAAAAGAAGTCCTCATAATGCTGGATAAGGGTGCAATAGAAAAGGTCTCTTGTTCCCAGAAAGGCATGGGAATCTACTCCCGTTTTTTCCTTATAAGAAAGAAAACGGGAATGTAGACCCATCCTAGATCACAGGAAGCTAAACAGATTCCTACGCAAACAATCCTTCCGCATGATTACTCTCTGCATCGTGGGCCTTCATCTAATGTAGGCTGCTGGGGCTTCCTTGCGACCTTCTGTGCCTGCTGCCAGAGGGTCCTCGAAGGGGCTCCACCAATTCCTGTTGGCTCTCCATTGTGCTGAGGGCCGGTCCTGACTTACCCTTGCTGGGTTAGTCCCTCAGATCTCGCTGGTCTGCAAACAAGCATCTTCTCCCACCAAATGTTGGCCAAGGCTTGTTGGTGGTCCTTCCTGCACTCATCTACTGGCGTGGGACAGCTGGTGAAAGGCTCCTGCAATGTTGCCTGGTCTCCACAGCTGCTGGTTCTTCTACTTCGTGGTACACCAAGAGCCTTCAATCAGTTCTGGTATTGTGCTCCTGTGCCTCCTGGTCACTTCCGAGTGGTTTGTACTCTGTCCCCTCTGCTTTCAGGTTCTTCTTGTCTGGATTCTTTGTCCTGGTACCACTGGCCTGGTCCACGAGGCGCTGTAGCTTCTGTACTTCCACGATCCTCCACTGGCGTCTATGGAGGTTTCCGAGACCACTTCACCCCTACGCACCCGGGCTTCCTGGTGCAGGTATCCGTATCTTCTGGCTATCCATGGGTGGGGTGACTCTCCAGCCTTCCTTGATCCAAGTGATTCCTTCGGGATCCTTTGGAAATGGCCCAGGAACTCTAATTTTCCAACCGCAAGTTACCCTGTGTTGTCCTATGGACGTCTGATCCGTTGTAACCACTCTTCACCCGGGCGCCTTGGGGTCCCTGGCTACTCACCTTGGGTGGTTCCTTGCTTCCCCTGGGGTCCTCCAACCTTGGGTACTAGTCCCATTTTGGTACTCACCTCGCATACCACTTTTTTATTATATGGTTTAGTCCTCCGGTTGGGCCCTATGTGTTTTCCAATGCTATTTACCTCTTTTCTAAGTATTCTTTGTGTGTAATTGATATTTCCAGGTAGGAGATATACCTAGTTAATGTCTAGTAATAAATATAAAGTATTTTTCTACTCACCTGGTGTGGTTCTTTCTTGTGTGAAAAGCTTACTTACTGACTATAATGGTACATGCAACTGCTTTACACCCTCCTGGATAAGCCTTAGCTGCTTTCCACAGCTACCACTTGAGAGCTTCGGTTTTCCGGGACCTAAACACTATCACTAAGGGTTGCCTGGATTCAGTGCGCAGTGCCTTGCCATAGGTAAACACTACATACTGAGCAGCCTCCTACAAATACCACATATATAACAAGCTAATGTACTTCCCTTGACTGCAAAGTGTTTTAATGACAAACTTGAAGAGTATAAATGTATCTATTTCTAGAAAGTGTATGAACTTAGATTACTAGAGTTACTACCATGAGTAATGTTCTCTTTTTCATACTCACAGTGAAAAAAAAGTTACTGATCTCTGATTCTTCCACCCAAATCCAACAGGACCTGATTGTACTTTCGGATGGCAAACCAGAACCATATCCTGAAGACAGACCCTGTTCCTGTCCACTCCCTCTACCATTTCCTGAAACGCCCGTAGCGATGGCTCCTGTCCACGATTCACAGAAAGCAAGTATGCTCCACTTACTGTTTGTTTAAAAATACATTGAAAATGAGTGCCCCACTTTGCAAATTCAGAGGTTGTCTGGTCACTCAAATGGATCAAAAAGCGTAAGTCCTGTTTTAGAGTTCATTATCAATGGAAAATACTCCAGCTTATGAAGGAGATGATGAATCTGGATGAAAATCTCCACCCAATTTCTTTTTCTCTTAAGGTGGAGGATAGTCAGGTGGTGGATTCACCTCTGGAGTTGGTATTTTTCTCCCGAAAGTAGAGGATTTCCCATTGCACATGAACTCTAAAACCGGCCCACTGGATTTAATGGGGGTGTCCACATATAAGGCCTAGACCACTTGGTCTCCATCTCTTGACACAGCCCCTACAGAATATCCATTGTTATCTCCCATATCCTTTCAAGTAAATTTGCATAATTTGAATAGAAAAAAAATACTAAAGCCTATATGTGTTTTGTGTTGTTATTGTTATCAGTTTCTATCCACCAAACCAGCTACCATTTATTTATGTGATGTAGAGTGCAGTGGTGTAGAGTGGTGCAGAGTAGATTGCAGTGGCATAGAGTAGATTGTTTCAGAGTAGAGTAAATTGTCGTAGAATGGAGTGGTGCAAGGTAGAGTGCATAGGTGTAGAGTACAGTTCAGTGGTGTGGAGTAGTGTAGAGTGCAGTGGTGCAGAATAGATTAGAGTGGTGTGGAGTGATGCAGAGTATAGTGGCGTAGAGTGCACTGACGAACAAGTTACTTACCTTCGGTAACGATCTATCTGTAAGAAACATTAGTTAGTTATAGATTCCTTACCTTAGAATTACCCCCAGGAGTCAGACTGGATCCGGAAAGTTTTTTCGTCAGCAGTACCTCTGCGCGTCGGAAGGTGGCGTCGGTCGGCTCCGCGTCCGTCGTCGTGGTCACCGGGATGACGTCGCGGCAGCTACTTAGACGCCGCCCTCGCGCGCTGATGTCAGTTCTGTACACGACTTTCCGCGCCAGAAACGCAGAGCCATGCAAGACACTGACCACTGGTGCACAAAATTAGGGCCCTGAAAGGATGTTATTAATCCTAGAAATCAGTTCGCAGAACGGGGAGGATGGGTGGGGCGGTAAGGAATCTATAACTAACTAATGTTTCTTACAGATATATCGTTACCGAAGGTAAGTAACTTGTTCATCTGAAAGAAACACGTTAGTTATAGATTCCTTACCGTAGAATAGATACCCCAGCAATACCAACCCCGGTGGTGGGTCTGCGAACCAAGATCACACCGGAAAATCCTGGAGAACAGAACGGCTAAACAAGCCGTCTCTCCGGACTTGGCTGTCCAGGCAGTAGTGTTTGGTGAACGTGTGCAGCGATGCCCACGTGGCCGCCTGACAGATGTCATTCAGAGGAACTCCTCTTCCTAAGGCAGTAGTGGCTGCCGTCGCCCTGGTGGAATGAGCGCGTAGGCCGACTGGAGGCTCCTTTTTAGCCAGAGAGTAACAAGCCTTAATACACAACACAACCCATCGAGAAATGGTGCGTTTGTGTACGGCCCGACTCTTCTTTGCGCCCACGTAGTTAACAAAAAATTGATCATCCACCCGGAACTGTTTCGTGTGATCCAGATAGAAGGAGAGCACACGTTTTGGGTCCAGACGGTGGAGCCTCTCTTCCTCCTTTGAAGGATGTGGAGGCGGAAAGAAGGTGGGCAAAGTAATGGTCTGCCCAATGTGGAAGGCAGTGACCACCTTAGGAAGGAATGATGGACGGGTTCGGAGAACCACCTTGTCCGGATAAACAGACAGGAAAGGAGGTTTTGAAGAAAGGGCCTGGAGCTCACTCACCCTTCTAGCAGAAGTGATGGCTACCAGGAAAGCAGTCTTAAGAGTTAAGAGCCGTATGGGACAGCTATAAAGCGGTTCAAAGTGAGCGCACATTAAATAAGTTAGTACAAGATTCAAGTCCCACTGAGGCATAACGAAGGGGATTGGAGGAAAAAGATGTGTTAAGCCTTTTAAGAAACGGTTAACTACTGGGGACTTGAAAAGAGAAGGCTGATCTGGCAGCCGAAGGAAAGCAGAGATGGCTGACAGATAGTCCTTGACAGTGCCCAGAGCAGAGCCCTGCTGGGCTAAAGAGAGAAGGAACAAGAGTACTTCAGAAAGAGGGGCAGAAAGGGGATCCACAGCCTTTGCTGTGCACCATGCCACAAATTTGTTCCACCGGCAGGCGTATACCGTCTTAGTGGAGGGACGCCTGGCTGCCAAGAGTACGTCACAGACTTTGGGAGGCAGGTCGAAAGACGTCAACTGCCGCCGCTCAATCTCCACGCAAGGAGGTGGAGACTGGACAGGTTCGGGTGGAGGATCGTCCCCTGCTGCTGCGACAGAAGATCCTCCCGAAGAGGCAGACGGGTCGGAGGATCGATGGCCATGTTGAGCAGCTCGGGATACCAGACTCTTCGTGCCCAATCCGGAGCCACAAGAATGACTTGGGCCCAGTCGCGCCTGATCTTCTTCAGCACTCTGGGCAGAAGTGGTATAGGCGGAAAGGCGTACAACAGACCGCAACTCCACTCGCGACGAAAGGCGTCGCCTAGCGAATGCCGCCTTGGAAATTCCAACGCGCAGAATTGCTGACATTGCACGTTCGCTTCGGTGGCGAATAGATCTAACCAAGGCTCTCCCCATTGTTGAAAGAGACCTTGCACCACATCCGAGTGGAGACGCCATTCGTGATCCATCATGCACCTGCGGCTGAGTTTGTCCGCCCTGGCGTTCAGGGAACCTGCCAGGTGTTGAACCACCAGGGATATGCCCTGAAGTTCCAGCCATGTCCAGAGGCGGAGGGCCTCCTGACATAGGGTCCACGGCCCCACCCCGCCCTGTTTGTTGCAGTACCACATGGCGGTGGTGTTGTCCGTGAACACCTGCACTACTCTTCCCCGGACAGAGGGAAGGAATGCCTTGAGTGCAAGACGAATCGCCCGGAGCTCCAGAAGGTTGATATGGAGCCCGTACTCCGCCGGAGACCAGAGGCCTCTGATCTCCGCCTCTCCCATGTGGCCGCCCCATCCCAGAAGGGACGCGTCCGTCACCACAGTGTGGTCTGGTTGGGGAAGGGAGAGAGATCTGCCATTGACCCAATCCTGGTTCGTGAGCCACCACTGCAGATGACGTGCAGTGCCCTCCGAGATCTGGACACAATCGGACAGATTCCCCTGATGCTGCGCCCACTGGAACTTCAGGTCCCACTGCAGAGCCCGCATAAGCCACCTGGCATGATCGACCAGCGGGATGCAGGAGGCCATGAGGCCCAGCAGCCTCAGAGTCATTCTGACCGAAACCCGGGATAGAGGCTGAAAGATCGGAATCATAGCCTGAATATCCCGGACTCGCTGCTCGGGAGGATAGACCCGAAACCGCGTTGTGTCCAGAACCGCTCCGATGAAGAGGAGCTTCTGAGAGGGGATCAGGTGTGACTTCGGCACATTGATGGAGAACCCCAGCGAATGCAGGAGGTCGGCCGTAGTCTGGAAGTGGGAGACGACTGCCTGGGGCGAGCCCGCCTTCAACAGCCAGTCGTCGAGATAGGGGAAGACTGAAACCCCTATCTGCGCAGATGAGCTGCGACCACCGCCATCACTTTCGTGAACACCCGAGGGGCGCTGGTAAGGCCAAAGGGGAGCACGGTAAATTGAAAATGCTCGTGGCCTACCGTGAACCATAGGTAATGCCGGTGGGCCGGCAGGATGGGGATGTGGAAATGAGCGTCCTGCAAGTCCAACGCTACCATCCAGTCTTGCGGGTCGAGGGCAGACAAGACCTGAGCAAGCGTCAACATCTTGAACTTCTCCTTCCGGAGGAAGCGGTTGACGTCCCTGAGATCCAAGATAGGACGCAGGCCCTTGTCCTTCTTGGGGACCAGAAAGTAGTGGGAGTAACAACCACGACCTACTTCTGGAACAGGAACGCGCTCGATGGCTCCCTTGGCCAAGAGAGCCGTAACTTCCTGCTGGAGAAGGGCCAGATGATCCCCCGACATGCAGTGGTATCTCGGTGGCATGGCTGGAGGGGTAGTCTCGAAGGGGAGGGAGTAGCCCCTTCGGACTATTTGCAAAACCCACCTGTCCGACGTGATGGTGCGCCAGTGGGAGAGGTGATGGTGAATCCTGACACCCACTGGCGTTTGATGGGCCTGAAAGGTCGGACTAGGAGGGTTTGGAGGCTGCTGCGTAGGGGGGGTTGGTGGACTGGCACGCCCGCTGGCCCCCGGAACCACGACGGTTGTTCCAACGTCCCCGCGTAGGTTGGGTAACTTGCTGCGGCCTGTGGCTCTGGGTGGACGTAGCGGGGCACCCCTTCCGTAGCCACGAAAGGGGCGAAAAGCAGACTGCGCAGGGCGGGTGGAGAGGCCCAAGGACTTGGCCGTAGCCCGTGAGTCCTTGAAACGCTCTAGAGCGTGGTCTGCTTTGTCGCCAAAAAGGCGACGGCCATCAAAGGGCATGTCCATCAAGGTGTTCTGGACATCCCCTGAAAAGCTAGTCGACCTCATCCAGGTGTAGCGACGAAGCGCTACCGACGTTGAAATGGTCCTGCCCAGAGAGTCGGCGGTGTCCAGCCCACAACGTATGGCAAACTTTGCTGCATCCCTCCCGGCGGCCACAGCCTGGGAGAGCACTGCCCGGGCCTCCTCCGGACACTGAGGCAGCACCTGCGCCACCGTATCCCACACGAAGTGGGAATAACGGCCCAAGAGACATGCAGTGTTTACCGACCGCAGTCCTACGCTGGCGGAAGAGAAAATCTTCTTCCCAAGGTGGTCCAGCTTCTTGGATTCCCTTTCCGGGGGAGCGGTAGGGAATGCGCTTTTGGAAGTGGAGGCTTGGACAACCAAGCTCTCCGGGGTGGGGTGTTGGGAGAGGAAAGTGGGGTCGCCCGGAGCTGGGCGGTTGCGTCGGGCAATCATCCTGTTCACGGGAGCCCCCGTGTTGGGCCTGGACCAGGTGCCCAAAAGGACGTCGGTGAGGGCCTCATTGAACAGCAGCAAGGGCTCCGAAGAGCTCGCAGCCGGTTGAAGCACCTCCGTCAGGAGGTTAGTCCTGACAGCCACCGTAGGAAGCTCGAGGTTGAGAGCCTCGGCCGCCCTACGCAACACCACTGCGTAAGATGCTCCCTCCTCTGTAGCCACGGTAGGAGGAGATAACATGCCAAGGTCAGGGGAGGTGGCATCCCTCAGTTCCTCTCTCCAGTCCTGTTCACTGTCCAACTGGTCAGTTAAAGGGTCACCTGACCCCTCCCAGTCCTCCTCATCATCCTCTGGGTGCCACTGTGGTTGAAAAGGGACCCCAGGAGTGAACAGGGGCATGAAAACCCCACCTGGCGCCGGAAGCAGCTTTCGGGACTGCTCCCGCAAAGCCTTTGGCGCCATCGACTGGCAGTCGGAGCACGACTTGGGGTCGTGGTCGCGCTCCAGGCAAAAAAGACTCAGGCGGTGCGGATCCGTCACCGACATCATGCGATGACAGGAACCGCAGGCTTTGAAACCGGGCACCCCTCGTGCACCTTTTCGGAGTCGGAGACTCGAAGAAAGACGTCGACAAAAGTCGAGAAAAGGTTAGTCAAAAAATGACTGAGGTACAGCTCTTCCCGGATCTGTGCTGGCTGGCGCGGAAAATTAAAGAACTGACGCCAGCGCGCGAGGGCGGCGTCTAAGTAGCTGCCGCGACGTCATCCCGGCGACCACGACACCGACGACAGACGCGAAGCCGACCGACGCCACCTTCCGACGCGCAGAGGTACTGCTGACGAAAAAACTTTCCGGATCCAGTCTGACGCCTGGGGGTAATTCTAAGGTAAGGAATCTATAACTAACGTGTTTCTTTCAGATGTAGAGTGCAGTAGAGTGGTGTAGAGCTGACTAGTGCAGAGTAGAGGGCAGTGGCATAGAGCGCAGTGGTGCTGAATGGAGTGATGCAGAGTAGAATGGTGCAGAAATCAGTGATGTAGAGTGTAGTAGCGCAGAGTAGAATAGAGTGGCAAAGACTGCAGTGACAGAGCACAATGGTGTTGCGTTCCATGGCGTAGCTGGCAGTGACGTAGAGTGCAGTGGTGCAGAGTAGACTTGCGTTGAGTTCAGTGGCGCAGACTGCAGTCTTGCATAGCAGAGTGTCATAGAGGGCAGTGGAGTAGAATAGAGTGGTGCAGAGTAGAGTGGTACAGAGAGCAGTGGTGTAGCGTACAGTGGTGCAGAGTAGAATAGAGTGGCATAAAGTACAGTTACATAAAGCAAAATGGTGTAGAGTGGTGTAGCATGCAGTGGAGTAGAGTGCAGTGGCTTAGAGTGTTACAGAGTAGAGTATAGTGGCGTAGAGTGCAGTGGTGCAGAATAGTCAGCATAGTGTGCAGTGGAGTAGAGTGCATTGGTTTGGAGTAAAGTGGTGTTGAGCGCATTGGGGTAGATTGTAATGGTTTAGAGTAGAGTGGTGCAGAGTAGAGTAGAGTGGCGTAGAGTGGTGCAGCACAGACTGTAGTGGCATAGAGTGCAGTAGCAGAGAGTGGCATAGAGTGCAGTGGCATAGAGTAGATTGTTAAGTGATGTAATGCAGGGTAGAGTGGAGAGGTTCAGGGTAGAGTGCAGTGGCATAGAGAAGTAACGTAGAGTGCAGTAATATAAAGTAGAGTGGGGTAGAGTAGAGTGGTGCAGAGTGTAGTATAGTGACGTAGAATGCAGTGCATAGAGTAGATTGTTTCAGAGTAGAGTGAAGTGGCATAGAGCGGAGTGGTGCAGGGTAGAGTGCAGTGGAATAAAGTAGTGGCATAGATTGGAGTGGTGTAGAGTGGAGTAGCCTAGACTGGAGTGGTTTAGAGTGCAGTGGTGAATAGTAGAGTGGGCTAGAGTGCACTGGCATAGAGTAGAATGGTGCAGAGTAGAGATGTGTAGAGTGACGTGGTGCAGAGTGCAGTGGCACAGAGTGGAGTAGAGTGGCATAGAGTGCAGTGGGACAGAGTAGATTGTTTAAGAGTAAAGTAAAGTGGTGCAGGGTGGAGTGGAGAGGTGCTGGGTAGAGTGCAGTGGCATAGAGAAGTGACGCACAGTGCAGTGATATAAAGTAGAGTGGAGTAGAGGAGAGCAGCGTAGAATGCAGTGGCATAGAGTAGATTGTTTCAGAGTAAAAAGTGGTATAGAGTGGAGTTGTGTAGAGTAGGGTGGAGTGGCATAGACTGGAGTGATGTAGAGTGCAGTGGTGCATAGTAGAGTGGGGTAGAGTGCACTGGCATAGAGTAGAATGGTGCAGAGTAGGGAGACTTAGAGTGAAGTGGCGTAGAGTACGGTGTCAGTGCAGTGGTGCACAGTAGATTAGAGTGGCATAGAGTGTAGTGGCATAAAGTGCATTGGCGTAGAGTGAAGTAAAGCGGTGTAGAGTTGAGTGGTGTAGAGTGCAGTGGCATAGAGTGCAGTGTTGCAGAGTAGAGGTGTAGAGTGCAGTGGTGTAGAATAGAGTGCATTGGTGGAGAGTGCAGTGGCGTAGAGTGGCGCAGAGTAAAGTGACAGACTGCAATGGTGGAGAGTGTCAGAGTGCAGTGGTGTAGAGTGTTGCAGAGTAGAGTATAGTGGCGTACACTGCAGTGACAGAGTGTATTGGTTTTGAGTAAAGTGGTGTGGAGTACAGTGGCGTAGAGTGCAACAGCATAGAGTAGAGTGGCATGTTGTGGCACAGGATAGATTGCAGTGGCGTAGAGTGGAATGACGCAAAGTGGAATAGAGTGACGTAGAGAAGATTGTTTCAGAGTAGAGTGCAGTGTTATTGAGTTCAGTGTCAGAGTGCAGTGGCATAGAATGGAGCTATGCAGAATAAAGTGGCGTAGAGTGTAGTGGTGTACAGTGCATTGGCAAAGAGTGCAGTAGAGTGGCATAGAGTAGAGTGGTGAAGAGTAGAATGCAGTGGTGCAGAGAAGAATGGCGTAGAGTTCAGTAGCGGAGAGAGCAGTGTTTCAGAGTGGAGTGGCGTAGAGTGGAGCGATGCAGAGTGGAGTGGTGCAGGGTAGAGTGCAGTGGCATTGAGTGTAGTCGCATAGAGTACATTGGCGTAGAGTGCATTGCAGTAGAGTGCAGTGGCGTAGAGTGCAGTGGCTTAGAGTGCAGTGGCTTAGAGTTCAGTGGCAAAGACTGCAGTGTTGCAGAGTAGACTGTTGTAGAGTACAGTGATTTATAGTAGAGTGGCATGGGGCAGTGGTGTGGAGAGCAGTGACGTAGAGTGATGCAGAGTAGAATGGCATAAAGAGCAGTGGCATAGAGTACAGTGGTGCAGAGTAGAGCGAAGTGGCTTAGAGTGCAGTGATGTAGAGTATAATGGCGTAAAGTGCAGTGGTGCAGAGTAGATTGGCATAGAGTGCAGTGGCATAGAATGGAGTGGTACAGAGTAGAGTGCATTGGCATAGAATACAGAGGCGTAGAGTGTAGTGTTGCAGAGTGGAGAGGCGCAGAGTGGAGTGTACCTTGTATTGGTGAGTGCAGTGGTGCATAATAGAATAGTGTTGGTTAGAGAGCATTGGCATAGAGTAGAGTAGTGTACAGTAAAGAGGCATAGAGTGAAGTGGCGTAGAGTGGAGTGGTGCAGAGTACAGGGCAGTAACACAGTGTGGAGTGGACTGCAGTGGCGTAGTGTGGAGTGGTGCAGAGTAGACTGCAGTGGTGTGGAGTGGCGCAAAGTAGAGTGGAGTAAAGTGAAGTATGCATGGTATGACAGCTTTCTGCCATTACAGACAACACACCTTCAATTGAAATGACCATTACATTTGCACAGACATACAGTTTTACTGATAAAAGTATACAGCGCACAAATGATAATGTGTATTGATTTGTTTTGATCATATTAAAATATTTGTTTCCACCACACTTCAAAATTACCAAAAAATGTGCTTCATTTATGCTTTTCCAATTCTGATACATTCTGAAATATCTGCACAGTTCATTTACAGACATTTAATTATTTGCTAGAAAAAAAATTGACACTGTACAGCCTTCCTCAAGCACACTGTCAGTAGCCAGCATGATTGTCACATAAATCCTCTCACTTTGAAGTCAAAGAAAGAAATTTAAACACCAAGCTCCCTGGAAGACAGAGCCTGACATTTGACCTCTGTCTTTGAATGCACAGCAAATGTGACAAGATAAGAACAAGATCCTTCCTGGATGGGCGATCCCAGCAGGTCCTCCTTCGCCCTCATGTCTCCTCCTCCTGCGCCATGGGTTGTGGAGTACCTCAGGGTTCTGCGTTAAGCCCGACCCTGTTCAATATCTATCTTGCCCCTCTGGCAGCACTATTTGAGCATTGTGGCGTGCGTATAATCTCATACGCTGATGACACGCAGCTGGTGTTCTCATTTAAAGATTCCAAGATGGCTGCATTTGACAGCTTTAGGCATTGCCTAATTAAGATTGTTTCTTGGATGACAGATAATTGTCTTAAACTGAACACCGATAAAACTGAGGTGATGTTCTTTAACCAACCATCACCTCCACCGGCTGATCTATGGTGGCCAATGCAGTTGAATCCCCATCTGTTAGAAATTTAGGTTTTAGATTTGACTCAGAATTGTCGGTGAAGGCCCAGATTAGCCAAGTTTCCAAAGCGTGTTTTTGGAAGCTCAAAAGTTTGCGCAGATTTCTTTATTTACTACCGATGAACTGTCGGGCCACTATAGTCCATGCCTTGATTACATCCCAGCTGGACTATGCTAATAGCTTGTATCTTGGCCTTCCTGCCTCTCTCATTCAAAGGCTTCAGACAGTCCAAAATGCTGCTGCTAGGTTTCTCAGAAACGTGCCTCTCCGGCATCACATTTCCCCCCACCTGCGTAGTCTTCACTGGCTTCCGGTGAAAAGGAGAATCGAATTCAAGGTCCTGTCACTTGCCTTTAGAGCTACTAGAGAAAGCGGACCGGGTTATCTGAGGCTAAGACTTCAGAAATACCACCAGAACAGGACCTTGCGCTCGAACTCTCAGCTTCTTCTCTGCTCTCCTTCCTACCGTAAAGCTAGGATTGGAGGGCGCGCCTTTGCAGTAAGAACAGCCGCCCTATGGAATGCTATGCCTCTCTACTTAGGCAAAGCAGAATCTGAATCCACTTTTAGGAGTGCCTTGAAAACTTGGCTTTTTGATCTACCTTAGTTTGTCTTTTTTTCTTTCTCCTTTTTTTTCTCTGTCTCTTTGCAGCGCCGGGACACCGCCGTTGGTGGTAGCCGAGCGCTTTATAAATGTCTTGGTATGGTATGGTATTTAAAGGCCTATTTACAGAAATCCAGTACTAGTGGAAGAATACAATAAAATGGGTTTGGGCAAAGGAAGGAACGAACTCAAGCTGGACAGCCTAAAACAAATAGAGCCAGCAAACAGAAAGCAAGCAAGTGTGAGTTACAAACCACAAAGTCAATGGTAAGCAATAGATGGAATGTATTCCCAGGGAAGCTTTCCAAATGCCCCCAGGAAGTCGTTAGCAAACCAACATAAAAACATCCTCCACCAATTAACTTTCTATTAAAAGACAATCGAACCCTTCATACTTCTATTCCATGTTCATTATCGCTATGTACAATATCATGCATTGGATTCAGGGGTCACTTCTAATATCAGCTGAGCTCTTTACAATTCCTCCTGCAAGCTAGGGGTGTATAAATTGTTTTTTTTATTGTAAATTAAGGTTTGCATGCTTACTGAATTTTGCGAAGGATGTGAAGTTAAAAAAGTAGCTTATGCAGGAAAGAATTTTCACATTCTCACTTTTTGCAAGAGCCTTCAGTAGCTGAAATAGTTTTTCTGAGGAAATTCTAATGCAGACACTTATGAAGAAAATTTAACTCGCACTTGAGGTTTTGTTAAGTCGATCAGCTTTATAAACTTTGTAAAACTGTGCAGGCAAAACATAATCCGTACATCTCAAAAACACAGATTGTGCTGTCATCATTCCAATACAAAATAGACAATCAAGGAGCAAAAAAGATACAACAGTACCATATAAATAAGTACGCCCATCTAGCCTGCTTCATAATCACCTAGATTTTCAATGCATTGAATTGTCATGAAATCCTACATCATGACCCCATCCGTCATTACCTAGGATGGTCGTACAGGTATAGTATTTATGATGGCCTATCCTCTTTAGTCCAGCTTCAGGCTAAGAGCTAAACAGGGCTATATAAATCTGCATTTGCCAGCCACTTCCTGAGAGGGTTCCAGATCTTTAAATCCATCTGCCTATCCTTTCTACCTTTACATTTAACCAGACTCGATAACATGAGAGATACCGTGCCATCCACTGATGATATAATAAGGGGGCAGATTTATTTTTTATTGCTGGGTACACAAATGGCCTCATAGTAGGGAATTATTGGTTGTAGCACACCGATTATCTGGAATAGTACACTGTAATTTGACATCTTTATAAGCGTTTTCACCTGTACATCCTTTGATACAGCTAGCAACTGGTTAATGTAACACACTGTATGCCAAGTACCTATGTCTTGTAATGCTGTACTAATGTATACTATGCAAATTGTTATACCAGATGTGCAAACCGCATATAATAATTGTAAAACATAAAAATTCAATAAAAAGATTCAAACAAAAAAAAGGGGGGGCAGGGGAGATTTAGCCATTCCCTTTCTATACAGTTTCTGGAAATAGCCATAGCCACAAACCATGGAAAAATATTAACTGAATTTGGAGTTGTCTGGCTATCCAAACCTAAGAGTATTAACTGAGGGGTCACTTTCATTCGAGTATCCGTCATTACAGATGAAAACTCCCCAATCTTTGGCCAAAACAGAGTTAATGTAACACAGGCAGGGAACATGTGCACATTATCGGCCTCGGGGTTGCCACGCCTTGGGCACTCAGAGTTTGGGCGTATTCTCCAGATATGTAATTTAATCTGAGTGTAATACAGATCGAAAATTGTTTTAAGTCATTGAGCTATTAGCCTAGCTGATAATAAGGCTTTATGACACATAATTAGTGATTCTGGAAAACAAACTGCCCCCGTCATTATTATCGATTTTGGCTGCCCACTTTGCAGATTGTGCACTGAGATCGTCTGCTTCTAGCCCAGAGAAATGGGAGTATAGTAGCTCGACTGTGGACCCTTTCTTAGTTAACATTGAGCACATTAAAGGGATTTCTACAATATTTATCTCGTTTGGATCAATCTTCTGCACAAAATGCATAAGCTGTAGATATTCCCAAAAAAATTATGTTTCCCCAAATTAAAATTATCTTGAAGAATTTGAAAAGAGCAGAGTTGGCCGTCTGAATAAATGTTCCCCATTTGTCTTAGCCCAGCTAGCGCCCATTTCTTATAATAATTATCGTGAAAAACTGACGGAAACGTAGGAGAGTTCCATAAAAAAGTATAATAATTATATTTGGTGACTTTCATCAAGGTACACATTTTATGCCACACCCTATTAGCAGCCGCCACCGTCTTGAATTCCACTTTTTTATAATAACTCTGTCCTGTAAACGTTAATAAGAAACCAGGAGCTTCTTTGCCTAAACTGTACACATACATCGATGGGAGAGTATTAGAATCATCTTCTTGGGTATTGAGCCCTGTCACTAAATAACAGATGTGTTCGATCATTGCCGAAAAAAAATAGTACCTAAAATTGGGAAAGGCCAATCCTCTTCTGCCAAGGGGGAATCTTAAAAATCTAAGGGCCTTTCTTGGTCGTTTGTATCCCCATACGAAGCTGCTGCACACAGAATTTAAGTTCTTAAACCACTTGGTACCCACTTCTAATGGTATGGATCTGAACAGATTTAGTATCCTTGGTAGTATTCAACATTTTAATAATATTGCAACGCCCAATGACGGTAAGCATGAGATTATCCCTCCATTTCAGATCTGTAGCAATCTTATTTAATACCAAATCGTAGTTCTTTGAAGGATAATTTGTCTCATAGAAGCTGAGATTCTGACCCCAAGATAGGTGGCCACCAGAGTTTGTCTATCATCGTCTCACTACACACTATCATTGCAGATTGTCTGTGTTTTGCCACAGTTCAGCCGATACCCTGATACGATCACAAACTGCATTGCTTCCTTCTCGATCTCATTAATATCTACTTTTGGGTTAGTAGTTATTACTACGACATCATCTGCATAGGCCAATGCTGTAGTTGTGTAACTGGCATAAAATGGAGATTCTATCTTGACGTTTGATAATAGCGCCTGCAGGAGAGGCTCGAAATAGAGCGCAAATAAAAGAGGTGAGCAGGGGCATCTCTGTCGTGTGCCCTGTGATATTATAGTATGATTGGACTTCTGCCCCATTAATAGTTATCTGGCTCCGGGGTTCGCATAGAGAGTCTGTATAGATTGATAAATCTTAAGCCAAATCCCATTTTAACCAAGACTCTTCATAAGTAATCCTGGATACCCTATCGAAGTCTTTTTCCACGTCGAGCATGATCATTAGAGCAGAGTACTTTGATTATCTTCTACATCAAGAACAGCAATTGAGCGGCCGATGTGGTTAACTGTTCCTCTTCCAAGAACAAATCCATGCGGTCACAGGTGTACCTGTCTCACAATGATCCTGTTCAGACACATGGCCCTTATTTTAGAGTATATTTTGACAGTGCTATTGATGAAAGAAATGGGTCCGTATTACCCAGTACTATCGGAAGACTTGTCTATCTTCTTAAAAACCACTATGTTTGACCTAGACAGAAATTCCGGCGCTACCAGACTTTGCTTCACTGTAGAGAATAGCATAAACATCTTAGGAAGTATTAATGAACCAACGCATGAGTAAAACTCTGGGGGGATCCCATCTAAACACACAGCTTTACCATAAGGTGATTTTTTAACAGCTGCTGTAATTCTGATAAAAAAAGCAAACACAAGGAGATGATGGATGGAGTGCTGAAACATTTCAGACACTCACCCCCAGTCACAGATATGGGTTGAATCCATCATCGTTCTTTAGCTCACTTCGCCACCCCAGTTTAGACCCAGCCAGATGCAAATCAGTCTTGACCCTGTGCCTCATGGGAACAGTCCAGCCCGAACTGCCAGGCCAGGTCCTCCCTGGACCGGAAACAAGCATCATGGGACCGGTTTCGGGATAACACCCCTCATCAGCCAGGCTAGCTTGAATCCAGTGGCAAAGTGAGCAAGGGACCCACGTCTGGGCATACCCTGCCAACTTAGGGCAAACAAAGCAAACACAAGGAGATGATGGACGGAGTGCTGAAACATTTCAGACACTCACCCCAGTCACAGATCTGGGTTGAATCCATCATCATTCTTTAGCTCACTTCGCCACCCCAGTTTAGACCCAGCCATATGCAAATCAGTCTTGACCCTGTGCCTCATGGGAACAGTCCAGCCGGAACTGCCAGGCCAGGCCCTCCCTGGACCGGAAACAAGCATCCTGGGACCGGTTTCAGGGTAACACCCCTCATCAGCCAGGCTAGCTTGAATCCAGTGGCAAAGTGAGCCTGAACTGAGGTGGCGAAGTGAGCTAAAGAACGATGATGGATTCAACCCAGATCTGTGACTGGGGGTGAGTGTCTGAAAAGTTTCAGCACTCCGTCCATCATCTCCCTATGTTTGCTTTGTTCGCCCTAAGTTGGTCGGGTATGCCCAGATGTGGGTCCCTTGCTCACTTTGCCACTGGATTCAAGCTAGCCTGGCTGATGAGGGGTGTTACCTCGAAACCGGTCCCAGGATGCTTGTTTCCGGTTCAGGGAAGACCTGGCTTGGCAGTTTGGGCTGGACTGTTCCCATGAGGCACAGGGTCAAGACCGATTTGCATATAGCTGGGTCTGAACTGAGGTGGCGAAGTGAGCTAAAGAACGATGATGGATTCAACCCACATCTGTGACTGGGGGTGAGTGTCTGAAAGGTTTCAGCACTCCGTTCATCATCTCCTTGTGTTTGCTTTGTTCGCCCTAAGTTGGCAGGGTATGCCCAGACGTGGGTCCCTTGCTCACTTTGCCACTGGATTCAAGCTAGCCTGGCTGATAAGGGGTGTTATCCCAAAACCGGTCCCAGGATGCTTGTTCTGGGATCCATTGATTCATATGTTCTAGATACCCGAGATCTAGTAGCAAAGCGTGCTCAAAAGTCCACGCAGATCTAGAATTGTCAGCCCGATGAATATTCACGCCCAGCATCAAGGGGTTATGATCTAATGATATCTCAGGCTGTTTTAGAAGCCACGCACCTCTTAATTGGCTTGGCAATAGTAATATATAATCTAATCTTGTGTGTTTTGTATGAGCATATGAGTAAAAAGTGTACCCTGGGTCGGGTCTATTAAGTTCTGCTCAGACGTCAGAGAGACCATGCATTTTATTTAGTTCAGAAAGTGCGTTATACATTTTGGGTTTCCATCCCCTGTAGTAAGCATTAGGATTTACCTTCAGATTGCAGTTTAGATTGCTGCAGATTATCATTGGGGTCTGCCACTGTGCCAATTCGACAGTCAGTTGTTCGATCATTGAGGGATCGTCAGGTATAGGGCCATATATAGAACAGACAGTACATTAAGGTTCTGATTATGAGTCGGCCGGTAAATTCCGACCCATGCATAAACCCCTGTTTAAGCACGGGTCAGAATTATGCGTTTGGCTGTATTTAACGTATAATTATCAGATGCGTTAAATACCTCAGCTGTCATAAAATTTCGGCAGGTTAAACCTGCCGCACTTTAACAGTGGAAATTGTACAGTATTTACCGTACCATGCGGATTTTGATGCGTTAAACACCAAATTCCGCATGTTATTCCCCTTTGTGATAGGTGTTATTTATTGCCCAGTGATATAGTTATTTAGCATGTGCGATAAATAACTCCTAAATTGATTATCAAAGCCTTAGTCCTTGATAACTGCACCTCTGCTATTTACCACCTCCATGACTTATCTGAAACCTTTCGATTTACACTGCACACATATTTTTGCTTTACAAAAATGGCCACTCCTTTCACTCACGGGCTTCTGAAATGTCTTAAGGCATTGGCACTCACTCACTCACTCTCACACCATTTTAAAAATGAAACACTTTATTCTTTTGCAGCCTGATAAAAGGCTATATTAGCCAAACAGGGTTTATTCTTTTAAAAGAGAAACCAACTGCATTTTTAAAAAGTCTCTTTCATACAGAAATAGCACAAGACAAACAGAAAGGAAAAGAAGGACCGAAAGGAAAAGAAAGACAGTGTAGGCATAGAAGCTGCTTAAGCCACTGGCTGGAAGACTGGCTCTACAGCTGTAAGGAAAATCACAGTCTCTTAGTGTCCCATCATGAAGTGTCAGCGGTAGTTAGGGTAGTTCCTTTTTTCTGCTTCTGGTGATAAGATCCTGGAGCACCGAGTGCAGTGTTATTGTCTTTTGAAAACCTTTCAAACCCTTTCAACATCTATTTACTCAACATCTTTTGACTTTAGTTGTGTTTGCTGACAGGAGTTGTATTTTTTTCTCAAAATGCCTTCATTATTTTGTGAAATGTACTTCTTGTGATAGAAAAAGAGCTATGTCTGATCCACGTAACCTCTGCGTTGTATGCTTATCTTAAGATTGTTAGCCTTGCCAGAAAATGTCCAGGAGGACACTAAAGGACAGTCAGAAGTTCCTGCTCCAATGGCTGTAGAAAGATCAGCGCAGATGCCATGAGTCTACTTCACAAAGATCTGTATAACATGGAAAAGGGGTTCCTTCTACATTGAAGAGATATGCCCCTGTGGAAAAACGTCTCTCCTGTTTGATGTCGAGGAAAGATCAGTTGCAACCTGTTTGTCATCAACAACGGATTAGACTTTCAGACCTTTGACACTGAGACACCTCTCTCTAGTGAAACATCGTTCAACATCGAAGTGCCATCTGGCATCTATCAAAGCATCGGTCAGTATCTCGTTTACCATCGAAGAATGCATTGCCGTTGAAGCATCAGTCTGTATCAGTGACATCAGCTTTGAGCAGAAAGTCTCTTTCGGCTGTGAAAGGAAAACATCTGAAATGGAGAAGACTCCCTTAGACCTCCGACTTAGAGTACGCAAAGGCCCATTCACCGACCCCCAGAGTGACACCTTTGATGCATGTCTTGGCTAGTCCTCTTCGTCTCTATGTTTTTCTCCTTAATCCCCAACCTCATAACAGGTTGCTTTACCAATGGCCTTTACTCTGGCTACTCCTTAGATTCAACTTCATCCCATTACTCAACCATCATCTACACCTTCCCCTGTTGAACCTTATTAAAAGAATCCTCTGAAGCAATTACAATCTCCAGCCAGAAATCTCTCCACATCTTCGCATTAGCAAAATTGTAAGCATTCAAGATGGAGATCCTGAATACCTCAATCGGTGAGGACTGTTTTATCATCCTCTTCCTCCTCCATTAGAAGCTATTCTCCTACTTTAACGGAGTGCCCTCTATTCTGAATGTCACCAATCAATGACACAACCTTACATGAGTGATAAGAGGCAGCAAAATTACATCTTCCTGTGCCTCAGAGATGCAGTTGTTTCTGCCTCCTGCCTCTGCCAAGTTGGTTTCAGCTAGGCTTCTAAAGAAGTTCAAGAGTCCAAAACAAGAAACTATTTTTCTTTGAGCAGATCCTCAGCTAGATTCTGTTATTGTGTCAACATCCAGAAAATATCATGCCAGCGCACGATTATCTACTGTTCCACTGAATAAGGACACCTGTTATAACATCTTCTCCACTTTGCCAACTTAACATAGTCCTTTCTAAACTAATGGGTCCACTTCTTCAACCAGTGCATAAGGCACCAATGGTAATCTGACTTGGAAGCCTTAGTCCCTTGTGGCTTTCACCTCAGCCCACAGAATCAGTAAGATTCAAGCCTTAAACTACCATTAGCCTTACAATGTGTCCTTTACAAACAAATTGCTTATGAAGACTTATCTGAGTTTCCCAAAGTAGTGTCAGATGTTCTTGTAAGTCAGACCATTTCATTACCAACATTTTTTCAAAACTCATCTTCCGCTGTGGAGAGATCTCTTCACATTCTTGATGTTAAGAGTGTGGAAATTCTGCCTAAATAAGACTAAAAATCTTAGGCCGTCAGAGCATGTTTTTGTAAATTATGGGCCAGTTAGAACCGGTTTAGCCAAAACTAAGGGCCTGATTATGAGTTTGGCGGTGTGGGAGCAGAGCAGCCAAAACCTCACCGCCGGCCGCCTGCCAGATTACGAGTTTTCTCGTGGTCTGGCGGGTGGTCCTTTGGCTTTTCCACGGCGGTGCCTATTAAAAAGGCACTGCAATGGGAACGCCAAAGCCTGTTCCTGCACAGCATGGACTGTGCAGTCCATGCCATGCAGGAAAGGGGGTGCATGCAGACAGGGGGGCACACCGTGTGCCCCCTGCATGCATTCTCAGGCCATGAGGGAACAGGGGCCCTGTAGGGCCCCCTTAGTTTCCTCACCGCCACAGGTTTCATGGCGGGCTCACGCACCACCAGCATATGCCAGCTCTCAGACTACTGCACCACCGCCAGGGATCGCGGATCCCTTGTGGTTGCGGCGGTCCTATGGCGGGCCCCAACCACCACCGCACCTGCACCGCGAGTTTGGCGGTCCTATGGACCGCCAAACTTATAATTAGGCACTTGGTCTATTTATTGGTGGCTATTGTCTTGTATTTTACTCGGTTGACAAATGACTAATAAAAGCTCTTCCCTACAGGTGTCAGGCCCTCTCTGTTAGGACCAAAGGAGTTAAAATGGTTCTTCTGAGAAATGTCCCCCTATTTGAGATATTTAAAGATACCACTTGGAGGTTCCTCCATGCATTATTGTCTTTAATTAGACTCTACGGCTGATGCTGAAGCAGGGCAGGTTTAATTAACGAAGTTCATTGGATAACGTACATTAAGAAAGATTTGGACACTGGCATTTGATGGATGAAGACGCAGACATAAAAGACAAATTGGGCCATAAACCAACAATTGCTCATGGGTTAAATCTATTAAAAAAATATTTTAAAAGGTATAACGCTCTTTAAAAGGTATGTTGGGGTGACGCCACTACAAACAAGGGAAGGTGGGTAGGAGGTATATAGTGGCAACAACCCGTCAATTGATTTTATATCTCTAACCATTGAAAAACTTGTAAAAAAGGGAAACAAACACAAAAGCTTACACAGTGAAGGATGAGAATATAAAGGAAATTAAGACTTTTTCGAATCGCAATAGCATGTCCATAGTATATGTCATTGAACGTACAGGGTTTAAAACCCACTCAATCAATTCAGTGAGTTTAACTGAAACGAGTTGACTGTGCGAAGATGGTCAAACAATTAAAGTCTAAATATGTCATAAACTGCTTACCATATGGTTTGAACATGAAGAGTTATACATATATTTAGGATGAAAAAAACGAATAGATGAATATTCAAATGAACCAAGAGTAAGCCAGTTTGAATGATGACATTGCTAAATATTAGGACACAGAGTCCACTTGAGGTCAATTAGGCACAGGCCGTCATATCAATAATTGAAAAAGTTGAGATAATCAAGCCCACTAGAGGGAGAAGACCATTTGTATAGTTGACTTGAAATTGAGAATTTGAGATTGGGTTATATACAAAACAGATACGTGTTGCACACTGTAGCACTACTGAAATCCAGTGAGCTCCTCAAATCGATGAAAATACAAATAGGAACACTTGGACCAATCCCCTCGTGCCCCCATCTCCTGTGCCCGATTTTGCTTTCTGTTTCCCCTCGTGCCCCCAGCTCCTGTGCCCGATTTTGCCTTCTGTTTCCCCTCGTGCCCCCATTCTGTGTGTCCTTTTTGCCTTCTGTTTCCCCTCGTGCCCCCATTTTTTGTGCCCGCTTTTTGCCTTCTGTACCCCCGTTGCCTCTCTCCACTCCCGCCGCTGTGTCCCCTGCGGCCCCGCCCCCCTGACTGCCCATTCGCTGCCCCTGCCTCCCGCCTCCCAGCTGCTCCTCCCTCCCACCTCCCCATATATGGCGGCCGCTGCGCGGCTGCGCAGCGGATGTGGGCGCGCCTAAGGCAAGCCCGTCTGCGCCTGGACCGCGCCTGGACCACGCCTGGACCGCGCCCAGTGCCAGAACCCCTGGGCCGCGGGCCCCCCGCACCAGCCTCGAGGACCGACGCCGCTACAATGCCACCACACTCCACGCTCTCAACCCCGGACGGACACACAACTGCTTCAAGGCCGCCCCGAAACGCACTCATGGCCCCTTCACCTGCCGGAACTGCAGCTACACCAGCCTCAGAGCCACCGAAGCGCCCGCCAAGAAGGACCTCAACCACCTCCGATGCATCCTACTGAACACCCGCTCCGCACGCAAACACGCCGTCGAGCTCTGGGACCTGCTCGACACATCATCACCAGACGTCGCCTTCCTGACAGAGACCTGGATGAATGACTCCTCCGCACCCGACATCGCCATAGCCATCCCAGACGGCTATAAGATCACCCGCAGAGACCGCGTCAACGGAGTAGGAGGAGGAATCGCCATCGTCCACAAGAACTCCATCAGAGTCTCGACCAGCACCGACGACCTTCTCCGCACCGCCGAACACATGCACTTCCAGATCCACATGGACCCCAACACCACCCTTAGAGGCACCCTTGTCTACAGACTGGGCCCCGACCCCAGTTCAGCGACTCCATCGCCGACATCATCAGCACGCACGCCCTGACCTCTACCGACTACATCCTCCTCGGAGACCTGAACTTTCACCTGGAGAACAACAACGACAGCAACTCCACCACCCTGATCGACAACCTCGCCAACCTCGGACTGAGACAGCTCGTCACAACACCGACTCATTCCGCCGGCCACACGCTCGACCCCGTCTTCTCCTCAAGCTCCCACGTCTCCTTCAGCCACACCACGGAACTCCTCTGGACCGACCACCGCTGCATCCACTTCACCTTCCAGAAACCCACCACACACCACCGCACCCAACAGATCCCACGCCGCTGCTGGAGCAAAGTCACCGAAGACCAACTACGGGCAAACCTCGCTCTCAGCCCCCTCCGACCCATCCAACACCGACGACGCTGCCTGCAACCTCAGACGATGGATAGACGACTGTGCCAACACCCTCGCCCTGCTGAAAAAACTCACCTACAGCGACACCACCAAAAGAGCCAGCTGGTTCACCCCGGAACTCCTAGCTTCCAAGCGTACCTGCCGGAAACTAGAGAAGAAATGGCACAGTGATAAGACACCGGACAGCCACGCAGCCCACAAAGACGCCATCCGTAACCACCACCACCTCATCAGGTCCGCCAAGAGAATCTCCTTCAAAGACCGCCTCAACAACAACGCACACAACAGCAAGGAGCTCTTCAACATCGTGAAGGAACTCTCCAACCCCAGCTCCAACACCAACGACATCCCGCCGTCGCAAGCCCTGTGCGATTCCCTCGCCACCTTCTTCCACCGCAAGATCGCCGACATCCACGACAGCTTCAACACCCAGACAGCCCCATCTAAGATAGATACACCAGACCCGCCGCACACCATCGACCATGACCCCTTGCCAGCCTGGGCCAGCGTGAACATCGATGACACCATCAAGACCATGAGCACAATACACTCCGGCTCCCCGTCAGACCCTTTCCCGCACCACATCTTCAACAAAGCCAGCAGCTCCATCGCACCCCACCTGTGCAACGTTATCAATCTCTCCTTCGAGACCGCGACCTTCCCAGAGAGCTGGAAACACGCAGAGATCAACGCCCTACTCAAAAACCCAAGGCGGACCCGAGAGACCTCAAGAACTTCCGGCCCATCTCCCTGCTTCCGTTCCCAGCCAAGGTCATCGAGAAGATCGTCAACAAACAGCTAACCCGATACCTCGAAGAAAACAGCATCCTGGATCCATCCCAATCAGGGTTCCGCAGCAACCACAGCACTGAGACTGCCCTCATCGCCGCCACCGATGACATCAGGACCCTGCTGGACAACGGTGAGACCGCAGCCCTCATCCTGCTGGACCTCTCCGCCGCCTTCGACACTGTCTGCCACCGCACTCTACGCGCACGCCTCCACGACGCAGGGATCCGAGACAAGGCCCTGGAATGGACCACCTCCTTCCTCGACGGCAGAACCCAGAGAGTCCGCCTCCCACCTTTCCGATCCGAAGCCTCCGAGATCATCTGCGGCGTACCCCAGGGATCTTCCCTCAGCCCAACGCTGTTCAACATCTACATGGCCCCGCTCGCACGCATCGCCAGACAGCACGACCTCAACATTATCTCCTACGCCGACGACACTCAACTGATAGTCTCCCTCACCAAGGACCCCCTCGCCGCCAAATCCAATCTCCATGAAGGAATGAAGGCCGTCGCCGATTGGATGAAGATCAGCCGACTAAATCTGAACACGGACAAGACAGAGGTCCTCATCCTCGGCTCCAACTCCTCAGCCTGGGACGACTCCTGGTGGCCAACGACGCTGGGAGCAGCCCCGACACCCACCGACCACGCACGCAACCTGGGAGTCATCCTCGACTCAACGCTCTCCATGACCAAGCAAGTCAACGCAGTCTCCTCCTCCTGCTTCAACACCCTCCGCATGCTTCGCAAGATCTACAGGTGGATTCCGACAGATACAAGAAGAACAGTCACCCAGGCCCTCGTCAGTAGCAGACTCGACTATGGGAACGCCCTCTACGCGGGAGCCCCGGCCAAGCTCATCAAGCGACTGCAACGCATACAAAACGCCTCCGCACACCTGATCCTCGACGTACCACGCCACAGCCACATCACCCCCCACCTGAGGAACCTGCACTGGCTCCCCGTCAACAGGAGAATCTCCTTCAAACTCCTCATCCACGCACACAAGGCACTCCACAAGACTGGCCCAGCCTACCTCAACAGATGACTCTTCTTCTACGTCCCCAACCGCCAGCTCCGCTCCGCCGACCTCTCCCTCGCATTCGAAGAACAACCACCGGCGGCAGATCCTCTCACACCTAGCCGCCAAGACCTGGAACACCCTTCCACTAAGCCTACGACAGACCCAAGACCTGCTGACCTTCAGGAGGCTACTCAAGACCTGGCTGTTCGACCAGTAGCAGCACCCCCCCCCCTTTTTCTCCCCAGCGCCTTGAGACCCTCGCGGGTAAGTAGTGCGCTTTACAAATTCTGTGATTGATTGATTGATTGATTAAATGAGATTGACTCAGGCGAAACAATGCTATAATCATAACAAATGATAGCGTGCCCACTGGAGGGCGGTAATACACATTACCTCCTCCTCGGTCTTCATCACCACAGTCATTACTTGATGAGCGATAGCTCCTGCAGACAGACCTTTTAAAGCAAGCGTTAGCATGCTAATTTACCATCTTTCCAAGATGGACAACTTCCTTTTTCTCTAAGCATTTTAAAAAGAAAGCCTACCTTTTGCTCATCCTGTTTCTAGTTTATGTTCACAAGTAGATCTTCAAGCAACTATCAGGTAAGTTAAATGATATTTAAATGCCACCAATGAGGGTAGAGGTCTAGCTTTGCTAGATGCAATACCAAGTCTTGAGGTCCTGCAGTAGCTGACTCCAAAGCGGTATGTTTAAATCTGGTAGAATGAGCGGATTTATTTCTGTGACTTGAAGCCCTACTTTAGCAGTCTCAGAGCGGTCATTTGTGAGAAGTCTATCTGAGTGGACTCAGTGTGCTAGGAGAAAATGAAAAGCATCTTCGCGTGCCGTTTGTCTCTCGGGACCCAGAATATCCCCTGTGCAGACTCTCCTGACAGTCTCGTCTCCTGCGGGAGGGTGCAGCTTTATGAATATATCTCTGTAGTTGGTAGAAAAGGGAGGACGCAATTGTCATGTCAAGGGCCATTTTCTGGTAACTATAAAGATACAGGAAGTGCCGCTTTCTTGTGCACACTAGACAGTCTGTCAGTCCTGGGAAAGTGGACGAGTCATAAGTCAGCCTGCTTGTCCAACTACAGAAAGCTCAAGTCAGTACATCGCACTCTGACAGAATTTTCTACCCAGGTAGTGGGTCTTCCTTTACAAATCAGCACTGACAACAGAGTAGTAATGGGATACTTGAATCATCAAGGAGGGTGCAGGGCTCAAACCCTCAGCCTGTTAGCGCAAGAGGTTCCTGGGCAGAGTCCAGCCTGAGCTCTTTATGGACAGTTTACCTTCTGGGGAAAGAGAATAGGGCAGCAGATTACCTAAGAAGCGTGTTTCTTCTGATTAGCATATTATCATTAACAAAGACTGTGTTCCACAGTTTGCAGAGGAGGTTTGGGAGGTTCGCCTAAAGAAAGAATGACTTTCTCCCACTCTTCCGCACAATTATTCCTTGCCAAGAGCCATTGAGATTGGAAGCTATGTCTTTCAGGTGGGCGACAGAACTTCTCTATGCACTTCCTCCAATCCCTATGATTCCCAGAGTACTACAGAAGATCAAAGAGAACAAACTTCTAGTACTACTGATAGTCCCAAGCTGGCAGAGGCACCCTTTTATCCCATCTTGGGAGAGCTATGAATCCAGCCACATTAGGAGATTCCATTACATACTCACCCTCTGGTAGGTTCTCCCCTTCATCTAAACATGTTAGAGAGGATGCATTTTCAAGCCTGGCTCTTGATAGGCTGAATTTGTTGTCTAAGGTTTGCTTTTCTAAAGGGGTGAACTCCACCAAAGAGCTATATAAAGTACTGAACAGCTTCAGGAACCCCCGGGCATGTGCCTCTATAACCGTGGCCTCACAAGAGCTGTGCAATGGGATAGCTGACTTCTTTGAAAACAGAAATTGAGATATTTTAAAGTAATTTTCCTGTCATTTCGCCCTGCTTTAGAATGAGTTTGATTCTAATCTTCCACATCCTTTAGCTATGGGTAGCCTGTGTGACTTTGAACCTTGTTCAGAAGACCAGGTGTTGGATTTGTTTCTTCACGCCAAGTCCGGTTCTCTGCAGGACCTTTGCCCGCCCAAGACAACGGATAGCTTAGCGGTATGTCTGGTCCCATGGTCACAGACGTATTCAACCTTTCGCTTAATACTGCTAAAGTGCCTGGGGACTGGAAGGGTGCTTCTGTGTCTCCGATGCTGAAAAAGTCTACTGCTGATCCAACAGCTCTTTCCAACTATAGACCTATTTCGCTATTACCTATCATTGCGAAAACCTTAGAAAGGTTTATTAATAAACAACTCTCTGCCTTTCTTGAAGCTAACTGCATCCTGTTTAACATCTGTATGGCGCCATTAGCTTGAATCGTTAAAGCCTGCGGTGTAGAGATCGTGTCATATGCAGATAACACGTAGCTACTGTTTTCCTTTGGTCCTGATCCTGACATGGTGAAGAGTAAATTCACAAACTGCATGATGGAAGTCGCTGTCTGGTTGAGTAACAACTGTCTCCAATTGAACAGCGATAAGACAGAGATAATGCTTTTTGGTAAGGCTACCGACATATGGTCAGCTGATTGGTGGCCTGCACTATTAGTATGCCTCCTACACCGCGGCAGGTAGTAAAAAATCTGGGCATAAGGCTGGATTGATCTCTCTCCATGAAAGATCATGCCAGCTTCACCTGCTGCACATGTTTTGCTACTTTGAGGCTTTTAAAAAAAGCCCTGCCCTGGCTCCCCGACTCAGGTAGGAACACTCTGGTCCAGGCTCTTATCAACAGTCGCCTGGACTATGGGAACGCCTTGCTGATCTAAGTAAATGATACCCTGCTGTCACACTGCAGGTGGTCCAGATTACCACTGCACGATTAATCTGTAACCTTCCTTCGTGCTCGCCTTCTTCTCCGATCCTTAGAAAGCTTTGTTGGCTGCCTATTAGGAAGCGTGTCATCTTTAAACTTTGTTGTTTGACACACAAAGCCCTGTTTAAGGCGCGGCCAGCTTATCTGTCGTCCCTCTTAAATCCTTATCTTGATTCTGGAAGTCTGAGATCATCGGACAAGGCGTTTTTGGTGATTCCTCGCATCTGCACCTCAAGCTATGGCGGCAGATTGTTCTCCTACACTACCCCCTACCATTGGAATAAAGTTCCTTCAGGCCTTCGCACCTGCCCTGACTGCACTTCCTTCAAGAAGGGGCTTAAAACTTGGCTATTTTAGATTTTCTCCTTCTCTTCTTGTGCGGCACAGCGCTGAGATGCTCCTTCGGGAGTGATTTGCGCGCGATACCAAGTGATCAAATAAATAAAATAATAATTAGCAATCTAGACGTCCTTCTAACCTTAGAGCCTATTCGATGCATTGGTCAAACTTTGAAAAATGGTGCAGGTATAAGGGCTTTGACTCTGTATCAATGGTTTCCATAAGCGTTCCAGATTTTTTGCCAGATGGTTTTGCCTGGGGTTAGCTATTTCTACACTCCGTACACAATTGGCAGAGCTAAGAACTTTTAAGACCCCTCCCCTTGATCAGCTACATCCTCTGGTATCAAGGCTGATGAAAGGTTTTGTCCTTAAGTGACCTAATCTTCTTTGTCCATCACTCAGGACTGACTTAAAATTCTTTACTCTAAAGGTGGTGTTCTTAGTGGCCGTATCCTTGGTCAGAAGGAAAGGTGAATTTGGTCATTTTTAAATCAGAACCATTTAGGAAAGTTTTACCAAACACAGTGGTTTTGAGGCTTAGCCCTAAGTTTGTCCCAAAGATTCTGTTCTTTTTTTCATTGTTCTTGAGAGGTGGTACTACCAGTTGTAGCTCATGATCCTCAATCAGAGTAAGACTCTTTTCTACAACTCTCTTGGTCTTCCTGGAGATAACAGAGGAGGTCAAAAAGGCAAAGATCTATGTGTGACTTTTGGTCCAGTAAGAAATGGATTACAACTTTTCAATTCTTCCCCGAGGAGATGGATAAAGCAAACAATTTTGTTGGCATATGATTCTCGGGGTAAAGAAGTGGTTAACCAGATCCAGGGTAGATCAACAAGGAGCAGATTGACATCTTGGACATCATTTAAAGGGGTGTCAATTGAGGAGATTTGTAATGCGGCCACATGGTCATCGCCTCATACATTTATGGACCACTATAGATTGGAACTGGGGGGCTGTGGTTCCACATCTTTTGTTTCCTCATTCTTGAATGCAAGTTCAGACAGTTTAATATGTGAGGTAACAACAATTGCATTCTATACATTATTAAGGGCCAGATGTATGACCCTTTTTGTGCTCGCAAACGGGAGATCCGCCCGTTTGCGACCGCAAAAAAGGGTAATGGCATGTACAAACGCTATTTTGCAATTCACTGACTTGCAAAATAGCGTTTGCGACTCTCGCTATTAGGAAGGGGCGTTCCTTCCTAATAGCGAGACTCACTGCCATGTACTATTGTTTTGCGACCGCATTTGCAGCCACAAAACACTCGCAGTTTACCACCTACTTCAAGTAGGTGGTAAACCACTCGCGAACGGGAAGGGGTCCCCAGAGGACCACTTCCCCTTTGTGAGTGTGTGAGAAAATATTATTTAAGAGCAGGCAGTGGTCCCAGGGACCACTGCCTGCCCTTAAAAACATGAAACTGAAAAGTTTCATTTTTCTTTTTAAAATGCATCCCGTTTTCCTTTAAGGAAAACGGACTGCATTTAAAAAAAAATAAACTGCTTTATTTAAAAAGCAGTCCCAGACATGGTGGTCTGCTGACCCCAGCAGGCCACCATCCCTGGGAGTGCTAGCCATTCCCAATGGGGTCGCAAATTGTGCTTGCCTCATGAATATTGATGAGGCATGCAATTTGCAACCCCATTGGGAATCGCTAACAGTGTCTGTGACATTGTTGTACATTGCATTTTGCGAGTCGCAAAGTGCGAGTCGCAAAGCAACGCAATTTGCGAGTCGCAAAATGCAAGCGTCGTACATCTTGCCCTAAATCTTTACTGTTTGCATCCTCATGTCACAAGTCTGTGATTCTGTTATGATTGTGAAGCCAACCTAGGCTTTGGTATCAGCTCATCAGGTAGTCTTCAGCAAGGAAGACAAATGAGGATGTAATGCCCCGGTTACTTACCAGTAATCTTCATTATTGTGAGTTCAAGTCTTCCTCGCCTCAGCCTAGTTTCCCATCCCTCCCACCCCAGGGGGAGTAACGCTTCAGACATTAATTGAGGCTTGGAACTAGAAACACTATGTGCAAGAGGGGGACTACCTTTTTTTGTTGATTAGAGGAATAGGAAGTCACCCATCTTAACTAGCATGTTAACTTTTGCTTTAGAAGGTCTGTCCACAGGAGCTATTGATCATCAAGTAATGAGTGTGGTGAGGAAGACTTGGACAAAGAGTAATGAAGATTGCCGGTAAGTAACTGGGGCAATATTCAGTGGTCGTTATAATTTTTATATAGTAAACAATGACATCTGATAGAGACTTCTAGCTGCAGATTCCTTACCTTTGAATTTCCCAGGTGTCAGGCTGGATCCGGAAACTTTGGTGTTTGAATAGGAGTCATGTGCAAAGAACTGAAAAACAATTTGAGGAAGATTGATATATTCCCAAAAGAACAGTGATGTAGTCAAAATTCAGAAGAAAAATAATTGTTTTAACCAAATAGAACTACCATATTGGCAATGCACTTGGGCAATATTTCAGGAGAATACAAATAAGCTGCCTTCTAGAACAATCAAAAGTTAGAAATTGAAAAAGGACTAATATCCACGAGAATAGGTTTTCTCTGTGTAGTACAAAGGTGCCATCAGACCCCACACGAAAGCGGAGATATTGTTTGTTTATAAATTCAAAGATGCTAATGATTTAAAACTAAGATTTAGGAAAAGCTTATTTCCCTTTTGGACCAAGAGCGTATTTCATTGTGTGTTGACTGCTGTATAGCCACATGAATTTCGGAAGTCATAGTTTTCTTATGATGGTTGGGATATGTTTTTGGAAATGGTTGGCCATGATTTTTTGGCTTAACGCATTTGCCTCCTTTTCTTCCTTCCAGGTTCGCAGCACGATACAGCAAAGAAAGTAACAACTCTCCCACGATATGAAGGAAAATGGAGACTTCCGGCTGACTCAGTGGCTGAGAGAACTGTGAAACCTCACTCCTGGAATCCACTAGCAGCAGAAGCTCCCTCCCCAATGACTTCAGAGAGCTCGGTTCTGCATGGGCCTTCATCTCCCCCCCAAGGTCCATTCCTGGTAACCGATCAGATGGGATCCAGTTTAGGCAACTATTTAAACCAGGTTCCGAGTGGATCCATCGTCTGGTCTACGGACACTCCACAGTCGGATCCGTCCCTCTCATGGGCCAATTCTCAGCTCCAGACAGTTGTGACAGGATCGGCGACATGGACAAATGCCAACCACTACCCAGCCCAGTGGCCCAGTTCTGTCCTTTTACCGGGGGCGGCTGGGCATGCAGTGTGGGCTAGCACCTACCCTGCATCTACAAACCCTTTCCTGTCGTGGGCATCAGCTCCCCCAATGCTGGGATCCAATGTGCCTGTGTTGTGGGCCCCACAGCCTGCCCCAGCAGTTTGGTCAGCTCCATCTCTAGTTGTAGATGTGGGTGCGAGCATTCCATTCGCTAGTCTCTCCCTGAACCACCCGACAGCTGGCACAGTGCAGGGGGTAGAACTGCCACAAACCATGGTAAGACCGTCCGGGTCTTTTTCCACGCCTTATTCATACAGAGCTCACCATGCCACCTTCAATGATGCTTCTGCCAATCCCAGGCTGGGGCCGGATGTTCCGCTCGGAAGCCTTGAGCAGTTTCTTGGCCCCAGCGATGCTGCCCAGCTGAGGACGACCCCTATGCTGCCCGCGCAACCAAAGCCTGCAACTATCCAAACCCAAGGTTAGTTTATATATCCATCTCTCCTTTACTCATCCCAAACCTCCTCCTACTGCTATGATCTTCAAATAAACACTTTCTAGACTCTTCCCTCTTCTATCCCTCCACTATCCTTTTCAATCCAACTAACAGACTCACATGTCCTCTGCTCAAATTAGTTTCATATTTTCCTATACTAATTTACCACTAATACTTTTGGGGTTCCAGAGTTGCATGCTACTCGCCGAAAAGCGCTTTGATACCTCGTCAGGGGTAGTAAGCGCTATATAAATACAATTACAATAATAGTTTATTCCTGTTTTATCGAAATACAGTGTGTTCGCAGATTCCCACCATCTCACCCTCCTATGAAGTGAGCATGAAAAACAGTTTTAATGTGTACTGGCTAGCACCTCCTATACTGAGAGAGACCGGCAAATGGAAAAATATGGAGTTTCCCTGATAGGCTGGCACCCGCGACATGCATTGCCAGCCACTTGCTAGATGCTGATGTGGCAGGGGACCAGTGGGGTCCTGGCTCTGCTAGCCATGCATAGCAGAAACAGGCGCGGACCTGCTATAAAGTTCCCTGATTTCCCCCACTGACCAGTTCGCCTGTGCTCATGTACACTTCTCACACTTAAGAGTGCCATTCTCACATACACTTTTCCACGTTTACTCAAATGTATTTGAATACAGGGCCTTCGGTTGAGTTTTTAGCCGCATCCTAACCCTCTTCCTTCTCTTTTCAGCTTTTTGGTAGCACGTTCCTGTTCTTCATCCAAGATCAAAGAGAAGCGCATTTTTTACTGACATTCAGCAGTTCTGCTTCGATCATTTTTCTGCCTTGAATTTTTCATAAGTTCAGTATGCTCCGAGCTTCCTTTTTCCGCCTCACTAAGATCCCAGGAGACTCCGCCAAGTCACCTGACTTATGTACTGTAGGAAAAGCATGTTTAAAAAGCCGGGATAACGTTTCTGCTGGTTCCAAAGACTCAACAACCTCGTTTGTGGCAACTTAAATCGTTCTTTTATTCTGGCTCACTATGCATAAAGATCACATGTAATTTGCCCAAATTTGGAAAAATCAATAAAAAAAACTAAAAATGTTTTCCCACAATAAGGGTTATTGGGACCAGTTATGTGCTAAACATTTTTGCAGTCACAAACATTACGAATTGGAGTTTGCAATCGCAAAAACAGTTTTGCACATGTACTAAACAGGTTTTAAGAGTGGTTACATTTTTACAGACTCTTAAAATGGGCTAAGAAAGCCGTAGCAGATTAATGTTTGGAAGGAGCAAGCCTATTCTCAAAATGTAAGGGACCCCCATTGTGTATGTTGGAAAAAGTTGAGGGGGAGTAGGCAGTGGACCAGGGTACTACTACTGTTGACTCTCAAGGAAACTACCCTTTTCCTTTAAGGAAAACGGGATAATTAAAAAAAAAAAAAAAAAAAAATCTTTATGTAGAGGCAATCACAGACAGGGTGGTCTGCTCACCCTTGCAGGCTACCATCCTTGTGATAGCTACCTAGCGGGGTGAGTTGCAGTTTGCAATCTACCTTATGACTATTAATGAAGTAGGTTGGATTGTGAACCCTTCTGATTCAGAATTTTGGGAACCGACCCACTGTTGCATAGATTGTTTTTCAAAAATCCACACTAGTCGCAGAAATACTGGTCGCACCTTGGAACTAGTTTTTGCGACTAGTGTATTAGTACATCTGGCTCTTTAGGGGTGGCATTTTAATAATTGTGATTTCCCTCATAGTCACTTGCTCAGTGACTTCAGCAGCAGAGTTTGGTGATGCCAGTTTAGGTTATTTGAGCAAGTTATGCATAGGAGTGGTTGTAATCATGGCTTAGAAGAGGGGCTTGAGGCTCTTCTTGTAAATGTAAGTATATTTCTCTACTTTCAGAATAATATATAAACTCTTTTATAGGTCCCCCTATTTGTGGGATCCAAGGTCAAACTTAATACAGAAAAAACATGTCTTTCTCCCCAGAAATGTATCCCTTTCTGAACCTCTCCTTTTTTGCTTTATTAAATCCTAACCAAAATAAAAAAATCTCCTAAGAACAACTTGACTGTTATGTCCCTTTTATCATTCTCTCATTTTTAACGGAAAAAGTAAGATAAGCACCATATAAGCACCAAACTGTCAGTGAACTCTAAGGGCCCTATTACGAGTCTGGAGGTCCGAGGACCGCCAGACTCGTGGTGGCGCATCCAGCCACCGCCAGTCTGACCGCCTGATTACGAGTTGGGCAATCGGACCACCATGGGACCACTGGCTCCTCCAGGGAATCACCATTCCCGGGCGTTGGAGCAGCGGTCAGAGGCCGCAATATGCTTGGCGGTACCGCCACGGTCCCAACAAGCATATCACCAGTTTGCTCTCTGCCAGGATTTTCATGGCGGTGGAAACCCTGGCGGAGAGGAAACAAAGGAGACCCTACAGGGCACCCTGTGCCTCATTCGCATGTGCATGCACACAGGGGGGGCATTATATATGCCCGCCCTGTGCGCATGCACATAGGTTCCTGCACAACATGGACTTTCGAGTCCCTGCCGTGCAGGAACCTTGTAGTGCGGTACCATTGCAGTGCCTTTTTAATGGCACTGACGCCTTTAAAAGAGGCACTGCCACGCCGCCTGCCTGCCAGACTACTTGTAAGTAGTAGTCTGGCGGGCGGGGCGACCTTCAGTGGAGCGTGGCGTGGTGGTTTGCACCGCTGCGCCACCGCTCCGCCGAACAGTTGTATTCGGCCCCTAAGTCTTTTAGCAGCAAACTTGCTTGTAGCCTCATAATATACTGAAGTCTTGTAAACCCCCCCCCCCCACTTACCACAAGGAAATTGTCCTACTTCTTTTTCGACCTAGGAATTCTAAATCCCATACTAAATTCCGGGGATGAGCTCAATCAGAGAGCCATCTACACCTTGCAAAAGAAGTAGATCTCCAAGGAGAGAGTGGAACCCGGTGAGGCCCCAAGATGGCCTAAGACCTTGCAAGACTGATAGGGATCACACTCCTCCCAGAAGATGCTGCTCCAAAAGTTCAAAATCAGATTGGATGCAATATTGTCCTCTCTCTTTGGACTCAGTGTATTTAAGAGTTTCTCTTAATGATGGCTTCCCTACTATTGAAGAAGCCATGGGCAGAGTGGCTTCCATGCTTCTCATCACTACTATGGCTCCTCAGGCTCAAAGGTGTCAAGCTTTGGCAAAAAATGTAGGTCAGCTGAGAATCCCCGAGTGTTCCTCAGATGCTGCTGTCCAGTTTTCTCCAGTCCCTTCCCCATCTGAAACGCATGATTCTATGACTGAGGCTAGCAGTTATCTGATGCTGTTCTGATTGAGTACCATGGGTCTTAGCAGTTCTAATAGGGCATAACTGTCTATGTGACCCCATTGCAACCTGCTCCTGACCTGAAAACCTGACAAAAGGTCAGTATTCCTGCTCTCCCTCCTTCCTAACTGATTTCCTGTGTGCGTAGGCATTATGGGAAACAGGTACCCAAAATAAAATTCTTATCACTTCAACAGAATTTTGAAATCTCTGTGCTTGGCCTCCCTTCTGCATGCATGAGCACCAGCCTATTGTTTATGCATCACCAACTGCTGACCTCAGTTCCAACTGCTGACCTCAGTTCCCGCTGCCTCTTACACAGAAAGCAGGGATTAATGCCAGGTTTTGAGTTAGCCAAAATAAAGCTCGAATCACTTAAAAAAATGAAATCTCTGTGCTTGGCCTCCCTCTGCATGCATGAGCACTGGCCTATTGTTTATGCATCACTAACTGCTGACCACAGTTCCATCTGTCTCCTATACAGAAAGCAGGGATTTGTGCCAGGTTTTGAGTTGCCAATCACAGAACCCAATGACAATCCTCCCCCTTCCCAAGTCCCTAACTCAAAAGGAGACTGTGGAAAACAGGAGTTATGAGACAGAGAGAAAAATAGTGTTCTCTGTTCTCCAGTATTGGATCTTTCATAGATTCACATGCTTGAATCATCCCCACCGTCGTAGTGGGAGTCCCACGGTATACATATAAAAGCAGTAGACAATACTACAATAGGCTACCATGCAATGAACAGTCACGGCAATAGCCTATCCATTTTCTTTTGTAAAAGAACCAAACTTAGGTAGCAGCCAATCTGGCGACGGCACCCTCTAGAACAATCCCAAGAGAGGCTAGGTTCCTCCGATTTTCTACCGCACGTTGTGTGAAAGGGAGTCTCCCTGAGCTCTGCTCAGCTTTCTCTTCAAAATTCCAGTTTTCAACTCGGTATGTTGGATTCTTCTAAGAAAAGTCTCTTCAGGTCGTGTGGATCTTGAGGTAAGAAGAGGCTGCATGCTGAAGATCCACATAAAAACTGCATCTACTGCCTTTACCCTCAACATAAGGTAAAAGACTGTAGGACTTTTTCTACAAAAACCCTCAAAGACAGAGAGGGTAGGTTACTGATTTGGCGTCAGAAACTAAAACATAAATCTGACGTCGTCTCTGAGGATGAGAAGAGCTCTACCTCACAGGCTTCTAAGGAAACATCCAAAAGGAGAGATAGACCACTTGAATCTCTTGAGGTTTCCAAGAAAAAGACTTCAAAAAAGTCTTGTCAGGAAGATACAGGCTCCTCACAAAAAGGAAAGCTTCCATTTCCTACTGAGGAAAAAAGCCATAAAAAGGAAAAGCACTCTTCAGAACATTTAATAAAAATTTCAGTCTCTAGAAAGCTTGTTTCACCGACGGCGTTCTCTTCTGGGTCACCATCGACACAAAAATCACCTTCTGGACATGGTCCTACCTCGCCGTCGGAAAAATGTACATCGTCGACGGCGCCTCCAGTTACGACGATGGCTTTAGCACCGCCGAGGACCTCATCGTCGATGGCAACTCGGATGACGATTACAACCTTCTCGTCGGCGTCCTCGTCGACGTCGGTGGTTCTGTCGACGACCTCGTCTATGACCGCGTCAACGACAAGATCATCTACGATACTGACGACGACTTTATCATCCGTCCCTGTCATGTCTTCGTCGACGACGCAGACTACGCTACCGTCGACGAAGTTGACAACGCTTTATCCCACGCCTGGTCGTAAGCGCCCATCGTCCTTACAACTTACGCCTATGTACCCGTCGACGACGTTCTCATCAACGACACCGTCGACCAGACATTTTTTGCAAAATCCAGCAATAGTTTCACCTTTGCCACCTTCAACCTTTTTAGAGGAATCTGATGACGATTGAATGTTTGGACCTGCTGATAGTCCTTCTCAGCTGCATGTAAAATATCAAGAGTAAGATGATGATGAATATGAGGGTTACTGCCAACAAGAATATCACCCTCCTCATGCAAAGATTCAATATATGGAGCAAGTTAATGAGCCTATGGTTCATCTTCCTGTGACTCTGGTACAGGACCTTCAAGATATACTGCATGATTACCGCACACGCTTTTCTTCAGCAGCTGTTCCTCTACCACCACAGCCACCACTGCCTACCTCTTCTCCACCACGTACCTCTGAACCTTTGCCTGCGACCTCCCCTGCGGGAGATACTATTTTACCGCAACAACATCAGGACACTTCTGATGAAGGAGAAATAGAGGACAGTCAACCTCAAAAAGATGGGCAAGTAGGGGATGAATGGGAGGACTATGTTATATCGACACCTGCTTCTCCTTCTCCTCAAACTGTAAAGTCTCCACCAGAAGATACTGGCGGCTTTCACGATCTAATAGAAAGAGCAGCTTCGCGTTTTCAACTGTCTTTAACAGTCAAGCAATCAGATTGCTTTCTCTACGATTATAAAGCTCTATCCAGAAAATCTGTCAGATCTATACCCATTGTAGATCACATCTGGGATGAAGGTGTAAAGGTAATAAGGACACCTGCCACAGTTATCCCGGTCTTGCCCAGGATCGACAAGAAGTATAAAGCACCTGATGATGCTCCAGCTTGTCTGGTAGGACATCCTAAGCCTGACTCCGTTATCTCACAAGCCGCCCAACGGAGATCAAGGAACCCTTTAGCGCCCATTACTGCACCGCCTGACAGAGAAGGAAGGCGCCTAGATAACATTGGCAAAAGATTCACAACCACCTCAGGTGCTACAGTTCGCGCCACTAACGCTCTGGCGATTCTTGCCAGATACGATCGCCAGATGTGGTTGGACATGGCTCATTTCATAATCTCCTTCCAGAGGATAAAAGGCTGGAAGCAAGAAAGATCCTGCTGAAAGGGGAAAGATCTGGATCTGAGATTATCGATGCTTCTATGGACATCGATTCCTTGGCCTTTCGTCAGCTCGCTGGAGCTGCTGTCCTCAGGCGCCAGGGTTGGCTGAAGGCAACAATGTTCCGCCCTGAGGTGCAAAGCAAAATTTGACATGCCTTTTGATGGTGAAACACTTTACGGCAAACATATTGATGACGCTTTGCAAGCCATCAAAACGGACATGGACACAGCTAAGGCCTTGGGAAAGCTCCAATATAGAAAGACCCCCTTTCGTGGAGCACGTGGCAGAGGAACCTATTCTTTTCGAGGAGGTTACCAGAGATACCAGCCTCAGACTTACACCTCTTTTCGACAGTCCTATCAGCAGCAACAGCAATACAGTGCACCACCACAAGCTGCTTATTCCAGACAATCTAGACGGAAGCAACAAGTTCAACCCAGGGATTCGGTCAGAAAGCAGTGACGACGACGCGCCACCTGCCGCTCTTCCCTTGTCTACTTCACTAAAGAAAATTCCCCTTTCTCATTGCCTACATAAATGGCAGAGAATAACAACAGCCAAATGGGTCCTGGATATAATAAAATATGGCCATACCCTAGAGTTTACCTCAACGCCACCTCCTCATCCGCCTCAAAAATCAATACCACCCCATCTTCAATTGCTAAAGAAGGAGGCTTTGCTAATGCTTCAAAAGGGAGCAATGGAATGTGTACCACGCTCTCAGAGAGGAAAAGGCTTCTACTCCTGTTTTTTCCTGATAAAGAAGAAAAAGTCGGGAGAATGGCGTCCCATTCTAGACCTCAGAAAACTCAACAAAATACCTGCTGAACAAATCCGTTCACAAGGTAACTCTCCGGGAGATATTACAGCTTCTGAACCATTCGGATTTCCTAGCAAGCCTGGACTTAGAAGACGAATATTTCCATATCCCTATCCATCCCAAGCATCGAAAAAAATGTAAGTTTCTCTGTGGCAGGCGCGCGTTATCAATTCAAGGTGCTTCCCTTCGGCCTTCGTTCAGCTCCTCGCGTTTTCACCAAGTGCCTAGCTCTCGTGGCAGTGTACCTAAGATTTAACAGGCCTACAGATCTTCTCCTATCTCAACAATTTGTTGGTGAAAGCTCCTTCTCTTCATCAAGCTTCAGAAGCCATCTCCTTCTGCCTACAGCTCTTCCGCTCTCTAGGGCTAGCAGTAAATCTTCAAAAATCTATTCTAGCTCCTTCTCATCCGATAACGTTTCTAGGAGCAACATTGGATACTCTCCAAAACAAGGCATTCTTATCAACAGAAAGACAGAACGCCATTCATCTCTGGCTCACAATCTCTACAAAAGAGAGTTCTCTTCTGTCATTCTCCTCAAATCCTTTCTCGGAATGATGTCTTCCGCCATCCTCATTGTACCTCATGCTCGCCTAAGGATGAGACCCTTTCAGGAGCAGTTGGGCATCCAATGGCTTCAAGTAACAGGATCATTCAACGACATAATTCGGATAACACTGATCATGAAAGATGCACTTCTTTGGTGGCAGTCTTGCCAGCAATCTCTCTCTGGGACTGTCATTCCTTTCTCCTCTTCCAGAGTTTGTTCTGACCACAGATGCATCTTTGGAAGGATAGGGAGCGCATCTACAAGACCTCCAAATAAGCGGCAAATGGAGTCTCTCTCTCTCCAAAATGCATATCAATTTTCTGGAACTAAGGGCGATTTTTCTAGCCCTCCAGTCATTTCTTTCAAGAAGAAGAGCATCCTCAGTCCTCATCCGAACAGACAATACCACCTGCATGCATTATCTAAACCAGCAGGGAGGAACAAGATCTCCAATCCTATCCTTGGAAGCTCAAAGGATCTGGGAATGGACACTGCAACATCACATAGCGATCAAGGCGGAGCATCTCCCAGGAGTAAAGAACAACTTGGCAGACACCTTGAGCAGGTTAAGTCAAACAAATCACAAGTGGGAACTCAATCAACTGATTCTCGATCACATTTTCCAGAAATGGGGAACACCCAACTTGGACCTATTAGCGTCTCAAGGAAACCAGGAATGCTGGTTCTTCGCCAGCAGGGAACCGCAGATAGGGTCATGGGGGAATGCGTTTTCGATAAGATGGTCAGGAATCTTTGCATACGCTTTTCCCCCATACCCCCTCATCTCCAGAGTACTGATGAAAATGAAAGAGGAACAGTGCCAACTCATCCTCATTGCTCTGCGTTGTCCCCGCCAGCACTGGTTCACGGAGCTACTCCTGCTGTCACAGTCCAAGCCTTATCGCCTGCCAGTGTCACCCTCTCTCCTAATGATGAACAAAGGACAGATCCTGCATCTTCACCCAGCTTCTCTGCAATTGCATGCTTGGAACCTGAATTCAAAGATTTAGTCATCCCTGAAGACTGTAGAGACATATATCATCCAGAGCTAGAGCTGAGTCTACTACTAAAACGTACAGACTAAAATGGAAACGTTTTTGTTCTTGGTGCCTTCGGAATGACATCCACCCTCTTCTCTCCTCTCCAGAACAAATCTTGCCTTATCTCTGGCAAAATCAGATCTGGCGTATGCTTCAGTGAGGGTCCACCTCGCGGCACTATCCTGATACAGACGCACGTCCGACGCCTTTTCTCTCTGCTCTTCTCGCATCATCAAGCAGTTCATGAAGGGATTATTCAGGACTTTCCCCCCCCATTAGGCCTCCTCCACCAGAATGGCGCCTTAATGTGGTCCTGTCTCAATTAATGAAACCACAATTTGAGCCAATTCACAAAATTGAGCTCAAGTTTCTCACATGGAAAGTGGCTTTGCTTCTCGTGCTTACATCTGCTAGGAGAGTAAGTGAAATTCAAGCCTTCACCATTAATGAGCCTTACCTACGCTTCACAGAGGACTATGTTATGTTAAGAACAAACCCTAAGTTCATACCAAAGGTTCCATCTCAGTTTCACCTTAATGAGCCTGTTATTCTGCGCACTTTTTTCCCCCATCCTTCTTCACTGGCGGGGAAATCTCTCCACTCATTGGATGTCAAACGATGTCTTAAGTTTTACTTGCAAAGAACAAAGCAGCTGCGCAGAACAGATCAACTGCTAGTATCTTTGTGCCTTTAAGACTGGGTTCTACTGTTACAAAAAGAACGATTGCACGATGGGTTGCTGCTACTATTCAACTCTGTCATAATAAGGCGGGTAAACCACTTACAATCAAGGCCAGGGAGCATTCTACAAGAGCAGTTTCGCTGGTGTTCCACTCGACAAGATTTGCTGTGCCGCTACATGGAAGAGTGTTCATACTTTCACGCGCCATTATTGCCTGGATATGGCAACTTATAGCGAAGCCACAGTGGGAAAGGCAGTCCTACGTCATCTATTTCAATAAGGTAAGCCTCTATTATTAGAGGTGTTTTTTACTTTGCATTGTGGGATGTACACATATTCATATCTATATTTATTTATATATATATATATATATATATATATATATATATATATATATATAGTTGGTACTTTACTACATGATATCTTATATATGTTTTAGTATTTGCATGTATATTGTTACCCACCATCCTCTAAGGGTAGAAATGTATATATATTAAAGTACTTCTATACATGTATACCTATGCAACTGCTAGCTATACTGATTCAAGCATGTGAATCTATGAAAGATCCATTACTGGAGAAGAAAATGAGTTACTCACCTGTAACTACGGTTCTCCAGTATTGGCATCTTTCATAGATTCACATGCGACCCACCCTACTCCCCTGAGAGGCTTCCATTATTCATCAAGGTTTACAGTTTCACACTTGGGCTTGAAAATCTGAGAAACCTAGCCTCTCTTGGGATTGTTCTAGAGGGTGCCTTCGCCTGATTGGCTGCTACTTAAGTTTGGTTCTTTTTTACAAAAGAAAATGGGTAGGCTATTGCAGTGACTGTTCATTGCATGGTAGCCTATTGTAGTATTACCTACTGCTTTTATATGTATACCGTGGGACTCCTACTACGACGACGGGGATGATTCAAGCATGTGAATCTATGAAAGATACCAATACTGGAGAACCGTAGTTACAGGTAAGTAACTCATTTTCATACTGGTGATATCACAGGTGTTGCCAGTGGCGTAGCTAGACCTTTAGCCGTCCTTGGCCGCAGGTAGGGGGGGGGGTGCTGGCGATCCCTGCATTTGCCACCCCGCGATGGTCATAAAACTTGTGCCTCTAGGGGCGGACCGCACCCCCCCTTGCTACGCCACTGGATGTCGCTATCATGCAGTGGATGACTTCACTTCAGTGGAATGCAGGCCTTCACACTAAATGATGTTCAGCAGATTACTAATGGTAGCAGTGTTTTGAAGAAACATTAATAAGACTATTTAAATGCCACTTGACTGTCTTGGAATGATGCTGGCAGCTGACAAATGCAAAAAATAGCAGGAGCCTTTCCAGCATCCAAGGGCTTGTGTGGAAAGTAATTAACAAGGAACTAGGAAAATGGAAATCTAGGAAACGGATAAGGAGAAGAAAACAAAGGTGCAGAGTACGGAAGCTGGGTGTGAACTGTAATGAGTGTGGAACACTAATGCAACGAGGCAACACATTGCCAGGCAAGGAGCACATGGTGAGATAGCCTTTTATGCTGCAGCTACCTAAAATATCTTGAAAGTGTATAGTTTAATCTTGAGGTTGATCTTCGCCCAGTGGAGGTAGTAGTCCATATTATGGTAGGTTTGGTTATCTTTCATCTCCCTGTCTTTCAGACTGGATATCCAGCCTCTGCCTGCGGAAACCCCTCAGAGGCTGAATAGGTAAAATATCTTCATCTACTTCTCCATTCAGGGATCTCTCTTCAGTTTCAACTACTTCATTCTTTATTCTCCTCTTAATATGCCTACATCACTGACATGTTTCCATCAAGGTTGTTACCCATCAACAGCATTACTGCATTATAGGATGTTCTTCTGAGAGGACAGCAAAATAGAATATTCCAATAGAATTTTCACAGACTTCCGCTCTTTAGTACTGGAGACACTGCAACCTTCCTTAGCACCTAGACCTCTTACCTTTGAAGTCTGGTCTTGCAGAGCTGGTAGAAGACAAGTTTCTGTCTCCTGCTGCAGCAAAAACACAACTCTAGGACTGCTAAAAAAAATATAGATCACCAAAGCAGGACCCAATTTCACTTCGGCTGGAGCCCAAGTCTCATTTGGTAGTAGTATTAGCTGTCAGAAAGATGATGTTTCTGCACCTCAGACGTCTGTTTCTCCTGATAGAGAGAGCAAACACAAAGATGCTGCAGAAAAAAAGTTCTCTGGCATGGTGGTTACAGCCTTTAAAATAGCCTCTGCTATTTTAAATTCTGTAAAAAATCAAATTAACTGAGTATAGAACATAGGCAAGACTTTTTGAAAGTTGTACATGAAAGGTTATTAGCCCCCACCCATGCCTTCATTGCTCCATTGGTTCAGTGGACTTGGCCATCTCCAAATTGTGCTATGGTATCACTCTGAGGTGATCCTCCTGGTTACACCTATGGCCTAATATTATGTCAAAAATATTGCAATATAAAAACATCACAGCAAAAATATTGTGGTCCTAATTATCAACTTAACTTAGATATAAGATGTAAAGTACAAAACTATTGTCTACAAAATATTGTGGTCATAAATATAGATATTAAATAGGTAAGTATATATATCCAAAAGTGAAATTATAATATCTTGTAAAATATAAAATATATAATGTACATACCTTACATATATACATAATAGAAAAATGTAAAAATAAATGTCATTTTAAAATATATAATACATCAAAAAATGTAACTAATTATATCTAAACATTTATAATAAAAATGAATATAAATTAAAAGTATACAATGTAATTATTAAATCGGTAAATTAAATCTAAAAAAGTACATATCTAAAATTCATGTCTCAAAAAAATTACAAAATAAACATAATATTGCAATAAAAATGTACTGCAAAATAAAATTACAAAAAATATGAAATAGAAAAAATAATTGAAAGAAAAACATAACCAAAATTAAAAAATACTGATACAGAACAAATGAAAATGAATTAAAATTAATTCATCTCTAACAAAAATGGAAAAATATTTACAATTCTACATCCAAATAAACGTAAAAAATGTGAAATCATTGTCAAACAAACAAATTCCATGAAAATGAAAATTAAAACAAAATAAAAGTAACAATCCAACTTCAACATAAAAACGTAAATAAATGTCAACATTTGGAGAGTGAACATTTACTCTTGCCAGGCCAACATGAGCAATATTAGGAAAAGTGTTGGAGTTTGGAGGGGTCAGATTTACTATTCTAATTCCAACCTAAGCAACAGTAGGAAAAGTGCTGGATGTTGCAGGAGTTAGATTTTAGTATTTCCACTGAAACCTAAGCAACAATAGTGTTGTCAAAAATATATAATAATTAATATAAACTAATAGAATATATTTAAAAATTGATAACAGAAAAATATCCTTAAAATATTTATTAAACTGAAAAATTAAATTACACAAAACAATAAAAAACTACTAAAAATGTATAATCAACAATAACATATTGGTAACTTATAGTTTGCAAAATCGTAAAACTTTACAAAATAATGAAAGTTCGGCATTACATGCAACTATACAAATAAAACAATATTAAACACTTAAAAACACAATATTGTTTGCTACAATTTTCAATCCTACAATAATCTTGTATTCACAGTATTTTTGGATGATATTTGTGTCAGATGATATTTTTACCCAGTATTAATATTGTGCACTCTTTGGCCCCAATAGTCACAACGAGATCCACTGCAGAAGAAATGAAGTTGAAACCCTCGAAGCGGTAGGCTTTGAGCAGAAAAGAGATTAAAAAATAACGATATAATCCCTGTGACTGCCATTTCCACGTACGGCAGATGGTTTGATCCCGTTATTAGTTGTACCAGCCCCAGCCTCAAGGACAACAACACCCCCTATACCTAAGGAGATCCTCCATGGACTGATGACAGCAACAACAACATTCTGCCTCCTCAGAAAGAATGCAGTCTCATTTCAAAAAATGGTTGCACCACTTCCTCCCCTCTGAGCACCACTGCGGTGACGGGGAGTGTATCAAACGATGTAGAAGAGTGGCAATATATTATCACTGACAAGTGGTTTTTGCAGTATTCTAAAATGGATATACTCTCCAATTCAAGTCCCTTCTGCAGTCAGTTCAGTTCAGAAAAGCTTTATTCGGTTATAAAAAAACAACCATAAAAGCGAATGTACATACACATTTATATAATGACATCCATTTTCTAAAGGAAGTTTACATTAATATAATTCAAAAATACAAAAAAATTTAATTCCATTAAAATACTTTAAAAAACCATGCTTTTCCGTACATAAATTGACTTTAAAATGAACATTGCTACAGAAAAACAAATATCCGGCTCTTTAAGTGTAAACATTAAACTCATAGCTGCATTAAAAGTTGTAACATTATATTTCTTGAACAATGGTTTTAAATATACAAATCTAAAATTAGAATACAATTCACAAAAAGTAGAAAGTGCGGAGTGCTTTGCTTTGTGCGATTGTCACACGGGCATGGAGTGGCTGGGTACTGTTTCATTTCTGGAAATGCCACTAAATGGTGTACAAGGCCCAGTCTCATCCTTGTCAATACAAATCGATGGGACGATCTTGTTACTAATGTCAAATAACTTTGATACCCAAAGGTGTCTATATGCAGTTGGTATTGCTGGTAGGTGGATTGTAACTCCACTTGTCTCAACCTATCCTCCTTTCTTTGTGCCAAAAATATATACCTCATCTCTTGTTTGGAAAAATCTAAGACCTCCATTGGGTTATCCAGGGTTCTTATCTTAAATAGTTCACTAGTGGTGTTTACTATATATTTTATCCAAGGGATCTTGAGACAGTTATCCAATCGCATACAGTCCTTGATTATTATTTGTGTAAACAGGGTTTCTTCTTTCGCCCAGATTGACCTCCAAAACAAAAAGAGGTCTTAATGCAATCAGATCTGTCAAATATTCAATTCCTGTTTCCCGATGAACCAACTCTGTAGACGCTGATTTAGGGAGGCATAATAATTTTTTAAGAAGATATTTTCCTCTGTTTTTAAATCTGGACAAGGGTAATTACCCCATAGTCCTGCTCCATATAATGCAATGGAGGCACATCGAGCTTTATAAATATCAATCATATCTTTAATGCGTCGGTCTCCCAATTTGGCAGCAAATCTAAAAACCCCATATATACTTTTGGTCATTTTCATTTGTACATTAGTTATTTCAGATGACCACTTACCATTAGCAGAAAAGGTTATCCCTAGGTAACAAAAGGTATCAACTTGTTCCACTCTTGTTTCCTCTATAAAAATTGTTTTATTTTATTAGGTTTTTCCCCACAGACCATAATATATGTTTTGGCTTTATTTATTAACATCTTTCTCCCCTTAATAAAATCAGTAAACCCATTCAGTAATCGTTGTAGGCCTAGCGGGGTCCGAGATAGGAGCACCGCATCGTCTGCATAAAGCAGTACTGGTATATTCTGTCTATCTACTTGTGGAGCATCCGCCGGTATTAGTTTAAGGATTGCGTCTACTTCATTAATAAATAAAATAAAAAGTAATGGCGCTAAGACACAGCCTTGGCGGATCCCGCGTTTGACCTTAAAATTCGGGGTACAAGCACCCTGATGACCATACCGAACTCTACTTGATAATTTTTCATACAGTCTAGCAAGAAAGTAGATAATAGACTCCGGGGCCCCTAGGTTGAGTAAAACTGGCCATAACAAAGTATGATCCACAAGGTCAAAAGCGCTGCTCAAATCAGCAAAACATAAGTAAAGTCCCCTTGTTTTGCTCGTGTATATTTTCCAATTAAAAGTTCCAAATTAAGACACTGTTCCAACGTACTCCAGCCCCTTTCTAAAACCATACTGTGATTTAGCTAAAATATCGTTTTCCTGACCCATTCGTCCAATCTTACCAGAAGAACCCTACTCATAACCTTCACTGAAGAATCCAGTAGGGAGATCGGTCGGTAATTTCTAGCATCCGATTTGTCTCCTTTTTTGTAAACTGGAATTATAACGGATTGACCCCACGACCTCGGGGGGCCTTCTGTTACTGCTGCATTAAAAACTCTCGTGAGTATCGGACCCCATAATTTTGGTACTGATTTATAAACATCTATGGGTACCCCATCCGGGCCTGGTGCTTTGCCCCCTTTACTTCCTCTAATGCCTAACTCTACCTCGCTAAGTGTGATATTTAGCGGGATAGTAGGCCATTTTGCATAATCTGTGGGCCCGTCTAGCGGTTCATTACATGGATTAAAAATATTAGAAAAGTGTGTCACCCATTCTTCACAATTTACAAGGCAAAAAGTTTCTGGGTACGAATCATCTTTCAGGAACGTTGAATTAACAGTATCCCAAAATAACTTATTGTTGGATGTCGCAGCTGCCATAGAAAGGTTCCCCCAGGCTTCCTCTTGTAATTCCTTCCTCCTTAATTTTAATGCTATTTTATAGTCCAATCTTAAATTCTTCACTAACACTTTGTCCCTTGGTCTATTAGTGAGTGCTACTTTTAGCATATTCAGTGAGTTAGTACAAGAATGGTTAAACCAGCCCATCTTCTGCTTTTGTGTCCCCTTTACCTGGATGGTAAAACACTTGTCAATAAAAACATTAATTCTACAAAAATTAGTTAACATCAATGTTGGTTCCACCTCAACTGCAAGACTATCGAATATCTCCTTATCACATCCTAGGATAATCTTTTTTAAAATAGTGTTAGAATTCGAACCTTTCCATCTAATCCTTATACCATTAGGTCTACACAATGCAATATTATCAACAGCAGTTTGATCGGTTACAATTTTTTACCCCACACATTCAAAAACATTGTGATACAATTATGATCACTAAGTAAAAGTTCAACTATAGAGGGAGTAGAACATAAGTGTAGAATATTTGCCGATACTAAGATGTGGTCAATAGTAGTGTTAGCATTTCTTCCAATAAAAGTAGGTATCCTATCTCCATTCTCATTTTGCCCACTCTGCATCACTTCAAGGTCATACTTCACCATGACCTGGTTTAGGGTGGTACCATAAATGTTGTGAGGAAGTGTAAAAGATCATCCCCTACATCATTCCTATACCCACAGACTTTTGTCATAGACTGAGCGCAGGTTGAAATATTAAAATCCCCAAGCCATAGAATAGCAAAATTAACATTTACAGTTGTGACCAGCTTCTCTATTTCTTTTTCTACGTCAGTAATTACAATGTGTCGTGATGAGTCAAATAAATTATTATAAAAATTAATCAATAAAACATCCCGATCATCATTGTAGTTCAACCATAATAGCTGGGAATAAGAATCCACATTAATAACCTTTTTTACTACTACCGGTAATTTGTTTGACAGAAGTATTAACAATCCACCTTTTGCTCTTCCGGCCATTGAGGGTTTAGCCAATAAGTTATAAGAAGTGAACCCTTCAATGTAAATGGGGGCAGTACTCCAAGTTTCTTGAAGGCAGAGAATGTCAAGTTTGCTAACAAAATCCGACCAACCCAGTGTATACAACTTATTTCCCAAACCAGCTATGTTCCATGTGGCAATTGTATAACCCCTCTCTGTTGGGTTCTCCCCGCCATTAGTGGATCGTTCATTTATATACATATCAGAGTCGCCCTCAGTATTAATTAGATTTGAGGGTAACAAGTTTATAGCTGATTCCATAAAATGCCCTTTATTTTCATCTGGGAGGATCCCTTGTGTAGCTACATTTTCTGTATATATTGTACAACACTCATGCAATCCAATACCCTCAAGGCACGCCATTGACATAGTTAAATTAGATGTTGAGGGTGTTAACTCACTTTCTAATTTGGATCCTACCCCCATTGGGTCCTTTCCTTGCTGACCCTTCTGTCTTTCCTCCCCACACCACCTCATCCCTATTGTTTGTCAATCATTAGCATCCAGGGAGCTAAGTGGTAAAAATCTGTTAAAAGTGGGTAAAGCCCACTGTGAATATGCCGGCCTTGCTGGATATACTTTCCAGTGCTCCTCATCTCTTACTCTAATATATGCCGGACTTAAGTGGCTATAAAAAAAACCTAATGGTAGCAGCGATATACCAGGATCGTTGAGGTTGTTAGGGACCCCTCTCTCTAAGGAAGTCCTAGCCCAATCCGGTTTTCTAAAATTAATAATAATAGTCTCCCTGTAATAACTTTCTTTGGGATCCAATCCAATTTACCCGCCGGGTTAGGAGAATCTGTTCCGCTTTTTCCACGGGGTACCCACAGTGCTTACCTAACCAATTAATCACTTTATTTTTTAAAGCTTGGTCCGTCTCTTTTTGGCCTAGCTCTAGTTGAGGTACCTTTACCATAACTGCAACATATGGGCAACACTCTGGAGGTAGATTAATAGGTATTTCTGATCTTCCACTTCTTTCCCTATTCCCTTTTAGTTCTTCTGGGGTCTTAATCTGCTCTACTCCATCTAATCTTTCTCCTCTTTTGGTGCATGATTGATTACTCCTATTCACTATCTTCCTTGAGCCCGTTTGTGGCTGGTCTTCATTTGAATTAGACACAGCCTCATTACTTCCTTAATTACAGTTCCCAGCTGGTAATTTGGGGCACATTATACCCTGTTCGTCTTGATTTAATGTGCCCCCTTGGGCATCATTTATGTTCACCCTTTGGTTATTACTGATTTGAGTTATTAGGTCACTAAGTCTAGTGACCTCTCCATTGAGGTGATCTATTTTATCAAGAAGAGGTCTAATACAGGCCTCTATTTTTTGGTTAAGCTGGATAACTATATGGTCCATTTGCTCTTTTGGTAGGGGTTGTGGATCAGCACAGATTCCTGGTGTCTTAGCCATTGTATTTCTTACGTGTCCCTTTTTGCTTATGTTAGAATTCGCTACTTTTGCCTGGCTAGTTCTGCATCCCCTTTTCCTTTTCGGGGACGGTGAGCCAATTGGTGAATTTTGCCGCTGTCCACTAGGTACTAATACTAAATCTTTATCAAGGATTCCCACGTTCCCGTTTCCCTCGGGGTTAGATGTTTGCTCAGTATTAAAAGTACCTTCAATTACGTGGGTAGTCCCAGAATCATGCCCATCTATTTCCTCATTCACTGATCCTATACCTATTGAAAGGCGGCGTTCTGTCCTATCTATCTCATCGTTAATCACACTTACTGCCCGTACTAGGTAGGAATCAATGGTAATACATGGAGGGTCAATCACGCTTTTATGATGTTTTTGTGGTTTACGTTTCGACATTGTAGTAGTAGATGATATAAATATGTTATTACAAAATACAAAATACAAATCTAAAAATGCTAAGTATGATATATAAAACTTAGAATGGGGGGCCGTAGCAAGAACAGAATAGTATCATTAAAAATCAGTAAAAATAAAGAATAAGATCACATGTATCACAGTACTAAATTTTAAAAATGGGCCTAAGTTTAAAAAGATAATTATACAGCCAAATTTCAAAGTGCTTGTGCAAAGTGCTTGTGCTTGTGCAAAACCATAGAGAAAATGTCATATAAAGTGCAACAGGTGGAACAGTTAAAAAAATGCAGTATATAAGTACGATATCACCATATAAAATTTAAAAGGAGTCCGGATATATCATAGAAATGTCAATAGGAAACACCACAGCCATATACCAGTTCACGGTGGGGTTCAACACAGGCCTGAATACTCACTAGCTAGCCCTATAATGATCGCTCTATAAACGACTGCGTTCTCCCATACGGATTCTCAGGTACAATTGCCTCCGCGTAGATAATTCAAATACTTAGGACCAAGGGAATTGGCCCTGCCCTGCCTCTTCCTGGCAATGACGGGCAAGGACGGGCTCGCCTCTCGGCCCGGGCTTCGCCCGGGCGCTGCCCGCGCTGCGGAAGGGCAGCAGCACTTTTAAAGGGGCTGGAGGCGCTAACGTGACGCCGCTTCCCCGCGCCAGGCAGGGGCTAATGGGAAATGTAGGCCGTTCCCCTCACGGCAAGCGATGATGTTTCCCAAGCCGTTCCCCTCACGGCAAAGCGAAGAACTCTCTGGCCGTTCCCCTCACGGCAAAGCGAAGAACTCCCTGGCCGTTCCCCTCACGGCAGGTAACATGCGCCGATATGCGCGTCCCGCGCTGCGGAAGGGCAGCAGCACTTTTAAAGGGGCTGGAGGCGCTAACGTGACGCCGCTTCCCGCGCCAGGCAGGGGCTAATGGGAAATGTAGGCCGTTCCCCTCACGGCAAGCGATGATGTTTCCCAAGCCGTTCCCTCACGGCAAAGCGAAGAACTCTCTGGCCGTTCCCCTCACGGCAAAGCGGCAAAGCGAAGAACTCTCTGGCCGTTCCCCTCACGGCAGGTAACATGCGCCGATATGCGCGTCCCGCGCTGCGGAAGGGCAGCAGCACTTTTAAAGGGGCTGGAGGCTGGAGGCGCTAACGTGACGCCGCTTCCCCGCGCCAGGCAGGGGCTAATGGGAAATGTAGGCCGTTCCCCTCACGGCAAGCGATGATGTTTCCCAAGCCGTTCCCCTCACGGCAAAGCGAAGAACTCTCTGGCCGTTCCCCTCGCGGCAAAGCGAAGAACTCTCTGGCCGTTCCCCTCACGGCAGGTAACATGCGCCGATATGCGCGTCCCGTGCTGCGGAAGGGCAGCAGCACTTTTAAAGGGGCTGGAGGCGCTAACGTGACGCCGCTTCCCCGCGCCAGGCAGGGGCTAATGGGAAATGTAGGCCGTTCCCCTCACGGCAAGCGATGATGTTTCCCAAGCCGTTCCCCTCACGGCAAAGCGAAGAACTCTCTGGCCGTTCCCCTCACGGCAGGTAACATGCGCCGATATGCGCGTCCCTTCTGCAGTCAATTCCTCAGAAGTCTGCACGAAAACACCAGTTACATTACTGCAAAAAGAGGCTGCAACACTGCTTCAGAAGAAAGCAACAGAACCCCTCCCCTCCTCTCAAAGAGATATGAAATGTATGTTTGAGAAAAGCCCCGAGCAAGATTTCAGAGTTCTCCAGTATTGTATCTTTTATAGATTCACATGCTTGAATCTTCCCCATCATCATGGTGGGAGTCCCACGGTAACAGTAAAATAACAGTATTAAAACTTAACATTCAAATGCCCATAAGAAGTCACTAGCTTTAGCAACCTAATACCATTGTTATAAAACATCCAAACTCTAGCCACACAGAGCGTAGACCATAGAATCTCCTTCCCCTGCAGGGCCACCATACCTCAGATTTCTTACCACACGTCGTATGTTAGGGAGTCTCCCTAAGCTCTGCTTAGTCACAGTGTTTCTACTGTTGCCCTTTTGAACTCCAGCTAGCTGTTCATCTCTACACTTCATATTTCTTCTAGGGTACTAGTCAGGAGTGTGAGTACCTATTTTCTTCATAATGTCAGAGTCTAAAAAAGGGTTGTTTAGGCCCTGTAAGACTTGTGGAAAGTCCATACTTTATTCTGAGGACCCACATAAAGAGTGTCTCTTCTGTCTATATCTAGAGCACAAGCCCAGAGAATGCAAGTACTGTCTTACAAGGACCGTGAGGGTATGCTGCTTCTCTGGTTGCAAAGGAAAAAAGCAGCAAAGGACTCTGACTTTGAGGCTGAGGAGAAGCCCCATACCTCCTCTAAGAAGAGAAAAGAAGAAGGATCTTCTTCATTGCTTAAGGACCCTAAAAAGTACAGATCTCAAAGTAAGAAGAGGGTTGAGGAGAAAAGAGTGAAGAAAGACCAGCCCGGTCCCTCCACATTGTCTCGCCAGAGATCGGGTTCTGCCCCTCCGTCAACGCCTCTAACTCCTTCCAGAGATTCTCCAGCTGACAGAAAACGCTCGTTGACGGGACCGTCACGACCTCCGGCTCCGCTTCAGCAGGCGCTCCGTCGACAATTTCGTCAGCGACACCTACTACGACGACGGTCAAGATGACAACGGCGGCCGCGTCAACGACAGCAGTGGTGGTATCACCATCATCGGCTGCGGTTAGGCCATCTCCGTCGGCGATGGCTTCATTGTCGACGGTCTAGCAAGTTCGTTCACCGTCGACGAATATTCAACCGCAGCAGTCTGTTGTTCCGTAAACGACTCCGTCGATGATTCCGTTGGCGATCCCGTCGGCGATCCCGTCGACGACCCCCTCGACGAGGGAAAAAATTGGTCTGTTCTAAAACCGACGCCTTCCCTCATGCAGGATTATTCAAAAGTTTCTCCTCTACCTCCTTCTACATTTTCAGGAGTCTGAAGATGATTGGCCTTTCGGTCCTGCTTCGCAACTCTGAGTTAAGTGCCAGGACTCAGAGGAAGAAGAGATGATGGATGATCCATCCACGTTTTTGGAGGGGGACTATTCTTTTTCGGATAGGGGACGTCCTACTTCCCAACGCTTGGACGCTTTCCGAGAACACTATCCTTATGAAGAGCAGGAAGAGCAAGCTCAAGAACCCTCCATAAATATCCCAGTGTCATTGGTGTCTGATCTTCGGCTAATGCTGAATGACTATTATAGGAGATTTCCTGAGGCAAATTCTGCTCCACCTCCCGTTCAGGAAGCCATCACTCCTGTATTGTGGGTAGTAACTCCGTTGCAGAAGAGCAAGACTGTAGCGCCTCCTGTGCAAGTTCCTGCGCAAAGTCAGGATGATGACGACCAGCAGTTAAAGGAAGAGTAATTACCGTTGGACCAGGATGTCCATGACGATTGGGACGACTATGTGGCTCCAACTCCACCTTCTTTTACACCGCCTCCAGCCGAATCTTCGCCTGCAGATATCGGCGGGTTTCACGATCTGCTTGAGTGCGTTTACAGGGGCTCTGACCTTCCCATGCCTTTCAAGCAGACGGAGTGTTTTTATATGATTTTATGCCTGCTATGCAACGCTCCTCTCGATACATTCCCATTGTAGACTTCTTATGGCAAGAAGGCCTGAAATTGATGAAAAAGCCAGCTTCCATTCCAGCTGTGGTACCGAAGTTAGACAAGAAGTACAAGGCACCTGAGAACTCTCCCGCATGCCTGATTGGGCACCCCCGGCCCGAATCAGTCATTATGCAGGCAGCTCAAAGGAGGTCGAAGAACCCTTAGGCAGCCACTGCCATTAGAGCCTCCTTGGCTATTCTTGGAAGGTATGCCCGCCAGATGTAGTTCGACATCTGGGCTTTGCTGGAATTCCTTCCTGAGGATAAAAAGAAAGAGGCACAGGAGGTGCTGTCGGAAGGAGAAAAAGCCTTTTCCGAAATGATTGATGTGGCTATGGACGTTTGGTCGATGGCCTTCATACATATGGCTGGAGCAGTGGTATTGAGACGGCAAGGGTGGCTAAAGGCTACGGCGTTTCGACCGGAGGTTCAGGCAAAAATTTTGGACATGCCATTCGACGGCGAATTTCTCTTTGGGAAACATGTAGATGAAGCGTTGCAATCAATAAAAGCGGATACTGAGACAGCTAAATCTTTAGCTAACCTACAACAAAAAAGATTTACTTCCTTCAGAGGCAGAGGCAGAGGTCAATATCTCTCTTGCCCCCAGCTTCAACAGCGTTTCCAGCCGTATCATCGACAGGGCTTTCGTGCCCAGTACTCTTCTCAGCTCTTTCGGCAAATTTTAACATCTGCCTATTCTAGACCATCCATTAAAGATAATGGGGTAACCCTGTGTCCAATAAAGAAGAAGTACGTGGTTCCTCGGTGAATACAGAGTATTTATTGCAGGTCGTGAAAGGAAGGGGATTCTTCCTTTCGGAACTGGTGCCCTCACACACCCAGCAAGCTAGGTGACATGCTTCATCATCTGGGCCTGCTCCTCGTCGGGTCGGCGCTGCAATACCCGACGGGCACCCAAAAAGGGCTCTTTATCGGAGATCTTTTGTTCCTTGCCGGTGGGTGCCGTGGGTGTAAGGGCCCTTTTGATTGTGTGGATGTAGTAGTATGTGAAGTGAGTTAAAACAAGTCAGGGTGCCTTATGGAACATATTTTATTCTTGGTAGGCCCCCTGCCTGATTTAAAATAGAAAAAGGAGAGGCGTCTATCTGACTATAATGGGTCAAGATCAGGGCGCTCTATTCCTAGTGGGTCAACATGTTTCTCGCCATTGTTGTCTTAAGGATCAAAGGCGATTCTTCAGGACCGTAAAGTGAGTCTATCTACACCCAGTGGTGTGGTGAACTACCTGCCACTCTTGGATAAGCGGGTTGTGCGCCCGTTGTTTCTATGGACGACCCAATCACTAATTGAATCGTGCCTCGTCAGTACCCAGCGGGCCGTGGACACATATAAGTTATGTGTCTGCTTTCAATGAAAGCCGTGTGGTTGACCTACCCCTCTCCGCTGGATCCGGGAAGGTAACCCTGTGTCCCTCAGAACCTGGGTAAGTACAATATGTAAAGCAAGTGGTTATGTGGGGTAGGCCAATTGCTTTGTTCAGGGGATTAAATACACCACGAAATTCAAGTTATAATCATGCTTTCACGGAACACACCAAAAGGAGACAACTGTTTAGCAAAAATAAAGTTACTTACTTAGTATTTGTACATCTGTAAATATTGGAAATGGCTGTCTATGACACAATAAACATGCGGCGAATATACAAGTGACTATGGTGTACAATAAGTGACTTGTGATGATACGTGACAAAGTGCTGTACAAGGGTTACATAAATGACATAAACATGAAAAAGACAAAAGGGGTACTAATTAGTCAAGTCCATTCCTAGTAGCATAAAACCCCAACATTAGTGTTAATTTCCTGTTCAAGTCAGGGAGACTACAAGGACTAATGGTGACAATAACGTCGACGTTTCGACCCTTGGCGAGTGCGCAACTTATTGACGCTTCTTGTAGCGAAAGCTTTGTCATTGTCTTAGGCTTCCTGGCTGCCATTGTCTTAGGCCTCTCAGGGTTTTCCCTAATGCATGTCCTCTGCATTGTCCATGCCATGTCTTGTGGGCTTGGCGACCTCAGTTGTGCTCATCATTGTAAATACAGCTCGTACTGCAGATGACTGTTAACAAATATTTTGTCATTCCCATTGTACTACCAGTGGCGTAGGAACTGTGGGAGACGGGGGATATTTATCCCTCCCAGATTTTTGTATGAGGGGGCGCAGGGGACAATATCCCTTCTCAGATTTTGAAGTGGCAACTGAAGAATAAACTGTTGCAGGCAGAGCATCTTGCTCTGAAGAAATGTTGCACATCGCTCGACATCTTGAAGCAGTGTAACCTGAGGAGTGAATTTCATGGCTTCTTTGTTTTGTAAATTATTTAATTGTGGTCATTGAGGTGTTGAGCTTCTCTTAAAATCGTTCTGTTTGTCAAGCCTGGTGAGCCAGCAGAGTAAAAGAAGGTACAAGTTGCTCTTTTATGTTGTTACTGCTGGCTTTCCTGACTTAAGAAAAAGCATGATTTTAGGTATGGACGTTGATTCTGCAAAATGCTAGTGTTAGCAAAAGTTACATCACACACACTCTTACTTTAATGACATCACAGAAAGTGACATAATATGACCTTTGACCCTGAGTCTTCCCAGTAAGCGCTGTCACATGACCTTAACTGTGATGACATTTCAATAGTTGACATAACTTAAATTCCATAATAACTGCATGAGTAATATAACAACACATCATAGACAAATATGTATTGTAGATTTAACCTATATTTTGGTGCTGGCATTATATGCCAGGGGAACATTACTCATTTCTGTTTGTAATACATGAAAATGTATGCGTTAGTCTGAAGAGGACATAATGCCAAAAAATACAGAGCGGCACTGGGAACCTAAATCATTTATACCACAAAATATTATACCACAAACTATCATGGTTTAATAGCTCCCCAAGTGTATCCTGCAAGAGAAATGTATTGATAAACCATAGGGACAGAAAAACGAGATTTTGAAAAACACAGTAGGGGTTATGTCAATGTATTAAATGATAAAGACTAACAATATATTGAATATCTACTATTTTATTGGCTTAAATTATTCCTTATTGTTAATACATTTTGATTTATGATTGCTTGAAATACACTGTCACTGGTGAGAAGTTCAGAGGTAAAGTTTTTATTTATAAATCATTTTTAATGTATTCATAAAAATGAAACTCGACAACAAGCTGTTTAAAAATGTGTTTGTTTCTTAGGTTTTTTCTGTTTAATTAGAAGAATATATTGAGCGAGCAAAGCGGGTGAGCCTGACCAATTCTGGGAAGTGTTTGGGGTACTCCTCAAAATTGTGAAAAATTGAGGTCAGAGAGGTACATTTTAAGCACAGTTTTCATATACATTTGCTCAAAAGCCATAGGCTCTTATAAGGCACACATTTAGGGGCCTATATACAAAGGTAAACATACACATGAGTAAACCTACACATCTATGTTTTCTCTTACAGTTTTTAGTAACTTTATTACTTTTGACAATTCACCATTTACTAGTTTGAAGTCAGAAAAAACAGACTATATGACCGTAAAGTTACTAATAGTAGTGATTTTGCGACCTTATTTGACTTTATGCACACTTGGAGCAGACTTCTGCACTCGGGTGGGGATCTCCCTCCGGTAAAGTATAGGAACATTTTGAAAACGTAAATTTTTGTTAACTTTTTTTTAAAATATTTGTACATTTATTGTAAATTAATTTTATATATGCAGTTGAAATGTAGAATATTTTTGAAAAACTATTACAGCACTAATGACATTTTGAATTAAAATTTTAAGTTTAAATGAATTGTTTTTAAGATTTATCGAAAAAATAACATCCACCTAAAGTAAAATGTTTATATTTATTTGCTGTATGTTAAAATTACAAAAAAGTTAAGTAAATAATTAATTATTTGTTTAAAGACACATTTATTCTAAACTGAAAAACGGTTATTAACATATTTTTAATAAAATTATATTTATATATGATTTATATTTTATTTTTTTAACTTTTAAGATAAATTTGTATTTATTTTTAAATTTTTTAAATAACTTCATTTATTTTAACATTATTTCCAATGGTGTTTTAGTTTCAGTCCCTACGTCCATTATTTTCTTTTGGAGGGTGTTGATGTACGCGTGAGTGGCCATGGTTGGTGCTCAACTTACTCCAGCTCTGAAATGCAGTATATTTATGACTGTTTTGGGCTCTTTTTGCATGTAGAAACTATAGAAGTGCAATTTCCAAATGGGCATACTTTTTTGTGGACTGTTGCATTTGCCTCCCTAGACCAATCCCTAGCCCTCTCAACCCCTTCTTACACCTCCATTTGGTCTTAACTGTATTCCCCATTTTCCAGCCACTCCCCCGGTCCAGACCACATGTATTACTAACATACTGGTGTGCGTGTGTGTAGATCTCCGCAGTCGAGCTAAGATCTCCGCTCATAAGAGGTGGGAGAGGCGGAGACCTCTGCACGTAGGTCAGTGAATACATTTTGTAGTACGTTTAGCAGTACTATTGCAGTACTACTGAACTTACTTCAAAGTGCAGTTTGTGAATACGCCCCTGACAAGTCAAGTGCTTTCATGGTGTACTAAACCAATGAAAACTGATATTCCCTAGGTGTTGACCCAATTTTCTCTAAACGTGCGGTGCGATAGATGCCCTCAAGTATCAAAATTTATCTCCGTTGTGCCATGGCCAGCATTTTGTCATGGGTTTTCCTCATATGCCGTGGGTGCCCACTTAGGCCAAAACTTACATATAATATGCCAGTGCCAAAATTTTGTCATCCGTTCCATTCATATACCATGAGTTACTCTTGTGTTAAAAATAGCCTCTAGTATTTCAGAACCAGCATTTTGTCATGGCTGCCCCCCACCCCATCTACTATGATTGTCTTCTCTTATGCCATGAATTACTTCCAGTGTGCCAGTGCCAGCATTTTGCGACTGGCTAAGATGTTCCTCCAGTATGACCGCACCAGCATTTTGCCATTGGTGCCCCATTTGCCAATTATTACCTGTAGGTTGCCATTGTCAAGTATTACCTTTAATATGCCATTGCCAGTATTTTGTCACAGGTGCATATCATGATAAGAATTCCCTACAATATGCCTGTGCGAGCATTTTGCTGTGGGTGCCTCCATAACCCAAGAATTGCCTTCAGAATGTCAGGACCAATAGCAGTCTTGCAAGCATAGCCCCAAATTCTCCAGTATTGGATCTTTCATAGGTTCACATGCTTAAATCATTCCCCGTCATTGAAGTGGAAGTGCCACAGTAGCATAATATAGCAGAACATAACATTACCATAGCCTATAATGGCAATGAAACATTCACTTGAATAACTTATCTGTATCATTTAAAAGGAACACATTGGACCTAGCACTTTTTGCAGGGTAATCCCCAAACTTTTTGCCTTTTCGCTCCTATTTTTCTGACCCTCTTTTTGTTGGCTGTAGGACTTCGAGCACTTTTCCACGACTAATCAATGCTAAAGTGCATATGCTCTCTCCTCTAAAATATGGTATGATTGGTTAATCCATGATTGGCATTTTGATTTACTTGTCATTCCCTAGGACAGTGCATACATGTGCCCAGTTCTTGTAAATCAAATGCTACTAGTGGGCCTGCACTACTGTTGTGCCACCCACATGAGTAGCCCTTCAAACCTGTCTCAGGCCTGCCACTGCAGAGCCTGTGTGTGCAGTTGTAAACTGCCATGCTGACCTGGCAAGTTCACTTTCTAGCCAGACACAAACCTTCCCTTTTATTACATGTAAGGCACCTCTAAGGTAGGCCCTACGTAGCCCCACGGGCAGGGTGCTGTGTCCTTAAAAGGTAGGACATAGGGTTTTGAGTTTTACATCTCCTGGTAGTGAAAAACTGCTAAATTCATATTTCACTACAGCAAGGCCTATCTCTCCCATAGGTTAGCATTGGAGGTGCCTTGTAACATTTTACAAGTGCATCTTCCAATTGGGAACAGATAGAAAATTTGATTTTGGTGTCTCTGAACTCACAATTTAAAAACACGTCTTTTAGTGAGGTTTATTTATATATTTATGGGATTTATAGCGCGCGCAGCTACTCAATAGAGTGTCCCGGCGCGGAGCCAAAAAGCGTCAGAGGGAACAAAAGCAGAGTGAAAGAGGGACAGTTTAGTTGAACAAGAAGGTTTTTAACTTTTTCTTAAACTGAGAGGGATTCTTCAGATTGCGTAAATCCAGGGGAAGGGAATTCCAGTAAGTTGCTGCAAGATAAGACAAGGAACTGCCGCCTTTACGTTTCAGGCGAAACCTGGGGACAGACACAAGGAGCATATTCGAGGAGCGCAGACACCTGCCAGGGGTGTAAAACTGAAAACGTTTCCTAAAATAGGCAGGGCCATACTCATAAAGTGCAGCGTGAGCAATGGTAATAGCCTTAAACTTTATCCTAGATTTTACTGGCAACCAGTGTAGATTTCGTAGGTGATGCCTAACACTGGAGTGCTTGGGAAGATCCAATAAGAGACGCGCGGCAGCCGGTAAGTTTGCCAATCTGATTACCAAAACTTAATTTCTCATCAAACCAGATGCCAAGATTTTTCACAGAAAGACCAGAAGGGGAGGAACAGGGGGACTCATTAGGCCAAAAGTAATGCCAAAACAAAGGGGGAAACTCCCCAAAGAAAAGAATCTCAGTTTTGTCTGCGTTACATTTTAACTGAGCCGACGCAAGCCAGCTAAATACCGCAGAGAGGCAGGTCTTGACATGAGAAGTGTCAACCTCATGTTTCTTCCAGGTAAACAAGAGTTGCGTATCATCTGCATAGGCAACTACTTTGGCACCCAGATCCTCAGCCAGCTGAATAAGGGGAGTCATGTAAAGATTAAATAACAAGGGACTAAGAATAGACCCTTGTGGCACTCCTGTCAGCAAGTCTTGAGAGGGTGACACGAAAGGGGGAATCCAAACTTGTTGAGTTCTTTTTTCCAGAAAGGATTTCAACCACTCCCAAGCAGTACCGGTGATGCCAAGCTTGTGTAAACGGGCAAGAAGAAGTTGGTTTTTAAATTGCAGGTCTGAAAATTCCACTTTTAGAAATTTGGCATTTTCTTACTTTAACTATTCTGTGCCTCTGCCTGTCCCTAGAATATACGTCTGGGTTAGATAACAGTTGGGCTTTGTGAATTCATTCTAGACAGTCACACACAAAGGGAGCCGAGGTGTGCCCTGCATATCCTGATGGCCCATCACCAGGCTGATGGGTCTTCCTGAGCTAGAGTGGTGGGAGGCGTTGACACTTGCACCTAAATAGGGGTGTGCCTGTCCCCACACAAAGAGCTGTATACCCCCGTGTAGTGTGTCTGGAGCCAGGGCCAGGAAGGGCAGGGTCTTGTGCACTACAATAACCTTTCTTTGAAGTCTCCCTACTTCAAAGGCTAAAATGGTTATAAGTACTGAACCTCTGACACCATATACTCAAAACACATCTGGACTGAGGAATTATTGCCAGGAAGAAGAGCTGTAGTGCTGCCAGGAGGGTCTGCGACTTTGCTTCTTGCTTTGCAGTGTTGGCCTGCTGCCTGCTGCTTCTGTCTTAGGAGTGAGAGGACTGGACTTTGCTCTCTGCATCCTGCTTTCTAAAATATTTCCAAGCACTTAAGTTAAGCTTGCCTCCTGTTGAAAGTTTCAGGGCCATCAAAGACTTCACCTGCAGCACCTGGGCTCGTCTGCTGTGAGCCCTACTCTGTCAAGTGGTACCAAATCCAGTTCCTGGGCTCTTGGAAGTGAGTTTTCTGTGCTAAAAAGAAGAAAACAGCACATCGACTTCAAGTGCCACTTTGGAACCAGCGCCGGTGCCTGCACCGAAGCTGTGTCCCCGCCCAATGCAATGACCGCGACTTACAATGCAGGCTTGTACGCCACCGCAGCGCTTCCAAAGGACCACCACAGCGGGAGTCTTGAGTGCTGCATCACCGACGTCCGTGATGCCCGACTCCTCCACAGCACCTGTGGCCCCGCGGTGTGACATCGACACTGCAAAGTCGATGCCTCGAGGCTTGACGCTCAAAGCTCATTCCTAACTGCATCGCCATCGGAACTGACGCATCGCTGCAAATGCTGCATCACCTCCCCTACGCCCTGCAATATCCTCGGGCGTCAGCGGATCAACGATTCTGCACCGCCTCCAGGAACCGACTCCTCACTTGCTTCAGTGATGCCTCAACTCCGTTGTGCAACGCACCGTCCCAGAGTGCAGATGTGCCAACGACCTGCATAGCAGTAAGGAACCGACGCCGCGCCTGTCTATGCAACGCCTTACATCCCTTGCGCCTCGCACCATCTTTGGTTCTCAATGTCTCCAAGGTACTGTACTGGGGTCAGTGCGACTCCGTTGCTGGCCCGTGCTACATCGCGGTCGGCCCGAACTTGTGGATTCAACTTTGTCAAGCACGTTGATAGCGCAGACCAGAACTACTGTGTTTCTAAGCGCTATACCTGCATTTAATCTTGAAAAATTCATATCTTGACTTGTGTATGTTGGATTGTTGTTGTTTTGGTCTTGTTTTACTCAGAAAATATTGGCTATTATTCTAAATTAGGGTGGCGTACTTTGTGGTGTTTTCACTGTGTTACTGTGTGTGGATGCACAAATACTTTACACATTGCCTCTTTAGTTCAGCCTGACTGCTCTGTGCCAAGCTACCCGAGGGTGAGTACAGGCAAACATTTAGTGTGTAGTACACTTACCCTGACTAGAGTGGTAGTTCCTGCTTGTACAAAGTGCATACTCTGACAACCAGAAACCCCATTTTTAACAGAACCGAACTCCAGCCAATCAGGCGACAGCACCCTCTAGAACATTCCCCACAGAGGCTAATTCCCTCAGATTTTCTACCCCACATCATGGGAAGTGAGTCTCCCTGTCTGTAGGGGCCTGTGTTCGACCTCATGGTCACAGCTTCAGAGTCCAGCAGGTCCACTAAGCCTTTCATCCTTCTGAGGTCGATAAAATAAGTACCATTGAGTTGGGTAACAGTAAACATCTGTTGTTCAGTGCCAATGTACCCTTCTGGGTGAACGTGCGCTTTGCAAATACACATGTTATGTTATGTTAGCTCGGCTCAGTTTTCTTCAACCAGTTTGGAAAAGAATTGCCTTCAAACTACCTTCTACCTACTACCATGTCAAGGTCATCAAAGGAAGGGCGTTTAAGGCCCTGTGGCATCTGTGGGAAAAAAAGACTTCATTCTTTTCATTCACACAGCACAGAGACTGCCCTACTCGCCGCCACAGACGACATCCGCATCCTCCTGGACCAAGGCCACTCCGCAGCCCTCATCCTACTCGACCTATCAGCGGCCTTCGACACCGTCTCCCATCGCACACTAGTCGTCAGACTACACGACGCAGGCATACAAGGAACAGCCCTGGACTGGATCCGATCATTCCTCACCGGAAGAAGCCAAAGGATCAGACTCCCACCCTTCCTCTCCGACCCCACGAAAATCACCTGCGGAGTCCCACAGGGTTCATCACTGAGCCCCCACCCTCTTCAACATTTACATGGCCCCCTCGCAGCCATCGTCCGACAACACGGCCTCAACATTGTATCCTACGCCGACGACACCCAGCTCATCCTCTCCCTCACCAAAGACCCCACCACTGCCAAACTCAACTTCCAGAAAGGAATGCAAGACGTCGCAGTCTGGATGACCAACAGCTGCCTGAAGCTCAACGCCGAGAAGACAGAAGTCCTCGTCCTCGGTACCACCCCTTCTGCATGGGACAGCACCTGGGGCCGACCGCCCTCGGAAGCCCACCTACCCCCTCAGACCACGCCAAGAACCTCTGCATCGTACTCGACTCATCACTCTCCATGAACCGACAGGTCAACACCGTCACCTCCAGCTGCTTCAACACCCTCCGCATCCTCCGCAAGACCTTCAAGTGGATCCCCCCTGAGTCAAGGAAGACAGTCACCCACGCACTCATCACCAGCAGACTGGACTATGGAAACGCACTCTACGTCGGCATCAACAAGTCCCTACTCCGCAAACTCCAGTCAGTACAGAACACCGCCGCCAGACTCGTCCTCGGTATCCCCGACACGAACACATCAGCCAACACCTCACGAAGTCTCCACTGGCTCCCCGTGGAGAAAAGAGTCACTTTCAAAATCCTCACTCACGCCTACAAATGCCTACACAACAACGGACCCAAATACCTCAACGACAGAATCAACTTCCACGTACCCAAAAGAAACCTCCGATCTTCCAACCTCGCACTGGCCGGAACCCTGCGCATCCACAGAGCCAGAGCAGGCGGAAGATCCTTCTCTCACATTGTAGCCAAGACCTGGAACGAGCTACATGCAGACATCAGACGCGCCCCCTCCCTGAACACCTTCAGGAAGACCCTCAAGACCTGGCTCTTCGGCTAAACAGATCTGCGGACCCCCCCCTCAGCGCCTTGAGACCCTCACGGGTGAGTAGCGCGCTTACAATTCCCTGATTGATTGATTGATTGATCATTCTGAAGACCCACACAAGGACTGCATCTACTGACTCTATCCTACTCATAAAATAAAGTACTGCAAGTTCTGTCATACCTTTTCAACTAAGACCCTAAAAGATGGGGAGGGAGGCCACTTCTATGGCTACAGAAGTCAGATTCCAAAAGATCTTCTCATTCTGAGGAAGAAGATAGTGACATCTCTTCAGCCTCTCAGAAAAAGTCACAGAAAAGGAAAAGGTCGTGTGACAAAGGAATATCAGAGGCCTTAAAAAAGACTCACCATGAGTCTGTCAGAGACAGTTCCCAAAAGGAGAACAAAGAAATATTCTCCTCAGAAACTACAAGGTCTGAACCCACCACTCCATCTTCTGAGTCTGGAGTGCACCCAGAGAAGTCCTACTCAGAAATGTCGACGACAAAGCCAAAAATTGCTTTGAATATCTGGACAACAACCTCACCTTTGAAAATACCAGTGTCAATGACGGTGACTACTTTGACGTCGACATTGGCGACAGCTACATCAATGACACCATCCACTACATCGTTGGCGTCAATCTCGTCTGCAAAGGTAACATTGACAAAGGCTCTGTCGAAGGCACCAGTACAGCAGTTGACTATGATATCGTCAACGGGGGCCCCTTCAACGAGGATAACTTTGTCGACGTTAAAGTTATTAAAAAAGCCCTCGTAAAAGGAAAACCCCAACTACCGGACTCGACGATGATATCGTCGATGACACCATCGACAAGAGTTTAAACTGCAAGAACGTTCCTGTTTCCTGAGCATACTTCACAAGTAAGGTTTCTCCTCTCTCTCCAAGTCACCCTCTTGATGTGGGAGAGTCAGATGATGACGTCCCATTCAGAAGAGCCCACAGTCCTGAGCTCCACGTCAAATATCATGATAATGATGAACAGTACTATGAGGAATATTATGCACCTCAACAAACGAGATTCGCTGAAAGGCCTAAGCAGCATGGGGAACACGTCCAGCATTATGGCCACTCTTCTTCCCAAGAAGGTATGGTGCAGGTTCCTTTGGCCTTGTTTCAGGACCTCCAAAGAATGCTGCAGGATTACTGTAAGAGGTTTCCGGAGCCCACTAAGTCACCATCCCCAACACAGCCTAGCGTTCCACCTCCACCTCCAAGAACGCCTTGGCCTATTCTGCCCCCCTTGACACCCAGGATGACACCTGCTTCCAACAATGTGGCACCTCCTAGAGATGATCCCTCCTCATCGGACGGAGACAGAGAAGAGGGCGAGATAGTAAACAATCAGTGTATTCCCATCGAATGGAATGACTACTTAATTCCTACTCCGTCTCCACCTGCTCCATACCCGATGTACTCTCCGCCAGAAAAACATTGGAGGTTTCCATAATCTTATGGAAAGAGCTGCAAAAAGATTCCAGCTGCCAGTGACAGTTAAACAATCTGAGTCTTTTCTTTATGATTTTAAAGAGCCTCACTAAAGAACTGTGCGAGCAATCCCTATAGTTGATTACATCTGGGAGGAAGGCAAAAAAATGAAGATTCCAGCTAGTCACGGCTGTCATCCCTCCACACCGGTCTCAGCTCCACAAGATAGAGATGGCAGACGTGTTGATAATATCGGCAAGAAAGTCTCCACAACGTCAGCAATTACAGTACATGCTGCCAATTCCTTGGCTATTTTGGGCCAGTACGACTGGCAAATATGCTTTCATAGATCTCGTGCTCGAAGACAAAAGAGAGTACATAAAAAGAATATTGCGAGACGGAGAGAGAACGTCTTCCGAGATCATTGACTGTGCTATGGATATAGCATCAACTGGGTTTCGACAGCTAGCAGGAGCTGCGGTCTTAAGGCGGCAGGGATGGTTGAAGGCATGGTCTTTTCGGCCTGAGGTACAGAGCAAGATTCTAGACATGTCCTATGCTGGTGAAGCCCTATTTGGGAAATACATGGATGGCAGATAAAGACACTGATCTTTAGGCACCCTGCAATTTTGAAAAGTGCCCTTTCGAGGAGCACAAGGAAGGGGTTTTACATCTTACAGAGGAAGTTACCAGAGATTTCAACAATTTCAACCCTTCCAGCAGAAGTATAGACCAACCTACCAGCAGCAGTCCTATCAACCGCCACCAGTGGCAGCTTATAATATGCAAGCACTAGACGGAAGCAAACCCCCCAAGGGAAGAGACACTAACAGAAAACAATGACCTCCCTCAAGTGCTGGTTACGCCCAATATAACTCAAACTGTGGGTGCAAAAATTTCCAACTTCTCCCATCAGTGGTGCCAAATGATATCCAACAGATGGGTGTTAGACCTCATCGCCTACAGTAATTCTGCAGAATTCATGAAAAGACCGCCAAACACTTCACCAAAGGGAGTGCACCCACCTTGTCTTCACTTTCTCCGAAGGAAGCCCTCACTAGGCTAAGCAAAGGAGCAGTAGGAAAAAGTCTGTTTCTACTCTAATTTTTTCCTCCGAAAGAAGTAGTCAGGGGAATGGCGACCCATTTTGAATCTCTGAAAATTAAACAAATATCTAAGAAATCAATCCTTTTGCATGGTAACCCTTCCAGACATCCTGCATCTCCTCAACCATGGAGATTACTTGACAACCCTGGATTTACAGGATGCATATTTTCATATCCCCATACATACCAAACATTCGCAAGTTTCTAAAATTCACTGTAGCCGGCACCCACTGTCAATTCAAAGTCCTGCCTTTCGGCCCCAAATCAGCTCCCCGCATTTTTACGAAATGCCTTGCTCCTGTGGCAGCTTCCCTAAGAAAAAGGGGAATCAGGTATTCCCATACCTCGACGATTGGCTGATAAAAGCATCAACAGCCCATCAAGCGTTGATAGCAGCTGAAGCTTGCCTAGCATTGTCCTACAGTTTAGGTCTAGCTGTCAATCACTAGAAATCGTTGGTTCTTCATCAAATTGAATAATGTTCCTTGGAGCGGCTTTAGATACCACCCAAAACAAAGCATTCTTATCTCAGTACAGACAACAAAGGCTCAAGCAGCTAGCCCTCAAACTTTTGAGAAGAAAGTCTGTTTCAGTACATCTGTTCAAATCGCTCCTAGGGATGATGTCCTCTGCCATATGTCTGGTCCCTTTCTCCCGCCTGAAAATGAAACCGCTACAGGAGGAGCTGAACAATCAATGGATTCAGACAAAGGGATCTTTCGACGATCTGGAAAGATCACTCCAGGCATGACAGAATCTCAAACCTGGTTGACAAAAGCCAACCATCTCTTCAAAGGCTTAACGTTCTTGCCTCAAATACTAGATTACGTGATAACTGCAGATGCCTCCTCAGATGGCTTGGGAGGCCATCTGCAAGACCTTCAAATAAGTGGAAAGTGGTCTCCGGACCAAAAGAGCATGCACATCAATCGGCTAGAGCTCAAAGCAATCTATTTAAGTCTTCAAACTTTCTGGCCAAGGAAAGCAGGTTCGTCCGTGTACGTTCGCACAGATAATACCACCAGCATGCACTTTGTGAACAGACAAGGGGGCACAAGATCGCTAGCCCTTTCCAAAGAAGTTCAAGAAATCTGGAACTGGATTATGACACACAGGATAACACTTCTGGCGGAACATGTTCCAAAGACGAGCAACATCTTAGCAGACACACTAAGCAGAACAAGGAACAGTAGCCACGAATGGGAGCTCAATCAGTCGACTCTGAGCAAGATCTTTTCCTTATGGGTCAAACCAGCATTAAATCTCTTTGCAATGAAAGAGAACAGGAAATGGCAGTTTTATGCAAGTTGACATCCACATCCAGGGTCGTGGGGGAATGCCTTTTCGATCAGATGGTCAGGGATCTTTGCATATACTTTTCCCCGATACCTCTTATGCCCAGGGTTCTGAGCAAGATGAAAGCAGAACAGTGTTGTATAATCCTGATAGCCCTAAGATGGCCCAGACAGCACTGGTTCACAGAGCTGCTCCTGCTATCAGAAACCAACCACATTCCCCTGAAACCAATCAGGGCACTCTTGACAATGAACCAAGGCCAGGCCCTTCATCCAGACCTGCCTTCTCTCTACTTATTCGCCTTGGCTCCTGAATTCCATGAGTTCTCAGATCTAAATATCCCTCAAGACTGCAGAGACATTCTTACAAAAGCCAGAGCGGGCACCACTACAAAAACATATAGATTAAAATGGAAATGTTTCTGTCTATGGTGCCAGAAGTCAAATGTTCACCCTATTCAAGCATCACCAGAACAAATACTACCTTATCTCCTGTCAATGGCAAAATAAGGATTGGTCATGCGTCAATTAAAGTACACCTGGCTGCAATATCAAATTATAGCCACTCTTCAGACTCTCTATATTTGTGGTCTAACAGAATGATTAAGCAATTCCTTAAAGGACTATTCAAGGTTTTCCATCCAAATAGGGCTCCTCCTCCTGCATGGCAGCTTAATGTAGTGCTGACAGATTTACTGAAGGGTCCATTTGAACCTATACACAAAGTGGACCTCAAGTTCCTGTCATGGAAAGTAGCATTACTGATGATGTTAACATCAGCCAGAAGGGTTAGTGAAATACAAGCCTTTATGATTAAGGAGCCTTTTTTGCGTTTTACAGACGACTCTGTGATGCTCAGAACCAATCCGAAATTTATCCCCCAAGTCACTTCGGATTTTCATCCTAATGAGCCTGTGATACTAAGTACTTGCTTTCCAAATCCTCAGTCATCAGCGGAAAATCTCTGCATACATTATATGTCAAAAGATGTCTAAAATTGTATTTGCATAGCACCAAACAGTTCGGAAAAACAGACCAACTGCTGGTAACATATGGGAATAATCGTAAAGGTGCCCTAGTCAGAAAGGCAAGCATCGCCCGATGAATCTCAGCTGCTATCTAGTTCTGTCATTCCAAGGCTGGCACACCTTTGGCAGCTAAAGTCAAGGCGCATTCCAATAGAGCGGTCACTTACTGGACAGCATTGTTTGCTGGAGTGCCTATCGAGAAAATATGTCTTGCTTCGACATGGAAGAATGTGCATAAATTCACACAGCACTATTGCCTAGAATCGGCACAGCGCAGTGATGCGGCTGTTGGACAGGTGGTGCTACATCATTTATTTCAATAAGGTGAGCCTTCTTTGAGGGTTACATTTGTTTTATATATATATATATATATATATATATATATATATATATATATATATATATATATATATATATATATATATATATATATATATGTACTACAATGTGCCCGGAGCATTAGGAGAGCACTCCCAGCATGTCTCACCATCAGGTAGTACGATGCACAACTTCGCCTTCGCATTCCCAAAACATTTGCATAATTCGCCGACGCGTTTCAGGGTTAGGTCCCCTTCTTCATGGGCATGCTGGAATGACACACCTTGTGGAAACAAGGCTTGCTCACATCGGAACTTTATGTCCCAGAATGCATTTACAAAGATGTGCATTCAGTAACGCCCACTGAGGGCTGGAAAGTGAATAAAAATCACGTGAAACAGATGGTGAGCCTAAGGTGTGTCATTCCAGCATGCCCATGAAGAAGGGGACCTAACCCTGAAACGCGTCGGCGAATTATGCAAATGTTTTGGGAATGCGAAGGCGAAGTTGTGCATCGTACTACCTGATGGTGAGACATGCTGGGAGTGCTCTCCTAATGCTCCGGGCACATTGTAGTACATAAATCACACGGCAGTCCAGCCGTGGGGAAGAGCACCACCGTGACTTTTGGGGCTGGATTTGAACTGTTTCAAATTGAAAGCGCAGCATCTCTGATGCTTACAGAACTCGCCTGTCAAACTCCTATACCTACTAAGGAATGTAATTAAGCTTAAATTGTGATGGCGCATCTAAACCTACTAAAGGGAAACAAGGCTTGCTCACATCGGAACTTTATGTCCCAGAATGCATTTACAAAGATGTGCATTCAGTAACGCCCACTGAGGGCTGGAAAGTGAATAAAAATCACGTGAAACAGATGGTGAGCCTAAGGTGTGTCATTCCAGCATGCCCATGAAGAAGGGGACCTAACCCTAAAACGCGTCGGCGAATTATGCAAATGTTTTGGAAATGCGAAGGCGAAGTTGTGCATCGTACTACCTGATGGTGAGACATGCTGGGAGTGCTCTCCTAATGCTCCGGGCACATTGTAGTACATAAATCACACGGCAGTCCAGCCGTGGGGAAGAGCACCACCGTGACTTTTGGGGCTGGATTTGAACTGTTTCAAATTGAAAGCGCAGCATCTCTGATGCTTACAGAACTCGCCTGTCAAACTCCTATACCTACTAAGGAATGTAATTAAGCTTAAATTGTGATGGCGCATCTAAACCTACTAAAGGGAAACAAGGCTTGCTCACATCGGAACTTTATGTCCCAGAATGCATTTACAAAGATGTGCATTCAGTAACGCCCACTGAGGGCTGGAAAGTGAATAAAAATCACGTGAAACAGATGGTGAGCCTAAGGTGTGTCATTCCAGCATGCCCATGAAGAAGGGGACCTAACCCTGAAACGCGTCGGCGAATTATGCAAATGTTTTGGGAATGCGAAGGCGAAGTTGTGCATCGTACTACCTGATGGTGAGACATGCTGGGAGTGCTCTCCTAATGCTCCGGGCACATTGTAGTACATATATATATATGTATATATATATATACACATATGGGTTTCATACGCACAAAACAATAGAAATTCAACAGTTATAGTTATACTTATCTCAAGAAACTATAACTCATGCCTTCTCATTAATAATTTTATTGCAAATCTTGCTGTTATATTATGAATTAATTTATAGAAGATGTCATTACTGATGCAATATGTGGGGTAGGTAGCAGTGCATGGTGAGGGTGCAAGTGATAGTAACCTTAGGGCACAGTTTTAGTTTCTTGAGATAGGTTTAACTATAACTGTTGAATTGTTTTGTACGTGTAAAATCTGAACCTAACTGTAATGTCCCAGTAACCTTTGTTTTTTAGTGAATTTCTACGTTTTTTTAAATGTTATTTCCGAAGTATAACGTCCCTGTAACATTTGGCTCTCTCTTAGAGGATCTCCATTGATAGCCATAAGCAGTGAATAGAACCGTTACGCATGGGAATCCCGGAGCACTTTTCCATAGTATATTTTCTTAAGTGTAGATGTTCGCCTTTCTTCAGGAAGGCCTGTAGAAGCACTTAAGAGAAACACATTACGCAGCCTATAAGAACAGGCTACAATAGTCACATTTATCAGATTGTACTTAAAAAATGGTCAAGACACCCGTATATATGTATAATTTAAAGCCAATACTCAGTAAAACAGCTTAAATCTCTTTCACAAACCCTTTTTGTAAAAGTAGAGAGATGAAGGATAGCAGGACAATGTAGCCCTATAGGCTGTCATTATGTGAGTATAAAAACAGAGTCTGTGCCTTTAAGTACCCAAAGACCACCAGTGTCCCATCATGCCCAGTAGGTAGCAGTTGCTTCAGTTCTTTTTTCCGGCTCATGGTGACAGGATCTTGGAGTACTGAGCTCAGCCTTTTTGGCTTTTTCTCTTCAAACATCACCAGTGGAGTTTTGTGACAAAAACTTCATTTGATGTTTTTCATCTCTCCCTTGCATTTTCTGCCTTTTTTCCGCCCAAAAACGACATTGCTCCAGGTTGACGTCAAGAGGATCGACGCCGAGACAAGGTATAGCACCTACTTGTTCGCTGTCGAGGGCTGGGTTGATGTCGAGGAAGAGGTGAAGGTCGACATCAAGACAAGGTAGGTCAACATCAAAGACACCTACGCTGTCGACAGGCAGAAGGAGTTCGATGTCGGAGTGTGTCGATGTTGAGGCAGCGAAAACTATCGACGTCGAGGAGTGTGTCAACGTCGAGACATAAGGTTGACTTTGAGAAGAATATCAAAGTCGAGAACATCAAGGCATGAGGAAAGAAGGAAACAGACTCATTTCAACGTCTCCAGACTCCGAATACTTTAGAGTATACTCTCCATCTTCACCAATAGTGTTACCGGACTCTCCTACTCCTCCACCACCATCTCCTCCTCCTACGCTGCTACCACCACCATCACCTCCGCCACCTCCTTCAGCACCTCTTCCACCGGTGCCATTTCCTCCTCCTGTTGAAGCCCCTCTTGCAAAGCGCAAATCGCGTCTGAGAATGCGCCATCATTTGCGCCATTCCAGACGCCACAGTTCCTGGGTTTCTTTGTCCAGTCCATCTTCAAGGCCCTCTCACCATCATCGTCATGCATCTCAATCGAGATCAAGATAGCGCATAAGATATAGGCATCATTCCCATTATACCTCTACCACAGGAAGATATTCACCAACGCTATCAGACTCTCCACCACCATGGATCTCTCCAGTGGATGATTTCACTACTTTCCAGGAGGTCCTGGTGAGAGGGGCTGCGAAACTCAATATACCGATGTCCGTTCCAACACCTTCCACATCGGTTATATCTGAGATGCTTCACCACCGGTCAACGTCAAAACCTCTTCTTCCTTTGGTGCAGCAATGGAATTGTTTTTGACGCCAGCCTCAGCTAAGGCTGCTCCATTGAAGGTACAGACAAAATATAAAACTCTCGAGCAGGGTCCCCTTTTTTTTCCACTCCAACCCAAATCCAGACTCTGTGGTCATATTAGCGGCCAAAAAACATCATACTAATACTCCATCTTCTGTACCACCTGACAAAGAGAGCAAGAAGCTGGACTCAGTGGGCCGCAAGGTATGCAGTACAGCTGTGACTGCTATGAAGGTGGCAAGTGCATCTGCTCTTCTGGGCAGGATTGATAATTGCTTACAGAAGTTTGCCGATGACTTTTCCAGAGAAAAACGGGAGGACTTCCTTTAGATTGTCAATGAAGGGTTGTTGGTCTCCAGTCAGATCATCAGTGCCGCAGCGGATTCCTCCTTGATTGCGGCACACGAGCACTATAACGGCATGGTATTGCGCAGACACTCTTACTCTGTCTCACGGCTCTCAAGCATGAGTCAACACAAAGGATCCTTAATCTGCCATTCTCAGGATACACACTCTTTGGCAGCCATACAGACGATGAGATGGCTCGGATGAAATCCGAAATGGAGAACCTTAAGGCAGCTGGCCTAGAAAGGCAAAAACAACAACTAATGCCCTACTAACAGCAGCGTTTTTCCCCCCAGAGGGTTCAAACCCCTCAGTGGTACCAAGGTGACCAGCAATGCCAACAGCAAATGCCTTACCAGCAACAACAAATGAAGGCAGCCTAGAGGAAGAACCACCCAACAGCTCACTCAAGGGAGAAAACCTACAGCAGTCTTCAAGCCATGAATCTTTCCTCCCCCCTCTTCTGTTACCCACTCCGGTAGGGGGAAGCATTTAGCATTTTCTGGCAGAGTGGCAAAACATCAAAAAGACGCCTGGGTACTAAATATTGTTTGGAATGGGTATTGTCTCAGGTTCACAAATCATCCAGCGAATATACCACCAAAATCATCCAATCACCATCTGCAAATGCTACGATTGGTAGTCAACGCCCGTCTGCAGGAGCTTGCGGTGGAGACCATTCTTCCTAAACAATGGGGATGAGTGGCAAAACATCAAAAAGATGCCTGGGTACTAAATATTGTTTGGAATGGGTATTGTCTCACGTTCACAAATCCTCCACCGAATTTACCACCAAAATCATCCAATCACCATCTGCAGATGCTACGATTGGAAGTCAACACCTGTCTGCAGGACCTTGCGGTGGAGACCGTTCTTCCTAAACAATGGGGAACAGGCATTTACTCCTGACATTTTCTGGTGAAGAAGAAAGGCCCCAGAAACGAGTTCAGACCCATTATCGACTTGAAATTTGCCAACAAGTGGATTCAGTGAGAAATGTTTTGGGTGCTGGCACTGCATCAGTTACACCAGGGAGATTGGCTCTGTTCTATAGACCTTGAAGATGTGTATTTTCATGTGCCAGTAGACAGAAAACATTGCAAGTTCTTGAGGTTTATCGTGGGACAAGATCATTATCAGTATAAAGTACTTCTATTTGGCCTCAAGTCATCCCCCAGAACGTTCTCAAAGTGCATGGCAGTAGTAGCTGTCCATCTCAGGAAACATCGATCCTTCGTCTACTCCTACACAGACGATTGGCTCATCAAGGCATCAACTTCGCAGGAAGCCCAGCTTCATTACCAGTGGACATGTGATGTCCTTCAAAGATTAGGGCTACATATCAACCACAGCAAGTCGACGTCTACTTCTGTTCAGACACTGCATTATTTGGGGGGCTTCCATTGACACCATTCAGGCAGGAGCGTGTCCTTCGAAGGAGAGACTGTTATCAATCTGTCTGAAGTGTCACTCTCATGAATGTTTCTCATCCCACGGTGAGGTCAGTGTCTTCACTCCTCGGCTTGATGGCTCGTGTATCTTTCTAACTCCGAATGCCCTACTCCATGTGTCCTCTTCAGGAATGTCTTGCAGATCAGTGGGACCAACTTGCGGGCAATTGGGAGGACAGGATCATACTCTCTCCCCATGCAACACAGTTTCTGAAATGGTGGCGCTCTCCGTCAAACCCGTTTCCAGGAATGCCTTTTCATCAGGATGTTCCCTCCCAGACCACAGTGACAGATGCATTGCTACTAGGGGATGGGGAGCACACATGGATCATCTCCAAATCCAAGAAACATGGTCTCCGAGAGAGATGACCTATCACATCAATCTCCTCGAGCTCCGTGCAGTTCACCAGGCACTAAAAGCGTTTAGCCCGTCATTCAAGATCCAATACCTGCTTGTTCAGACGGACAATACAAAAACCATATAGTACCTCAACAAGCAGGGGGGAACGAGGTTCAGACCTTTATCCCACGAGGCCCTGATGATTTGGAAATTATTGATAGCCCCAGAAACCTGTGCATCACAGCGACTCATTACCTAGGTGGGCAAAATGTTCAAGCAGATTCCCTGAGCAGAGTTCTGCAAGAAAACCATGAATGGATCCTTCACAACAACGTTGCACAAAGCATCTTCAGGCTGTGGGGCGCTCCGTACGCCGACTTGTTCACCACTGCAGAAAAAAAAAATGCTCCGGCTTCGCCTCACGGTACTTCCAACCAGGGTCACTGAGTAATGCCCTATGGATCGACTGGTCCGGCAAATGTTTCTACGCCTTTCTGCCGATCCCCCTAATCCTGTGATCCTAATCAAGCTGTCCAACTTGAGAGCCAGAATGAACTTGATTGCTCCAAAGTGGCGACGTCAATGATGGTTCACAGACCTTCACCGGTCAGAGCGTATACATCTCAAGCTGCCATGCAGACTGGATCTTCTAACGAAATTCGGAGGCCAAATGGTTCACCCCAATCTCTCCTCCTTGAATTTGGCATCATGGCTCCTGAGCTAGTTCAGTATGGACACTTGAACCTGCCTCAAGACTGTATGAAGATCCTCAAGGAGGCTAATCGGCCATCAACTCGTTCAGCTTATTCCTTCAAATGGAAGAGATTTTGCATTTAGTGTTCTACCAATAATGTGGACCCAACAACCTGCCAGGAAGATGTCATTCTTCCATACTTACTCTATTTGGCAAAATCTGGCTTACAGTTCTCTTCCATAAAGGTTCATTTAGCAATTCTTACTGCCTACAGAAAATGTCCTTCACAAACCTCTTTTTTCAAAATTCTCATTTCCAAGGATTTTTTTTAGAAGGGTTGAAAAAGGTTTTCCCTCCCATTAGGCATCCTTCTCCTCCCTGGGAGCTCAACATAGTTTTCTCACGCCTCATGCAGGACCCTTTTGAACCCATTCACAAATCATCCTTGCAACATCTCTCAAGGAAAACCGCTTTCCTTGTAGCGATCACATTAGCACGCAGGGTTAGCGAAATCCAGGGGTTCTGTTCTAACGAACCATACACCGGTTTTCACTCCAACAAGGAAATGAAGAGAATTCACCCGAAATTCCTTTCGAAGGTCATTTTTGATTTTTACGTCAATCAGATGATTTCCTTACCAACCTTCTTTCAACATCCTTCCACTTCGGCTAAAAGAACTCTTCAATCCCTGGATGTGAGGAGAGTCTTGAAGATTTATCTAGACAAAACACGAGACTTACGCAGATCGGACCAATTGTTTGTAAATTATGGTCCTGTCCGTACAGGTCTAGCTACTTTCAAACAATCCATCTCCCGATGAATGGTGTCTTGCATCCTTTTATGCTACCAAAAAGCTAACAAGACTTTATCAGCTAGACCTAAGGCTCATTTTATAGAGGCAAAGCGGCTACTGCTGCCTGGATGAGAGATGTCCCTATGGTCAAAATTTTAAAAACAGCTACATGGAGATCTGTTCACAAGTTCACCAAACACTATTGTTTGGATTCGGATGCTAGAACAGATGCTCAAGTGGTACAGGCCTCCCTCAGAAATCTCTTTGCTTAATTTGATCATTTATTTGTTCCTCTGCCTTTTCCACCGCTCTTGGTGGGGATGGGCTTGCTACTCTATTCAGTGCTTATGACTATCAATGGATATTCCCTAAGAGAGAAGGAAGGGTTTCTTACCTGTAATCCCAGTTCTCTTTTAGTGGAATCTCCACTGAAGTCATAAGCAACCCTCCCACTCCCCCAGTGGAGATGACAGAGGCAATTACTGGACCTATCTATCACGGACGCATCTCGACAAAAAGAACTGACGTATCTGCCGACTGCTGGGCATGACGGGAGACTGGTGGTCTCTGGGCCCTTAAAGACACAGACGCTGTTTTTAAACTCACATAATGGCAGCTTATAGGGCTATGCTGTCCTGCTCTCCTTCATCTCTCTACTTTTACAAAAAAGGGTTTGTGAAAGAGATGTAAGTTGTTTTGCAGAGTACTGGCTTTAAATTATACATATATATGGGTGTCTTGACCCTTTTTTAAGTACAATTTGAAGAATTTGACCATTGTAGCCTGTTCTGATAGGCTGCATGATGTGTTTCTCTTAAGTGTTTCTAAAGCCCTTACTTGAAGAAAGGCGAACATCTACGCTTAAGAAGATATACTATGGAAAGTGCTCCTGGATTCCCTGCGTGGGCAGAACTATTCAGTGCTTATGACTTCAATGGTGATTCCCCTAAAAGAGAATTGGGATTACAGGTAAGAAACCATTCCTTTTTTCAGTGAATTTCTAGGGTTTGTTAACGTTAAGTAATATTTAATTACCTTACGTTGATCGACAAGGGTTGGCCTGGGGCCAGGCCCTGCTGTCAACCCCCAGTAGGCATCCAACCCCACGCAATGCATGGCCTTTGGCCGTGTGCGGAAGGGCGTCGGCAATAGGGCCTGCAGCCAACCCCCCCATAGGCACCCAACCCCACGCCACGCATGGCCATCAGTCGTGTACGGTGGGGGTTGGCCGCAGGGCCTGGCCAGTGACCAGACCCTGCGGCCAACCCTCCGCAGGCACCCAACCCCACGCACAGCTTTCAGCTGTTCGCGGCTTTGGGTCAGCCGAAGGCATCCACCCACACGCCTTGCACAGCCTTCTACAATGCTTCGCGGGAGTCGGCTGAAGGGCCTGGCTTGCACCTTCCACCTCCCCGGGCCAATTATGGCCCCGGGGACCCTATCCTCTGTGGCCCAGCCAATTACTTAATGGGAAGGTGGGCTGCGCAGCCCCCCTCCCCGGGCCGATTTCAGCCCCTGGGACCCCATACCCTGGGGCCCGGCCAATTAAAGTGAGGGGAGGGGGCCACGCAGTACCCCTCCCCAAGCTAATCTTGGCCTCGTGGACCCCACCCCCGGGGCCCAGATGATTAGTACAAGAGGAGGGGAACTATGTGGCCACCCTTCCTGAGCCGATTTCGCCCCCTGCCCAGCCAACAACTGAAAAGGGGCCATATTGCCCCTCTCCCTGGTACAGTTTCGGCCTCGGGGACCCCATCCTCGTGGCCTGGCCAATTAGTGCAAGGGGAGGGGGGCCATGCAGCCCCTCTCCCTGGGCCGATTTTGGCCCCTGCGACCCCATCACCTGGGGCCCGGCCACTTAATGGTGGGTGCCCTGGCCCCACCCAGGGCACCCATTGTATTCTGTTGGGAGCTGCGGGGAGCCTGAATGCCCCCGAGATCCCTGCCGGCTTCCCCCCTCCAGCGGGAGCCGGCATTGCTCCTGCCTGCAGTGAGCAGCAAAAAATGCTGCTCCCTACGTGCAAGAGCAATTTTTTCATCTGTTTTCCTGCCTGCTTCACAGCAGGCAAGAAACAGATAAAAAGTCCACTCCCAGTGGGCAGGAGACGTTTTACTGGTCTGGACTTACTGTTTGCTCTCACTTGGTGGGAGCTATCAAAGCTGCCGCCAAGCGGAAGCAAACAACTATGTCCCGAAAGTGGGCACCTCTGGACATAGGGAGCTGACCCTGGGGAGTGGCGGTCCCCAGGGCAAGTAATGGCTCCAGGAGGGGGGCTGCACAGACCTCCTCCGTTGAAATTGCTCAGGCTGGCCCCAGAGAGGTGATGGTCCCCAGGTCCGAAAAGGACCCGGGAGGGAGTCCCCGCGGCCTGCCTCCCTTTTCTAATATAGGCCTTGCCCCAAGGAGGTGGCGGTACTAGGGCCAAAAAGGGCCCGGGAGGGGGGGTCACAGCGGCCTCCCTCCCCTTTCTCAGATACATCGTGCCCCAGGGAGGTGGCGGTTGCTGGGGCTGTAACCGGTCATTGGTGAGGGGCTGCCTGTGTCCCCCTCCCCAATATACATATTTACGTTTGCCCCTAGGATCTGGCCCAGTCAGGGGTAAAGTATAAACAAGCGCTTATTTTTGTTTTTTATTTTGCTGAGATTCGTGGGTCTGCTGCAATTTTTGTCGACATTTTAAAAAAAAAGTGTTTGGGCCCCGGTGGGGTCTCTATGGAACCCCACCACCAAGCCTAGGGCATAGGGGTATGCCTAACCTGACCCCTTCTCTTTTTTTTTACTTTTGTTTTGGCGATTGACTGAGTCCGAGTCCCAAAATGGCTACCAACACTTCCTGGTTGAAGTGTTGGCAGTCAAACACATCTCAGCATGAGATCTTTCGGATCCGCGGAGGATTCACGTCCCTAGATATTTATTTCTTTTTCCTTAAATAACTCCAAAACTACTGAAGGGATTTACGCCAAATTACAAACAGGGCTCTTTCTCGACCAAGAGCAAGCTTTCTACCAAATTTGGTGTAATTCCATTCAGGGGTACGGGCGAGTCGTGTTCAAAACCCCTATAGAAAATTGAATGGGAAAACATGTTTAGGGACCCCCCCCCTTTCCATTTTCTTGGCCCCAAGTTTAACGAATCACCCCAAAACTTTCCAAACTGCAGCTGAAGTGAGTGGCAAACTAGTTTTGAACATGTTGTGAGGATTTGTCAAACAGCACCAAAGTTATTAGCAAAACAAAAAACGCTTCGTCTATGGAAACTAGGTCCTTGCTATAGCTAGTCACTTGCGACCTGCAGTAGGTAACGTGTGTCTGTGTGTGTTTATACCTGCCATCTTCTATTTTGCTATTAGCATAAGGATTGTAACATACTGTAACTTTTTGCTATTCTGATTCAAGCATGTGAATCTATGAAATATCTAATACTTGAGAAGAAAATAAGTTACATACCTGTAACTGTAATTCTCTAGTATTGGTATCTTTCATAGGTTCACATGCAACCCACTCTCCTCCCCGTAGAGGCTCCCCTTATTGCTATGGGATTACCTTTCCCACTAGTACTTGAAATCTGAGGGAATCAACCTCTATGGGGAGTGTTCTAGACAAGGGTGCTGTAGCCTGATTGGCTGGAGTTCAGTTGATAATGTTATGTACTGCTTTATTATGGTACTGTGGGACTCTCACTTTGACGATGGAGAACGATTCAAGCATGTGAATCTTTGAAAGATGCCAATACTAGAGAACTACAGTTACAGGTAAGTAACTTATTTTCTTCTCACTCACACTCATTAATTCTCACTCATTCTCGTATACTCACTCTTACTCATTCTCATTCACACTCACTCCAGTTCTGACTCACTCTTATTTGCTCACAATCACTTGCACTCACTCTTATGGTCACTCATTCACACTTGTTCTCTTTCATTGTGAATCACTCATTCTCACTCACTCGCACAGTCACTCACGATCATTCATTCTTACTCACCATCATTCTCACTAACACTCCCTCACATTAATTCTCACTCATTTTCACTCACTTGAAGTTTATTTTTAGGCTCTCACTCATTCTCACTGAATCTGACTCATTTATGTTCACTTATTGAGTCAATCTCACTATTCCCATCAGTACCAGTCACTTTCTCCCTCTCACTCACAAGCACACATGCTTACAAATGCAGACACACACACATACTCTTTCATACAAACACACTCCCACCTACAAGCATGCACACAACATACAATTAAAAGCATTTTCTTCCATGTACCTCTACTTCCAGGGAGGGTCTCATTGCAGGTCCTCTTGTTCCATTTTTTATTACACTAATATTGAAATACAGACTATTAATCACTATTAGTATAACAAAAAATGTACAGGAAACAAGGAGGATGCAGTCCTGATGCCCATAAGGGCATTGATTTTACCACCCTGAGGTCATAGGCAGCAATGGAAGTACCAGGGATCACAAGAGGCTAACGAGAGGCCTCAGCTGCGACCCCTAAATGACATCCATTATTTTAGGAGGGGCTCAACACCTCAATGACTGCAATTAAGTTATAGGAAAAACAAAACAAAGGGGTTCAGAGTTTGCACTTGTGGTTTCAGCTCTTCAAGGAGATGCTTTTGAAGTGCAGCATGACTTCACACAGGGGTGTTCTGTCTGGATGTTTGATCTTCAGTGTCTGTAGAAACATTCAAAGCAGAAACTCACATTCACATCTTATGACTACACACACACGGAAAAGAGAAGAATGTAACCCGACAGTCACTGAACTGCACTCTATGCAACCCTGCGCTCAAATACTGGCTTCCCCAATGGGCCAAACGTTGTGATCCGTGGCACATCGCTTTACTTCACTATGTATCATTTTCCTTAATCATCAAGCTTCAGGGCGCATTCAAGTAATTCAATACAGGATCTGTTATCTACCAGCACCTCATTTATATATGGGTTACATAAAAAAATATTGTTTCACATTTGATAATACTATATATATAGAAAACATGACAAACTGATACATTTTTAGTAACTCGTGGCAACCTCATTAGGGCTTGAGTGTACTCTTGAATGTTTAAAATTTTTAAAAAGTATTACTTTCAATAAATGTCACTCAGTTCAGTGATATATTCAGTCCTCAACTGAAAAACATTGAAAATATATATTTTTTACTTTTAAGTCATATTTATATATATTTTTTTCATGACATTTGTTGCCTAATTTACATCTTTTGATGCCTCGGCTTGTGCTTTGGCTCTTAGCGTCGATGCAGACCCCCTGGCTTGGCTCTTCTCAAGGCAGTCTGTGCCTTACTGAGAAATTTAGTGTCCCCTATCGTCATGTGTCCCAGTTAGGCCTAGAAGAACCCGTTGCCATTTTACTTGTACACAGCTTTTTCCTAAAGTTACCTTCAACTTTTGACACATTTTTGCATTTATGACACTTAGGTTAGTTTCTTGGAAACACTGACCTTGCTAACATGAATGAACTTCGTGAGAACACTATCACATTGCCTTGGCATTGTGTACAAGGCCCTCACATGCGTTGTGCAAATGTGTTTGTTATTTACGTCCATATGGTGACACCGCTATCTGTGGAATCCAAAAAATGGCAGCCTGATCACAATCTCAGCCCAAGGCAAGGATGCTGTTTTTATATGTAATCTTTTGTTTGCGAGTATAATCAGAGGAGACACTTCGGCGGACTTTGAGGGGTCCCTACATGCTGAAGCTTTCGCCTTAGCAGCTCACTGACATCTGGTGAGGGGTATCCAATTTTTGATCAAGACGGGTTCCTACATTCTTACCCACAGGATAACGGGGTTGGATCATCCAGTGGGGGGTTTCTTGGCCGAACATACATTTACACCCTAGATACGTAGGTTAGGGTTTGCATAGTAAGAGTACACTGGATTGTTATACTGTTACATATGCTTGCATATATACATTGTCTGAGCAGGATGGTGGAACTCTTCATCCTGTTCACTGTCCTGACACTTATTATAACTCTCGTCTGTTTCTGTTTATTGATCATTGCAGCACATATTTTCTATACAAGGGTCACATCAGTTCAATAAATATTGAAAACATCCCTTCGTGTATTCCTTGTGTATTTCTCTGAGCAAAAGAGAGCACGAGTGTCTGAGTGAAAGGTTCTAGGTCTATCACCACGGTTCCTGAGGGAACAGGGTTGTCATGTTCAGTAGATGCCAGAACCGTTCCCTCCATTTCTAGGTTAGGGGTGCCTATGGTGGCACTGTGAGCCAGCCGGTCTAAGGGACAACATATCCTGCGGGGTTGCAGGGAATCAGTGTGGCACCATCCTAAGTTTATGTCGTCCACAAACGTGCAGTTCCTACTGATTAGTGGAAACTACCGAGAAGCGGTAAAATGGCCTGTGCGAGAGGTGAGTGTAGGCTGGAGAGGAGGAGGGGAGTGTGGGGCTGAGGATGGGAGAGAAGGAGGAGGGGAAAGTGGGGCTGGGGGAGAGAAGGAGGAGGGGAGTATGGGACTGGGGGAGAGAAGGAGGAGGTGAGTGTGGGGCTGAGGGTGGGAGAGGAGATGGGAGTGTGGGGCTGAGGGGAGGGGGGAAATGAGTGTGGGGCTGGGAAAGCGAGGAGGGGAGTGTGGAGCTGGGGCAAAGGGTGGGAGAGGAGGTGAGAGTAAGGCTTAGGGTAGAGAGGAGGAGTGTGGAGGAGTGTGGGGCTGGAAGGGAGGGAGGAGGAGTATGGGGGAGCGAGGAGGGAGTCTGGGGCTAGGGCAGGGGTGGGAGAGCGAGGAGGTGAGTGTGGGGCTGGTGAGGAGCAGAGGGGGAGTGTGGGATTAGGAGGAGCAGACGGGGGAGTGTGGGGAGCGGATGGTAGAGTGTGGGTCTGGTGGGCAGAGGGGGAGTGTGGGATTAGGGGGCGCGGACGAGGGAGTGTGAGGAGCGGACAGGGGAGTGTAGGGCTGGTGGGGAGTGTGGGGTTGGGGGGAGCGGAGGAGAAAGTGTGGGGCTGGGGGAGCAGAGGGAGAATATGCAGCTGGGGGAGCAGAGGGGCAAGTGTGGTATTGGGGGGGAGTGTGGGATTGGGGGAGCGCAGGGGGAGTGTGGGATTGAGGGAGCGGAGGGGGTAGTGTGGGGCTGGGGAAAACGAAGGGGGAATGTGGGGCTGGGGGGAGCGAAGGGGGAATGTGGGGCTGGGGGGAGCGATGGGGGAATGTGGGGTTGGGGGAGTGGAGGGGAATGTGGGACTGGGGGGAGCGGAGGGGGAATGTGGGACTGGGGAGCGGAGGGGGAATGTGGGACTGGGGGAGCGGAGGGGAGTGTGGGACAGGGGAGCGGAGGGGGAATGTGGGGCTGGGGGGAGCAGAAGGGGAGTGTGGGATGGAGAGTGTGGGGCTGCGGGAGCAGAAGGAGAGTGTGGGATTGGGGGGGCGGGGGATGTGTGGAATGGGGCAGTGGAGGGGGGAGTGTGGGATTCGGAGGGAGTGGAGGGCGGGCAGAGGGAGAAGTGTTGGACTGGGGGGGGGGGAAGAGAATGATCATTGCAGGAAATGAGGGGGATCCTTCCGGAACCGGACTGGAAAGAGTGAAATATGCAGAATCTGTCCTGGTGTAATTTTCCAATACCATGTCACTCAGCAGCGTGTGTTTCGAACAGAAACCTGTAGGTGGCTAAGGGGCAAACCTATTTTCCCTTCCATATGAACCTAAAACAAATGGCCCGATTTAAACGGCCATCAGCCCTTTTTTTATACTATTATTCTGGCTGGGAGCTATCTGGAGCTTAACATCCACGTGCTAGTGGAATGGAAATAAAGGCACACAGCTTGTTATCACTTCACAAGTACTAAAGAGAAACTATGATTTGGGCCCAGGTTTGTGAATTTGTTCAAACCCCATATGCAAGAGATATGCATGCACTGTAATAATATCTCCAGTATCTCTGAGTATTAACACAAATAATTTAAATACCACTATTTTTATATGTGTTTTTTATGGTGCTATTATTCTAATGTAGGGTGTCGGAGCACTTTACATCACACACGTTATACAGAGACAATGAATCATACAGGTGTCTAACTCAATGTAAAGTAAGTGTTACCTGAAACAAAGAGGATTACAAGAAATAGAAGTCGCATATCATCTATAGTGGTAGGCTTTGTGTTAAGTGTGCATGGTGGGGAGAAACACAAAGTCAAGATTCAAAACGTAACACATTAACCAGAGTGAGAAAAAATAACAATTAGGTTCTAAACCTATGACTGGCAGTTTGCATGCTGCTCCTTGATATTGGTTTATAGCTCACTGTGCTATATTAGAATTGCATCTTATGAACTACAAGTAACAAAAGGATCTAAGTGTCAAAAGCAGCAACCCACTCACCTAGCTACATAAAATACAAATCTGTGATTTGCATGTTAGACAGTGTACTTTAGGAGGGCAGTCATGAGAAGTGTATTGCAGTCCCAGCACCCTCCCGTTCCGTCATTAACTTTAGACCTCTTTGTATTTGAGAGGAGTATTGGATGGCCTGGGCTCCACTAATCTACATGGATGCCCACTATCATCATTGACTCACTACCACTCACCAAGGGAGGGGAAAAAATATCTATACCAAAGAACCCCTGAAGGAGGGGCCTGCTGGGCATTGCACTGCCTCACTTACATGGAGCAGGACCCAATGATGAAGCATGTCACCTAAATGGGTGAAGGTCCTTGCATCCTGAAAAGGTTACTTCTGGTGATCTTTGTACAAAAAACAACATACATATCTTTTTTCGATTCTCTACCTCCAATGTAGGTTAGGTATCTCTTCGGAATGTCAAATTTTTGGGAATATTATATAGTCTAGGATGGACATGTGACTGACTGTTATCAACCATCTCTCACACACTTTTTGGGGGGGATTGTTTGATGGTGGTTACCTCACCTGACAAACCATGGCTATAAAAGGTTTGCTCTGCGAGAATCCTTCTTAGGAACAATAGTATTTTGCTTAGCTAACTGTAATCTTGTATACCTTTCTGATTTTATGACTGTGTCTGATGGTTGCCTTGTGGATAAGCTTATGCTCTAAACCGTAGGCCTGAGTTTGTTATAGTGACAAACTAAAAACCGGATTAGTGAACTTTATGAAACGTTATGAGAGGCATTCGGTCTAGCTTATTAATTGTAAAAAGCATTTGTTAAAGCCCGTAAGACTTTAACAGTTGGTTATGACATTGTGTTACACCTATACAGCTATTTTGTTGCGTGCAATCTCACAGATTACCACAATAGGCAAAGGTTTTGGCATTGACCACCTGCTTTGACAAACACTGGGCATTTTCACAATGACAATTTTTGTTAGACCCTGTTAAGAGGGGTTGTATTTTGTTTTGCCAGCTGTATTTTTTTTCTACACATCTGTAATTTTAGAACTATGCATGATGGCTGCCACTTTCTAGGCCCTTGAATAGGCCAGTGTCTAGTAAGGTATTAAGGCTTCATTAGCTCCTTTGGAAAACTGATGCCATATTTCATAGGTTTGATCTATTTATTATAAAATATTATGACAAGCCAGTAGGCCTTTCATACTTATTGTGAAAAGTATGCGTTAAAGACAGTAGGCTTTTAAGGATGGGTTTTTATTACGCTGTGCTATAGCCTGTAGGCAGGTATTTTGTTACACAGGATTTCACAGATTACCATAGTAGGCAAGGGTTTTGGTGCTGAAGATCCACCCGAACATACAGTGGGGATAGAGGATATGCTCTACTGTAATCTTTATTAGGCTGTTTTAGAAGAGATAGTATTTTACTTTGGCAACTGTAATTTTGTATACATTTGTACTTTTTTGACTGTGTGCTACATGGTTGCCTTGTGGAAAGATTATGCTCCGTACAGTAAACTTGAATTGGTTGTGGTGACTAGTCAATGATTAAGGATATAGGATTGATTATTCATCATGCAAAGTTAAAATAAAGGCAGTAGGCTTCATATGTTGATGTTAATGTCAATAGGCACTTAAGGGTGGATTGTTATTCCTTTGTATCAAAATCCACTGGCGGCTGATATTGATGGGCGAAGGGGGCGCTGCCCTTCCAGCTTTGGGGAGGAGACAAAAGGGAGAGAACGAACACCATGGAGCAGCTTTAAAAGAAGTTCTCATTTCTTGGTGCTCCCTGTGAAATTATTTAAAATCTTTTTTTTGTTGTGCTCTCTGAGTCCTCATGCGCATGTGCTGGCTAGGCGAGGACTACTCCTCGCCCTCGAGGCACAAGCGAGGAGAGTGACATGAGCCTGGTGGGAGTGGCTGCATAAAGTGGCAGTGCGTGGATTTTGAAATGGGGCACTTATGAAGTGGTCCAGGGTGCGGTCAGCAGAGCGTCATTCACATGAATAGGAAGAGGCAGAGCTGGCCGATAGCAACACAGTGCAGTGAGTGGCAACAATTCATCCTCCGCGAGCTAGGCTTCCTAATTGGATAATACAAGCAGGGGGAGTGGGCTATGGATGAGTTCGACACCTCCTATTTCCGGGATTATCAGCATGCAGCAGGCGTGCTGTAGTGCACATGTTGGTACAGAAAACAATGGTCCTGGACCTTTCTTTTCACACAAATTTCTTCTGTAAACAATTGTCATTCAATTAGGACTCTGAGCATGCATAAAGTCAGCTCACGGTTACATAGATCCAAAATAGTTCAAGTACTTAGATGTGCAACAACCATTAGATTTCAAAACAGCATGTATTTATTAATCACAACATTAGATCAACAGACAGTAGATATCTTACTTAATTATAGCTAAAAGGAGAAGGAAAGGGGTTGCTCCAAGGGACTGATAACAAAAATCAATCTCGGCGGCCTGGCCAGTAATGGTTAATTATACAGTTGACTGTTTCAGCATAATTCATAAACAATAGAGAGATGTATCATCTTTGGCAGGATAGGGGAAGGGGCATGTGGTCCAGGCCTGTTGGGGGTAGGCGTCGACGTTTCGACCCGACTTGCGGGCAAGGAGGGAAATTTTGACCTCAGCCCGCATGTCTTCTTCAGGACAATGGATAAGAAGCAACCTATCCACGATGTTGGTAGATATAGCTCCCGGTATGGTCACCCGCTGAATTGTTGCGGTGTGATACCAGTATGGCTCCTCAAGAGTCCATATTCTACGAAGGAGAAGTGATCCTCATCCGCACTTGTATAGCGGTGTGGACCGAGTAAATCGGTATATTAATAATGCAGTTTCTAGGAATCAATCAGCAACTTGAAACAGCGTGTAAGGAGGTCCTCACTCTGACGCAGCACTGTTTAAAATTATCTACGAAACCTATGATACGCTGGGTAGACATAGTTTGGAAGCCAGACCAGGGAAACTACAATTGAAGAGTAATCCTGAAAAGGATAACTCTATGCAAATACTCGACTCTTCAACATAGAAGAAGTGGGATAATAAAAAAAAACAAGGATAGAACAAGATCACAGGTGGGTCTCCTACACAGTAATCTACCGAAAAACATTACAACTTACATAACCGTGATAATGTTAAACCACCTGATAGGTATCAGGATACTGATACACGTTCCTCTCGTTCCTTCCAGGATTCATCCAATAAACGTTCAGAAAGAGGAGGACGATCAGAGCACAGATCAGAAGAACCAGTGAAACCAAGGAAGGACTCACAAAGCCCGTCTGACTATATAATAAAACAGGAAGACAAACCTAAAACACCTAAACCTCAATTTGAGAAGAAGATAGCCGGACTTAAGGTCAGACATGCCCCGGATATTGAGGACTCTGCTTTTGAACGGGGAATGGGCATTGACAATGCTGGAAAGCGAGACAGAGGTCTCGATAGTTCGTCAGAACCTGATGGATTGTCTGGCAGAGGTCTCGATAGTTCGTCAGAACCTGATGGATTGTCTGGTGGGAGTAGCGCTGATTGAGTATATCAATCAATCAATCAGGAGTTTGTATAGCGCGGCTACTCACCCGTGAGGGTCTCAAGGCACTGGGGGGGGGGGGGAGCTTGCTGATCCATCTAGGTGTGGAGTTTCAGTCGAAAAGCCAGGTCTTGATGTCCTTCCTGAATTGGGGTCAGCGCCGCGGATTGCCTGCGGTGGAGGGGCACGGTGTTCCAGGTCTTGGCGGCGAGATAGGAAAAGGATCATCCTCCGCTACTGGTCTTGTGGATCATTGGGAAGGAGGCCAGGGTGAGTTGGGTGGAGCAGAGTTGTCTGGCGGGTGTGTCGAATGCGAGGCGGTGGTTCAGCTATTCTGGTCCTGTGTCGTGAAGAGCTTTGTAGGCATGTGTGAGGAGCTTGAAGGTGATTCTCTTGTTGATTAGGAGTCAGTGGAGTTGACGGAGGTGTTTTGTTATGTGGCTGCGGCGGGCGATGTCGAGGACCAGTCTGGCTGCGGCATTTTGGGCGTTCTGTAGTTTCCTAAGCTGTTTCTGGGTGACGCCGGCGCAGAGTGTGTTGCCGTAGTCGAGTCTGCTGGTGATGAGTGCATGGGTGACCGTCTTTCTGGATTCTGTGGGAATCCATCTAAATGTCTTTCGAAGCAGGCGGACCATGTGGAAGCAGGATGAGGATACTGCGTTGATTTGCCAAGGTTGCATGCGTGGTCCGTGGGGGTGAGAGGGGTTCCTAGCGCGGCGGGCCACCAGGAGTCGTCCCAGGCTGAGGTCCCAGGATGAGTACTTCATTCTTGTCGAAGTTGAGCTTGAGGCAGCTGTCTTTCATCCAGGTGGGTTGGTTGGTGAGGGGGAGGATCAGCTGGGTGTCGTCGGTGTAGGAGACGATGTTGAGTCCATGGCTTCTGATGATGGCTACGAGGGGGGCCATGTAGATGTTGACGATGGTGGGGCTCAGGAAGGTGCCCTGGGGCACTCCGCAGCTGATCTCTATAGGTTCTGAGAGGAACAGGGGTAGTCTGACTCGCTGTTTTCGGCCGGTAAGGAAGGAGTGGATCCAGTCCAGTGACTTGTAGCGGATATCAGCGTTGTGGAGTCTCTTGGATTAGGGTGCGGTGGGAGACGGTGTCGAAAGGGGCAGAGAGGTCCAGTAGATTGAGGGCTGTGGTTTCACCCCGATCGAGGAGGGAGCGGATGTCGTCGGTGGCGGCGAGGAGTGCGGTCTCGGTGCTGAGGTTGCTTTGGAAGCATGATTGGGAGATGGCTAGGACGAGGTTCTCTTTGATAAACACGGAGAGTTGGGCGTTGATGGCCTTCTCGATGACCTTGGCTGTGAAGGGGAGGAGGGAAATGGGTCTGAAATTCTTGAGGTCTGTCGGGTTGGCGGACGGCTTATTCAGCAGGGAGTTGATCTCAAAGTGTTCCCAGTCGTCGGGGAAGGTGGCGGTTTCGATGGAGCAGTTGATAGTGCGGCGAAGCTTGGGGACAATGGAGGCAGCTGCTCTATGGAAGATGTAATGTATGTCACAGTGGAAACACCAGATACCAGGATAAGCATTCCACATCGTTTATACAAAATTCAACTAAGGTTGGAGGGGGACGTACCAAGGTTTATCAATGTCCTCTTTTGGGAACTACTGGCTGAAAGAGACTGGCCACCTGATTTCGCAAAGGATTGCACAAAGGGGGAAACAGTGATTTTACCTGCCTTTTCCGACCTTGTTCCCAAATCAATTAACACTTATACGCCAGGGAGTGGGCTTTAGCACTAGCTCCTGTGTTGTAACTCAACCATGTGGGGTGGTATGATGGTTCACCTTATCTTGACATACCATTGAGGACAACCCCATAACCTCAAAGACAATATCCAATAAAAAACAAAGCAAAACAACACATTAGAGAAATTCTAGAACAACTTGAATACCAATGTGTAATAGAAAGTTGCACCTCCTCAAAGAATAATACTCTGTTTCCTGTAATGAAACAAGATCAATCATATCGCCTAGTATTGGATTACAGACATTTAAACTCAGCTACTTGCACATTTGCAGTACAAAATGCACACAGTGCCGCATTAATAAATAACATTGTGCGCAAAAAATACAAAACAACACTAGATATCTCAAATTGATTTTTTTGCCAAAACATAGCGCCTGGAAACAAATATTTGTAAGCCTTCACCACACTAGGTTCACAACAACCATTTTCCCGTTTGCCACAGGGGTATAAAGATAGCCCTTGTCTGTTTTTAGCCATATTTACAGAATTACTTGAAAATTTTGATGATCAGGCATTGTCATATGTCGATGACATACTTAATGGACGAGGACCTGATGGAACACTTAACCAGAGTAGACTGCATAATCTTGGGTTTTGTTCACATGAGCTATAGATTCAATTTAAAAAAAACAAAGATCGCCCACCTCAGTGTCCTATTTTTGGGATACAAATTTTCAAGTGAGGGCAAAGCCTGGAGGCCCATTCTTCAGAAAAATGTGTGTTGCCTTAACCTCCAATGACTCTGAAAAGACTGCAATCCATATTAGGGTGCTTAAATTTTGGCAGAACATACATTCTAGATTACGCAGAATGGGTGAAACCATTCTATGATTTAATCCATCCAGACTTTTCAAGCACACATTGTACACAAGAACACAGAAATTTTACGTTCCGTTCAAGCTGACATGATAGCTTCCAAACACTTACACACGTGTGAACACAACAAACCTGGTGATCCGTGTAATCGCGGGTACATAAGGATACACAATGAAGGTGACACTATATAGATTGTATATAACTCGCACTTATATACCAATACTGAAATGTGTTTTGCACCTACTGAAAAAATACCGACTGCGGTACAGACTGCTGTAGTGAGAGAGTGTGCCCTGGATCAAGGGAAACAAATAATTGTCGTGACCAGGTACCGACCTTAGAGGCAGTAACCAGAGCAAGTGTCCCGACTGCCAAGTCTCTACATCCACGATGAATACAATGGGCAAGCTCCCTCACTGCAACAGATGTAGATTAAAATTTGATCCTATATTACAAACACAAGCATTTCTGCAGTACGAACAAGAATATCCTCTGCCTAATGAAATTATGCCTCTAGATCACTATGACTACATCATATACACTGATGGCTCTGCTCAACCTGCTGTTGGGACCAAACACCAATATTCAGCTTCATGCACAGTTTAAAAGGGAGTATACATGATGGAGCTTTCCATCCTGAAAAAACCTACATGCAGTCACCAGGTGATTGCAAGGCACAGCTGGCAGAACTAAAGGCTCTAGTACTAGCACTACAGAATACAGATGCTGGGTTCCTCACACTTTTTGCGTGTGATTCGTATTATTGTGTACAGTCATATAATGGGTACCTTTATTATTGGAGCCAGAATGGATTCAGGGATTCGAAGGGCTGCACAGTGAAGCACAAGTTGCTTTGGTAACAGTTGGCGAAGCTGAAAGAATGCTTGCCATGGGCTCATGTCATTCACACATCGAGTCATCAACGTGTTGGCGTTCACATTGCAGGGAATTCACTGGCTAATGGAGCCGCAAAAGCGACAGTTTGCAGTGCTGCAGTTGCTGCAATCACTCGTACAAGTATGAGGATAGACAGAGACATCATGGTGGCTGTCAACGCTACGCGCAATGACACGCACCTGCCGAAAGGCTTTCCACTCAAGTACTCCTACAAGCTAGATGCACAAAAAATACTGTATGCTCAGATCCCAGGAGTGGGGGACAGAGTAATACCAAACAGTGATCGCAAACTGGGATTAATTGTGGCTGCACATGAGGGTCTGGCTTCTGCACATGCAGGGGTGGCTGCTACAATTTCACTATTGCAGCAACGCTATTTGTGGCTTGGTCTTTACAAACAGACCAAGGACTTTGTCCTGAGATGCTACATCTGTCAACAGATGAAGGGTCCCACCGTGGCGCGTCCACCCCAGACATCTCTTTTGATTTCAAACAAGCCCTTGGCTTGTGTATATTTGGACCATTGCGGCCCCCTATCATCTGAATGGGCTTACAAGTACATCTTGGTGGCAGTGGATTCCTGCTCTTGATTCCTTTGGGTCTGGCCACAGTGATCGGCTGACAGCCAAACTATTATAAAAAATCTGCGAGTCTTCATCGGGACATACGCAATTAGCACACTACATTCTGGTCAGGGTCCGGAGTTTAGCTCTTGGGCTTACAAAGAGGTCATGGGAAGTTTGGGTGTGACCCTGTGTTTCTCGACTTCATACCATCCCGACATGCGGTAGTGGAGAGGAAAAACCGGGACGTAAAGCAGTCTTTAACAGAACAGGTATTAGGCTCTGGTCCCATTTGGGTCCATCACCTATATGGGTTCCAGAGGGCTTTAAAAAATATGCCAGGAAAATCCTTGGGTGGTCGGGCTCCTTATGAGATCCTGTTTAGGGTTAAGATGTGGGTCCCAGAACTTGATAATGCCAGCAGAGTAGCGGCAGAAACACTATTTGACATCAATTAATGTTTGGCTGTTTTACAGGAACTGAATGACTTCTGGGATGAACAAAGCAGGTAGAAATGCAGGTAGTTTCTGTAAGATCCAGCTGCATCCCGAAAATCGGGAATCTGGTCCGAGAAAAAATTGTGGACAAGAAAGAATTTGGGCCATCTTACAGAGCCTGTGCCTGTCCTGGCTGCTAAAGGTACACAAACTGTACTTCTCCCACCCCTTGCCAGATGCCGAGAAAAATGGTTTTTCTCCATTGATCTGATCAAAGCACACTATGCGGCTGATTCTCAATAGTAAGGCACGTGGGCTCCTTGGTAGCTGCCAATCTCCTCTCGCTGCCATTCAGGAAGTTCAGAAGGAAGCTTTACTTACAAATGAAGCCTGCTCTCTTCAACAAGAGACAACAGTAAACATAAATGAAGTATGTCTTCTACCTGTTTCAAAAACAATGACAACTGGGCAGTTAACAAGAACAGAAACACAGAGTTCGATTCGGAATCCTGACAAGAACAAGGTCCACGTCAATGTACCACAGGTCGAGTCTTCATTTAATTTGAATCAACAGGCTGAGCTGCCTAAAATAGACCAGATGGCTTCTGGATACTTCGTTGACTTTGATGACATTTCTTCCGATGCATCGGAGGCGCCTCTGCCCCACCACCCCTGCCTTTTGAACTGAAGGAGGCTGTCTCCTATCTTTGGCTGAAAAAAACATACTTTTTTTCTCCATGATTACACCTTTGTATTACAATTGCATTACTTTTCCTAGTGCTTTGGATTGGTTTTGTGACTGTGTTCTTTCTGCTCCTCACCTGACATTTTGTCCCAGAACGTTCTGCAGTACACATGGTTAACTTGGTTCTGAAACCACATGCATCATCACACAGTAAACAAAGAGACTTGTCTCTCGTGAACATTTCAGCTGTTCCAGTTCCTTATGGGATTGTATAGGATAAGGTATTGTTTGACGTGCGTGGTCCCACTGAACTTTTTGCGAATTCCACGTTTGTTTAAAATTTCCGGAAGCGACATTATCACCCCAGTACTATTTCTGATGATTGGGGCATTGATACAGTATATGAAATGTTAGAAGATCTACAACACTGAACTAAATTTTCTTCTGATGATTTATATGATGTTACAACTAATTTTGATGAGATGTTTTGATTCCAACATTACGGACATCATTTTCTACCAAAGCTAGTATTTCTCATAAAGTTTTTAACTTTGCACAATGGGATCATTGCCCTATACCACCGAGGGGTAGTTAAAAAGCATTTACACAGAAGTTTGACAGTTTTTCTGGATATGACACATCTGATCCAGCCTCTTTTTACTATAGGCTTGCCCCTTCACCTGCGAAGAAAAATATGTTAACTGACACCAAGCTGATTTACTCTGCTTCTTTCCTTTCCCAGCTCTCTGTTCAAGGTTTCGACTTTTGGAGGGACACAATAGATGTGAAGTCTATCTTCGGGACAAACGACTGGCAGGTTCAGGAAACTGAGGCTTTGTTTACGGCCTGTTTAATACCACAGCAAATGATTATCCTGAACAAATCTGTGCAACAGACAAAGTGTCTTGGCTTAGCCAAGAAAAAAGATTTGAACACACCACAGGTTCCCACTCTTACACGGTTTGAAAATTGGCAGCAGCTAACACCATACAATGAAAACACCATTGATAATATGCAGCGAAAAAGTAAACACAGATCCCAATCGGATCGGATGGTTAGTCTGGCCATTAGACACTAACATATGTCAGAATAGATTCCTAGGTAACATCAAGGGATTTACAGCAAATAGGCCTGACGAACATGTTACTTACCTTCGGTAACGATATATCTGTAAGAGACATATATTAGTTATAGATTCCTTACCTTAGAATTACCCCCAGGCGTCAGACTGGATCCAGAGAAATTTTTTCGTAGCAGTACCCCTGCGAGTCGATAGGTGGCGTCGGTAGACTCCACGTTCGTCGCCTGCGTCGCCGGGATGACGTCAGAAGCGCAGAGCCATGCAAGACACTGACCACTGGTGCACAAAACTAGGGCCCTGAAAGGGAGTCCCTTACCCTAGAAGTCAGTTCGCAGAACGGGAAGGATGGGTGGGGCCACACTGTTTAGTCAAGCTTGGAAGCTGGGACGACTGTAATCAGGTTTCCTGAATAGACATTGTGCATAGCAGATCCTAGGTGGGCATGAAAGTCTTTCCCCCTTCTGTCTTGATGACAATTTTATTAGTGACTCCAGAGGCAAGAGAGGTGTCTTATGCTTCCTATACAAGGCCTTATTGTTATGTTATGTTACAAGATTTGTTCAGCGCGTGGTGACCTGCAGGCATCCCAGAGCTGTTTGAGGAAAGGAAATGTTCCACCAAGGCAGAGAAAGCATTTAGGAGACTAGTTCTTGAAGAGGCAGGTCTTAAGAGCATTTCGAAAGCTCAACTCATTATCAATGAACCGGATGGCCAAGGGGAGTGAGTCCCAAAGCTTTGCTACATTGAAACTAAATCCTGGCCAGCCCAAAGCCCACTGAGGGGAAGAATTCCTCCCAAGGATCATAAGTTTGGTCTTAGATCCATTGAGCTTAAGGCAGGTGTTCACCCAGCTGGAAACCCATTCTAGACCAGGACCCAAGGTGGAAACTGATGGGACCCCATCAGTGGCAATTGAAAAAAAACAGCTGGGTATCCTCTGCGTAGGAAACTATTGAAATTCCAAAGGGCATAATCATATCGGCCAGTGGTTGCAGGTACACATTAAATAGCGTGGGGCTGAGCGAAGACCCCTGCAGCACTTTACAGGTGGCTGGAAGGACCTTAGAATAGCAGCCTTTATCAAATACCTGGAAGGAGCGTTCCTTCAAAAAGGAGCTCACCCTATCCACGACCTTGCCAGAGACACCTGTCCTTCTAACCTGTTCCAAATGAGTGGAATGGTCAACGGTGTCAAAGGCCGCCCTCAACTCCAAGAGTACAATAGCAACCGTAGCCCCTTGATCTAATCTCCTCTTGGCATCCTCCACCAAAGCCAAGCGGGCAGTCTCAGTACTATGCTTGGGCTGGAAGCCTGTTTACGTGTGGTGGAATAAGGACTTGATCTCCAGGAAGTCAGAGAGATGTCTATTTACATGTTTCTCAACCACTTTACTGATGCCAGGGAGCAGAGACATTGGGTGAAAGTTCTCCAAACACGATGGATCAAGGTTTGGCTTCTTTAAATTTGCCTTGACCATAGCATGTTTCCAGGATTGCGGCACCGTTCCCAAGTTAAGGGAAAGGTTGACTGTTGAAGCAAGATGGGAAAGATAATTTCTGCCCAAAGGCTCAGGATATTGGGGGGGGGGTTGATCAAGAGGGGACCCAGATGTGATTTGACCGAAAAGGGCAGTGAACATGTCCAGAGCAAGAGAAGGGAATTCATAGGGAGCGGGAGAGCCACTCTCCTTACTGCTACTCAAGGGGATGGGATTGAGGCTTCCATTCACTTTTTGGAAAGATCGGTAGATATCCAAAATGTTGGTGTAAAAAAAGTAGCCAACGGATTACATCTGTCCTTCGAGGGTTCGGAAGTAGGACCATTAGAGGTTGGTTCAAGTAAAGCTTTAGTGATCTTGAACATCTCCCTCAGGGAGTTGGCTGCTTCGGCAATTCTGGTTTCATAGGCGGAAGCCTGCGCCAGTTTGATTTCTGCGTGGCAGGCCCTTACTGTCTTCCGATATGAAAGTTATTTACATTCCCTAAAATCCTTCCTCCATTCCCTCTCTGCGATTATAATTTTTTTTTAAAGAACTCTGAGATGGGAGAGTACAAGGGGCAGACTCCTTTTTAATGCTTTGTGTGAATGGAGAGTAGGGAATAGTTTGATCCAAAGAATGGGTTTTCCATTCTGAGATCCTATTGTTGGCGACTTGGAAGTTTGAGTCTAATGTGGGTGAGGTCAGACTGAGGATCCTTCTCCAATTGTGGAGATTTAGTTGCAACCAGCACCAAACTTCCAGCTTCAAAGATTTCAAATGTGAAGGCGGGCCAGGAATCATGAGAACCGAGTGGATTAAAAAATGATCGGTCCATGGAATTGGAATATTGCTGTTATAGAGGGATTAACATTACAATCTATTCTAAGCATACACAAGAGAGGTTTTTGTACAGTTCACATCCTGAACTTCTTTATTTTAAAGTGCTCTCAAATGTGATGGTCACTGAAAAAGGAGGCAGAGGTAAGAAAATTAATTGGCCACGGTCACACAGTTCGTCAACTGGGAGTCTGTGATTGAACCCAGGTCTCTTGATTGGGGCCTGTATCTAGTTTTTGACCTGAGTCCAACAAAATCTTCTGACTGGGCTAAGCATGTTATGCAGATGCATTATTATAGCCTGTATTTTTATAAGCTGGGAAAACAGTGGTGGAAGCACCCCTCTTCGAAGAACAGGTATACCTTTAGCAGAAACAGTGCAAGCTTCCATACTTCAGAGGCACACGTTTTCCCATACAAATCAGGCAGCAGCAGTGCAAGCTTACTTCTTTATAGAACAGGGACAGCATGGCAGCAGCAAAGCAAGCATCCCTCTCTCATTGAAGGTAGCAAGTGAAATCTCCCATTTCCTGCAGAACAGATTGAGAAGGGCAGACCAGTACAAGCTTTCATAGCACAAAGAACATGGAAGTTAAGGCATGAGTGACATGTCATTTATAGACAAATCTCTGCAGCAAAGGCTTAACTTACATAAAAGTGATATATGGGGGAACAAGTGAGTTAATATGCGCATTGTGGCACCATTCGCACTTCAAAGATATTCTATTTCAGCATTCTGAAAGGCCGGCTGCTCTATCTCGGAGGCCTACTGTTTGTGTTAATTATTTGGTTTTCCACATATTAAGTAGTAGCTGTTACCTAGTAGAACATTGATATTTGGAGTAGCCCAGCCACAGCCTAAGTAACTATGCTCTAGACCAGGCTTCTCCAAAGAGTAGTTTGTAAGCTACTGGTAGCTCTCCAACTACGTGCGAGTAGCTCTCCTATGTGCAGCCCCGCATACCAAATTAGAAACTTTTGCTTGGTTGAAATAATATATGTATGCCAAAATTAGTGTGTATTTGAGACGAAAATGTGTGTATTTTCTGAACCCATAATTTCAAAAATATATTTAAAGCTGATATTTGAATGATAAATCATGCAGCATTAGGAGACTCATTACTAACATTAGTCCCTATGTGCTAGGGGGCATTGTGACTGTGGCTGTTATGTATTAGCCCTGTAGAGGTATTCCAAACTGACTAAGCCTTTTTTACATTACTGCTGGCAATCCTGTACGAAGGTGATCATGGCTGGTAATCTTACATAGGGTGGCCACTAATGTGCTCTTGTCTTAAGTGTACAACACTAATAATTTTGGTAGCTTGGGATGATTTTCGTAAAACAAAAGTAGCTCTCATTAGTGAAAAGGTTGGAGACCCCTGCTCTAGACAGGCTCACAGGTGTCAACCTCTTTGAAAAGGTTTTGAATGCGCGTAAAGCAGGCTTTGCGTAATCCTGGCCTCAGTGCTGCACCTGTTCAAAATGTTGAAAGCCGCCAGTGTTAGGAAGCCTTGTGGACATTGCCTTTGGTTTGTGGCCCCTCATACACTCAGGCAGTTGAGACCTGGTTGCAGAGTAAGCAGAACAGAAGTGTACAGCGATTTACCGTGAGAACTGAGATGTGACTTTTATGACGAATTGAAAAAACAAATAGACCATACCGGCTTATCACCATTCTCAGGATGCCATTGCCAACATGGAGTCGATTTGCCAAAATGCTGCATGTAGTAGAAGTGCCATAATGCACCATTTTATACCTAATGAAATCACAGCCCCTCACCCAGGGATGTGGAATTCCTATAGCCCGATGCCCTGGACATATTGTTTGGGGTCAAGGGCAACACGTTTTCATGTGTATTTTGTCCTTGGGACAAGTAGGCCCAACCCCCTGCAGCACAAACCCTTTGGCTGCCAGTTTGTAGGACCACATTATGGATCAAGGAAGGGCACTGTCTGCAGTTAAGGTAATATTTTTGCCCATATGTTAATGCTGTTCAAACTTGCATTTATGGTTCATTAATTGAAAGCCTTTATTATTAGGGTGCGCGCTCTAAGTAAATGTTGTAATCTCTGACTGCACTACTGACAGTGGTTCCAGTATAAAAATGTGTACACACGTTTTCAAAGTTTAGCAATATGAGGCTATGTATAATGCTCCCAGAATGCTCTCTGATTTGATGCAAACATTTGCAGAAGCTTGAAAACAAGATTGATGATTCTTTGCTTTCAAAATAAAATGTTCATTAAAAAAATGAAAGCAGGAAAAAAACATTTTGCTAAACTACTGTAAAATGTCAGGTACTATTTCTTTGCAACATCATTTAGTGACATGTGTTGATGCATGCTAGTATTTACCAAAAATATTCATAATGGAAAATCAGTGCAACCAGTTTCAATAAGATTATGGGAAACAAAAATAAACAAGCACTGGCAAAGCCAGTAGGTCTGAAATTGGTGGTCAGCTTTGGCATGGTTTTTGTAAAACCATATTGGTGTGGGAGCTGCCGGGCCCTCACCATTATAACAAACATTGGCAAAAGCAAAAATTGTTTTTTGGTCTCAAAAAGCACACACTGCTACGGTAGTTACTGAACAAAACTACTTTGTGTGCCGATATGCTCCTTGTGAAACAGCAGAATGCCGTCACTCACAGTGAAGACAGCCGATACAGAGAGAGAGAGAGACCAAATTTTAATAAACAAAAAAGGTCACCGTCAACGCCAGACCAAATTAAGGGCCCAATTATTAAAGAAAGTCTCAAAGTGCACCCATGTCCTTGCATGTGCAGCTATACGGCTTTCGTGAATTCCCAAGAATTTACAGAAGTAGGACAAGAAATAGTAGTCCTAGAAAATATTTGTGAACTGTATTTTAGCATGAGCAAATCTGCATGTGTAGATTTGCTCATGCGAAAATCTGAGTGTTTGCAAGTTCACTTTCCCTCCAACCACTTTTTTTCCCAACTCTGGAAGAAGGTTTACATCTGCTATTGTCAGGAGTAAATTTCCAACATTTCTCAGTATGGGAAAAGATTAGAGAAGAGTTGAAAACCCTTAAAACATGCAAGTTAGTAGGTTTGCACAGACTCAAAAGGGCATTTAAACCCTGGAACTATTGCTTACCACTACCTTCAGCCCCATTATGTAGATCTGCGGAAACGTGGCAACATAAGGGGATTGCAAGTATTCAAACACTACTATGGTATGAGCCATGACATAATCAGAGAGGCTATATCAGAGCTCCTATATAATGAGATTGCTGCTATAATTTGTCGCTGCACTACATGGCACCAAAGGGGCAAGTGGATTTTGTTACAGGACAAGTAGATTTATGAAGCAACCTGCCGCATGGACAAGTAGATATTTTATTAAATTCCACACCCTTGCTCACCATCTTCCTATTTGACCGCGTGGAAGTGAGGTAGAGCCAGGAGTGGAAACCACAGAATTCAAATAGGCTAATAACCTTTGCTAATGCCTTTCATGAACCCAGAGGTAACAAGGGCAGTACTAAGGGTGCCATAGCCGAGGACATGTCGGGAGAAGCAACTAATACCCCTGGCTCCCCATATTCGATGTTCATAGCGATCAACATGAGCGTTAGCCAATGGAGAGGAGATCTGGAGCAGTCTCAAGTGAGGAGTTGCTGCACAAACATAGTGCAGCTCTTTCTTAGCAAGGGCGTAGCACATCTTGAAGCACAAAATTATCCAGCGGCATAAGCTGCTTATCTGGACTGCCCTGTTTGCTGCTTGCAGATCCCACAAATAGCTGGTCCTCAGGCACAACCTCTGTTTAGTGCGGGCAACCTAATAACTAACCGCTAACTAACTGCTCCTCTAGGGTACAGCCTGTTCAAACACTCCTTGGTAGAATCTGGAGGGGAAGTGAAAGGAAGGTAGAGTAATGAATTACCCTTAATGGAAGGGGTCACTACCTTTGGAAGGAAATAAGCTGTGGTTCGAGGAACCAACTTTTGTGGTAAAAAAAACGTGTGTATGGGGAGGGATGCTCAGTGATTGCAACTCACTGACACACCTTGTCAAAGTAATTGCTAAAAGAAAAACCGTTTTAAACATCAATAGTCTTAACTGAAAACTATGAAGGAGCTCAAAGGGAGAATGCATCAAAAAAGTTAACACCAAGTTCGCATTTCATTGTTACATAACAAACAGGGTTGGCAGAAGCAAATTTATCACTCCGTTCAAATATCCTATCCTGATGAGAGACATAAAAAACGGAATGGTGGTCTCGAAGGCAGAGAAATGCCAACAGGGATGCAATGCATTGCTTGACGGTGCCCAATGCACAATCCTGCTGAGCTAGTGAGAGTGCAAACCAAAGGACCTCTGATAGGTGAGTCTTCAAGGAGTCCACATCATTTTCAGTGCACCATAAGAATTTCACCTTCAAGATTAGACTGTCATGGTGGAATGTCCACATGTGGTTAAAATGACGTCGACCCCCTCCGGTGGCAGTTGGAAGGAACTTAGGTGCCCTTGATCAGTCTCCAGGGATGCAAGGTGAAGGCTCTGGAGGTTGGGACACAGAACCTGCCCCTCCCAGAGTGGCCCTCGAAGCGAGGAATACTGGGAGAGGTGCAACAGATCCGCATACCACACCTTTCTTAGCCAGTCTGGGGTAATAAACATGACTTTGCCCCTGTTACGTTAAACCTCCTCAATCCCAAGAATCAAGAGTATAGGAGGAAAAGCATAATGAAGCGGAAAATTCATCCTCAAACTAAATTCATTCCCCAAGACTCCCAGTTGTGTATACTGGAGGGCATTGCCTTTGATTTGTGGCCCCTCAGTGTTTCTAAAACCACTTCTGGATAGAGATGTTACTAGTGGTCAGCAAGATAATGCTAACTTAGGCTGTAGGCCCTGATGTTCAGAGAGCCAGTCAGGTGGTTGGCTACTATAGACATTCCATGCCAATGCACCCACTGTCTCAATGCTTCTGGGCAAAGTAGGTGAGACCCCACTCCACCCTGTTTATTGACAGACCACATCGCAGTAGTATATTCCATCAAGATCTGGACAGACTGGCTGTGAAGGGAAGGGAGGAAGGCCTTCAGTGCAAGTTAAATCGCCCCCAGTTTGAGAAGGTTGATGTGGAACACCTACTCCTCTGGAGAGCAGAGGCCTCTGGTAGCGGGTCAGAAAACTACACATGAGGCTACAGCACCTCTGTCAGAAGTTTAGCATTGCTCTCCACCCTGGGTAATGGGAGATCTAGTATCTCTGCTGCTTTGCCCATTACAGAGTGGAAGGAGGCCACCTCAAGAGGGGGAGGCCCTGAAGCGAACTTCATCTCCATTCCGGTGAGACATCCAGCCCACGCACCGTCTTCTAGCCAAGTAGTCAGCATTGTCAGTTGACAAGGGAGGTAGTAAGTTACTTGCCTCACTGCTGTCCTGTGTTATGTGATGGACAATTCTCTGGTATGTCGATGGGGTCAGAATTTGACCCAAAGTTTTTGTGCATTGTGTGCCAATATAGTTACCGTGCTACCTTTACCTGTTTTTTTCCTAAAGTGCTGCTTCTCAATTAGGTGTTAAACCTCGCCCCTGGACCTCTGTATAATTTCTTGAGTCTTCAGTAGAGGCTGTTCACCAGAAGGGCTCAGTGGAAGTGGCATCTGAGGTGCTAGAGGCACTGACACAGTTGGCATCAGAGGCCTGGTGTGGGTGTCAGCTGCAGGACTGGAATTGGATCTCTCGGAGGAAGTCGTGGCGTAGACATCACTCTGGGCTGCAATGGATGCTGAGGAACTTAAGAGACGAAAACCCCCAGCGAAGGACCTGCGGACGTGAACCCAAACAGGGCCTCAAAATGTGTTATGGAGCCCGAAGGCACTTCAGAGGGGGTGCCTGCCTGACGGAGCATCTAAGAAATGGCATTGAGAAAACAATCAGGCTCAGTACCCGGAGTCGCAGACTCATGGAAAGTCTGAGATTGCATAAGGTACCCAATGTGTTGTATAGTTAATAAACCTTTACAATTTTAGAAACACTTTATTGTGAATAAGAATTATACCAAAAAAGGCTCATGATTACGGTACTCCTAAAAAGCTATCAAGTGCCACAAGCAGTCAAGACAGTTTAAAAAACAACAAATACTATGAGCGGCCGTTGAGGACTTTGAAGCAACAATAGCAACGGGGCAGGATACAGTGAATTCAGGCTCTGTGGCGGGGGAGGGAATTCGCCTACAAAACGTTTTAGAACCCAATGATGAAGAAACCTCCCCTACGGACCGCAAGTAGCACAAGTACTGTATTATTGTAGGCCTTTAAGGGGAAAAAAAAGACAAAGTAAGAAAAAAACTGGGAAATGTACCATTGGACACTGCACGGGGAAAGGGTGGAATGGCTATAAGTTTATTTTATGTTTGTAACGGTTGTACGATTTAGCACTGTTCATGTCAACAATTGTGAAATCAAAATAAACAAATTCTTTAAAAAAAAAGAATACTATAACACTATTATTAAAGCAACTCTAGGAAAAAGCAAAGAGAATTAGTTTCAAACATGAAAAAATAATTTCAAAGAGTAGATATAAAATAGTTGTTCCCTATCTTATAAAGCCACATTCAATCTTCACTAGGTTCACAAGTTTAACTACAAAAATGTTTAATGAGATAACCACAAGATTTTGCTTGCACGTCTGCTCATAGTGTATTGTAAGCTTGAACAGATCCCCAAGTGCCACAACTTGACGTCAGTCCTCTGCTTGCAGCTTCTGGCCAGGTTGTTCCAAGAGTTTCACAAATCTAATGTTTAGCTGCCGATGTTATCCATTTAGGCATTAATTAGAGCTTGATGACAAGTTCTACCTTTCAGACAGTTTGAAGAAGTGCAAAGAAGTATTTTCTAAGCTTCAATGAGTGCAGAGCAGCCGATTAGTATTGCAATATAGTCTCATGTTTATAGCTACTCAGCCTGCATTCTGAGTTATCCCAGACCCTCACCCACGACAGTGGCAAATCTTATTTCATAAGCATTCTCTTTATAACGGATACAGATCTACGACTGAGCCGCTCAATGCCAAATGGTTCCCAAGTGTCATCAGATATTTCTGTAGCCAAATCCCTTTCCCACTGTAACACATAGGCATGTTTTTCTGGGGGGGGGAGTCAACTGTAGTAGATATCGATAGAGCCACGAGATGCCTTTGCGGTGCATGTTATTCAAGTAAAAGGACTATATATATGTGGCATCGCGTTGACATGCCAGATGTGCGTGGGTCTGCCTGCCCAGTGAAGTGCCAGAGTCAATTTGAAACCATATCACCAGGAAAAGGCAAATTTGGCTCCAGGATTTCTTGTCAGGATCATGATTCCAGTCCTAGGAGGGGCCGAGTTGAGCTGCCAGAATGTAAGCAGAAATGTTGGGGAATCCCAAATCACCCTCTGAGACCAGCTTGCTCAGTGTTGCACCCGTCATTCTCTGTGACTTACCTCTGCATACAAAAGCCAGCATTTTAGCCCAGATATGCTTTCGTAATGAAGGGGAGAGGGTAAGCAGGCGAGTTTGGAGAAGGTATAACAGGCATAAAATTCCTTTTCAGGCTGTTGAAGTTGCCCAACCTCTAGATTTTGAGTTTCCCCCAGCGATACAAATCCTTAAAATGAGCCATGAGGAGGGGGGCACACTACAGGTGTATAAGTTAGAGGTGGCAAAGAGATACCTAAATAGGGGATGGCTGACATCTCTCACTTAAAGTCTGCATGTCTAATGCGGCCCTTTAAACTGTTTTGCGGATCAGCAACTTCAATATCCCGTGACTTAGTGAAGTTAACTTTGAAGCCCATCACCTGAGAGAAGGCATTCAACTCCTCCATTAGGGCTGGGACTGTGGTACCGGGGTTGGTAATAAAGCAGAGGATGTCATAGGCAAGCTTATGTTTGACGCCATCAACTGTTATAACCGAGCTCCAAGGGTTGGCTTGTATCTTTGCTACTAATGGTTCCATCATGAGAGCAAATATGGAAGGGGAAAGCGGGTATCCCTGACTGGTGCCTTGCGAAGCCCAATTGGTTGAGAGAAGGAACCATTGATTTTGAGTTTGGTGGTAGGTTTCTGAAAAGTTAGCCTTAATAAACTTTTTTATTTTGGGGCCTAGGTGGAATTTGTCCAGGACTTTGTAGAGATAACTCTAATCCACCCTATCAAACGCCTTCTTGGCGTCGAGAGAGAGAAGGGCCACAGGTTGGTGTTGCTGCTCCGCTACCTCCATAAGGGTCACCGGCAGCCGGGTATTGTCGTTTCTTTGTCTATTGCAGATGAAGCCCGACTGTGTCGGGGCAACTATAGTCAGCCGGACATGTTGTAGGCGAGCAACCAGCATGGAAGCAAACAGCTTCACATAGTGGAATACATGCCCACTAGATAATTCATGAGCTTTATTTTCGAGGTGGACTGGGAAACGTTTTCCAAAGTAAGTTTGGCTTCTGACTGAGACTTCTAACTGCATATTCCTCACCTTAGAATATTCCGTAGACGTCAGACTTGGTCCAGAAAATCATGAGCAATACCTCTGTGCGTCGATCGGTTCCACTTCGGTGGTGTCCGTGTTAAAAGTGATGTGTGGGGGGCGTGGCTTAGCAGTGCATGGAGTAGGACGTGTTCCGAGAGTTCTCTGTGTCCCCGCTGCCTTTTAAAGCCATATCTACAGCATCGGGACGCCGGGGCACCCCTCTTGAGGGCACGTTGCACACTTATGGAGGCAGTGAACAGCCTGGGGACGTATCATCCCCCGATCGGGCTCACCAGCGGTCCTCAGGGACGGAGTTAGCCACCAGACTGCGGCCGCCATTTTAAGATCTGTAGCGGCGTCACTGAGCAGGGCGCGCTCTAGAGACCCCCCTCTCCAGCAATAGCGGATAGCTTCGCCGCGGCGGGCTGCGAGAGGCAGAACGACCGTGGCCGCATCACCACCAGCAGACGAGGCGCTCCCGAGAGAACTTAGCACCTCCATAGCAGAGACGAGCGATTTTCTGCCCGCGATCCCGGGGCCTGACCGTGGCCTTGTACGAGTTGAGGGGCCTGCCTCCACAGGACTACAGTGTGGCGAGAGGTGGAGGCTGCGACAGGGGACGATCCCTGCGCCGAGTGAGTACCTGTTGACGGCGAGTCGGCGGGCCCGACTTGGGAGAGGCGCATGGCCCCACGACTACTTAAAGGACTGTGGCCTAGGGGAGGCCTAGGCAGCCATTGGTATCGTGACTGGCCCTGCTGCGCACGTAGACACCCATGGGAGCGGACATTGACAATTGAAACCCCTCTGCCTGCCGATCGGGATCGGCTTCTGGATACTCACTGGTTCGCCTTGAAGGCCCAGCTAGAAACTGCTGATCCTAATGAGGTAGCAATCCTGCAGATAGGGGCCATAACAGTTATTGCCCCATAGAATTGCGTCATTTACCGCTGGAAGACTGGGCCTACGTCTCGCACGGCAGGATCGGAGGGACTCCCTGAGCCTCGGGGCGTAGCGGGGGTGTAGGGCGTGGTGCTGAGCCCAGGATTACACCCCAAAGAGAGGCGATCTAGGGGACTTGGGTCTGGAACTTCAGGGCACAGGGACACCCTGCGGCAAGCTGATCACTCGGAAAAGGCGAGAGGTGATCGGCTGCTAGTTCATGCAAAGGGATTGCATCCCCACCTCTGTTAGTGCACTGCCTGCCAGCTCCATGGGCCTGCCACCAAGTCTATCAGCCTGGACCCTTACATAGTAGAGTATTCTTGCCTGAGTGCGGGTCGCATCTTTGAACACGGGGGATTCAACTGCGGGATCAAGCAGTAGACATGGCCTCCCCCCTGTCTCCCCCTTAACATCTGGGGCGCAACGTAGGCCCCCCTACTCTACAACAGACTGAGATTCGATCCTCCCGGCAACCTCAGCGACACATCTGGGGCCCCCTGCCTGGGCCTGCCTCACCCTGAACACCACCAGCACATTGCTATTTTCAGCGGGGCTCCCCTCTTCGGTGTTGGGCCCTTCTTAGTCACTGGAGCACGGAAACTTACCAAGCCCCAGCACACTCAAAATAGATTGAAGCCCTAGCAACCTTTGACCTGGGTACAGCACACAGCTGGAGGACCACACTAATAGCTGCCTGTTAGGGATACCGGGGGCTGAAACGGAGACGCCTGGAGGCGGTGAAGGTGACCTGGTGGCACTTGAAAGGGGCCACACTCTATAGAACATGCCGAGCACCAAAGTGGGTAAAGACACTACTCCAAGCCTGACCAAAGACAACCCAGTTACTTCCCTCTGGCACAAATCCGGTCCCCCAACTCCTGCTCCCACAGCGTCCTTGTCGGAAGAATCGACCGACCCGCTCACACAAGCCTACATGAATACCTTCCTCCAAGAAATTAAATCAGAGATTGGCTCTCTCAAAACCGAATTTAAATCATGCCTCAAAGAACTGAAGAGAGATATCACTGAGATTGGGGAACGAGTCGATGACTTAGAACGTACTGTAGACACTCGGACGGAAGAGCAAGAGAACTTCTGGAAGCGAATGGCTGCATTGGAAGATCAACATATTGAACTCCAGATAAAACAGGAGGATTTTGAAAACAGAAGTAGGAGAAACAACCTCCGAATCAGAGGTGTCACTAAAGGAGCAGAGGGCCCAGATATTATGGCGTTCACAGCAGAACTACTCAACGAGATTAGAGGGGATGACGACACCTCCCCACCTGTTTTGGATAGAGCGCATCGAGTAGCTGTACCCCCGGGATGCCCGGATCTTGTGCCAGATATCCTAACAAGGGTACATTTCTTCACAGAAAAAGAAGCAATATTAAAAGCCTCTCAAAGCAAGTCAGAACTAATGCACAAAGGGTACACTATCCAACTCTATCAAGACATAGCCCCAGTAACGTTGCGATGGCGCAGGGACTTCAAACCAATCACAGATAAGCTACATGATCTGGACATTAACTATTAATGGGGTCACCCCTTTGCCCTAATCTTCACCTGGGAGGGCAAACGCAGAGTAATGCATTCCTTACAGGAAGCCAAACAACTCCTGCACCTCTCCATGCCTTTTAGGGAGGCCAGCCCCTCTCCTCTGCACCCCTCAGTTAGAGAACCTGCACACTCGGGGTGGTCTATGGTTTTCAAGCCACGACGGGGGGCATGGGCCAGGGAACATCCTCTGCCCAAACCAAGCAAGACATCATAAAACACCTCCGAACCATGGAAGATGGAAAGTCACCCAATCCTTCCTTAGCGGCCTCTGAATAACTTAGTTTACTTACCGGAAGTACCCGAATTATGCACCCCTTGCATATCTGGAACATTCCAATAGCCTAGCGCACTTGTCACAAGCAATGAGGGGCAACACCTAAAATCTATGCATCTGCGAACAACTACACAGGCAGACTCAGCAGCTGAACTATGACACCTCCTAATATTGGCAGACTTACCTCAGTTCAGAATCCAGCAACGAGCGCAGAACGGAATGTAATGAAGGGACCCCCCCCCCCTTGCCCAGACACAGGCTGGCAGCGAGAGACGAGATCCTCGAACTGAGACGTATCCTTTCTCTTTAGCCCGTCCTACCCAATCCTACCCTTAGGAGAGTGACATCTCTGGAATGTCCCATGCTTCTGCGCTGGGGCCATTCTTAGACTGGAATGGAACTTGCTGGCCCTGTTGGCCTTTTATTGGTAGTTATCCCTTTTTCCCTCCTCTTTTCTTTTCCTTCACACTCCAACGGGGGTGGGAGTGGAAGACAAATCTGAATCGGGCTGCCCCCTTGACTTGAGGTAAACGCTATATCGGACTTATTGAGGCTCTGCTCTGCTGGAAATGGCTCTGGCCTTTACCCTCATGGATTCATCCAGACCCTTCCGCCCCCCCCCCCGGCAACACTAAACCATACTCACGATCAACACCTTCGGGGGGGAGGCGGGTGTCACATGGGATTGGCCTCTTCATAGACCAACACTACATCTCTAGCGACCACACCTTACTCCACTAATGGACACCAGTTCTTATGTTAAAATCCTTTCCCTTAACGTGAAGGGCCTCAACGCCCCAAATAAAAGGAGCCAGATCTGGCGCTACTTGCTCAATAAAGACCCAGATATCATATTTTACAGTAAACTCATATCCTGCAATCAGATACACACCGCATGGCCCACCCCAGGGACCCGACACAATATTGGGCATCCTCCCCAACTAAGACTGCTGAGGTCGCAATACTGTGCAAGGTTGGGATAAGTCGAGGCGATACAAAAGGGGATGATGGACGGAACGTTTGAGCCAATCAAACACTCACCCCCAGTCAACTGATCTGGGTTTAATCCATCATCATTCTTTAGCTCACTCCACCACCCCAGTTCAGACATGGCCATATGCAAATCAGTCTGACCCTGTGCCTCATGGGAACAGTCCAGCCCGAACTGCCAAGCCATGTCTTCCCTGGACCGGAAACAAGCATCCTAGGACCGGTTTCTGGCATTCCAGCCATCATCAGCCAGGCTTGCTTGAATCCAGTGGCAAAGTGAGCAAGGGACCCACGTCTGGGCATACCCCCGCCAACTTAGGGCGAACAAAGCGATACAAAAGGGGATGATGGACCGGAGCGTTTGAGCCAATCAAACACTCACCCCCAGTCAACTGATCTGGGTTTAATCCATCATCATTCTTTAGCTCACTCCACCACCCCAGTTCAGACATGGCCATATGCAAATCAGTCTGACCCTGTGCCTCATGGGAACAGTCCAGCCCGAACTGCCAAGCCATGTCTTCCCTGGACCGGAAACAAGCATCCTAGGACCGGTTTCTGGCATTCCAGCCGTCATCAGCCAGGCTTGCTTGAATCCAGTGGCAAAGTGAGCAAGGGACCCACGTCTGGGCATACCCCCGCCAACTTAGGGCGAACAAAGCGATACAAAAGGGGATGATGGACGGAACGTTTGAGCCAATCAAACACTCACCCCCAGTCAACTGATCTGGGTTTAATCCATCATCATTCTTTAGCTCACTCCACCACCCCAGTTCAGACATGGCCATATGCAAATCAGTCTGACCCTGTGCCTCATGGGAACAGTCCAGCCCGAACTGCCAAGCCATGTCTTCCCTGGACCGGAAACAAGCATCCTAGGACCGGTTTCTGGCATTCCAGCCGTCATCAGCCAGGCTTGCTTGAATCCAGTGGCAAAGTAAGCAAGTGGGATAAGTCGAGGTACACCACGGGTAACGAGAGATAGGGAGGGACGGTACATAAAGTTGACATCCAATATGGGGCACAACCTCTCACCCTCTTCAACATATACGCACCCAACCAAGCACAAGATCTTTTCCTTAAAAACTTGCTGAGAGATCAAGCGACGCACAAAGGGAATCAATTAATACTAGGGGGCGATTTTAACTTGGTATGGGACCTAGACCTAGACCGTAGCTCTAGCTCTTTCCAGGGTGCTGGGGCGATGTCCACTGCATTGAAGCGAACCCTCACCGACTTTAGCCTTATAGATGTTTGGCGCTACCACTCTCCAGACACGCGAGATTACTCCTACTATTCCCATGTGCACCGCTCATATTCCCGCATAGATTATTTCTTCCTCTCCCATTCGCTTGCGAGAGACATGATATCTGTCTCTATGTTCGATATCTCCATCTCAGACCACGCCCACCTGGAACTACTACTGCAAAAACACACAAACCTAGTCCGCCCTACCCCTCGATGGCGACTACCTTCCCATATACTGCGTGACCCTGTAGATGTGGCGGAGTTACGGACAGCAATCACAGCCTATTTCACATCCAACGACCTCCCCGAAACCCCCCGCACTGCCCTGTGGGACGCCTTCAAGGCAACTACCAGGGGCGTCATCACGTCCATTGCGATAGCACGCAGTCGAGAAGCTAGATTAGTCAAGGCCAACTTGGCCAACGACATAAAAGCTTTGGAGAAACTGGACCACTCGGAACCCTCTACAACCTGTAAACGACGCCTTGCTATACTTCGGGGTCAATTGAGAGCGCACAGGGCAAATTGGGCAGAATGAACACTGCTGGCATTGAAACAGAAGAATTACGATGAGGGGTATAAGGTGGGGTCTATTTTGGCACGCAGGTTGAGACGGAGGGAGGCGAAGGCACACATTGCTAAAATTAAAATGACATGACACCTCGGCCATAACAGAAAAGGACAAACTTAAAGCTTTCCACACTTTCTACTCTGCCCTATACGATAGAGGGCCCTCACCCCCGGGTGGGATGCATTTTCTACTCTCTAAATGCCCTTGCACCCCCCTAGATAAACAACACACACAACTTCTTGAGGAGCCAATCACACTAGAAGAACTCCAACGGGCACTGAAGGATTTGCCAGTCGGCAAAACACCGGGTCCAGATGGACTGCCGGTTCATTTCTACAGCATGTTCCTCCAACAGATACAGGATCAATTACTGCGACTCTTTAATTCATTCACAGACAGCACTGGCCCAACACCTACAATGGCTATGGCAGAGATAGACCTCATCCACAAACCTGGTAAGGACCATATTTATCTTACCGCCCTATTGCACTCCTTAACACAGACACTAAAATTTATACCAAAATCCTGACCAATCGCCTAGAACCATATCTTCCCGGCTTGATTGATCCTGACCAAGTCGGGTTCATTCGCCAGCGCCAAGGGGCGGACAACGTGCGTCGGTTAGCTCACTTAGTAGAGAAGTCCTATCGTTGAGACATCCCTGCCTGCCTACTATCGCTTGATGCTGAAAAAACATTCGACTGGGTGGATTGGGAATTCTTACGGGCGGTCCTCCAAAAAATAGGACTGGGGCCCACAATGGTCTCCCGAATCATGGTGTCATACACTTCTCCCCAAGCGCAGGTTAAGGTAAATGTTCAGCTCATGCAACCAATACACATACGTAGAGGCACTAGGCAGGGCTGCCTACTTTCCCCCCTGCTTTTTGCCCTTGCGGTCGAGCCATCAGCCATAGCCATTCGACAATCAGGAGACATTAGGGGCATCCCTTTCGGGGGCATCGAACACAAGATAGCATTATTTGCAGATGATCTACTACTCACCTTGTCGGAACCCAAAACCTCATTGCCGGCTTTGATAACAATCTTAAAATCATTTGAGGCTGCCTCGGGACTTAAAATTAACCTTGCTAAGTCATGGATATTGAACCTGACAATCCCCAACGAAGAAATCCAGGAATTGCAATCTCTCACCCCCTTTCAATGGGCAACACATTCGATACGATAGCTTGGGCTTAACCTAACCTCCACGTTGTCTACTTGGAAGCAGGCAAATTGGCCGGATTATAGGAGGGCAGTGCGTGAGGACTTGCGACACTGGAAGTCGCTCCCGCTCTCATGGCTGGGAAAGCTAAATGCTATTAAAATGTCTGTCTTACCAAAAATTATTATATATATTTCAAACGCTCCCCACTCCGATACCGCAAGCCTCCATACAGCGCTTACAGCGAGACCTAACCACTTTTATAAGGGGTGGAAAGCGGACGAGATTTCCAAACAAGCTACTTATGCTACCTCGAGACAGAGGAGGACTAGCATGTCCCAACCTTTTGGAATACTATTGGGCATCACACCTCCGATACGTCTCGGAATGGGTAGTTCGCGAAAGCGAGAAGCACTGGCTCCACATGGATCGGGCAGTAGCCTGCAGATCACTTTGGGACCTAGCCTGGCTTCCATGGGGATCGCGACCGTGCAGTGCTTATATAGCCACCCCCACGAAGAAAGTGCTGGAAATCTGGGACAAGGTCGCAGTCACCAGGGGCCTCACCTCCTTCCCCTCCCCCAATACACCATTAGCACGTAACCCGAATTTCCCCACGGCCTTGCAACCACACGCTTTCTTGACGTGGACGGAAGGGGAATGTCGTATAATCCGGGATCTTTTTGAAGGAGACAAGTACAAAACGTTTGAGCAGTGAAAAAAAGAATTCCACCTATCTGAAGAGGCTAGATTACAATATTTCCAGATTAGTAACTGGCTACATACACCATTGAACACCCAATGGGCGACCTGGCCCTTTACCCCCTTTGAGACGCTAGTACGCTCATATAATGGATCACGGGGCTTGATCTCTTGCACTTACCAAGTGCTGCAACACTCCACCCCGATCAAACCACACACGTACCATATGCAATGGCAAATAGATAGCACAGACGAGGTAACCCCACAGCAATGGGAGCAGCTATGGCGTCACACACCGAAAATCTTTGAAAGCATACCTCAGCGGGAAACCGTATATAAACTTATGACAAGATGGTGCTACACCCCCCAGCGCCCACACAAAATGTTCCCTGCTTCCTCACCCAACTGTTGGCGTTGCCAAAACGCGATTGGAGACTTCTTGCACTTATGGTGGTCCTGCCCTTTGTTGACTCTCTACTGGAAAGAAGTACTAAGCCATATAAAAGATGTCATAGGCTTCCCTATACCAACCACCCCCACTGTGGTCATCCTAGGAATTAGGCCTATAACGCTTCTCGCCATGACCCACGCAGACTGGCGCCTTATATTACATATGCTCGGAACTGCAAAACAGTTAATAGCCCTTCATTGGAAGAAACCGATCACACCACCCATCGCCATGTGGTTCACACGCCTATGGCACACTATGGCAATGGAACTCCTCACGGCCCGGATAACACACACTAAACCTAAATTTACAAGCACATGGCAACCTCTAATAGATAATTTTTTCCAAATTAGAATACACATGCTTTAATCCACCTAAGCTTCAAGCTCTACTACTATTCGAGGATACCCTACCAGCCCAGTACCACGACAATTCGCATGAGATTCCTCAGCATGACACTGCGGGGAACTCGCTACCTAGTCCTTTGCTAGGGTAGGGAAAACTTGGGATCCTCCATTGGAAGAACCCCCCCTCCTTTTCCCTGAATTTCTCTTCTTTTTCGTTATTTCTAATTGTTGTCAACTGTTGCATGCTCATTACATAGCTACCTGTTGGCAGTAAGATATCGTTGATTGCATCAAATTATGATTATACGCAATAAGACGCACAGGAATGATGCAGACACCAAACTTATGTAAACCTCTGTAACCAATGGAGTGTCACACCAAATCTTGTTTAATGCTGTTATACTGTGATATAAAAACTGAAAAACTTCTTTTAATAAACAGACTTGAAAAGAAAAAAAGTGATGTGTGCGGTGCCTATATAGGTGCCACCTTGGCGTGCTGACATCAGTTCCTTTGCGCGTCAGCAACTTGGATCCAGAGATCTACCAAAGTCACTTTTTAACCATCTTTTTGAACTTTTGTTGACTCTTTTTGAGCAGTTTTGGTCCCAGTATACCACGGGTTTTAAGTCTTGCGGGGAATGTCACAGACGAATGTCTGTTTCTGATCCCCATTTGGTTTGTCTGTGGTGTCTGGGGTCAAATCACGACTCCAGGGCCTGTACCTACTGTCGGTCGATGCACCCAAAAGCAATCTGGGAGCAAGCCATGAAAGAGCTTGCACTGTGGCACAAGAAACCACCTTGTTGTTCCTGAGGAAGATCTAAGGCCCGGTCACAGAGTTGGTCCCGTAATCGGTTGCCTTCAAAGTCCAAGTCGTTGTCATCGAAGTTGGGTAAGTGGAAGAAGCACAAGAAGAAGTCTAAGTGTACCTCGTCTTCTTCCCCCTTGATCTTGTACTTCTATGTCCAGTTCCTGCGCTCTAGAGGTTGGGTCTGGTCTGCTCCTCCCCAGCTTCCCCAGAGATAAAGCGACCCAATACCCAACTTAAGGAATTTTATGTGGTCTTTCACTCCATTTTTGGGCCTCTGGCTCCCTCTGACGCACATTAGGGCCCCACGGAGGTGAGAGGTGCCCCAGCTAAGATACTGGCCGGGCCAGCTTCTGACGCCAGCTGGGCCCTCTGGATTCGCCTCCGGATCCAGACCAAATCCGGCGCCGAGGCCTACGCTGGAGCATGTACTCCCGATGCCACAAACATCATTGCTGGCACCACTTAACGACCCAGACCCCATTATCTTTTCTGACTCGGAAACAGCAGCACCTCAGCTCCGCTTGATGTCGACCCCAGTGCCGTCTGGACCACAACTTTGACATGCTGCCCCATGCCTTTGACAGGCCTAGTGCAGAATTAGACTTTCGAGGGTGGAGGGTGTGATGACAATGCCTATCAGTTCTTTAACCCCTCTGATGAAATAACCTATCCCTACTAAGACGAAAACTGGTACGAGGAACCGGGAGGTGCCAGTGGACGGGACAGATCTCCAGATACTGGTCTCGTCTCCGGGACCTGCCATGGAGGAAGGCGCATTCTCCGCTATGGTGGTGAGGAAGGCGGCGGAGGTCCTTGACCTGCAGCTTCCCTCCATCCAGGTTAACACCAATGTCTTAACAGAGGTGCTTCAGCAAGGGCTATCCCCTTCGGAGCCCGTGCTTCCCTTCAACGAAGCCATCACAGGCACTCTCCTAGGGACTTGGGCCAAGCCCTGCACTGGTGTTCCAATGCACAAGATAATTTCATGTCACCACAGACCGCTCCTGGGGATGCAGCTTTCCTCACTCAGTAACTAACGTCTGAAAGCTTGCTGGTGCAGGCCTCGACCGCCAAACTTCATCCCAGCACGTTCCCCGCCACTTCTCCGTACAGGGAACCCAAGTGGTTGGACCCCTTCAGAAAGAGAATCTACTCTTCCACCAGCCGAGCATTGCGGTTGGTGAACACCAAATGCCTCTTGGGCCGATACTCCTAAACATGGAACTCATTCTTGTAAGTGCTGCTCATTGTCTCGGAAGAGGCCTGTGCCATCCTGAACCAGGCTGTTATTGATGGCAGGGACGCAGCAAAGTTCTACAACCAGTGTGGGTTGGACACCACTGATTCGCTTGGCAGGGCTATTGCCACCACAATAGCACTACGCCACCACACCTAGCTCCGATCAATTTGCTTCATGGGGATGTCCAGTTGGCTTAGATGGACATGTCTTTCGATGACTCTCGCCTGTTCGGTGTCAAGGCCAATTCGGTGCCTGAGCACTTTAAGGAGAGTCAGGCTACCGCCAGACCTTTGCGCACGTCCCTGGTGTTGCGTCAGACGCACTCCTCCTTTGGCTCCTTTCGTGTCTACGGTAGGGGTTCCCAGCAGCACCCACAGTAACAGCTATCACCCTAAGGTCACCAGGCCTCCCAGCCTTTTCTTGGCCATGCATGCAGCTTCCACAGAGGACATGGGAACCAAAGCCAGAGTGTTGTCCAGTCCCCTGCCCCTCTGGCTGCCATAGCCTCTAAGCCCCTTTAGCATACCTTCCACACAGCACAGCTATGCTGTTTGTAGCAGAATCAAGCACCATCTGCCCCAATGGCGAGCGATAGCATCAGACAAGTGGGTGCTTCAAATTGTCCAGAGAGGTTACACCCATCCCTTCGTGCAAACCCCTCTGCCTTTGCCACCATCCCTACAACGGCTGACAGAGGACTGTCTCTTCTTGCTCTGTCGGGAAGTGCAGACTCTGTTGGCCAAAGGAGCCATCAGGAGCGTGCCAGCACCAAAAGTAGGACATGGTTGCTATTCCCCCTACTTTCTGATGCAGAAAAAGGACGGAGGCGTCCGCCCCATACTATATCATCCCTATCAACGCCTTCCTGAAGAAAGAGAAATTCAAGATACTCGCCTTGGCACAGGTCTTGTCTGCCTACCCTAGTAACAAGCTGGTAGCGTTGGACTTAAAGGACACTGATTTTTACTTCCCCATCCTGCATGCCCACAGCCATTACCTGCGGTTCACGTTAGACCACAAGCATTTCCAGTTCTCTGTGCTCCCCTTCGGCCTCACCAGTGCCCCCCGGGTGTTCACGAAGGTGATAAAGGTGGTTGCAACTCACTTTCAGAGGTAAGGAGTCCCAATCTTCCTCTACCTCGATGATTGGCTGCTGAAGGTGGGCTCGTCCCAGGCAGTCGTCACCCACTTCCAGACTACGGTGACCCTCCTGCATTTGCTGAGGTTCACTTTCAGCATACCGAAGTCACACCTTCCTACATCTCAGGCGCTGTCTTTCATCTGAGCTTTCTGGACACAGTGCAGTTCCGATGGCACATGCAGGCTCTACAGTGGGACCTGAAGTCCCAGAGGGCACAGTACCAGGGGAATCTCCAACCTGGTCCAGATTTCAAAGGAGACTGCAAAAAATCTGCAGTGGTGGCTAATGAACCACGATTGGACCAGCGCAGACTCCTCTCCCTTCCCCACCTAGAACTGACAGTGGTGACCGAAGCATTGCTTTTGGGCTGGGCACCTGGGAGAAGTGAAGATTAGGGTATGCTTCCAAAGCAGTTTTTTCTTGGACATGCGTTCCGTTTAGACTGGAACCGGTGACTCCTGTACACCTTCCTGCCGATACTGCTCCTGCCCCAAGTTCTCAAGAAGATTAGGACTGACCAGACTCAAGTGATCCTAGTGGTTTCAGACTGGGCAAGGAGGGTCTGGCATCCCAAACTCCTGAGCATGAGCATCTGTCCTCCGATCAGGCTGCCTCTACGGGAGGACATTCTGTCGCAGCAGCAGGGTAGGGTTCTACACCCGAACCTATGCACACTCCGCCTCCATGAGTGGAGATTGATCGGTGACAGCTGAATGCCATTGATCTGCCTCCCGAGATCTGTGATGTCATGTTGACAGCCAGGCAGCCCTCAACAAAGACCATATACTCCTGCCGTTGGGAAAGATTTATGGCATGGTGCTCCTTCATCATGTTGACCCACTTTCAGCTCCCTTGTCTGAGGTTTTACTGTTCGTGCTGTCTTTAGCCCAGCAAAGCCTTGCTCTGGGCACTGTTAAAGGTTACCATACGGCCATCTCGGCCTTTTTGTGGTTGCCGTATCAGCCCTCACTATTTAAGTCACACACTATGACACGTTTTCTTAAGGGCTTTCAACATTTGTTCGTCTTTCATCATGCCCCAGTGGGACTTTAATTTATTCCTAACGTTCCTCACAGGCTTCCCATTTGAGCCCCCTGCATAGTTGTCTGCTCAGACTCCTAACTCTCAAGATGGCCTTCTTGGTGGACATTACATCGGCCAGGAGGGTCAGCGAGCTTAAAGGTCTTCCAGTTAACCCTCCGTTCACCAGGTTTTTACCCAGACCAACTGTGTTTTTGGACACATGCTTCTTTTGTGCCGAAGGTGGTCACCCCTTTTCAGTTGGCCAGAATTGCATGCTGTCCATGTTTTTCACCCCACCTCATCCTTCTGGACCCAAAGAAAGCACTTTCTTTCTACAGCAATCGCACCAAAGAAGATCGTGTGGATGATCAGCACTTCATTGGCTTCACTTGAGCGAAGTAGGGCAAAGCGGTGCAGAAATGGTCCATCTCTCGATGGATTGTACTGTGCATCAAGAACTGCTATGCTTTGGTTATGCTATGCTTTGGCCTCCTGAGGGCTTGCAGGCCCATTCCACCAGGGCCAAGGCTGCTACTACTGCATTAGAGTACAGGGTTCCTGTCCTGGACATCTGCCATGCTGCTAAGTGGGCTTCCCTATACATGTTCACAAAGCATTACTGTTTGGATGGCCAGGTCCATCAGGATGAGCATTTTGCCTGTTCAGTCTGCCAGGACTTCCTGGTTTGAGCCGTTTGCAGACTCACCTCCGGGGAGGTATTGTTTGAGTATTTATTCTAATGTGAGGAATATGTAGTTAGAATAACAAGTTACTTACATTCTGGTTGAGACTCTATCTAACTGCAGATTTCTCACTAACCCTCCCATCCTCTCTGTTCTGCAAAATGGGCTCTTCACCCTAACATCCTGTTAGATTTTGGACACTGGATAAACAGTCAGTCTAACATGACTCTGCTTTTTTGGCCTAAAAATAGTAATCAAAGAAACTGATGTTAACAGAGTGATGCCAATATAGGCAACGCGCCTGCCACTTCTGTTGCAAATGCTGCTGGCACAGAATGGATCGATGCCACCTACCGGCGCTTAGTGGTGCTGCTCAAGATTTTCTGGATCCAGTCTGATGCCTGGGAAATATTCTATGGTGAGGAATCTGCAGTTAGATATAATCTCTACCTGAAAAAGTCTTAGAGAAGGTAAATAACTTGTTTATTGTTTGAGATCATAAGAATGAATAACCTTCCAGCAATGGAATTTGTTGCACAATTCCTGAATGCACACAGCTTTTTTTTAAATTATTTTATTGATAGCTTGTTAAAATACATTTTGGTTTATCGATGTTTCCCAAAGATGTTTCAAGTATAATGTTTGTAGATATTTTTGACATGGATTATTGCTTCTTCAGCTCTGAAATTCCAAACAAATGTTATTGTTTATTATGTGCATGAGACCTGTCCATAATTTATTACACATATTAAGAAAAGCTGCCTGGCCAAATCTGAGCTTGGAATCTTTTTGTGCAAACTGCCTGTGGATATTAGCAGATAATGTGCCTAAATAATTAGCATCTTTCCCTTGAAGTATTTCTATACTGTATATTAATGCAGGGTATAGTTTGCTGTTTATTACCTTCAAGATTCGCTCCAGTGAAGGGCCGCACAATTTTCTCAGCAGTGTCTTAAAAGCAAATTGCAAAGAGCGTACTCTAGCTTTTATTAAAGAGAGGTGTTCACTGAAGTTGCCTCTGTTGCCAAACATAATGACAAAATATGTGTACATTGAAATTGCCTCAATTTTCTTGTTGAAATAACAGTTGCCCAATTTCTTGATATTTCTACCAATTGATTACTACTTTGATTTATCAGTGTTAATCGCAATTTTGTTGGTTTTAATATAACTGGATAGAGAGGATATCAGCTCCTGGAGACCAATTGGAATTTTACTTAATAATACTATGTCATCCTCATATTATAGTGATGTAATTGGATATGTGCCAGTCCTGGTGGGATGCAAGATTACACCATTAAGTGATAAATCTAAGTCAGCTATATATAGGTTAAAAAGCAAAGGCTCCAAGACACACTCGTCTTTTAAACCTTGTGTAGTGTTGATCTTGTTGGAGCCAAATTGCCCTTCGTCTTCCTTCAATCTCACCCATATTTTCGAACAGAGCAGTTGAATGGCCCAAAACAAGTTGGATGTGATAATCCATTGGTCTAATTTGAACCATAGAATTTGCCTTGAAACTTTATCGATGACTGTTTTTAGGTCCACGAAATATGCATATAAGTGTCTGGGATATGAGTGAATTTTCAATTAGCACTACTAAAGGATTTGTTGTGCCGATTGTAGGCCATAAGCCAATTTGATTCAGTGGCATCAAGTTGAGTTGTGAAGCCCATTCTTCCAAGTCCTGAAGTAGAAGGTTGGCAAAGAACTTGGCATCAATGTTGATTATTGTGATGAATTCTCTCATTTACATATGAGGTGAAGTATGGATCGTAGCCATGTTTCTGGAATCTCCTGTAAGCAATGATTATATAATGGTGCCACCGCGCTTGACCAAAAGTTGGGGTTACATTTGAAAAATGATTTTGGTAATATGTTTGGACCAGGCCCACCATCAGTTCTGGTTTTTGTATTACATGTACAATTAACGAATTGTCATAATGGAGAGGGATCATGGGAATTTACTGCACATTTTATTTTTACGAATTGTTGTTTCCATATAGTGTTTACATATGGCGGATCTGGCCTATTCAGTGATGTTTGTGTTACATGCTTGAAGAAGGCCAATTTCCAACTTATGACCAGAGTTCTTTGACATTCTTTCAAAAACACGGGAAGATTCCCCGAGCTGGTTGTGATTGCTTATTTTTGCCATCCAAATTGCCTTTTTGTATTCCCTTCTTAGTTCTTGTAGATATTACACTTGCTTGGTGTCAGGAGGCAATTTTTTGTTAGGCTTAATTCCCTATTAAGTTCCCTTTCTTTAAGCTTAAGCTCTTTTGAAAACCTTTCATCCCTGATTTTTGGGTTGCCAAGCTTGCTCCCCTTGGTTACAAATCTTTGATGTTGTCCGAGTAACAAAAGACTCCCATTCAGAGAGAGATTCAGCTCAATAACCAAGGTAACCTGTTTATCAATAGGCCCTGTTGGTAATAGTTTGACAGAATAGTCAAAAACGAGGTTGCATTCCATTTCAGACTTTTCAGATCTTCTGTATGAGTTTGCTCCAATAAGAATTTTCCTGCACTAAGATGAGCATTAAAGTTCTCAATATCTATAACCTGTGGTATTTTTTTCAGTTTTGAACTCCTTAGCAGTTCTAAATAGGTTTTAACTTATCAGGGAGTAACCCAGTGTTGCATGTCTGGTTACAAAAATATGAGTAGGTGTTACTGGTTGCTCTGTCGGGAATTGACCATTCAGAACTCTCATCCCTTCAGAGTGACTTACTGAAAGGAGGACTCTCCTAGCTTGTCTCTTTTTGTTGTGCTTTCATCTGTTTCAGAATATCCCAGAGAAAAGTTTGCAAATTAGAAGTGTTCCTTTCAAAGACTCCTAATTTCAGTTGAAAGGGGTGATAAGGAGTTGGTAAGCTGGAGCTGAGGCTGGTGTGGAAACGTTTAATATTTTACGTTAGCATACGCGACAGCCATTTTTGGCTGTGGTGTCCATTTCGCTTCCTTCGCAATTCTTTTGTCCTCTGCTGTTCGCCTTTTCACACTGCTTGTGTCAACTTTAGTTGACCTCTTTCGACATGGCTAAGCAATGTACGTGCTGGGGGGTTTGTAGCTGCCGGTGCACCTAGTCTTAGAGGCTATCTATTGACCGTTTACTGCTGCCATAAACATTCCTGCTCCCCTTTCTTATTTGCTGACCAAGTGGTCATCCATCTGCCCTTGTTTGCTGATAGCTATTTTCTGTGTCTAAACTCGCTCTTTCCATTTCTGTCCATATGCTTGCATTGCAACAAAATTGTATATAAGGACGATGGTTTGTGAATTCAGTGTACTTCCTCCCACAACACTTGAGGGTGTTGTTTGGACGCAGTCCTGCTCATGAGCATTTAATAAACTTGGCTTGTTTTACTTCACTCCAGTGCGATCTCTCTTTTGTTAGTCTTCGGACCCGTGGACGAGAGGGTGACCCTGCACCAGTGTGCCCTCACGGGGGTACATTTCCACAGTTGGCGCCCAGCACGTTGGGCCCCATCGGAGACGCGGCCGTCTGAAGGAGTGGTCTTGGCGGAAGATCGAAATTATCACTGAGGACGCGCACTGCATGAGAAGACTTTTGTCTTTGCAGCCAACGTGAACTTTCCGGTTTTCTTGACTTGACCCTCCGGGTGGTGGCCGGTCTTGACTGGGGCTTCTTTGGCGAATTTTGCAGTGACCATTAGGTCGACCAGATATCGGCAGGTGGGAGTTGAAGACTTCTGTTTGGTAAGGTCGCTGATGCGGCACTCTTGTTTGTTTGGTTTGGTTTTGGTATTCATTCTTTGCAAAGACTGAAGGCAGGTAATGTGGGGATTTTTCTCCTTTTGAAACTTGTTTGGATAAGTAATATTTTACATATACTTGTAAAAACATGCCTGTTATTAGTACACTTCGTAAGTGGTGCTGCTGCGGCAGTACCAGAAGTGTTTTGGAACAAAGTCAACCGGCCCCTCCAGAAGGGACGCCGAATAGAGATATGTATATAAAATATGGTATTTGTCCCACAATGTATGGCTCATTGTGGCACAAATACACAAAGAAGGAATCCGATTTACAGTGGCCAGTGAATGGGTCATTTGATTTTAAGAAGGTTCAGTATGGGGAACAGTGTTTGTTTAAAAGGAAGAGTAGGCAGGATATGTTTGACAGTTTGCGTATGTGGGATAAGGAAGTGCGAGAGAGAGCGAAGAAAGCGGAAGCTATAGCACAGAAAGAACAGCGGAAAACGATGTATCAGAAATGTGTTGAATTAAGAGATAAGGAGATGCAGGAAGGGATAGAAAAGGTAGAGAGAGAACGTCGATTGCAGGTAAATGGCCAGTACCCTATTGGACGTCCTGTCTATCCACTACTTAATAAGCCTCATGATGACTATTTTATGAGAGCGACCCCCACCCCCGTATAAATCTCCTGATCCGAGTGCCCCTGAGAGAGGTGCTTCTGATGAGGAAATCTCATCAGATGATAAGGACAAAGATCAGCGATCCATGCGACAGACTCGCTCTACTCTGTCTAGCGCAGATAAAGATAAATTGAAGGGCAGTGCTAGAGAGGAATCTCGTCGGAAGACTACAGCGGCGATCCTCACAACTACAGTTCAGGCTTGGGAAGACGCAAAACAGTTATATTTTTTAGAAAAGTTCTGTTGGGAAATATTATATAATTGGCAACATATTTCTGACGAATCAGGCCCAAATGATTTGAAGACAGATTATAGGCAGTTAAGAGATGGGACTTACCCTGTCAAAAACATATCTGACACAATTAGACGAGCGGTTAAATTACGGGATGATACATTACAAATGCAAAAAGAAAAAGAATTAGCTAAAAAGCAGCAAGCAGGCGTTGAGACAACAGAATCTCAGACAGAGAAGACGGATATTCCAGTGGATGCGAATGATCCCAGCAGTAGTGAGTCTGCTATGAGACCAATGCGTGAAGCTGCACCCCTGTATGTTCCCCCGAAGGGTGCGGGAACAAATGATGATAAGACTTCCGATGATGCAAAGGGATATTTTATATATAATTGGGTTTATACTCCCTGGAGTAGAGTAGATGTTATGGCCCATAAGGCTGCTTTGCCCGACCCCCGGAAAAATCCCGCCGCCTTCTATGAGGAGGTGGAAGGAGCCATCAGCTCCTGCACTATGACCTTGCCAGATATTGATATGTTCTTCGGGCTTATTTTGCCCCCGATATGTGGAGAACAATACGTAAAATAGATGATAATGTGGCATTTGGTGATACCTGGGAACATTTAGAAGAAATAGATGCGGACAGGGAGCCTGCGCAGAAACCTCAGAAGGAGATATTAGATCTTCCTAAAGCTATTGTGACTAAGTTGAAGACTCTCATACCCCCTAAGAAAATAGATTGGACTACGTTAGCGTCCTGTAAACAGAAAAAGGATGTCAGTTTCTGATTTCTTTTCAAGATTTGAGGAGACATTCCATAATTTTAGCGGCCAGTCATTGGCCGATGATACGGGTAAGCATTTGTTTGTCGACAAATTTGTCGCTAATATGTTACCAGAAATAGCTAGTCGCCTTAAGGCCAGTGAGAGTTCTTGGACCACGTCTTCCCCAGTTTCCCTTTTGACCATGGCCCAATATTATGAGCGACAGGAACAGGAAGTGAAAGGCAGGGAGGATAAGAAGGTTAAAGAATTAAAGACAAAAGTTATGATGGCTCAAGTATATGGTCCACCATTTAGGGGAGGTGGAAGAGGCGGACTTGCAATGTATACACCCGGAGCGCTCCCTCTTTCTCGAGCAAATTTGTCTCCTGATCAGTATGCCATTGTAAAGAGACTGGGCATTGGCGTTCTGAGTGCCCTCTTTTGCGAGGTCAGCAGTACCAGCGGGGAAGGGGAAGTATGAGAGGACGCCCAGGGAATTCAGGAAACAGGGGAGGTGCAGGAGCTCGTCCCAGGTTTGAGGCAGTTGAACAAGGACCAAATTATTCCAATACCTTTGATAGACGAAATCAATACCAAATGTCTGATTATTCTGCTGATGCACTTGCAGATTCCGATTACGCATAGGGATGCCTAGGATGGGGTAAGGGACCGGTTGAGGTGCCAGTAGATCAAATGGGTCCTTATGTTGACGCAAATCTCTTGGGATCTACTGATTGGTTTCTGGTTGATACAGGGGCTACCCGTAGTGCTCTGTCTAAAAGATTGGTTCCTAGGGCTCCCCTGTCCGGCGCAATAATAACATCGATAGGGTTCGATGGAACACCTACACCTAGCCCGCTTTCACAGCCACTTGAATTTGGACTTGACAAATTCACTGCAGCATGTCCATTTTTGCTTTCCCCTAACACGCCGGACAACATTGTGGGTATCGATATGCTTAAATATTTTCGCGCTACAATACGTTGTTCTCCGGAAGGTGTGCGTGTTATTTTGAATGACAATTATCCAATGGTTGAGAGATCCTGTCTTATCAATGAGGATGCCGCTCTGGCGTCCCTACCTTGTACCGTGTGGGCTAGATCAGATACTGATGTGGGTCAAATGGTTATTCCACCAGTGAAAATCCAAGTAAGGGAAGGTGTTTCATTGCCTCGACTGCCCCAATACAAAATATCCAGAGAAGGTGAAGAAGCATTAGCAAACATTGTCCAGGATTTGATCAAAGTGGGGGTAGTGGAAGAAGTCCCCTATAATACTTGCAATAGCCCTATCCTTCCTATTTTGAAAAAAGACACTGACACTAAAATTTACAGATTCATTATTGATTTGCGGGAGGTTAATAAAATTGTAGTGCCCCAATATCCGGTAGTTTCTGATATCACAACCCTTCTCACTATGGTTCCTCCCACTGCCACTACATTTTCGGTGATCGATTTGAAAAACGCATTTTTCTCAATACCCATTCACCCTGAAAGCCGTTATCTGTTTGGATTCACATTGACAAATAGATCCTTCCGGTTCTGCAGAGCTCCACAGGGCTATACAGAGAGTCCTAGCATTTACAGTCAGGCATTAAAAAGACAGCTTGATTCCTTTCCTGTACCAAAAGGGGTGGCCCTTATCCAGTATGTTGATGACATTCTATTAGCTGCTGACACTCCTGAGCAATGTGAAGAAGGTACATTGTTACTGCTATCGTTTCTTGCATCACATAATCACAAAGTCTCCCGAAAGAAATTGCAATATTGTAGAAAGCGGGTTACCTATTTAGGTCACCTCCTGTCTAAAGAGGGACGTGCACTCACACCAGATTGCATTCAGACCATTTTAGATACTCCTGTGCCCCGTACTCAGAAGGATGTCCGTGCATTGATTGGCCTCACTTCTTTTTGTAGGCAGTGGATCCCCAGTTTTTCGCACATTATTAAACCTTTGTTGGCTCTTTTGACTAAAGACACTCCGATGCCCCTCCCATGGACTGCTGAATGTCAGAGTGCCTTCCAACAGTTACGCCAAGCTCTTTGCTCTGCACCAGTATTAGGAACTCCAGACTACACTAAGACTTTCACGCTCTATGTACACGAGAGGGAAGGTTGTGCTCTCTCGGTGTTAACACAGATACACAGTGATAAACAACGTCCTTGTGCATACTTCTCAGCTGTCCTTGACCCAGTCGCTCGCGCGCTGCCTGGATGTTTCCGAGCGGTGGCAGCAACGGCTGTATCTATATGTCAGAGTGAAGGAATAGTTTTGTCACACAAACTGCTTGTGTTAGTACCCCATTCAGTTGATGCTTTGCTAAATCAAACGAAAACACAGCATTTGACTAGTGCTCGCTTGACAGGATATGAATTGACACTTTTGGCCCCTCATATCACATTGAAAAGATGTTTGACACTAAATCCTGCTACACTACTACCATTTCCAGCTACTCAGCCTCAGTCGCAAGAATCACATGATTGTATATTTCTCACTGAAGAGCAAACAAAGGGTCGTGTTGACCTACAAGATACTCCTCTCTCTATTGTTGATGGGGAGTTATGGGTTGATGGGTCATGTTTGAAATTACCCGATGGCACCACATCTGCTGCCTATGCTATTATGACACTCCAGACAGTAGTTGAGACAGCTCGCATCCCACAGAAATCGGCCCAAGCAGCTGAGCTGATTGCTCTAACAAGAGCGTGTGAGCTTAGTACAGACTTGCTTGTCAATGTCTACACTGACAGTCAGTACGCGTTTGGGGTAGCGCACAATTTTGGCCGCTTGTGGAAGGAACGCGGTTTCCTCACTTCACATGGAACGCAGATAGTGCATGGAGAATTAGTGCACAATCTTCTTACTGCCTTAACTTATCCCAAGAAAATAGCTATCGTTAAGTGTAGTGCACACAAGAAGGTGACAGATAAAATAGGAGCAGGTAATGCCTTTGCAGATCGCACAGCTCGTGAGACCGCAACACAGCGAAGCACCACGTCTATGTATGTGGTTAAGTCGCAAGCTGAACGTTGGCATGATGCTAGACAGGAAGTGTTGGATATGCAACAATCTGCCTCCTCTGAGGAATTAGACCAATGGTCTAAGGAGGGAGCATTGGATGATGAGGGCTGCTGGAGGAGCAAAGATATGACTAAATGGAAGTTGCCTACTGCATACCTATATCCTTTGATTCACATGGCACATGGGCCGGCACATGTTGGTGCATCCTCAATGGCAAAACAACTCATGCAAGTTTGGGATCATCCTGATATTGCCGGCACTGCTAAAAAGATAGTCCAGTCTTGTCTGGTCTGTCTCCAGTATAATCCTGGAAAGGGAACGCGAACTCCAACAGGAGGGTTTGTGACACCATCTGCACCTTTTGAGGTCATGCAAATGGACTACATTCAGTTTGAGCGCTGTAATAATCTGAAATATATCCTAGTAGTGGTTTGTGCCTTCAGTAAATGGGTGGAGGCGTATGCTACGAAGGATAATACAGCTCTCACGACAGCGAAAGTTCTCTTAAAGGAGTTCTTTCCCCGCTTCGGCGTCTGTCGGGTCCTATGGTGTGACAATGGACCTCATTTTATTGGGCAAGTTGTAGAATATGTCATGAAAGGGTTGAGGATTAAGCAGAAATGTCATGCTGCTTTCCACCCACAGTCAGCAGGCCTGGTGGAGCGTTACAACTCCACCCTGAAACTGAAATTGGCTAAAATACAGGCTTCCACGTCTTTGAAATGGCCTGATGCACTGCCCTTAGCCTTGCTTTCTATCAGATCGATACCACATACACGATCTGGCCTTTACGCCACATGAGATCGTCTTTGGGAGGCCCATGAATATTTGGGGGGTCCCTAAGCCTCGCCCTATACATGATGTTCCCCACATGTTGATGAGTGACTATTTGTCCCAGTTAACTGACAGCTTGTCTTCTATTTATCAGCAGGTGCAGGAAGCTCTTCCAGACAGGTCGCAAGGTGATGGTCATGATCTGCGGCCTGGAGATTTTGTCCTCACAAAATCGTTTCAACGGACACGTTGCCTGGTACCTCGCTGGCGTGGCCCAGAGCAGGTCCTCCTTGCTACCAGAACTGCAGTCCGAGTGACCAACAGGAAGAACTGGGTCCACGCCAGCCACTGCCGAAAGATTCTGCATACCTTCGTGAGCCCTGCTGTGCTGACAGATCACCACGACATTCTGGTCACCGAGAGAGGACGAGCTGCGTCACCTGAAGGGCCTGAGGAAGTATTCCCGGACCACACGATCCCCGGCGCATCTAGATACCTACTTCAATCCAGGAAGAGGGACACTTCATCTCAAAAAGAGACTGTTTGAGCCACTGTCCTGGGTGGTTAAAGGCTGACTACAAAGGGGGGTAGCCTTTTAGTGACTACTCGTCTCAACGTTAGTGAAGAAACCAACGCCTGCCAAGGACCTTAGGGCATCATCTATTTTGTTGTTTGTCGACAAGATGAACATGCCTGAGGAGAAGAAATCAAATGCTGCAAAGATCTGTAGCAGCTGCACAATGTTTATTACTGGATTAACTTTGACTGCTGTCATCATTGCTGTGGTAATGTGGGTTGTGGAGGAAGTAACTCCGGCTCGAAACTTATTGCCTGCTACTACTCCTGTCCCCACGGAACATTATTACTTCACTCTTCCCTATCATGAAAAGAAGCATTGAATGTCATATCTCAATAACACTTTCATACAAATGTTGCATCATACTCATAATGCTACGAATACTACCAACTGCTGGGTATGTGGAATGATGCCAGCCCATCAGAAGAAGGGAGGAACGCCTCTCATTCCCCTGCCATTTTCACACAGTGGCTCTTGTAGAGCCTGGTTCGCACTTTTGTGGGCCTCTGAAGTTAGTAATATTGCTCTAGCTGATGTAGGAGGACTTAATACACAGTTAAATAAAGTTTGTTACCCTGATGATGAAGGCCTCCCACAAGCCAAAGGAACTAAATGGGAAATGGAGGAGTATCGCAAAGGAAATTCCTCCGCAAGCTACGTTTTCCCCAATACTCGAACAGCCAAGGGTAACGGGCCTCCTGTTATCGCTGTTACTAGAGCCCAAGCAAATCTTTGTGTGAGCAGTCTTGGCAGTATCCCTGTGGGAAAAAGTGACTGTACTACAGTATTGAATATCACTGGAACGAACAATAGCAGTTTTCTATCCTCACATAACACTTATTTCATTTGTGGAAGTAAAGGTTACTATTATCTACCAATTGGATGGTCTGGAATATGCTATGTGTCCTTCTTGCTTCCCCCTGTGTTCTTAGCACCTGCATCTTATCATACAGATCAAAAATTGTTTCATGACATTTCCTCGAACCGATTCAAAAGAACTATAAATAATGATGAAGTGGATCAAACTGACACTGCATTACAGCAATATGTTGACTTTAATTTGGGACTCTTTTTCTTTGTTGGTGCGGCCTTGAATAGTAGAAAAATAAGACGCTTGACCCGAGTGGTAGAGGCAGTGACTAATCAAACAGCGATGGCTCTTGGAAATATTACAGAAGAACTCCAAATCACGAGAATTGTGACTTTGCAAAATAGAATGGTTTTAGATGTAATATTAGCTGATCGTGGTGGAGCATGTCGCATTATCGGGAGTAGCTGTTGTGTGTTTATCCCTGACCATGCCGCTTCTGATTATGATGCCATTTCCAAAGTGCATAAAATAGCCACTGAGATACAGCAAGACCCAGGAACATGGACTTGGACTGGATGGTTCTGGAACTTATTTTCTGTATGGGGTCTGAAAGTATTGTCGGCCCTATTCATAATTATTGCAATTATCTTCTCTTGTTGTTTATGCATACAATGTGGACCAATGCTCTGTTCCCTCTGTATTTCCACTTGTACTACTTGTGTACCATCTAAAACGAATGTCCAAAATGCAAATGCCCGTTTAGCAATGGAACGAGAAATTTGTGAAATGATGTTAATTGATATTCACGATGTATATCATACCCCTTAGAAGGGACAAGAAAATGTCTTAGCTTATGCTAAAAGGGTCGTCTGTGGAAACGTGTAATATTTTACGTTAGCATAAGCGACAGCCATTTTTGGCTGTGGTGTCCATTTCGCTTCCTTCGTAATTCTTTCGTCCTCTGCTGTTCGCCTTTTCACCCTGCTTATGTCATCAACTTTAGTTGACCTCTTTCGACATGGCTAAGCAATGTACGTGCTGGGGGGTTTGTAGCTGCTGGTGCACCTGGTCTTAGAGGCTATCTATTGACCGTTTACTGCTGCCATAAACATTCCTGCTCCCCTTTCTTATTTGCTGACCAAGTGGTCATCCATCTGCCCTTGTTTGCTGATAGCTATTTTCTGTGTCTAAACTCGCTCTTTCCATTTCTGTCCATATGCTTGCATTGCAACAAAATTGTATATAAGGACGATGGTTTGTGAATTCAGTGTACTTCCTCCCACAACACTTGAGGGTGTTGTTTGGACGCAGTCCTGCTCATGAGCATTTAATAAATTTGGTTTGTTTTACTTCACTCCAGTGCCGATCTCTCTTTTGTTAGTCTTCGGACCCGTGGACGAGATGGGTGACCCTGCACCAGTGTGCCCTCACGGGGGTACATTTCCACACTGGAACACTGAAACACTGGGGACATCCCCTGAAGTTTCACGCTGTCACGCTAACCTCAATAGCGTAAATAAGGACGTCCTGACGGCAGAACCAGTGGCTCTACTGGCGCCATCTCGTTTGGGAGAGGGCTAACCACCAATACAGGCTCAGATGACGTCTCTGCAGGAGATGCACCACCCGAGGGAGAATTATATTGCTTGTGCCGTTTCTCCTTGGAAGACATGGAAGAGGAAGGGGACTTAGATATAGGCCGGCACACCTCCAAGCTTGAAGACCTTAGCCATCCTTTTCTTAATGGCTGTGGGAGGCCTGCCAAGGCAAGAATCAAATAGCCTTCCTTTGTGCTCCGATTCCAGGCACCACAAACAAATATCATGGGGTGTCTGGGATCAACATCTGACCCTCACAACCACTACATGACTTGAAGCCTGAATGCTTGCAAGGAGACATCCCTAGCACTACACCAATTTTGCACAAAGAATTTCATGAGAGAACTCTCTGGGAGAAAGAGAGCATGCTCCAGGTCTTCGATAAAAGGGCACAGAAAAAGGCAACTGACATCAGGGCACAAGGGTTGGCACTTTATGGCTGCAGTCATGTCATCATGGCATCATTATTGGCACTAACAAGGAGCTAGCACTACCTAGTGGTGTGGAAGAGCTAATGAAAGTTTTCGGATCCAGTTTACTGCCTCAGGTATTTAAGCAGTGAAGAAACTGCAGGTAGGAGTAATCATCAGAAACCAACATTCATCAGATATAACAGGAAGGTAGAGTTCTTGTCTCCTTTGTCACTTATTGCCTGTTGGAAATATTTTCAAAATGATGTCAAGTATTTCAAGGTATGTCCCCAGCTAGCACCATCAAGGGATTTGGCATTTTACTTAGCAGTGGAGTTAGACAGGTGTTTTTAAGAAGCAAGGTATGCTCTTGAGAATGATGTAGTATGTTCGGACAGACAATGACCATTTTGTAATCTAGGCTACTTCAGTTCAAGCTTCTTCTGTTCCATTAAGGTGTACAGATAAAACTCCACAGCAAGTCGCATTGCAGTCATTGGCCTGGATCAAATGATGCGTTAACCTGGTGTAGCACTGTGGAAATTGGCTATGAAATTGTCCCAGGACAGCATTTCCACAATTGCACTCAGTTTGTGTAAACAACCCATTGGCAAATCCTATGAGCTACAACTGCATCACACCAGTGATGATGAGGCAAGGGCTGTTATAGTCTGATAAAAAAACTGAGCCTAAAACTATTCAGTATTTATAGGATGCTTGAGGGTGGCTACTTCTCTGGAAATAGTACCAGTAGCTCTTTCGAAGAAGCAATGCAACCTATATCTCTTTTAAAAGAGCTTTTCAACTTTTATTTAAGTGTATCTACAGGTGAGTCTGTTCGGCAGGAGGACACAAACAAACATTTTACTTGCCTTTTCTTGCTATTGGTTTAAGAACTTGTTCTGGATATTCTCTAGAGTTTTCTGAAATTCAATAAGCTGCTGGATGACCTTCGGAAAAATAAGTTGAAGTGGACTTTTTCTCCAGTATTGAATCTTCCATAGATTCACATGCTTGAATCATTCCCCGTTGTTGAAGTGGGAGTTCCATTGTACCATATTAAAGCAGTATGGAATAGTACCATACACCAAATTGGCAATGCAAAGTCAATTTATTAGCCTATGTACTTTTTCGAAAAGGTCCAAACTTCAACTATAACCAATCAGGCAACAGGACACTCCAGAACACTCTCAACACCGGCTGAGTCCCTCATATTTTCTACTGCACGTGGTGTGAAGGGAGTCTCCCTGAGCTCTGCTCAGTTTTTTCCAGTCTATTCCAACTTTTCTACATCTACAATGTCTGAGTCTTCTAAGAAAGGCCTCTTCAGATCCTACACTTCCTGTGGGAAGAAAAGGCTTCATGTGGATGATCCACACAAAGACTGTCTCGATTGTCTCTAACCTCAAAATCAGGTAAAGGAGTGCAAGATTTGTCACACATTCTCTTCTAAAACCTTGAGAGACAGTGAGGGGAAGCTACTTCTGTGGCTACAGAAGTCAAAATCCCAAAAATCCAGCTCTTCTGAGGAGGACAGAGATTCATCTGTGAGACCCCACAAAAGGTCAAGAGCCTCTGACCATGGGGCTTCTGAGGAGAGTAGAAAGGCCTTGAAGGTACATCATAAGGACCCCAGAGAAGGGAGAAACTTAAGCTCATCTCCACAGGGGCGGCCCGCTCCTAACCCCCTACTTTATCTGTGAAGAAAGGGCAGCAAAAACGTTCTCCCTCCTTAGAACCGTCAGCGTCGAGGACAAAAAATCCTCTCAGAACACCGTCGACGACGACATCACCGGTGATGCTGGTATCGATGACTGTCACCACCGTCTCGTCCACGAGCCCATTGTCATTGAGGACTTCGACGACGGCAGCTATTAATGCTCCCTTTGCGTCGACTAAAGTGATCTCCTCCGTTAAGTCACCGTCAATGGCGGAATTCACCTCAACTACACCGTCGACGAAGACACTCTCGACAGGCACACTGTCAACAGCAGCGCCTTCTACTGAGACACCGTCGATGACAACACCGTCAACGACAGCATTGTCGATAAGGGAATTCTTACTATCGACACCTTAGTTTACCTTCACAAAGTTGCCGAAGATTAAAATTACAAAGATAACAAAAACTGCTTTAAGACCGGAATGAACTCTCCAAGCAAGGTCTCACCTTTGCTACCCAGTCACTTATTGGACTAAGAAGAATCGGACGATACGGGCCTTTTGGGGATGCACACTGTCCTTCAGAGCTCCAGGTGAAATACCAGTAGGAAGATGATGACTATGATGATGAAGAGCAGTACTATCAATCTTGCTATGCCCCTCCTAGGCGGCATTATGAACACTATGAATACCACCCGCATCCTCAGCCTAGACAAGATAACATTTAGATGCCTATTTCTCTAGTTCAGGACCTACAGGCCATGCAGCAGGTTTATAGGAGATTTCCTGAACCTCCGCAAGAGCAGCCACTCGTTCCACCCCAGCCTGCTTCTGCTGCCACTCCAAGAAATATCCCTCCACTGATAATGCCCAGGATGACCCGGCCTCAAATATCGCAGCACCTCCAAGGGAGGACCACACATCCACAGAGGATGAAAGGGAGGAAGGCAAGATACCTGACCCTCAACATCCATGTGACAAATGGGATGACTATCTTGTCCCTACTCTCTCTCCTCCACCTCTTCATTCATCAGACTCTCCCCTAGAGCATATCAGGGGTTTTCATAATCTGATGGACTGAGCTGCAGTGAAATTCCATCTTCCAACTTCTGTCAAGCAGTCTGACTGCTTTCTTCATGATTTTAAAGAACAAGCCAGAAAGTCTGTGAAAGCCATCCCCATTATATACTACATCTGGGATGAGGAGATAAAGATCATGAAGAACCCGGTGACTGTAGCACCAGTACCACCTTGCCTCGACAAAAAATACAAGGCTACTGATGATTCCCTTGCTTGCCTCACAAGTCATCCTAAGCCTGACTCTGTCATCTCTCAAGCGGCACAAAGGCTCTCCAAAAAATCCTTCTGCATCCATCTCTGCTCCAGCAGACAAGGAGGGCAGGCGCTTGGACAATATAGGGAAAATATTCTCCCTTATGTCTGCCATCACAGTCCGAGCAGCCAACTCACTTGTGATCCTGGGCCGCTGTGGTCAGACATCAGCAGTCTGCTTGATTAGATCCCTGAAGACAGGAAGGTGGAAGCAAAAAAAGATCCTACAGAAAGGAGAACGTACTTCTTCAGAGATTATAGACTGTGCTCTCGAAATCGCCTCCACAGGTTTCCATCAATTGGCCGGAGCAGCAGTCTTAAGACTCCAAGGATGGCTCAAGGCCACCTCTTATAGACCTGAAGTCCAATCAAAGATCCTGGACATGGCCTATGAAGGCGAAACTTTGGTAAACATACTGATGATACCTTAATGGCTATTAAAACGGACACTAACACTGCTAGATCTCTTGGCACTCTCCAGTTCAAGAAGCTGCCCTTTCAGGTAGCTAGAGGGAGAGGGGACTATCAGCGACCTCAGCATTACCAGCCTCAATCTCAATACCGACCCACCTACCATCAGGCCTACCGCCAACCAACCTCAGCAGCCTACAACAAGCAAGGTGCACACCGAAAGTAAACCCCCCAAGGTCGTGAAACAGGCCGCAAACAGTGACCTGGACCAGGTACCGTCTACATTTGCTCCTTCCACCCATGTAGGCACAGATATCGCCAACTACCTCCCCCAGTGGAAGGAGATAACATTAGACAAATGGGTGTTGGACTTAGTAACCTGTGGACATACCCTACAGTTTGTGCAGCAACCACCAAACAATCCTCCAAAAGGGGCACACCCACCTCATCTTCACTTACTGAGGAAAGAAGATTTAATAATGCTGGCCAAGGGTGCTACAGAAAGGGTTCCTTGCTCTCAGAAGGGCATGGGATTATACTCCTGTTTTTTACTTATTTGCAAGAAATCAGAAGAGTGGGGACTCATCCTAGACCTCAGGAAACTGAACAAATTTCTGTGCAAACAATCTTTCCGTATGATTAGTTTTTCCAACATTCTCTACCTACTGAACAGCGGGGATTCCATGACCTCCTTTGATTTACAAGATGTGTACTTTCACATTCCCATACATCCAAAGTATCACAAGTATTTCCATTTTACTGTACCCATTACCAATTCAAGGCGCTTCCCTTTGGACTTGGGTCCGCTCCTCAGATCTTCACGAAATGTCTTCCCCGGTAGCAGCCACACTTTGCAAGCAAGATCATCAGGTATTCTCCTACGACTGGCAGCTAAAAGCCTCAACACCGCAGCAAGTCTCGAAGACTACCACAGCCTGCATTTCTCTATTTCACAGACTAGGCCTTACAGTGAATTACCCAAAATCCTCGACCATTCCAAGTCAAACAAGGATGTTTTTGGGTGCCAACCTCAATACCATCAGAAACAAGGCCTATCTGTCACAAGACAGACACCGAAGATTATCTGGCCCTAAAGATCTCTAAAAGAAGGACTGTTTCAGTGCGGATGTTCAAGTCGCTCCTCGGCATGATCTCCTCCGCAATAAACCTGGTCCTGCTGGCACAGCTAAAAATGAGGCCACTGCAAGAGGAGCTCCAGATGCAATGTATCCAACCGGAAGGCTCCTTCGAGGACTTAATCGACATTACCCCAAGCATGTGGGAGACACTAGCGTGGTGGTCTCAATCACTCATCTCTCACAAGGCTCACACTCCTCCATTCAGTGCCAGACTTCGTCATCACAACCGACGCCTCCTTGTAGGGCTGGGGTGGCCATTTTCAGGATCTGCAAATCTAGGAAGGATGGTCTGCACTTCAAGAATCGATGCATTTCAATCGCCTAGAGCTCAAAGCGACTTTTCAAGCCTTTCTGCCTCGAATAGCAGGAGCCTCCATGCTGGTCCGTACGGACAATACGACCATCATGTATGACATCAACAAGCAGGGAGGAACAAGCTCTCTATCTCTCAAGAGGCTCAAGACCTTTGGATCTGGCTTACAGCCCAAAGCATATCTCTAAAAGCTGAGCACGTATCAGGAGTGAACAATACCTTGGCGGACACTCAGCAGAACCAGAGACAGTTGTCCTGAGTGGGAGTTGAATCAGCTAGTGTTGGAAAAGCTCTTCTCATGCTGGTGTGAACCAGCATTGGATCTCTTCGCGACAGACAAGAATGCCAAATGGCAGTTCTATGCCCGTCGATACCCGCTCCCAGGGTCGTGGGGGAATGCCCTTTCAATGAGATGGTCCGGAATTTAAGCATATGCTTTTCCTTCCTTCCCTCTCATACTAAGGATCCTCACCAAGATGAAGATGGCGCACTGTTGCCTCACTTTAATAGCTCCCAAATGGCCCAGGCAGCATTGGTTTATGGAGCTCCTGCTGCTCTCAGAGTCCAACCCCTTCCGCCTACCCAAGATCCAAACCCTCTAGCCGAGGAACAACGGCCAGATCCTACACTCGGAACCAGCCTCTCTCATGCATGCTTCCTGAATTCAACTAATTCCGAGATGTAAATCTCCCTCAAGACTGTAGAGACACTTTGGCCAAGGCAAGAACCTAATAAAAAAACAAGACATACAGGTTGAAATGGAAAAGATTCTGCTTGTGGTGTCAGCAATCTAACCTGCACCCCTTGGAAGCTTCACCTGAGCAGATTCTACCTTACCTTCTCTACCCAGCCAGATCAGGATTGGTAGATGCATCCGTAAAACTTCACTTGGCCACAATTTCAAGATACAGACGTTCCGCTCTTTCTCCTTCTCGCTGTTCAACAAGAATATTCAAACAATTTATGAAGGGTTTGTTCAGAGCTTTCCCTCCAGTAAGAGCTCCTTCCCCAGAATGGCATCTCAATGTAGTTTTCTCACAGCTTATGAAGCCTCAATTCGAGCCCATTCACAAGGAAGATCTGAAAAATCTCACGTGGAAGGTCGCTCTATTGTTGGCTCTCACGTCTGCTAGAAGAGTCTGCTAAATTCAGGCTTTTACAATTCAGGAACCGTTCCGACGCTTCACTGACGATTATGTGCTTCTCAGAACAAAGGTTCATCTGCAAGATTCCATCGCAGTTTCATCTCAATGAACCTATTATACTGGGCACTTTTTTCCCAAATCCGGAATCTCCTGCGGAAAGGTCTCTCCACACTTTGGACATTAAGCGTTGTCTTAAATGTTATCTCCATCGCACCAAGCAATTCCCAAAGTCTCATCAACTCTTGGTTTCTTACGGACTCTCTCATAAGGGCTACCATTGCAAGATGGATTTCTGCCACCATACAATTTTGTCACAGCAAAGAGACAAGCCACTCTCAACAAGAATGAAGGCGCACTCAACAAGGGCAGTATCTCCCTCGGCTGCTCTGTTTGCAGGCGTCCCGCTGGAGAAGATATGCCATAATGCAATGTGGAAGAGCACCCACACGTTCATGCAGCACTATTGCCTAGAATCGGCACACAGAAGTGATGCGGCTGTAGGACAGTCAGTTTTGCGTCATCTGTTCCAATGAGGTAAGCCTCTGTAACTCCACTTGATGTGAGTATGTTTTATTAATGTCTATGATACTATTATATACTGTATGATTGTCATCTCACATATGGATTATTTTCACAAAGTTATGCATGCATATTATTCAAGATACACTTACAACTTTAACAGACCTGATTACATCATTGAACCTCACCTATTACAACTATACAGGTGACACATAAATCATTCTAAAAATGAATGATCCAGAAAACCTCTATAACTCAAACCTTGAAAATCATAAAATGCACAGGTGTTGAGCAATCACCTAAAGTTCAACACCACAAAGTCAGACATCATGACCTGTGGGCACTAACAAAAATACCAGCCATAAAGCACAAAGAACTTAAGGCCCTCCTACAACATACATCCGAAACCTAAAGGTAACTACAGATTCACACCTATCCTTGATACCACATATCAACAAGGTCACTAAAAGCACTTTCTACACAATGAAAACATTGTGTTACATAGTCCCACAACTTGGATATCAACAAAAAAAGCTACAAGCTATTCTCATACTCATAATCTTCAAGTTTGATTATGCCAAGAGACTATGGGCCAGAGTTAGAGTTCAGCAGACGGGTTGCTCCGTCACAAACGTGACAAATATCCTGTCTGCAGTATCAGAAGTGCCATTGCATATAATGCACTTGCAGTATGGCGGGTGGGATATCCGTCACCTTTGTCATAAAGTCACCAGTCTTCCAGACTCTAAATCAGGCCCTATATCTTGGCACCCCCAGTTTTGTTGTATCCAAAGTACAACTTCTCCAAAATGCTGCTGCAAGACTCCTTCTCCGCCTTCACTCAAGAGAACAAATGACTCTAGTCCTGCAATGACTGCACTGCATACCTATAGCTAGAAGAGCAGTCTTCAATACACTCTGCACTATCCACAGAGCACTCCAAGGAAAAGGACTACTGTACTTACAAGTTAAATCCAAGCAATACAAACTAAATAGATTATTCCATTCCAGGCTTACGCCACTGATCATCATACCACCTTAATATAGGGAATCCATTTGAGGCACTGCTTTCTTGGTACAAGCCACAGAGCTCCGGAACTCACCAGCAGCCTTTCAGTTCAATGACTTAAGGAGCATATATACTTCTGAAGAGAGATCAAAACATGTCTTTTCCATGCTAACTACATCATCTAACGACATCATGATAGAATGCAGAATAATAATCCCACCTTCAAGAACAGCCTACACTATACAGTCCACGGATATGGAGCTGCCCAACCAGCACATTACTTTCTATGTCGTTGTAATTTATCAAGGGCTGACCTATGTCTAGACTGGGTAGTATATGGTTAATGTCAACTCATATATAACTCTCCTGGTCCACACTAATACTAATGCCATAGCACTAGACGGACAGGCAGCCGATTAAAGTTCATGCAGGCTGCATAATAATTCACTCATGTTGCTTGATCCTCTTACACTCACATAAGAAAAAACTGCTATCGGTCATGTCTATCACCCGGTTCTGTTTCAGTTAACAGCAGTAAACCACCCATCACCAATTGAAAAGGTATGGAATAATTGAAGAGATCTGCCACATGCCAATGGCCAATGAAGGACTTTAATTTAGTCCACCACTGCAGGTTCCAACAAACTACGTACAATGACCTCTTCTTGACATCTGACAATGACAATCAGATATGGAATGATAGTACCAAAGTCCATACTAGCAGCTCTCTCCACAATTTCTTCCTCCAGTCTGTGCCTGCGCAGGTCCATGGATTTTAAGCAAAATATCTCAGAATGGATAATCCAGTGCAGGAACCAGCCAAGTGGGCTTTGATCATAAAAAAATATTAAGGGACCTGCAGAGGTGCTCGAAGCTGCTAGCCTAATGAAAACCAAAAATTGTGCACCCATCTCTCATACTCCTTCATCTTTCACACTGCTTTGCACGATAACCCTGAACACAGTGGTCCTCATGTGTGACAATGACATGTGTGACATTGAAACACTTCCCGCATAGGATCAAAACAAAGCCCTTCCAACCAGATGGTGTTGCATTCTGCACATGTAGGCAAGCACTTCAGCGCACCACATAGTATGTGATAGTAAGCCCTGTATAAATGTTGCAATACAATAATTATCTAAAATCTGCAAGGACTCACCCATACCCTTTAACATCCCTCCTTTTCTGAAGCAGCCCTTAGAATGCCTTGATCCACATACAGCACACAGATTGGCATTGAAGTGAACCATTGGGCAGTCCAGTATAAGGCTCTGGTGTACTTACCAAAATTCTATGATCAAAATTTGCAGGAATTTTCAGATTTCTACCATGTTAAGTTGCACAATGATGCCCTCACGGTAAATTAAATCACATGACTTTTAACATAATCATGATCCAGATTTAAAGTTTGGCAAATAGAGTACAGACTGTCATGGTGGCAGACAATAGTAGGTATAGATTATCATGTGCCAAATTCAGAGATCCCTGCTGGCCAAGTGGTGATCTCTGTACCTTGACAGGAACCGCCATCAGGAGACAACATAGTCAAATTAAGACGAAGGGGGTGATTACGATGGCGTAACGTTCGACACCGCCGGGCCGGCGGTGGCGACCGTTACGCCATCGTAACTTGATTTACCCACTGCCATATTACGATGGCGGTGGGTATCGCGGCGGACGGAAAGTCCGTCCGCTGCTTTTCCGCCGGTCGGCAATCGTTACGATTGCCGGCCGGGCGGAGCTGGAACACAATATGGTGGCGGTGCCTAGCAGGCACCGCCATCCATATTATGATGTGAGCTTTCACGGCCTTTCCATGGCGGCGATGCCGCCATGGACAGGCTGGCGGGGAATTGCTTTGGGGGCCCGTTGCGGGCCCCCGGGGGGGTGGGGGGTGCACTTGGGGGTACCCATGGCACCCCCCTGCATGTCCATGCACAAGGTGGCAGGCACCGCGCGGTGCCTGCCACGTTGTGCATGGACATGCACATCATGGCATTTTTCTATTGCGGCGGGTGCTGCAGCCAGCAGCAACCGCCACAATGTTACAATGCCAGATGCGACCGCCGCGGTGGCGGTCGCATCATGATTTGGGTGGCGGGACCGCCGCATGGCAGGCAGGCGGGCCCGTTACCACTAGGATGGCGGGCAGACTGAAGTCCGCCTGCCATCCTAATCACCCCCTAAGGGCAGCTAATGATTGATGGGGGGGGGGGGGGACATCCAACCTTTTCAAATATAGAACTGCTGAACAATATGGCAGATAAAAAAATACCCAGAGGCACTGGAGAATGTAGGAAGACTCAGGCCATTAATACCTAAAGTCTATTCCACAAAGGATGGAAAGCTAGCTTCAGAAAACCCTCTGTATCCAACTGATGCAGGTTCTAATGGTTTGAGTCAGATGAAATGCCCCTAGAACTGAGTAAGACCATTTTAGGCAACTCTTTAGGGACACCCAAGCTCGCGAGAAGTAAAACTTAAAGTCAGACCTAGCTAAATTCAAAGAGAAAGACGGACACTGGAGAACACTACCGCTATCAATGCTGATAAGAGCAGTGCTTTTTTAAATGATCTTGCTGCTGCGTTTCCTGTACATAGTACAAGTCATCCTCTTCAATCTCACAGATTTATTCTTCAGCAAACTGGAAGAGTAACTGAGGGTGGTGTTAGCGGATGAAGGAATCCCCAAAATAGCACTCTATACAACAGTCTATGTGGGTGACAAAGCTCTGCCTAACATCCGCTATCATCACAGGGCTTCACAGCTGCTGGTGGCAAATTACTGTGCCTTCGAAGACCAGGAGGACCCGTCAGTTGATAAAAGATAGGCAAGCTATGCGGGTTAAAATATTCTTACACTATTCATACAATGGAACTTGAAAGGATAATCTTCTGCGACCCACATGAAAAATGGCCACTGCTGTTTTCGGAAGGGATAAGTTAAGAACCCGGAAAAACGTGTTATTAAAGGGAAAATTGATGGGAGATGTGGCGCAACTGAAGGGTTTCCAGCAGGATAAGATAATACATGCAACTGAAAAACGCCCTTGAAACATTAGAAGAGAACTAGACGGAAGCAAGACGAAACACCATTAAAAAAAAGACCATTAACAATACCCCTGACAATCTAAAATACCTGGCAGAAAGATGGCAAAGAGACCAAGGGTAACTAGAGGACGACAATTTTGAAAACACTCCGACGCCCGAGAGAAGTGATTATCAGATTTAGCCTCCTATTAATCCAGTTAAAGATACTGCTTAGAGCACATTATCACAGGAGCCGACTCTGCAAAATGGCCCCTTCTGTCCCCACGCAAGAAACTGCCTAAAATGTAAAACAGAAGGCTGCACCCTCTTGCATGGATTGTCGGAGTGTACGTAAATAAACACTTCTAGTAGAACATAGGAGTGGACATATCAGATGTAGCTGGGAAAGAAGTACATCTAACATCCCAAAAAGCTATACTTGGAATCCAAAGAAAAAATGAGTTAACAAGGTACAAAACAATATGTTGCCTCCTGGGGTTCATGGTGACCAAAAGGGACATTATGAGACATTAGGAAGCCAAAACAACACAAAAAGTAGAACAATGGTGTTCCACAAAATATGGGGTCTATGTAGGGCATGCATTGGACTGAAGGTGGAGTAAATGGAGGGAGGGAGATGGAAGAGGTAAAAAAAACAAAAAGAGTAGTGACTGTCAAATAGGCACCCAAAAGAGATCTCCTAATGTGAAAACCAAACTAAACTACTTTGTAGGAACCACCTATTGCCTGTAAAGTTGAAATATAACAACTTTATAATAAAATAAGAAAATCAGTAAAAAGATGTTCTTAAAAAATATTACACACAGGTAAACGCGGACCACCTCGGTGAAAACCAGTCCTATGCCCTCGAGCACTGGAACGAATGCCACTGGTGTTACCAGAGAAAGAAGATACATGGAGTAAGGCACAAAACTGTGCCTGTGGGTTCACAATGAACGGTCCTACGACGAATGAGATATGATAATGAGGAAGGGCAACCCAGTTATTCCCATAAGAACTTGGGTGTACTGACAAACTGTACAAACAATGCTTCCCAAGAATGTATTTACGCACCTGAGTAAATTAATGTATGATTTATGGTAGTTAAATACCTGTGTGGAGAATCTAGGGCCAGATGTGCGACCTGCAAAATAGCGCCTCGCAAATTGCGACTCATTTGCGACTCGCAATTTGCGAAGCGCTATTTGGCATGTACAACAGTGTGTTTAACACTGTTTGCGATTCCCAATGGGGTCGCAAATTGCGAGGCTCATGAATATTAATGAGCCTCTCGCAATTTGCGACCCCATTAGGAATGACAGGCCCTGCCCTGCCAGGGATGGTGGCCTGCTGGGCTCAGCAGACCACCATGTCTGGGACTGCTTTTAAATAAAGCAGGTATTTTTTTTTAAATGCAGCCCGTTTTTGTTTCATTTATTAAGGGCAGGTAGTGGTCCCTGGGACCACTGCCTGCCCTTAAAAAATATTTTTAGAGACAGTCACAAAGTGGAAGGGGTCCCCTGGGGACCCCTTCCAAATTGCGACTGCATTACCACCCTCTTGAAGAGGGTGGTAATTTGCGAGTGTTTTGCGACCGCAATTGCGGTCACAAAACATTCATACATTGCTTTGCGGACGCAATTAGGAAGGGAACGCCCCTTCCTAATTGCAACTCGCAATTCCTAAATAGCGAGTCGCAAATAAATTGCGACTCGCTATTTAGGAATTGTACATGGCCCAGGGCCATTTTGCATGCGCAAACGGGTCGCAAACCCGTTTGCGCATGCAATTTAGGGTCGTACATCTGGCCCTTGGTGTCTAAAGAAGCAATAAATGTAAAAGACAATGTTTTCCACATGCAATTATTTGTAAAGGAACTAGGACCAACCAAGCAACTTCACAAATTTAGCAAAATTGATTATTTGTATTCAAACAAATATATGAAATCTGCATACAGCAGGTAACGCCTATAGAAATAGTGCAGGCGGAGCAATGTTCTTACTTAATAATAATTTCCAATCTGCAGCTGTAATGTTTTCCCCTACGGTGTAATGTTTTCTCCTAGTTTGCCATCATGGGATCTTCATTAATAATCTTGATGCACCTGTAGGTTTACTCACTCATTTGTTTCAGATTAATGAATATGTAATATTCCCATAGGTTTCTAAGAGTGTTTCACAAAGGTTGTGTGAATTCCCAATTATGTGCATGTGAAGGCAGTTCCAAATACCTAATACTTATAATGTATAGTTGGACCAGCCAAAATGCACTTTATAGTTTTTAATACTTTTTTCTGATGGAAATTTCTGACCACGGATTTCTCATCTTGTGAATCCTCCAGGGTGCCAGGCTGGACTGTGCACCACCTCCTGATGTGACAACATGGAGCCACATATGATTACTACCCCTGCAAGCTGAGGCCAGTTTCTTTTTTTCCACGCCTTGACGTGAATCTGGAGCTCCGCTACCAACTTTTTCAGTGTAACTTACCGTCTTCCGAAATCAAAAATTGTAAAGGAAAATGTTTCCATCTAAGATGACAGGCCTCAAGCCATGCTGGTGCTGTCTCAAGCAGCTATGAGTCACTGACCGACACAATGTCTGCCTTGGGTGCCTCTACACCAACACGTTTTGAAGTCATGTGACAAAAGCTCCCTGATGCAGCTGAAGGTCATCAGAGTGCACAAGATGAAACTTTACGCACATAACAGAAGGAGTCCTGGGGTCTCACTCGAAGTCCTAGGGTTCGAGTGGAATGGAGCCACACATACACTATTTGGCCTCTCTGGGGAGAGATTGGGAGCTGCTGCACACGCGCGTGCTCCCATGATGCAATCGCATCAGTGGGGTGGGCGAGGGGAGGCAATGAGTCTGATGGTGCAGGCCATCTTCCGTGACGTCACTACCTGTCATGACGTCTGCGTGCCACCACCTCTTCTGTCAGGACTTGTGCCCTGCTGCACACTGAGAATGTATTGCCTGCGAGATGTGACCAGGAGCAGGGTGCCATGACCTCCCACCCACCAAGCTCCACTGCCATCCCATGCCCTGGGTAGCCTGTGCAGGTGGACGATGTAGGGGGTACACCTGAAGGCCAGGGGTGTACATGTCTCGGCACGGGCCTGGCTGACGCACAGCAGTATCCAGCATGTCCCCAGAGGGAGGGCCAACGTCCACACCTGATGCAGCATAGATCGTGTGCCCGCCTGTTGTGCACACACTAGTCCACATTCATCCCCAGACAGCTGGTCTTTCCACATACCCAGAACAGTGGTAATGTACCCCGCAGGGTTCGTCCCCAAACAGTCTGTATCGACACTGCATGTGTGCACCCACCCGTGCCACAGACCCACCTGTGCCAAGAGGCCCTCCCGCTTCACATGCCACATGTGTGTATTCCACAGTTGTGCTTCTCTCTCAGGGGCAGACATCCAATGTCACTTGACTACATGGTAATCTCACGAGTCCCGTGTACTTCTCACACTCTCATCCTCTCTCATTCGTACTTGTCTACGATCAATAATACTCCAGAGTCAGATATTAGCTTTAAGGCATGTATTTAAGATTACTTCCTCTGTGATGCAGGATGTGGACACTACTGGCAGCGTAATGCATGTGGAGGATATACTTAGCATGGTTACACATTCAAAAGGGGGTACAGGTAGATGTGATAAGTCGTTAATTGTGGAAATAAGGCTTCAGAGTTAAGAATGCCCTGCCCTTGCTATGCTACAGTACATTAGCTCATTACTGAGGTGCCCTAGGCTGTGACACAGACAGTTTTGGTTTACCCTACCAGACAGCTTGACATCATGAGCACAGTACATCTAAGTCCCATGGTACAGGTTTACGACAATAGTGACTCCGACACACCTGCGTCAGAGGTGGCATCAGAGCATGAGCCTACATGCATGCAGCATAGTCTCACATGTTGTTGCGATATGGTGGCTACTGTACATGACTCAATGCCCGGGGACATGTTGTGGAGTGTTGCATTTGTTGTCCATGCAAATGTCCTTGCACGGAAGTTCAGGAGAAGGTGTGATGACAGTTCTCAAGTTATTCAGCAGACAGATCAGCGTGCACTTACAGGTGCCTGTGTTCAGGTGCGCGGCATGCATATTGTGGCAATGTGGTTCGTGCAATGTTGGCCATGTGGTCACTGTACACAGGTCCCATTCCTCAGCCTCCCCGTGTTCATGCAGGGAAACGGGATGTGGTGATGGACAGGGTGCATGTCCCGGTAATGTCAGGTGTCATGACGGTGGTGTTGATGGTCAGGTGTTTGTTTCCGTGTGCATGGTAAAGTTGTTGCACAGCTGACTGGCCTCTGCGTGCGGACGGCAAGCATGGGTACGGTGTTGCACATGAATGTTCAATTGTGGGTATTGATTTGGGGACCCATGAATTGACAGGTTGTCAGGTATGCGATACCTTCCTGCAGTGCATCCCTCGCATTGGTGGTATTTGTGGTTGACATCCAATGAAGCGGATGGTGGGTTGCAACGTGTTCCTCGTAGGTTGTCCCTTGTAGGATCCTGATGGGACATGTCGGGTGACATTCGATGAAACTGTGATCCAGCATACGTTGTGCGGAGGCACACTGGTTCCATTGCAGTGTGTGTCCTATTGCAGCCACAAACGCCATGCCCCCATACACTGAACAGTTCCTGTCGTGGGCGTCCAGGGGTGAGAACAGGTGTACCAGGTCCCCAATTGGACATGCCGGGTTGGAGAGACATAAATGCACAGGCCAGTGGTACGGGCACCTCCGACAGTAGAAAACGGGGATGACGCAGCTGAACATTTCAATGCGGTAAGTTACTCGATAACTTACATTCAGCATAGCCAGATTTGCACAGCCCACTGTCTGTATCAAGCTATTGCTGTACAGCTGCATCTGTCTGGCGTAGGTGTATAGTACTGGTGCCCCGTCCATTTTGCTGCTGGGTGCTGTGGTGGCGTGCTCCGGCTGCCTGGGCTGTCTGCTGAGTTTGACCTCGGACGGTGCTGGGTGTTCTTGAATGGATGTTAGGCGGCAGGACTTTGTGTATGGCTTGGGAGGCGGCCACAGGCCCTCATCCCACATGCTCCTATGAATGGTCAAGGCCAGTGGTGTCTGACTCCTTCCTGATTACTTGCATTTGAGCCACAAGGCGCAGTGGTATAATTGTATTTTGTGGTTTTATCTTTCTTTCATGTTCGGCGTTATCTGCCAGGGGATGGTTGACTCAGCATGGCTATGTTTGGGTTGTGGTTGTTCCAATGGCTCCGTTCTCCTGCAGGATATGTTGCAATGTGATTTGGCTGTGGGAATGGAAGGACATTCACTGCTATCTGCTCTCCCGTGTGTGGGTGGGTCACTTCTTTCCCGCTGTACATTGGGACTTGTGTGTGGGCGCCGTGATTGTGCACACCTGTTCTCAGCCAGCAGGGTTTCTCTATTTTGGACATGGCATGGCTTGTTGTTGCGTGCAGGATGGCATAGATATTGTTTGTTGTGACTGGCGTGCCTTTTGCGGGCAATGTCCATTGTTTGTGCAGTTCTGTCGCAGCTGCCGTGTGCTTTTCCATGCTTTGCACACAGGTGTGTGTCCTCTTCCGACGTCACTTTGCTCCCCTGTTCGGCACACTTTTGTGACTACGTTTTGGCAACTGTGAGTTGTCGGTTGTGGTCATGGTTGACGCAGGGGGACCATGTGACTTGTGCCTTCAGGGTGGGGCTGGTGTGTGTGGTGTGTTGTTGTGACCCTGCGGTGTTTGCGTGCAGCCCATGCGTGGCACTGTCGTTGGCCTCTGCGTTGTGCGCATGTGCGTCATCGCCGGGGCGCTGCGGTGCCGTGCCGGGTACGTCACCTCCTGGTCCAGGGTATTGGGTGCCCAAGATATTGCGGGTTGATTATATTTTACAGGTGGGATATGTGTGGGTACAGTGTTGGATGTGTCCTGTCCCCACAGGGGTGTCTAGGGGGCCCATGTACAGTTTTTCCGCCCTTGCATTGTGTGCGGTATTTGCATGCCCTTGTTGTGTGTCTGCCTACCTGCGTCGTCATTGCGCGTTCACTCCTAGCTGCTGCATCAGCTACAGCATTGGGATGGCCTGGAGTGCAGGATTCATGTCGGAGTAGGCCGGGTTGGTGTTTCTGTGGTCGTCAATGTGGTTTCCGCCTCCTGTTCTCGTGCGGTGTCTCTTTGCCGATGAGGCTGTTTGGTTGTGTCATCGTAATTTGTACGCCGGGCGGTGCGTCATTTCGTCGGACGGTGTGCCTCCGTTGGCTGGCGCCACAACGTAAACGGGCGCACTTTGATGGCGGGCGGCGTCGCAGGCTTGCGGGCGGTATTAGCCTGACTTTTCACATCCTAATTTGGCGGGAGTGCGGGCAGTTGCTGGCGGACGGTAACTAGCGGTTTTTACCTCCGTCGGCACGGCGGTGGTGTTTCCGCCCGCCATCGTAATGACCCCCTAATGCTTTGCTACATGGGTTACACTTACACCCAAGAAAAAGTTATAGAAAATAAAACTCATTGGAAATGTAGCAAATATTATGCCAATGATTGTTATGGAAGAGCTACTACAATAGATTTAAATGTTGTGAATGTTAGAGAGCACAACCATCCCCCAATGTGACTGAAGTAGAAGTAAGGGATGCCCTAGAGACAATAAGGGAAGTAAGCAAAACTTCCCAGCAGACAAGTACTCAAATTCTAAAAAATGTTTTAACCACAGTACCAGAACATGTCACAGGACAACTTCCTTCCATACCCAACTTAAAAAGACTAATAGCAAAAACTAAAAGAACTTCAGATCCAACTCCACCCACCCCCCAAACATTTGGAGAAATCCAAATACTCCCAGAATACACCATCACCCACAAAGAAGAAACATTCTTACTCTATGACAATAAAAGTCACGAGAAAAGAATTATTATCTTCTCAACTAACACTAATTTGCAAAAACTTAAAAACTGCGAAACGTGGATGATGGACGGAACCTTTAAAGTTTGTCCAAAATCATTTTATCAACTGTTTACAATTCATGGTGAATTTCAAGAGACAAATATCCCATTCATTTATGCATTGCTCCCTAATAAAAATAACACCACCAATACAGAATTACTATTTACAATAAAAGAATTCACTGAAAATTACTATCCCCAAAAAATAATAATAGATTTTGAACAGGCAATGATTCAGACAATACTCAAACTTTACCCACACACTGCAATACAAGGGTGCTACTACCATTTTAACCAAAGCATATGGAGGCACCTACAAAAATCTACTTTAAGCATTGAATATTCAACTAACAGCAACTTTGCCTACCAAATAAAAAAATTAATCGCCCTGGCCTACGTACCTACTACTGAAGTAGCCAATCACTACAACTTACTAATCGAAAGTCCTTTCTATCAAACCAATGAAACCAAATTAAGGGGGTCATTATGATGTCTGGCGGATCGCCGCCGCCCGTATGGCGGTGGCGATCCGCCCACCATTTCCGTCCACCCGCCTCACATTTCCCCCGCCATATTACGATGGCGGTGGGGACCCAGGCGGACAGTCGTCCGCCGGTAGGCAATCCGGGCGGAAGAGGCCTGCAATATGGTGGCAGTATTACGATGATGGCGGTCTCATGCCTTTCCATGGCGGAGACTCCGCCATGAAAAGGCATGCGGAGAATGCCTTTGGGGGCCCGTTGCGGGCGGTCCCTTTTTCCGTTGCGATGGCGGGCGGACTTTGTCCGCCCGCCATCGTAATGACCCCCTAAGTCCCCTGCTCGACTACTTCGAAGACACCTGGGTGGGAAGGTTACATAGATCAGGGCACCGTAGACAACCTACATTTCAAATACCCTGGTGGAATGTGTATGCCAGTACTTTGGCTCAAAAAGCCAAAACAAACAACGCAGTGGAAGGGTGGCACAATGCCTTCCAAGCCACAATTGGAAGAGGACAGCCAACATTACATAAACTTATTGAAGCTATTAAAAAGGAACAAAGCTACCAAGAGCTCAGATTAGAGCAATCTCTAAGCAAAATAGGACCTAAACTAAGCAAACAAACCAAAACCATGTATGAATACCTCCAACATAAAACTAAGATGTACCCAACTACACAAGGTCTAGAATATCTAAACTTAATAGCAAAATCGATTCTTTAAATTAAACAAAAGAGCACTTTTAAAACATATAAAACATAAAAAACAAAGATTTTCTCTTTTTTTATTAATAAATATACTTGTCATAAAATTTAAACAATAACATAAAATTATATGACACAATATATATATTTAAGAAAAGAGAAAGAAAATATAAACATTTCCCACCCACAATAATAAAAAAAAAAATTACTTAAAGGCCCATTACGATACCCGGCGTAAAAAAATCCGCCAGGCATGAAAGCGGCAAAAATCCGCCCGCACACACCGTCTGAACACCGACCACGCCATTACGATTACACAAACCGAAAACCGCCATCGGCGAAAAACCACACAAGATACCGCCCGCCCTCGTCCGAGTCGGAGTCAAACCGCCCGCCACGGACGGAAACACGCACGACAACACAAAACCGCCCGCCCTCACGGCCGACACACCGCACGTGAAATTACGATCGCACCGCCATGAGCGCGGGTAAACCACAAATATACCGCCCGCCAGCGCAAACAACGCCGATGAGAATTGACACGGCAGAAGCCATGGCGCCCACGTCCCTGCACAGAAACCATCCGCTGACAAAAACAATCGCACACAACATGGCCAACAAGTCCACACAGCAAGGCACGCACAAATACACAAGCACAGTACACATCCCGAAAACACCCCCCTGGACAAACAAAAAATACAAAGGCCAGAACACCAGACACAACACACCTGAAAACAACAGACCATGAGGACACACCCACATAGGTAAGTACAAAAGCAGCACTCCCACAGACCACAACCCCTTGCAACATTGCAAACTAGAGAGGAGAGGAGAGGACACAGTGACACAGCAAGGACAGCAGCACACCACAGAAACGCACACATCACAACCACCACCACCACCACCACCAAACACCGGCACCACAAACCCCCTGCACATTACACAACACACACCGCACCAGCACCACAAACACCATGGCACCACAAAGAATGCCCAAGTTCACGCCCATTGAGCTGACGGTCATGGTCGACGAGATTATCAAGGTGCACCCACAAATCTATGGGAACCTGGTCCAGCACACACCACTAGCCACCAGAAAGAGAATGTGGAACCGGATCGTAGACCAGGTCAATGCAGTCGGGACCCTGCCCAGGAACAGAGTTGAAATCAACAAACGGTGGAATGACGTCAAGAGCCTGGTCAAGAAGAAGGAGAGCAAGAACAGAGAGCTGGCTGCCGTCACTGGCGGAGGGAATCCCGCGCTCTTCAAGACCTTCAAAGCGTGGGAGGAGAAGGTGCGAGTCATTATACATCCGGAGATCCTCGCCGGATTAGCAGGGGGAGTGGAGGCTGGTAAGTACAAACTAATGTATACCAGCACACCGCTATGTACTCACATGCACTACCACCATGCCACAGCTCCCAGGGACAAACACCCCCATGTCCAGCACACAATACACAACACATCACACACACATGCAACAGACACCACCACACACAGCCCAAACCTAACAACTGTAAGATACGTGGGGGCATGTGTACACTCAGCCAGCCACGTAACCACCAACAGGTCCCCAAGTATGCCAGAAGCGCCACAACGAGCACCCACCACACCCATGTGTCCGCCATAGCTGCACTAACCGACAAGTAACAGGTAAGTGGCAGGAACACAAAGTGCAGTGGGTGGGAGGGTGGACAGCTCAAGTACAACACACACCAGGCCCCTAGTCCCACAGCACAGCAAGGAGGAGCATCCCCACACCCCACACCCACGTGTCAGCCACCGCAGTGCACACCGACAGCCGAAAGGTAGACATCACGGTCCACAACAATCGGTGTCAGTGGGTGTCCAGCCATCACCACGACCCACAACACCGCCCCCACCCCCACAGACCTGCAACATGGAGCACCCCCGCTTAGAACCATGTGGCATCCAGTACAGTGCACGCACGAACAACCTGCAGGTGGGAAACTGGACAGGGCTGGATTACTGGAGGCATGAGGACCGTAACACGACCAACACATGGGACATGTTACGTAGCAGACGAACACGCAGCACCGCCCACTGTCACGAACAAGTGAACAATGTGCACACGGACATGAACCACAGACTCACACCCCACATGACCCATCACAGACACAGCAACACCCAAGGAGCCACGTCTGCATGCACAAGCCACACTGAATATAGTACCACACGGCAGCCACTGTGCAACCCATCACACACAACCGAAACACCATTGAAGTCCTGTCCATGTAGCCCCTACTGCCTGTCAACCACACACCCCACAACTACGCCTATGTAAGACAAACAACACTAGACGCAACAGAGCGGAACAACATAAATGCACACGAACACCACTGAACCCATCAAACACACAGACACACCATGCACATACAACATACCATCCATCCCATCCGTCAGCCCCAGTCTCATGAAAGGCATGTCATCCGCACAGCTGCCACACATACAGCAGTCACGCTAAGATACATGCCCATGACCAACCATGTGCCAGAAGTCAATGAAGCGCACGCCACACTGTGAGCAACAACACACAACATGGGCCACACCCCCCCGAGCACTGCAGTGATGCACATGGCACAGGGCAGCACGCACACCAAGGAGATGGGACAACTGCAATACGTCGGGTGGCACACAACCATCACACACTCATAACGATGCGTCCAATGCCATGTCCAGTAATCACAACAGACAGCAAATATGCAGGGTATGTCAGGCATGCACACACCTCAGACCATGCACTGTCATGCTGCCACAACACATGTCACGTTCGGCACCCATGGCTCACAGCATGTAGCCCAAAAGCATATTCCATCCCAAATGCGTTTCTGGGGCATGACCCCCATGTTGCCATATGCGTTCCTAAGCGTTCCATTTGCACCCCAAAAGCATATTCCATCCCAAATGCGTTCCTGGGGCATGACCCCCATGTTGCCAAATGCGTTCCTAAGCGTTCCATATGCACCCCAAAAGCAAAGTACAAACCAGACCCAGGATGGGCCTGGAGCCCGCATACACCAGAGTCACAATAAGTAGGAGCACAGCAACACACCCATCGGCATAGCCAATCCGTCCCATGCCACATGTGCACAGCACACAGTCCCATTGCCAAGCACACACAACAACAGATTGTACAGCCACACACCCGCCTCCGGGACACACGTGCACGAGAGTGCACGAACGGAGAATGTCAGACAACCAATACAGACTTCGCCAGGTGCAACACAATAACAAATCTCATTCTCTCCACAGGTGACGAACTGCTGGATGCTGGGGATGGAGACAGCAGCCAGCACAGCCAGCCTACAAGCCCCCAACGAGGACACACGGATGTGGAGGATCTGTCCTCCTCTTCGGACACGGACCACCAAGCAGGCCCATCTAGTGTGGCAGGGCCCAGCCGCTCCCCAGGACCCCTCCTACCCACCAACCCATCATCCAGGGCTGCTGAACATTCCCAGCCCCCTGCTGCCACTGTCGTTGCGGCCACACCCACGGTCATTGCGGCCACACCCACGGGCATTGCGGCCACACCCACGGTCATTGCGGCCACACCCACGGTCATTGCGGCCACTACCACTGCCGCAACCGCCACCACGTCTTCGCTGGCCCCAGCCCCAGCGCAGGTGGTGGCCCGGACGACTGGATCCACCCTGGGAGCCAGGGCGAGGACCGTGGTGAGCAATGTGGCTAGTGGGCAGGCCGGTGGCAGCAGGACTGGTAGGAGGAGCAGGGTCAGGGAAACGCCAGCCTCCCCTGGGAGCCATGCCCTGCCTCAAATGGCCAGAGTCCTTGGGGCCTATGAAGAGGCCCAAGGACAATGGGCCAGGTCAGCTACAGACACGCGTGAGGTGCTGGGGGTGCTGAGGTCCATGGACGCCCGTATGGGCCAACTCGTGGACCTCATGGGCCAGCTGGTGGTGGCGGTGAGGTCACAGCCAGGGACAGCAGCTCCCCCTCCGCCACCACCTGCCGGGGCGCAGGGTCGAGCAGCAGTGTCCAGTTCCCCTGCGTCCACAGCCAGTGAGCACACCTCAACCACCAGCATGTCGCAAGCAGGCACCCCCCTCGCAAACGTGGAAGGGGCCGTCCGAAGTGGAAACAGATCTCCCGGGAGGACTTCGCACGCTCCAGACGCAAGTGAGGCAGCCAGCCAGCCTTCCTTGACCACCCACTGCATTGACTTGGACTACGATCCCACTCCACACAGCCATCTGGATGGCATGTGTGTGTTGGACTATGGACATAGAACCAGTGGGTACACCCTGAGCATCACGCAGCCATGACCGACAGCTCATTGTCACTGCACGCACCACTTTTGTCATCACCTTACACACAATCACATGTCACAGTTTGAAATAAATGCACCTCTTCCACAAACTGCTGTCTGTGCCCTGTGTTTTAATTGTACGGAATACAACGGCCACCTTGAGCGGAACGGCACCTGATGCGTGGCATGGCAATGGAACCGGAGGGCCTGTAGGGACCTAGGGGTGGGAGACAGAACAGGAGCACATTCAATGAGTGTGTCACACACCCATCACACAGTACATGTCAACAACTACAAGCAATGTACACACATCGCACAGAGCAATAGGGCACAATGCCACAGCCACCATCAGTGGCATACTAACCTGGGCATGGAGCGTTGACACACAGCACGCAGTGAACAAAAGGCCACCCTGACACAGCACACACACACCTGCACAAATACAGACACATCAGCCGTCGTACATGGACACTCACCGTCAAGTGAAGTAGCGGGCGATGAGCTGCTGGCGCACATTCCCAGCTTCCTCCTCTCCGCTGTCCTCCTCACTCGAGCTGTCCTGGTCTGCGGGCTGGGGCCCTGGTTGATCTCCGTCATCCACAATGAGGGGGATCTGCTTCCGAATGGCCAGATTGTGCAGCATGCAGCACGCCACCACTATCTGGCACACCTTCTGTGGGGAGTACGCCAGCGCACCCCCGGTGCGGTCCAGGCACCTGAACCTGGACTTGAGGAGGCCAAAGGTACGCTCGACCACACGTCTGGTCCTCCCATGTGCCTCATTGTAGCGATCGTCTGCTGGGGTGCGAGGATTCCTCAATGGACTGAGCAGCCATGCCCCATTCGGGTACGCAGAGTCACCTGGGTGTGAGGGACACAGAGAACCGTTGCTATTCCAACTGGACAGGGGACAGCATCGCACAACCAGCACGCTACACCACTCCACATACTCACCGACAATACAGCCACGATCCTGTTGCAGATTGGACATCAGTCGTGGCAAGATGCTGTTGCGCATTACGTGTGCGTCATGGGCCGAGCCTGGGAACTTTGCACACACGTGGGTTATCACCATGTCCGCAAGGCACACCACTTGCACATTCAGGGAGTGCGTGTGCTTCCTGTTGCGGTACAGGTGCTCAGTGGCCTGTGGTGGAACAAGGCCAACATGTGTGCAATCAATGGCACCAACGACGTGTGGGATCCTGCCAAGGGCATAGAATGCACCCTTCACTGCCGCCAATTCACGAGCCCTGGGGAATCTGATGTACCTGTTTCGGTACAGCATCATGGCTGCCAGTACATCCCTCAGCACCTTGCTGAACATGGGCTGGGACATCCCTCCTCCACTGCCCACTGTGTGCTGGAATGACCCAGTGGCGAAGAAATGCATGGCGGCCATCACCTTAGCCGTGGGGGTGAATGCTGTCGGATACACCCTGCGGGGACGGAGATGGGGTTCCAACATGGCACACAGTCGATGCAGGGTTGGCCTGTCCAGCCGAAACTTCCTTATGACCTCAGTATCCTCCATGTCCGCCAGCAATTGGTATGGGCGGTCAATGTTCGGTCTCCGCCTAGGGAAGATGGCAGTGGACACATGTCAAAGCAACACAACACATAGCAATTTCGCATTCACATCACTGACATGACTGAGCAAGCACATGAGTCACAGCCCAGCTGTCAAGCAGGGACGGCACGGCCACAATACACTTACACAGGTCTCCCACCAATGGCAATGGCTAGTGATGCAAACCACTGCCATGGTCATGCACATGGGGATCTAGGCCCCAATGACTTGCGGGGCGTGCTGATGGGGACTGACTGCATATTCGTCAAGCGGCAACGCCACGGCAACATGAATGTCTGCTGAGCATGGCACTGCTTCCGAGGCTGGATGAGTATGGCACACGACGACGACGATGTGGGCACAGGCTGAGCGGCCAAAACAAGTGGGACCTGTGGCACGAGGGGATATGAGACAGTAGTAGGTGTCAGCACTGCACCCTATGTACAGCACTGTACGGATCACACCTCCCGAAACATTGACAGGTGTCCACATTGACAGCCCCATGCCAAGACGGCTGTGTGCTTGCAGTCACACGTCACAGGTGAGAGGTTACATTGCACGTGCCAGGTGGCAGACGTACATAGTGGGAGCTATCATGTGTGTGCATGTGTCTCCTGTTCAGGATCCACCAGATGGGCGCTGACTCTGTACTGACCATTGGACACAGCATGTTCCGTGGAAGGCTTGTGTGTGTGGGATGGTGGCACTGGATGTGCCTCCGTTGGGTGGGGGGCCATGCACAGGGCGGGTACGTCGATGATTGCGCATTGTTGGTCACGGTGGGTGCACCCACTAAGATGTGTTGCCCTGTGTACAATTCCTATGTCCGCATGATGATGGACTGTAGATGTGGGCAGACTACACATTGGTCGATGTGCTGTCTATGTGCATGTGCCTTCACACCAGGCACAGCTGCCCCTGCACATGTGACCCCTGCTGGACTCGCTGCTGGGTCTGTGGAGCTGATGCACCTTCTGTGCGTGGGGCGGACAGCTCACCTCACTTCCCTCATTGCGCATGTCATGACTTTGCCGCAGGTGACATGGATCATGGAGGGCCCACATGTACGCGTGGGTAGGCTACACATGTTTGTTCACTGGTCGCCACCCCCAGTCAGTGTTTCGAATGGGAAGGTTGTTGTGCTGGTGGTATATTCGATGTGGCGGATGGGCGGGCCTAGGTGCGGGCTTACATTCCGGACATGGGGGGGTAGTTGGATTGGCGACTAGTTGCAGTACACACGGGACACGTCTCTTCCTTTCCACATCTGGGTCATCCCTTGTACTCACTGACAGTGATACAGTCATCTTCGCCCCAGCCCTCATGTCCTCCCCTCGCTCCCCCAATATGCATGTGCACCTGCGAGGCTAGCGCTTGCACAGGCAGCCCCAAGCTCGCACCAGAGAGGGCAAGGAGTGTATGTGTGGGTCCAGTTGCACGAGTGGGCTGTCTCAGGGTATGATGTGTGGCGGGACGCCGTCCACCTGCGTGGTGCCCCAAATGGAGACCCGGCCTGCATGGACTATGCATCACAGTCTTCGCCTTCCGGATCCGCCACCTGCGACACCCAGTGGCTGTGGCTGCCCTTGCGGCCAGGCCGCGTCCGTCTGTGACTGATGGCCCACACATTCACTCTTTGGCCTCTCTGGGGAGGGCTCGGGGGTGGTGGCGCACGCGCTTGCACTTAGTCGCAATGGCATGTGGCGTGGTTGGTATAATGGGCAATGGATGGGATGGTGCGAGCCACCTCCCGTGACGTCAGTGCTGCTCGTGCTGAGGTGCGTCCCCCTACACTTCCATTTGACTTGTGCCATGCTACACGTTGAGGTTCTATTGCCTGCGTGATATGACCAGGAGGAGCGCGAGGAGACCTCTCACACACCATGCTCCACTGCCATCCCGTGCCCTGTATCGCCTGTGCGGATTGACTATGTTGGGGTTACACCTGGTCGACTGGGGCTGTGTGTGCCTTGTCAAGGGGCATGGCGGGCGCACAACAGGATCCAGCTAGTCCACGGAGGGTGGGCTGACGTGTGCGCCTGGTTCCGCATTGTTCGTGTGCCCGGCTGCTGTGCACACACGTGTTCACTTCCCCCCCGACAGGTGTCCTCTCACAATGCCCAGGGAAGCGGTGGTGTACTGTTCATGACCCCTCCCAACACGGCGTGCTCCAACTTGGCATGTGCGCATCTACCCGTCGCACCCACCCACCTGAGCACTGCGTCCATACGACTTCACACGACACATGTGTGTCTTCCACAGTTGTGCTACTCATTTGCGTTGACATCCAATACCAGTGGACTACATGGTCATGTCACGACTGCCGTGTACTTCACATACTCTCATCCTCTCTCATTCGTACTTGTGAAATGAGTCAGCGGAGACAGTTTTGGTTTCAAACATTATATTGAGTCTTCTGTCCTCTGTGATGCAGTATAGTGGACACTACTGGCAGCGGAATACATGTTGAGGATATACTGAGCATGATTACAAATGGGATAGGGTGTGGGGTTACATGTGATTGGCTGTTGCATGTGGGATGTGGGCTTCAGAGTTACATCTGCTTGGCCAAGGCTGTGCTAATGTACATTTACGTATAGCTGCGGAGCTGCGGACTTTGACACAGACGGTATACAAGTAGCCTACCAGACCGCTTGGCATCATGGGCACAGTCCATCTCAGTTCCATGTGACAGGTTTGCTGCGGTTGTTCCTCATGCACGCGTGCATGTGAGATGACATCAGGGCATGTGCTTGCGTGCATGCAGCGGCGTGCCACTTGTTGTTGCAATGTGGTGGTTACTGGACATGTCACAGTCACTGGGGTCGTGTTGTTGTTGTTTGCACTTGTCGTCCGTGCAAAGGTCCTGGTATGGGATTCCCGGGGCGGGGGTGGGAGGGGTGCAGCACCCACAGACTCCAGGCGACCTATTCATGTCCACTGAGCGGTGTGTGTGTCCATGGGCGCTGGATCCATGTCGTGTCCTGGTTGTTCGTGCAGTTCCGTCCATGTGGGTGCGATACACAGACCCCATGCCACTGCCTCCCACGATGCATGCGGTGTTCCTGGATGTGATGGGGAACAGTGTGCATGTCCCGGTCATATCCGATGTCATGGCGATGTCGTTGATGGTGTGGTAATTGTTGCCGGTCGTTTGGTATGGCTGTTGTGGTGGTGACTGGCCAGTCCGTGCGGAAGCTAAGCATGGGTGCGGGGTTGGACATCATAGGTCAATCGGGGAACCTGCGTTGGGGTCCGACGAATTTACAGGTTGTCAGGTATGCGATGCCGTCCAGCAGGGCTTCCATGTCATTGGTGGTGTTTATGTTTGCCAGCCAATGTAGCGGATGGTGGCTGTCAAGGTGTTGTTCGTAAGTTGTCCCTTGGAGGACCATGATGGGGCATGCTGGGTGACATTCGATGTAGCTGTGCTCGATGATCCGTCGTGTGGAGGCACAGTGGTCCCATTTCAGTGCGGGTGCGATGTTGGCCACATACGCCATGCCCCCATAGGCAGAGCAGGCCCTGTCGTGTGCGTCCAGAGGGAGGAGTAGTACTAGCAGGTCCGCCTTTAGACATGCCGGGTTGGAGAGACACATCTCCACGGGATGCTGGTAGGGACACCTCCGACAGTAGAAGACGGGTATGACGCAGCTGAACAATGTGATGCGGTAAGTCAGTCGGTAACTTACGTTCAGCAGGGACAGGAGTTCGCATCCCAATATATGTATCAGGTTGGTTTTGTACAGCTTGACCTGTCCGGCGTAGTTGGGTAGGTGTGTTGCGGTTGCCATTTTGCAGCGGTGCGTTGTGGTGGCGTGCTCCGGCTGTGTGTGCAGTCTGCAATGTGCACGCTCCGAGGTTGCTGTGAGCTCTGTGTAGTCGTAGGGAGACAGGACTTGTGTTCTGTTGGCTTGTGCGGAGGACACGGGCCCTCATCCCACATGCTTCTCAGACAGTTCAAGGTCAGTGATGTGTGACTCCTTCCAATTAACTTGCATGGGGCCGACATGGGGGAGTGTTTTCTTTATTCTTTCCCGTCCGTTGTGTTCTTCTGTGATATGCGCTATCTGCCCTGTGGTCGGTCTCCTCTGCATGCCTGTGTTGGTCTTTTATTGGACAATGGCTGTATTCACCGGCTTCTTTCGTAGGGCTGTGGTTTCGGAGTTGGAATGGAAGGTCATTCAGTGCTGTCTGCTCTCCCTTGTGTGGGCGGCAGGCTGCCTTTCCGCTCTGCGTTGGGCCTTGTGTGTGAGTGTTATTCTTGGGCCACCTGTTGTCGGTCCCCGGGCTCTTTGGTGTTCCGTTTTGTATGTCTTGTTCATATGTGCAGGGTGGTATGGGTGTTTCAGTGTGGTACTGGCGTTCCTCTTCCCGAAGGGACCCTGCTTCTCCTAGTTGGTGTTGCCGCCGCTGTGTGCTTCGCCATGTTTGTTGCACTGGGGTGTGTCCTGCTGTTGCGTGACTTCACTGACATGTGTGCGTCGGTTGTGTGACGTTGGGTGTTGTCCGTGAATTGGGCGTTGGGGACATGTCTGTGGCAGGCCTGTCACGTGTCATGTGCGTTCGGGGTGGGGCTGGTGTGTGTGCTGCTTGGTTGTGTCCCTGTGTCTGTGTGCGACGCATGCATGGCGCTGCGGTTGGCCTCTGCGTTGTGCGCATGTGTGGCAGCGTCATCGCCGCTTTGGGGCCGTGACGGGGTGGTTGGTTCCTAGTCCCAGGTGGTGTGTACACATGTGTTACGAGATGTTACAATTTGGCCTGTGTGTCATATGTGGATGCTATGGTAGATGTGTCGTGTACACGCGGGGGTGGGGGGTTGTCCGCTTTTTCCGCCCTTGCACTGTGTGCGCTGTTTGCGTGCACTTGTTGTATGTGTGCCTACCTGCGTCTTCGCGGTACGTTGCGTCCTTGGTGGTGCATCAGATAGAGCATAGGGAGGGCCTGCAGTGCTGGATTCATGCTCGGGGGTGCCGCTTCTTCGGTGTCCGTGCTCGGCGTTCGTGTTACCGCTTCGGTTTGACGTACGGTGTCTCTTAGCCGTGGGTTCAGTTTGTGTGCGGCATCGTAATTTGTACGCCGGGCGGTACGTGTTTCGTCGGACGGTGTGTGTCAATTGTGCTGCGCCGCTACGTGTACGGGCGCACTTTGATGGCGGACGGTGTCGCTGGCTTGCCGGCGGTGTTTGGCTGACTTTTCGCATCGTAATCGGGCGGGCGTGTGGACTGCTGCGTGCAGGCGGTAACTGGTGGTTTTTGCATCCGCCAGCACGGCGGTAGTGCTTCCGCCCGACATCCTAATGGGCCCCTTAGTTATGTAGCTGTAGAAAGTCCTCAAAAACGATAAAATCCACACAAATCCAAAGGAAAATTAATCCATTAAATAAGGAAACCCCAAAAAAATGTAAAGATACAACTGCAGAAAAGGGAAATCCAAAGTCGCAATCCTCTAAATAACGAAACCCTTAAAAACCCAAAAATAGTTTGTGAAAAAACGCTCCAACAACCCGAAAAAAAGGAAATGTATAGTAACTTGTTATAAAACAAGAAACAACATTGTCCTTTACTTAATTTTTTTTTAAAACGCGTAAACAACTCCATCTGTGCACCAAACCGAGTACCTGTAAATAAAAATTACACAAAATCCACCCACAACAAAAATACAAACCCACAACAACAAATATCAACATAAAATACACAAAAACACACATAATAAACACATAACTAAAACTACATAACATTCTACCTATATCCGACACTAATCCAAACACATAAAACACTAAACTGCCAAAACTACACCTAACTCTCCCGAAAACGATAAAATAACGCCCTAACAAATACACTTACACTACTACTAACTTACCCCTACCTTAAAAGTAGCTTAAAAGTATATAAAAGTAAACTTATCCGCACGGACGAAAAGCAGCTCCCAACCGCGAGGTTCCGTCTTCCAAAATAACCTAAAAACGAAACAGATAGATACAAAAGTTAGAAAAAGGAAACAAAATGGCTGCATATTCAAAATGAAAATAGGACTAACTCCCCATAGAAAACAATGGAAAATATTGAAAAAGATGTTTACAAATGTATGTATAATTTTACATCTATGTTTTTTCCCAATGTTTAAAATAAACATAAAAAATGGTGAAATATACATTAAATATTTTTTTAATTAAAAAAATATAAAATTATATTTAATGTATATTAAAATATGTTTATTCCATACACTGTTAACACAAAAATATTATACAAAATATGTTAAAAAATATATATATGAATCAAAAAAACATTGTTAAAATATTGGAAATTATTTAACATATGAAATATTATTTTATAAAAAATGATATTCAATATACTAAATAATAAAATATAATTTTGTAAAATTTAAAATGTATGTTTTCAAAATAATAAAATTTATATAAAGAATATTGTTTAAATGTAAACAAATGTATACAATTTTGTTCCTTTTTATACAAAAAAATTAAGAAAACTAATGAAAATATTTATTACAAAATTATTTGAAATGTTTTACTTTACCATTACAGAATTATGCTACAAAAAATGTACAGTTGTTAAACACTGTACCTAAAAAAATATATATGTAAAAATATATGAGTTTTGTTCCATTTTTGTATAATAAATAAATATTACAATTATGTTAAATACTTGAATAAAATGTGAAAAACATGAATGTGTCTGATTTATATTTGTCATCTAAACATTAATTTTCTAACCAAAAAATATTTTAAAAATAATAATGAATAAAAATATATTTACATTGAAAAAATACTAAAAATAAAAATAATATACATCTAATAACGTATTACAAATTAAAAATAAAATTTAAAAATACTAAGGGGCTCATTACGATGGCGGGCGGAAGCACAACCGCCGTGCTGGCGGATGCAAAAACCACCAGTTACCGCCGGCACGCAGCAGTCCACACGCCCGCCCAATTACGATGCGAAAAGTAGGCCAAACACCGCCGGCAAGCCAGCAACACCGTCCGCCATCAAAGTGCGCCCGTACACGTAGCGGCGCAGCTCAATTGACACACACCGTCCGACGAAACACGTCCCGCCCGGCGTATAAATTACGATGCCGCAAACAAACGGCTCCCACGGCCAAGAGATACCGTACGACAAACCGAAGCGGTAACACGGACGCCGAGCACGGACAACGAAGAAGCGGCTCCCCCGAGCATGAATCCAGCACTGCAGGCCCTCCCCATGCTCCTGCTGATGCACCACCAAGGACGCAACGTACCGCGGAGACGCAGGTAGGCACACACACAACAAGTGCACGCAAACAGCGCACACAGTGCAAGGGCGGAAAAAGCGGACAACCCCCACCAGCGCGTGTACACTACACATCCACCATTGCATCCACATATGACACACAGGCCAAATCGTAACATCGCGTAACACATGTGTACACACCACCTGGGACTAGGAACCAACCACCCCGTCACGGCCCCAAAGCGGCGATGACGCCGCCACACATGCGCACAACGCAGAGGCCAACCGCAGCGCCATGCATGCGTCGCACACAGACACAGGGACACAACCAAGCAGCACACACATCAGCCCCACCCCGAACGCACATGACACGTGACAGGCCTGCCACAGACATGTCCCCAACGCCCAATTCACGGACAACACCCAACGCCACACAACCGACGCACACATGTCAGTGAAGTCACGCAACAGCAGGACACACCCCAGTGTAACAAACATGGCGTAGCACACAGCGGCGGCAACACCAACTAGGAGAAGCAGGGCCCCTTCGGGAAGAGGAACGCCAGTACCACACTGAAACACCCATACCACCCTGCACATATGAACAAGACATATAAAACGGAACACCAAAGAGCCCGGGGACCGACAACAGGTGGCCCAAGAATAACATTCACACACAAGGCCCAACGCAGAGCGGAAAGGCAGCCTGCCGCCCACACAAGGGAGAGCAGACAGCACTGAATGACCTTCCATTCCAACTCAGAAACCACAGCCCTACGACAGAAGCCGGTGAATACAGCCATTGTCCAAGAATAGACCAACACAGGCATGCCGAGGAGACCGACCACAGGGCAGATAGCGCATATCACAGAAGCACACAACGGACGGGGAAGAAAGAAGAAAACACACCCCCATGTCGGCCACATGCAAGTTAATTGGAAGGAGTCACACATCACTGACCTTGAACTGTCTGAGAAGCATGTGGGATGAGGGCCCGTGTCCTCCAAACAAGCCAACAGAACACAAGTCCTGTCTCCCTACGACTACACAGAGCTCACAGCAACCTCGGAGCGTGCACATTGCAGACTGCACACACAGCCGGAGCACGCCACCACAACGCACCGCTGCGAAATGGCAACCGCAACACACCTACCCAACTACGCCGGACAGCTCAAGCTGTACAAAACCAACCTGTTACATACATTGGGATGCGATCTCCTGTCCCTGCTGAACGTAAGTTACCGACTGACTTACCGCATCACATTGTTCAGCTGCGTCATGCCCGTCTTCTACTGTCGGAGGTGTCCCTACCAGCATCCCGTGGAGATATGCCTCTCCAACCCGGCATGTCTGAAGGCGGACCTGCTACCACTACTCCTCCCTCTGGACGCACACGACAGGGCCTGCTCTGCCTATGGGGGCATGGCGTATGTGGCCAACATCGCACCCGCACTGAAATGGGACCACTGTGCCTCCACACGACGGATCATCGAGAACAGCTACATCGAATGTCACCCAGCATGCCCCATCATGGTCCTCCAAGGGACAACTTACGAACAACACCTTGACAGCCACCATCCGCTACATTGGCTGGCAAACATGTACACCACCAATGACATGGAAGCCCTGCTGGACGGCATCGCATACCTGACAACCTGTAAATTCGTCGGACCACAACGCAGGTTCCCCGATTGACCTATGATGTCCAACCCCGCACCCATGCTTAGCTTCCGCACGGACTGGCCAGTCACCACCACAACAGCCATACCAAACGACCGGCAACTGTAACCACACCATCAACGACATCGCCATGACATCGGATATGACCGGGACATGCACACTGTTCCCCATCACATCCAGGAACACCGCATGCATCGTGGGAGGCAGTGGCATGGGGTCTGTGTATCGCACCCACATGGACGGAACTGCACGAACAACCAGGACACGACATGGATCCAGCGCCCATGGACACACACACCGCTCAGTGGACATGAATAGGTCGCCTGGAGTCTGTGGGTGCTGCACCCCTCCCACCCCGCCCCGGGAATCCCATACCAGGACCTTTGCATGGACGACAAGTGCATACAACAACAACACGACCCCAGTGACTGTGACATGTCCAGTAACCACCACAGTGCAACAACAAGTGGCACGCCGCTGCATGCACGCAAGCACATGCCCTGATGTCATCTCACATGCACGCGTGCATGAGGAACAACCGCAGCAAACCTGTCACATGGAACTGAGATGGACTGTGCCCATGATGCCAAGCGGTCTGGTAGGCTACATGTATACCGTCTGTGTCAAAGTCCGCAGCTCCGCAGCTATACGTAAATGTACATTAGCACAGCCTTGGCCAAGCAGATGTCACTCTGAAGCCCACATCCCACATGCAACAGCCAATCACATGTAACCCCACACCCTATCCCATTTGCAATCATGCTCAGTATATCCTCAACATGTATTCCGCTGCCAGTAGTGTCCACTATACTGCATCACAGAGGACAGAAGACTCAATATAATGTTTGAAACCAAAACTGTCTCCGCTGACTCATTTCACAAGTACGAATGAGAGAGGATGAGAGTATGTGAAGTACACGGCAGTCGTGACATGACCATGTAGTCCACTGGTATTGGATGTCAACGCAAATGAGTAGCACAACTGTGGAAGACACACATGTGTCGTGTGAAGTCGTATGGACGCAGTGCTCAGGTGGGTGGGTGTGACGGGTAGATGCGCACATGCCAAGTTGGAGCACGCCGTGTTGGGAGGGGTCATGAACAGTACACCACCGCTTCCCTGGGCATTGTGAGAGGACACCTGTCGGGGGGAGTGAACACGTGTGTGCACAGCAGCCGGGCACACGTACAAAGCGGTACCAGGCGCACCTCAGCCCACCCTCTGTGGACAAGCTGGATCCTGTTGTGCGCCCGCCATGCCCCTTGACAAGGCACACACAGCCCCAGTCGACCAGGTGTAACCCCAACATAGTCAATCCGCACAGGCGATACAGGGCACGGGATGGCAGTGGAGCATGGTGTGTGAGAGGTCTCCTCGCGCTCCTCCTGGTCATATCACGCAGGCAATAGAACCTCAACGTCTAGCATGGCACAAGTCAAATGGAAGTGTAGGGGGACGCACCACAGCACGAGCAGCACTGATGTCACGGGAGGTGGCTCGCACCATCCCATCCATTGCCCATTATACCAACCACGCCACATGCCATTGCGACTAAGTGCAAGCGCGTGCGCCACCACCCCGAGCCCTCCCCAGAGAGGCCAAAGAGTGAATGAGTGGGCCATCAGTCACAGACGGACGCGGCATGGCCGCAAGGGCAGCCACAGCCACTGGGTGTCGCAGGTGGCGGATCCGGAAGGCGAAGACTGTGATGCATAGTCCATGCAGGCCGGGTCTCCATTTGGGGCACCACGCAGGTGGACGGCGTCCCGCAACACATCATACCCTGAGACAGCCCACTCGTGCAACTGGACCCACACATACACTCCTTGCCCTCTCTGGTGCGAGCTTGGGGCTGCCTGTGCAAGCGCTAGCCTCGCAGGTGCACATGCATATTGGGGGAGCGAGGGGAGGACATGAGGGCTGGGGCGAAGATGACTGTATCACTGTCAGTGAGTACAAGGGATGACCCAGATGTGGAAAGGAAGAGACGTGTCCCGTGTGTACTGCAACTAGTCGCCAATCCAACTACCCCCCATGTCCGGAATGTAAGCCCGCACCTAGGCCCGCCCATCCGCCACATCGAACATACCACCAGCACGACAACCTTCCCCTTCGAAACACTGACTGGGGGTGGCGACCAGTGAACAATCATGTGTAGCCTACCCACGCGTACATGTGGGCCCTCCATGATCCATGTCACCTGCGGCAAAGTCATGACATGCGCAATGAGGGAAGTGAGGAGAGCTGTCCGCCCCACGCACAGAAGGTGCATCAGCTCCACAGACCCAGCAGCGAGTCCAGCAGGGGTCACATGTGCAGGGGCAGCTGTGCCTGGTGTGAAGGCACATGCATATAGACAGCACATCGACCAATGTGTAGTCTGCCCACATCTACAGTCCATCATCATGCGGACATAGGAATTGAACACAGGGCAACACATCTTAGTGGGTGCACCCACCGTGACCAACAATGCGCAATCATCGACGTACCCACCCTGTGCATGGCCCCCCACCCAACGGAGGCACATCCAGTGCCACCATCCCACACACAAGCCTTCCACGGAACATGCTGTGTCTAATGGTCAGTACAGAGTCAGCGCCCATCTGGTGGATCCTGAACAGGAGACACATGCACACACATGCCAGCTCCCACTATGTACGTCTGCCACCTGGCACGTGCAATGTAACCTCTCACCTGTGACGTGTGACTGCAAGCACACAGCCGTCTTGGCATGGGGCTGTCAATGTGGACACCTGTCAATGTTTCGGGAGGTGTGATCCGTACAGTGCTGTACATAGGGTGCAGTGCTGACACCTACTACTGTCTCATATCCCCTCGTGCCACAGGTCCCACTTGTTTTGGCCGCTCAGCCTGTGCCCACATCGTCGTCGTCGTGTGCCATACTCATCCAGCCTCGGAAGCAGTTCCATGCTCAGCAGACATTCATGTTGCCGTGGCGTTGCCGCTTGACGAATATGCAGTCAGTCCCCATCAGCACGCCCCGCAAGTCATTGGGGCCTAGATCCCCATGTGCATGCACATGGCAGTGGTCTGTATCACTAGCCATTGCCATTGTTGGGAGACCTGTGTAAGTGTATTGTGGCCGTGCCGTCCCAGCTTGACAGCTGGGCTGTGGCTCATGTGCTTGCTCAGTCATGTCAGTGATGTGTATGCGAAATTGCTATGTGTCGTGTTGCTTTGACATGTGTCCACTGCCATTTTCCCTAGGCGGAGACCGAACATTGACCGCCCATACCAATTGCTGGCGGACATGGACGATACAGAGGTCATTAGGAAGTTTCGGCTGGACAGGCCAACCCTGCATCGACTGTGTGCCATGTTAGAACCCCATCTCCGTCCCCGCAGGGTGTATCCGACAGCATTCACCCCCACGGCTAAGGTGATGGCCGCCATGCATTTCTTCGCCACTGGGTCATTCCAGCACACAGTGGGCAGTGGAGGAGGGATGTCCCAGCCCATGTTCAGCAAGGTGCTGAGGGATGTACTGGCAGCCATGATGCTGTACCGAAACAGGTACATCCGCTTCCCCAGGGCTCGTGAATTGGCGGCAGTGAAGGGTGCATTCTATGCCCTTGGCAGAATCCCACACGTCGTTGGAGCCATTGACTGCACACATGTTGGCCTTGTTCCACCACAGGCCACTGAGCACCTGTACCGCAACAGGAAGCACACGCACTCCCTGAATGTGCAAGTGGTGTGCCTTGCGGACATGGTGATCACCCACGTGTGTGCAAAGTTCCCAGGCTCGGCCCATGACGCACACATAATGCGCAGCAGCATCTTGCCACGACTGATGTCCAATCTGCAACAGGATCGTGGCTGTATTGTCGGTGAGTATGTGGAGTGGTGTAGCGTGCTGGTTGTGCGATGCTGTCCCCTGTCCAGTTGGAATAGCAACGGTTCTCTGTGTCCCTCACACCCAGGTGACTGCGTACCCGAATGGGGCATGGCTGCTCAGTCCATTGAGGAATCCTCGCACCCCAGCAGACGATCGCTACAATGAGGCACATGGGAGGACCAGACGTGTGGTCGAGCGTACCTTTGGCCTCCTCAAGTCCAGGTTCAGGTGCCTGGACCGCACCGGGGTGCGCTGGCGTACTCCCCACAGAAGGTGTGCCAGATAGTGGTGGCGTGCTGCATGCTGCACAATCTGGCCATTCGGAAGCAGATCCCCTCATCGTGGATGACGGAGATCAACCAGGGCCCCAGCCCGCAGACCAGGACAGCTCGAGTGAGGAGGACAGCGGAGAGGAGGAAGCTGGTAATGTGCGGCAGCAGCTCATCGCCCACTACTTCACTTGACGGTGAGTGTCCATGTACGACGGCTGATGTGGCTGTATCTGTGCAGGTGTGTGTGTGCTGTGTCAGGGTGGCCGTTTGTTCACTGCGTGCTGTGTGTCAACGCTCCATGGCCAGGGTAGTATGCCACTGTTGGTGGCTGTGGCATTGTGCCCTATTGCTCTGTGCGATGTGTGTACATTGCTTGTAGTTGTTGACATGTACTGTGTGATGGGTGTGTGACACACTCATTGAATGTGCTCCTGTTCTGTCTCCCACCCCTAGGTCCCTACAGGCCCTCCGGTTCCATTGCCATGCCACGCATCAGGTGCCTTTCCGCCCAAGGTGGCCGTTGTATTCCGTACAAATAAAACACAGGGCACAAACAGCAGTTTGTGTAAGAGGTGCATTTATTTCAAACTGTGACATGTGATTGTGTGTAAGGTGATGACAAAAGTGGTGCGTGCAGTGACAATGAGCTGTCGGTCATGGCTGCGTGATGCTCAGGGTGTACCCACTGGTTCTATGTCCATAGTCCAACACACACATGCCATCCAGATGGCTGTGTGGAGTGGGATCGTAGTCCAAGTCAATGCAGTGGCTGGTCAAGGAAGGCTGGCTGGCTGCCTCACTTGCGTCTGGAGCGTGCGAAGTCCTCCCGGGAGATCTGTTTCCACTTCGGACGGCCCCTTCCACGTTTGCGAGGGGGTGCCTGCTTGCGACATGCTGGTGGTTGAGGTGTGCTCACTGGCTGTGGACGCAGGGGAACTGGACACTGCTGCTCGACCCTGCGCCCCGGCAGGTGGTGGCGGAGGGGAGCTGCTGTCCCTGGCTGTGACCTCACCGCCACCACCAGCTGGCCCATGAGGTCCACGAGTTGGCCCATACGGGCGTCCATGGACCTCAGCACCCCCAGCACCTCACGCGTGTCTGTAGCTGACCTGGCCCATTGTCCTTGGGCCTCTTCATAGGCCCCAAGGACTCTGGCCATTTGAGGCAGGGCATGGCTCCCAGGGGAGGCTGGCGTTTGCCTGACCCTGCTCCTCCTACCAGTCCTGCTGCCACCGGCCTGCCCACTAGCCACATTGCTCACCACGGTCCTCGCTGTGGCTCCCAGGGTGGATCCAGTCGGCCGGGCCACCACCTGCGCTGGGGCTGGTGCCAGCGAAGACGTGGTGGTGGTGGCGGCGGTGGTGGTCGGTGCGGCGATGGTGGCGGTTGCGGCAGTGGTAGTGGCCGCAATGACCGTGGGTGTGGCCGCAATGACCGTGGGTGTGGCCGCAATGACCGTGGGTGTGGCCGCAACGACAGTGGCAGCAGGGGGCTGGGAATGTTCAGCAGCCCTGGATGATGGGTTGGTGGGTAGGAGGGGTCCTGGGGAGCGGCTGGGCCCTGCCACACCAGATGGGCCTGCTTGGTGGTCCGTGTCCGAAGAGGAGGACAGATCCTCCACATCCGTGTGTCCTCGTTGGGGGCTTGTAGGCTGGCTGTGCTGGCTGCTGGCTCCATCCCCAGCATCCAGCAGTTCGTCACCTGTGGAGAGAATGAGATTTGTTATTGTGTTGCACCTTGCGAAGTATGTATTTGTCGTCTGACATTAACAGTTCGTGCAATCTCGTACATGGGTTTCCCGGAGGCGTGTGTGTGGCTGTACCATTTGTAGTTGTGTGTGCTTGGCAATGGGACTGTGTGCTGTGCACATGTGGCATGGGACGGATTGGCCATGCCGATGGGTGTGTTGCTGTGCCCCTACTTATTGTGACTCTGGTGTATGCGGGCTCCTGGCCCATCCTGGGTCTGGTTTGTACTTTGCTTTTGGGGTTCAAATGGAACGCTTAGGAACGCATATGGCAACATGGGGGCCATGCCCCAGATTCGCATTTGGGATGGAATATGCTTTTGGGGTTCAAATGGAACGCTTAGGAACGCATATGGCAACATGGGGGCCATGCCCCAGATTCGCATTTGGGAGGGAATATGCTTTTGGGGTTCAAATGGAACGCTTAGGAACGCATATGGCAACATGGGGGCCATGCCCCAGATTCGCATTTGGGATGGAATATGCTTTTGGGGTTCAAATGGAACGCTTAGGAACGCATATGGCAACATGGGGGCCATGCCCCAGATTCGCATTTGGGATGGAATATGCTTTTGGGGTTCAAATGGAACGCTTAGGAACGCATATGGCAACATGGGGGCCATGCCCCAGATTCGCATTTGGGATGGAATATGCTTTTGGGGTTCAAATGGAACGCTTAGGAACGCATATGGCAACATGGGGGCCATGCCCCAGATTCGCATTTGGGATGGAATATGCTTTTGGGGTTCAAATGGAACGCTTAGGAACGCATATGGCAACATGGGGGCCATGCCCCAGATTCGCATTTGGGAGGGAATATGCTTTTGGGGTTCAAATGGAACGCTTAGGAACGCATATGGCAACATGGGGGCCATGCCCCAGATTCGCATTTGGGAGGGAATATGCTTTTGGGGTTCAAATGGAACGCTTAGGAACGCATATGGCAACATGGGGGCCATGCCCCAGATTCGCATTTGGGAGGGAATATGCTTTTGGGGTTCAAATGGAACGCTTAGGAACGCATATGGCAACATGGGGGCCATGCCCCAGATTCGCATTTGGGAGGGAATATGCTTTTGGGGTACATGCTGTGAGCCATGGGTGCCGAACGTGACATGTGTTGTGGCAGCATGACAGTGCATGGTCTGAGGTGTGTGCATGCCTGACATGGCCTGCATATTTGCTGTCTGTTGTGATTACTGGACATGGCATTGGACGCATCGTTATGAGTGAGTGTTGGTTGTGTGCCAGCCAACGTATTGCAGTTGTCCCATCTCCTTGGTGTGCGTGCTGCCCTGTGCCATGTGCATCACTGCAGTGCTCGGGGGGTGTGGCCCATGTTGTGTGTTGTTGCTCACAGTGTGGCGTGCGCTTCATTGACTTCTGGCACATGGTTGGTCATGGGCATGTATCTTAGCGTGACTGCTGTATGTGTGGCAGCTGTGCGGATGACATGCCTTTCATGAGACTGGGGCTGACGGATGGGATGGATGGTATGTTGTATGTGCATGGTGTGTCTGTGTGTTTGATGGGTTCAGTGGTGTTCGTGTGCATTTATGTTGTTCCGCTCTGTTGCGTCTAGTGTTGTTTGTCTTACATAGGCGTAGTTGTGGGGTGTGTGGTTGACAGGCAGTAGGGGCTACATGGACAGGACTTCAATGGTGTTTCGGTTGTGTGTGATGAGTTGCACAGTGGCTGCCGTGTGGTACTATATTCAGTGTGGCTTGTGCATGCAGACGTGGCTCCTTGGGTGTTGCTGTGTCTGTGATGGGTCATGTGAGGTGTGAGTCTGTGGTTCATGTCCGTGTGCACATTGTTCACTTGTTCGTGACGGTGGGCGGTGTTGCGTGTTCGTCTGCTACGTGACATGTCCCATGTGTTGGTCGTGTTACGGTCCTCATGCCTCCAGTAATCCAGCCCTGTCCAGTTTCCCACCTGCAGGTTGTTCGGGCGTGCACTGTACTGGATGCCACATGGTTCTAAGCGGGGGTGCTCCATGTTGCAGGTCTGTGGGGGTGGGGGGTGTTGTGGGTCGTGGTGGTGGCTGGACACCCACTGACACCGATTGCTGTGGACCGTGATGTCTACCTTTCGGCTGTCGTTGTGCACTGCGGTGGCTGACACGTGGCTGTGGGGTGTGGGGGATGCTCCTCCTTGCTGTGCTGTGGGACTAGGGGCCTGGTGTGTGTTGTACTTGGGCTGTCCACCCTCCCACCCACTGCACTTTGTATTCCTGCCACTTACCTGTTACTTGTCGGTTAGTGCAGCTGTGGCGGACACATGGGTGTGGTGGGTGCTCGTTGTGGCGCTTCTGGCATATTTGGGGACCTGTTGGTGGTTACGTGGCTGGCTGAGTGTACACATGTCCCCACGCATCTTACAGTTGTTCTGTTTGGGCTGTGTGTGGTGGTGTCTGTTGCATGTGTGTGTGATGTGTTGTGTATTGTGTGCTGGACATGGGGGTGTTTGTCCCTGGGAGCTGTGGCATGGTGGTAGTGCATGTGAGTACATAGCGGTGTGCTGGTATACATTAGTTTGTACTTACCAGCCTCCACTCCCCCTGCTAATCCGGCGAGGATCTCGGGATGTATGATGACTCGCACCTTCTCCTCCCACGCTTTGAAGGTCTTGAAGAGCGCGGGATTCCCTCCGCCAGTGACGGCTGCCAGCTCTCTGTTCTTGGTCTCCTTCTTCTTGACCAGGCTCTTGACGTCATTCCACCGTTTGTTTATTTCGACTCTGTTCCTGGGCAGGGTCCCGACTGCATTGACCTGGTCTACGATCCGATTCCACATTCTGTTTCTGGTGGCTAGTGGTGTGTGCTGGACCATGTTCCCATAGATTTGTGGGTGCACCTTGATGATCTCGTCGACCATGACCGTCAGCTCAATGGGCGTGAACTTGGGCATTCTTTGTGGTGCCATGGTGTTTGTGGTGCTGGTGCGGTGTGTGTTGTGTACTGTGCAGGGGGTTTGTGGTGCCGGTGTTTGGTGGTGGTGGTGGTGGTGGTGGTTGTGATGTGTGCGTTTCTGTGGTGTGCTGCTGTCCTTGCTGTGTCACTGTGTCGTCTCCTCTCCTCTCTAGTTTGCAATGTTGCAAGGGGTTGTGGTCTGTGGGAGTGCTGCTTTTGTACTTACCTATGTGGGTGTGTCCTCATGGTCTGTTGTTTTCAGGTGTGTTGTGTCTGGGGTTCTGGCCTTTGTAGTTTTTGTTTGTCCAGGGGGGTGTTTTCGGGATGTGTACTGTGCTTGTGTATTTGTGCGTGCCTTGCTGTGTGGACTTGTTGGCCATGTTGTGTGCGATTGTTTTTGTCAGCGGATGGTTTCTACGGAGGGACGTGGGCGCCATGGCTTCTGCCGTGTCGATTCTCATCGGCGTTGTTTGCGCTGGCGGGCGGTATATTTGTGGTTTTCCCGCGCTCATGGCGGTGCGATCGTAATCTCACGTGCGGTGTGTCGGCCGTGAGGGCGGGCGGTTTTGTGTTGTCGTGCGTGTTTCCGTCCGTGGCGGGCGGTTTGACTCCGACTCGGACGATGGCGGGCAGTATTTTGTGTGAATTTTCCGCCGATGGCGGTTTTCGGTTTGTGTCATCGTAATGGCGTGGTCGGTGTTCAGACGGTGTGTGCGGGCGGATTTTTGCCGCTTCCATGCCTGGCGGATTTTTTTACGCCGGGTATCGTAATGGGCCCCTAAATAACAATAATTTAGAACTACAAACCTAAATACATATAAAATAAGTGAAAGCACTAAATAACAAACAATAATAATTTACTATTCGAACTCCAAATTCAACTAAATTCAGGGAAAGCGCTGAATAGTAAACCATAATAATTGACTATTCTAACTCCAAATCCAACTAAACTGAGGGAAAGCGCTGGATAGTAAACCATAATAATTTACTATTCTAACTCCAAATTCAACTAAATTCAGGGAAAGCGCTGGATAGTAAACCATAATAATTTACTATTCTAACTCCAAATCCAAATAAACTCAGGGAATGCGCTGGATAGTAAACCATAAGAATTTACTATTCAAACTCCAAATGTAACTAAACTCAGGGAAAATGCTGGATAGTAAACCATAATAATTAAATATTCTAACTACAAATCCAAATAAACTCATGGAAAGCACTGGATAGTAAACCATAATAATTTACTATTCTAACTCCAAATCCAACTAAACTCCAAGAAAATGCTGGATAGGAACCATAATAATTTACTATTCTAACTCCAAATCCAACTAAAGTCAGGGAAAGCGCTGGATAGTAAACCATAATAATTTACTATTCTAACTCCAAATCCAACTAAACTCCAAGAAAATGCTGGATAGTAAACCATAATAATTTACTATTCTAACTCCAAATCCAACTAAACTCAGGGAAAGCGCTGGATAGTAAACCATAATAATTTACTATTCTAACTCCAAATCCAACTAAACTCCAAGAAAATGGTGGATAATAAACCATAATAATTAAATATTCTAACTACAAATACCAAAAACTCAGAGAAAGCACTAGATAGTAAACAATAATAATTTACTATTCTAACTCCAAATCCAAATTAACTCAGAGAAAGCGCTGGATAGTAAAACATAATTATTAAATATTCTAACTCCAAATCCAACTAAACTCCAAGAAAATGCTGGATAGTAACCCATAATAAATTACTATTTTAACTCCAAATCCAACTAAACTCCAGGAAAGCGCTGGATAGTAAACCATAATAAATTACTATTCTAACTCGGAATACAATTAAACTCAAAGAAAACACTGGATAGTAAACCATGTTTTTTTCTATTCCAACTAAAAAATAAATTCACTCAAATTAATAAATAAAGAATACTCCCACATTTTAATATAATTTTTTTTAAATTAAAATAAAATTTTAAAAATATACATTATTAAATTTAATATTTCTTTCTAAAATTCTATTAAAATTTATAAATATTTCACAAATACTATTAATTTCTAATTAATAATTATTCATACATTTGTCCCAAAAATTTATAATAAATTATTACACAATAGAATTTTAGAATATATTTCATTTTTTTAACATTTAAAGATACATTTCTTTTTTTTTTTTTTTTAAATTATTACTAATAATTTTCAAAAAACAAAATTTACAATTCTAATTTAGCATTTTTTTTAATACATTTTAATTATTAAAATTTTAAATATATAAATAAAAAATGTAAATTTAATTTAAAAAAAAATTCTTCAATAAAAAAATTAATAAATACAAAAAAATATCTATTTAGCTCATCACAAATTTATTTCAAATTACTAAATATAAATCATAACCACAAAAATTTAAATTACTACCCATCCTTATCCCCTATAAACCCAACATCCCGCTCCTAAAACATATACAAAATAATAAAATATTTATAAATTCATACAACATTTTTAAATTACTACCCACCCTTATCCCCTATAAACCCAACATCCCGCTCCTAAAACATATACAAATTAATAAAATATTTATAAATTCATACAACATTTTTAAATTACTACCCACCCTTATCCCCTATAAACCCAACATCCCGCTCCTAAAACATATACAAATTAATAAAATATTTTTGAATTCATACAAAATTTTTAAATTACTACCCACCCTTATCCCCTATAAACCCAGCATCCCGCTCCTAAAAAAAAAAAAATAATTCATTCTAAATAACATTTAAAAAAATTAGGGGCCCATTACGATGGCGGGCGGAAGCACAACCGCCGTGCTGGCGGATGCAAAAACCACCAGTTACCGCCGGCACGCAGCAGTCCACACGCCCGCCCAATTTCGATGCGAAAAGCAGGCCAAACACCGCCGGCAAGCCAGCAACACCGTCCGCCATCAAAGTGCGCCCGCACACGTAGCGGCGCAGCACAACTGACACACACCGTCCGACGAAACACGTCCCGCCCGGCGCATAAATTACGATGCCGCAAACAAACGGCTCCCACGGCAAAGAGACACCGCACGTGAAAGAGAGGCGGAAACACGGACGCAGAGCACGGACAACGAAGAAGCGGCACCCCGGGCATGAATCCAGCACTGCAGGCCCTTCCCATGCTTCTGCTGATGCACCACCAAGGACGCAACGTACCGCGGAGACGCAGGTAGGCACACACACAACAAGTGCACGCAAACAGCGCACACAGTGCAAGGGCGGAAAAAGCGGACAACCCCCCACCAGCGCGTGCACACTACACATCCACCATTGCATCCACATATGACACACAGGCCAAATCCTAACATCGCGGAACACATGTGTACACACCACCTGGGACTAGGAACCAACCACCCCGTCACGGCCCCAAAGCGCCGATGACGCCGCCACACATGCGCACAACGCAGAGGCCAACCGCAGCGCCATGCATGCGTCGCACACAGACACAGGGACACAACCAAGCAGCACACACATCAGCCCCACCCCGAACGCACATGACACGTGACAGGCCGGCCACAGACATGTCCCCAACGCCCAATTCACGGACAACACCCAACGCCACACAACCGACGCACACATGTCAGTGAAGACACGCAACTGCAGGACACACCCCAGTGTAACAAACATGGCGTAGCACACAGCGGCGGCAACACCAACTAGGAGAAGCAGGGCCCCTTCGGGAAGAGGAACGCCAGTACCACACTGAAAAACCCATACCACCCTGCACATATGAACAAGACATATGAAACGGAACACCAAAGAGCCCGGGGACCGACAACAGGTGGCTCAAGAATAACATCCACACACAAGGCCCAACGCAGAGCGGAAAGGCAGCCTGCCGCCCACACAAGGGAGAGCAGACAGCACTGAATGACCTTCCATTCCAACTCCGAAACCACAGCCCTACGACAGAAGCCGGTGAATACAGCCATTGTCCAAGAATAGACCAACACAGGCATGCCGAGGAGACCGACCACAGGGCAGATAGCGCATATCACAGAAGCACACAACGGACGGGGAAGAAAGAAGAAAACACTCCCCCATGTCGGCCACATGCAAGTTAATTGGAAGGAGTCACACAGCACTGACCTTGAACTGTCTGAGAAGCATGTGGGAAGAGGGCCCGTGTCCTCCAAACAAGCCAACAGAACACAAGTCCTGTCTCCCTACGACTACACAGAGCTCACAGCAACCCCGGAGCGTGCACATTGCAGACTGCACACACAGCCGGAGCACGCCATCTCAACGAACCGCTGCGAAATGGCAACCGCAACACACCTACCCAACTACGCCGAACAGCTCAAGCTGTACAAAACCAACACGATACATACATTGGGATGCGATCTCCTGTCCCTGCTGAACGTAAGTTACCGACTGACTTACCGCATCACATTGTTCAGCTGCGTCATGCCCGTCTTCTACTGTCGGAGGTGTCCCTACCAGCATCCCGTCGAGATATGCCTCTCCAACCCGGCATGTCTGAAGGCGGACCTGCTACCACTACTCCTCCCTCTGGACGCACACGACAGGGCCTGCTCTGCCTATGGGGGCATGGCGTATGTGGCCAACATCGCACCCGCACTGAAATGGAACCACTGTGCCTCCACACGACGGATCATCGAGAACAGCTACATCGAATGTCACCCAGCATGCCCCATCATGGTCCTCCAAGGGACAACCTACGAACAACACCTTGACAGCCACCATCCGCTTCATTGGCTGGCAAACATGTACACCACCAATGACATGGAAGCCCTGCTGGGCGGCATCGCATACCTGACAACCTGTAAATACGTCGGACCACAACGCAGGTTCCCCGAGTGACCTATGAAGTCCAACCCCGCACCCATGCTCAGCTTCCGCACGGACTGGCCAGTCACCACCACAACAGCCATACCAAACGACCGGCAACTGTAACCACACCATCAACGACATCGCCATGACATCGGATATGACCGGGACATGCACACTGTTCCCCATCACATCCAGGAACACCGCATGCATCGTGGGAGGCAGTGGCATGGGCTCTGTGTATCGCACCCACATGGACGGAACTGCACGAACAACCAGGACACGACATGGATCCAGCGCACATGGACACACACACCGCTCAGTGGACATGAATAGGTCGCCTGGAGTCTGTGGGTGCTGCACCCCTCCCACCCCCGCCCCGGGAATCCCATACCAGGACCTTTGCATGGACGACAAGTGCATACAACAACAACACGACCCCAGTGACTGTGACATGTCCAGTAACCACCACAGTGCAACAACAAGTGGCACGCCGCTGAGTTGCACGCAACCACATGCCCTGATGTCATCTCACATGCACGCGTGCATGAGGAACAACCGCAGCAAACCTGTCATATGGAACTGAGATGGACTGTGCCCATGATGCCGAGCGGTCTGGTAGGCTACATGTATACCGTCTGTGTCAAAGTCCGCAGCTCCGCAGCTATACGTAAATGTACATTAGCACAGCCTTGGCCAAGCAGATGTAACTCTGAAGCCCACATCCCACATGCAACAGCTAATCATATGTAACCCTACACCCTATCCCATTTGTAATCATGCTCAGTATATCCTCAACATGTATCCCGCTGCCAGTAGTGTCCACTATACTGCATCACAGAGGACAGAAGACTCAATATAATGTTTGAAACCAAAACTGTCTCCGCTGACTCATTTCACAAGTACGAATGAGAGAGGATGAGAGTATGTGAAGTACACGGCAGTCGTGACATGACCATGTAGTCCACTGGTATTGGATGTCAACGCAAATGAGTAGCACTACTGTGGAAGACACACATGTGTCGTGTGAAGTCGTATGGACGCAGTGCTCAGGTGGGTGGGTGCGACGGGTAGATGCGCACATGCCAAGTTGGAGCACGCCGTGTTGGGAGGGGTCATGAACAGTCACACCACCGCTTCCCTGGGCATTGTGAGAGGACACCTGTCGGGGGGGAGTGAACACGTGTGTGCACAGCAGCCGGGCACACGTACAAAGCGGTACCAGGCGCACCTCAGCCCACCCTCTGTGGACAAGCTGGATCCTGTTGTGCGCCCGCCATGCCCCTTGACAAGGCACACACAGCCCCAGTCGACCAGGTGTAACCCCAACATAGTCAATCCGCACAGGCGATACAGGGCACGGGATGGCAGTGGAGCATGGTGTGTGTGAGGTCTCCTCGCGCTCCTCCTGGTCATATCACGCAGGCAATAGAACCTCAACGTCTAGCATGGCACAAGTCAGATGGAAGTGTAGGGGGACGCACCACAGCACGAGCAGCACTGACGTCACGGGAGGTGGCTCGCACCATCCCATCCATTGCCCATCATACCAACCACGACACATGCCATTGCGACTAAGTGCAAGCGCGTGCGCCACCACCCCGAGCCCTCCCCAGAGAGGCCAAAGAGTGAATGTGTGGGCCAACAGCCACAGACGGACGCGGCCTGGCTGCAAGGGCAGCCACAGCCACTGGGTGTCGCAGGTGGCGGATCCGGAAGGCGAAGACTGTGATGCATAGTCCATGCAGGCCGGGTCTCCATTTGGGGCACCACGCAGGTGGACGGCGTCCCGCCACACATCATACCCTGAGACAGCCCACTCGTGCAACTGGACCCACACATACACTCCTTGCCCTCTCTGGTGCGAGCTTGGGGCTGCCTGTGCAAGCGCTAGCCTCGCAGGTGAGCATGCATATTGGGGGCGAGGGAGGACATGAGGGCTGGGGCGAAGATGACTGTATCACTGTCAGTTAGTACAAGGGATGACCCAGATGTGGAAAGGAAGAGACGTGTCCCGTGTGTACTGCAACTAGTCGCCAATCCAACTACCCCCATGTCCGGAATGTAAGCCCGCACCTAGGCCCGCCCATCCGCCACATCGAACATACCACCAGCACGACAACCTTCCCATTCGAAACACTGACTGGGGGTGGCGACCAGTGAACAATCATGTGTAGCCTACCCACGCGTACATGTGGGCCCTCCATGATCCATGTCACCTGCGGCAAAGACATGACATGCGCAATGAGGGAAGTGAGGAGAGCTGTCCGCCCCACGCGCAGAAGGTGCATCAGCTCCACAGACCCAGCAGCGAGTCCAGCAGGGGTCACATGTGCAGGGGCAGCTGTGCCTGGTGTGAAGGCACATGCATATAGACAGCACATCGACCAATGTGTAGTCTGCTCACATCCACAGTCCATCATCATGCGGACATAGGAATTGAACACAGGGCAACACATCTTAGTTGGTGCACCCACCGTGACCAACAATGCGCAATCATCGACGTACTGGATGTGCCCCACCCAACGGAGGCACATCCAGTGCCACCATCCCACACACACAAGCCTTCCACGGAACATGCTGTGTCCAATGGTCAGTACAGAGTCAGCGCCCATCTGGTGGATCCTGAACAGGAGACACATGCACACACATGCCAGCTCCCACTATGTACGTCTGCCACCTGGCACGTGCAATGTAACCTCTCACCTGTGACGTGTGACTGCAAGCACACAGCCGTCTTGGCATGGGGCTGTCAATGTGGACACCAGTCAATGTTTCGGGAGCTGTGATCCGTACAGTGCTGTACATAGGGTGCAGTGCTGACACCTACTACTGTCTCATATCCCCTCGTGCCACAGGTCCCACTTGTATTGGCCGCTCAGCCCGTGCCCACATCGTCGTCGTCGTGTGCCATACTCATCCAGCCTCGGAAGCAGTTCCATGCTCAGCAGACACTCATGTTGCCGTGGCGTTGCCGCTTGACGAATATGCAGTCAGTCCCCATCAGCACGCCCCGCAAGTCATTGGGGCCTAGATCCCCATGTGCATGCACATGGCAGTGGTATGTCTCACTTGCCATTGCCATTGTTGGGAGACCTGTGTAAGTGTATTGTGGCCGTGCCGTCCCAGCTTGACAGCTGGGCTGTGGCTCATGTGCTTGCTCAGTCATGTCAGTGATGTGTATGCGAAATTGCTATGTGCCGTGTTGCTTTGACATGTGTCCTCTGCCATTTAACCCAGGCGGAGACCGAACATTGACCGCCCATACCAATTGCTGGCGGACATGGACGATACAGAGGTAATCAGGAAGTTTCGGCTGGACAGGCCAACTCTGCATCGACTGTGTGCCATGTTAGAGCCCCATCTCCGTCCCCGCAGGGTGTATCCGACTGCTGTCACCCCCACGGCTAAGGTGATGGCCGCCATGCATTTCTTCGCCACTGGGTCATTCCAGCACACAGTGGGCAGTGGAGGAGGGATGTCCCAGCCCATGTTCAGCAAGGTGCTGAGGGATGTACTGGCAGCCATGATGCTGTGCCGAAACAGGTACATCAGATTCCCCAGGGCTCGTGAATTGGCGGCAGTGAAGGGTGCATTCTATGCCCTTGGCAGAATCCCACACGTCGTGGGAGCCATTGACTGCACACATGTTGGCCTTGTTCCACCACAGGCCACTGAGCACCTGTACCGCAACAGGAAGCACACGCACTCCCTGAATGTGCAAGTGGTGTGCCTTGCGGACATGGTGATCACCCACGTGTGTGCCAAGTTTCCAGGCTCGGCACATGACGCACACATAATGCGCAACAGCATCTTGCCACGACTGATGGCCAATCTGCAACAGGATCGTGCCTGTATTGTCGGTGAGTATGTGGAGTGGTGTAGCGTGCTGGTTGTGCGATGCTGTCCCCTGTCCAGTTGGAATAGCAACGGTTCTCTGTGTCCCTCACACCCAGGTGACTCTGCGTACCCGAATGGGGCATGGCTGCTCAGTCCATTGAGGAATCCTCGCACCCCAGCAGACGATCGATACAATGAGGCACATGGGAGGACCAGACGTGTGGTCGAGCGTACCTTTGGCCTCCTCAAGTCCAGGTTCAGGTGCCTGGACCGCACCGAGGGTGCACTGGCGTACTCCCCACAGAAGGTGTGCCAGATAGTGGTGGCGTGCTGCATGCAGCACAATCTGGCCATTCGGAAGCAGATCCCCCTCATTGTGGATGACGGAGATCAACCAGGGCCCCAGCCCGCAGACCAGGACAGCTCGAGTGAGGAGGACAGCGGAGAGGAGGAAGCTGGGAATGTGCGCCAGCAGCTCATCGCCCGCTACTTCACTTGACGGTGAGTGTCCATGTACGACGGATGATGTGTCTGTATCTGTGCAGGTGTGTGTGTGTGCTGTGTCAGGGTGGCCGTATGTTCACTGCGTGCAGTGTGTCAACGCTCCATGGCCAGGGTAGTATGCCACTGTTGGTGACTGTGGCATTGTGCCCTATTGCTCTGTGCGATGTGTGTACATTGCTTGTAGTTGTTGACATGTACTGTGTGATGGGTGTGTGACACACTCATTGAATGTGCTCCTGTTCTGTCTCCCACCCCTAGGTCCCTACAGGCCCTCCGGATTCCATTGCCATGCCACGCATCAGGTGCCTTTCCGCCCAAGGTGGCCGTTGTATTCCGTACAAATAAAACACAGGGCACAAACAGCAGTTAGTGAAAAAGGTGCATTTATTACAAACTGTGACATGTGATTGTGTGTAAGGTGATGACAAAAGTGGTGCGTGCAGTGACAATGAGCTGTCGGTCATGGCTGCGTGATGATCAGGGTGTACCCACTGGTTCTATGTCCATAGTCCAACACACACATGCCATCCAGCTGGCTGTGTGGAGTGGGATCGTAGAGCAAGTCAATGCAGTGGCTGGTCAAGGAAGGCTGGCGGAAGGCTGGCTGGCTGCCTCACTTGCGACTGGAGCGTGCGAAGTCCTCCCGGGAGATCTGTTTCCTCTTCGGACGGCCCCTTCCACGTTTGGGAGGGGGTGTGTGGTGGCGACCTGCTGGTGGTGGGTGAGGTGTGCTCACTGGCTGTGGACGCAGGGGAAGTGGACACTGCTGCCCGACCCTGCGCCCTAGCAGGTGGTGGCGGAGGTGGTGTTGCTGGCCTTGCCTGTGACCCCACCGCCACCACCAGCTGGCCCATGAGGTCCACGAGTTGGTCCATACGGGACACGAATTGGCCCATATGGGCGTCCATGGACCTCAGCACCCCCAGCACCTCCCGCGTGTCAGTAGCAGACCTGGCCCATTGTCCTTGGGCCTCTTCATAGGCCCCAAGGACTCTGGCCATTTGAGGCAGGGCATGGCTCCCAGGGGAGGCTGGCGTTTCCCTGACCCTGCTCCTCCTACCAGTCCTGCTGCCACCGGCCTGCCCACTAGCCACATTGCACACCACGGTCCTCGCTGTGGCTCCCAGGGTGGATCCAGTCGGCCGGGCCACCACGTGCGCTGGGGCTGGTGCCAGCGAAGACGTGGTGGTGGTGGAGGCGGTGGTGGTCGGTGCGGCGATGGTGGCGGTTGCGGCAGTGGTAGTGGCCGCAATGACCGTGGGTGTGGCCGCAACGACAGTGGCAGCAGGGGACTGGGACTGTTCAGCATCCCTGGATGATGGGTTGGTGGGTAGGAGGGGTCCTGGGGAGCGGCTGGGCCCTGCCACGCCAGATGGGCCAGCTTGGTGGTCCGTGTCCGAAGAGGAGGACAGATCCTCCAGATCCGTGTGTCCTCGTTGGGGGCTTGTGGGCTGGCTGTGCTGGCTGCTGTCTCCATCCCCAGCATCCGGCAGTTCGTCACCTGTGGAGAGAATGAGATTTGTTATTGTGTTGCACCTGGCGAAGTATGTATTAGTCGTCTGACATTGGCAGTTCGTGCAATCTCGTACATGGGTTTCCCGGAGGCGAGTGTGTGGCTGTGGCATCTGTAGTTGTGTGTGCTAGGCAATGGGACTGTGTGCTGTGCACATGTGGCATGGGACGGATTGGCCATGCCGATGGGTGTGTTGCTGTGCCCCTACTCATTGTGACTCTGGTGTATGCGGGCTCCTGGCCCATCCTGGGTCTGGTTTGTACTTTGCTTTTGGAGTTCATATGGAACGCTTAGGAACGCATATGGCAACATGGGGGCCATGCCCCAGATTCGCATTTGGGAGGGGATATGCTTTTGGGGTTCAAATGGAACGCTTAGGAACGCATATGGCAACATGGGGGCCATGCCCCAGATTCGCATTTGGGAGGGGATATGCTTTTGGGGTTCAAATGGAACGCTTAGGAACGCATATGGCAACATGGGGGCCATGCCCCAGATTCGCATTTGGGAGGGGATATGCTTTTGGGGTTCAAATGGAACGCTTAGGAACGCATATGGCAACATGGGGGCCATGCCCCAGATTCGCATTTGGGAGGGGATATGCTTTTGGGGTTCAAATGGAACGCTTAGGAACGCATATGGCAACATGGGGGCCATGCCCCAGATTCGCATTTGGGAGGGGATATGCTTTTGGGGTACATGCTGTGAGCCATGGGTGCCGAACGTGACATGTGTTGTGGCAGCATGACAGTGCATGGTCTGAGGTGTGTGCATGCCTGACATGCCCTGCATATTTGCTGTCTGTTGTGATTACTGGACATGGCATTGGACGCATCGTTATGAGTGAGTGATAGTTGTGTGCCAGCCAACGTATTGCAGTTGTCCCATCTCCTTGGTGTGCGTGCTGCCCTGTGCCATGTGCATCACTGCAGTGCTCGGGGGGGTGTGGCCCATGTTGTGTGTTGTTGCTCACAGTGTGTCGTGCGCTTAATTGACTTCTGGCACATGGTTGGTCATGGGCATGTGTCTTAGCGTGACTGCTGTATGTGTGGCAGCTGTGCGGATGACATGCCTTTCATGCGACTGGGGCTGACGGATGGGATGGATGGTATGTTGTATGTGCATGGTGTGTCTGTGAGTTTGATGGGTTCAGTGGTGTTCGTGTGCATTTATGTTGTTCCGCTCTGTTGCGTCTAGTGTTGTTTGTCTTACATAGGCGTAGTTGTGGGGTGTGGGGTTGACAGGCAGTGGGGGCTACATGGACAGGACTTCAATGGTGTTTCGGTTGTGTGTGATGAGTTGCACAGTGGCTGCCGTGTGGGACTATATTCAGTGTGGCTTGTGCATGCAGACGTGGCTCCTTGGGTGTTGCTATGTCTGTGATGGGTCATGTGGGGTGTGAGTCTGTTGTTCATGTCCGTGTGCACATTGTTCACTTGTTCGTGACGGTGGGCGGTGCTGCGTGTTCGTCTGCTACGTGACATGTCCCATGTGTTGGTGGTGTTATGGTCCTCATGCCTCCAGTAATCCAGCCCTGTCCAGTTTCCCACCTGCAAGTTGTTCGTGCGTGCACTGTACTGGATGCCACATGGCTCTAAGCGGGGGTGCTCCATGTTGCAGGTCTGTGGGGGTGGGGGGTGTTGTGGGTCGTGGGGGTGGCTGTACACCCACTGACACCGATTGCTGTGGACCGTGATGTCTGCCTTTCGGCTGTCGTTGTGCACTGCGGTGGCTGACACGTGGCTGTGGGGTGTGGGGGATGCTCCTCCTTGCTGTGCTGTGGGACTGGGGCCTGGTGTGTGTTGTACTTGGGCTGTCCACCGTCCCACCCACTGCACTTTGTGTTCCTGCCACTTACCTGTTACTTGTCGGTTAGTGCAGCTGTGGCGGACACATGGGTGTGGTGGGTGCTCGTTGTGGCGCTTCTGGCATATTTGGGGACCTGTTGGTGGTTACGTGGCTGGCTTAGTGTACACATGTCCCCACGCATCTTACAGTTGTTCGGTTTGGGCTGTGTGTGGTAGTGTCTGTTGCATGTGTGTGTGATGTGTTGTGTATTGTGTGCTGGACATGGGGGTGTTTGTCCCTGGGAGCTGTGGCATGGTAGTTGCGCATGTGAGTACATAGCGGTGTGCTGGTATACATTAGTTTGTACTTACCAGCCTCCACTCCCTCTGCTAATCCGGCGAGGATCTCCGGATGGATTACGACTCGCACCTTCTCCTCCCACGCTTTGAAGGTCTTAAAGAGCGCGGGATTCCCTCCGCCAGTGACGGCAGCCAGCTCTCTGTTTTTGCCCTCCTTCTTCTTGACCAGGCTCTTTACGTCATTCCAACGTTTGTTAATCTCGACTCTGTTTCTGGGCAGGGTCCCGACTGCATTGACCTGGTCTACGATCCGGTTCCACATTCTGTTTCTGGTGGCTAGTGGTGTGTGCTGGACCATGTTCCCATAGATTTGTGGGTACACCTTGATGATCTCGTCGACCATGACCGTCAGCTCCATGGGCGTGAACTTGGGCATCCTTTGTGGTGCCATGGTGTTTGTGGTGCTGGTGCGGTGTGTGTTGTGTAATGTGCAGGGGGTTTGTGGTGCCGGGGTGTGGTGGTGGTGGTGGTGGTGGTGGTGTTTGGTGGTGGTGGTGGTGGTGGTGGTAGTGATGTGTGCGTTTCTGTGGTGTGCTGCTGTCCTTGCTGTGTCACTGTGTCCTCTCCTCTCCTCTCTGGTTTGCAATGTAGCAAGGGGTTGTAGTCTGTGGGAGTGCTGCTTTTGTACTCACCTATGTGGGTGTGTCCTCACGGTCTGTTGTTTTCAGGTGTGTTGTGTCTGGGGTTCTGGCCTTTGTATTTTTTGTTTGTCCGGGGGGTGTTTTCGGGATGTGTACTGTGCTTGTGTATTTGTGCGTGCCTTGCTGTGTGGACTTGTTGGCCATGTTGTGTGCTATTGGTTTTGTGTGCGGATGGTTTCTGTGCAGGTACGTTGGCGCCATGGCTTCTGCCGTGTCGATTCTCATCGGCGTTGTTTGCGCTGGCGGGCGGTATATTTGTGGTTTTTCCGCGCTCATGGCGGTGCGATCGTAATTTCACGTGCGGTGTGTCGGCCGTGTGGGCGGGCGGTTTTGTGTTGTCGTGCGTGTTTCCGTCCGTGGCGGGCGGTTTGACTCCGACTCGGACGATGGCGGGCGGTATTTTGTGTGATTTTTCCGCCGATGGCGGTTTTCGGTTTGTGTAATCATAATGGCGTGGTCGGTGTTCAGGCGGTGTGTGCGGGCGGATTTTTGCCGCTTCCATGCGTGGCGGATTTATTTACGCCGGGTATCGTAATGGGCCCCTAAGTTATTAAATAATTATAAATTTACAAAAAATAACATAATAAAAAATTACACATTAAAAAAATAACATCGATATTACTAACTTCGATTTTTTTTACATCGATATTTTCTACATCAATATTTTAAAATTCGATATAAACTCTAACAATAAACTTCGATATTATTAACATCGATATTACTTACCTCGATATTTAACACCAACGATATTCTGACTTCGATATTCATGCTTATCGATATTTACATGTCGATATTCTATCTCAGCACCGTCCCCATGACTTATCAAACTGTGGTAGCTGGTTCTCCGACACAGCGCACGGTTTTCCATGCTCAGTAGGACCCAGAGTTTGTGCAGCCAATCTGTGTGGTGCGGTACCCTATCAGTGCCCCATCTACTGAGGAGAGTTTGCTTGGCTGCACACAGGGCCAGCGTTATCACACGTCCCCTCACCGATCCGAGAGGGTAAGTTAGGGTGTTGGGGAGACCCAAAATCACGTCGCTCGGGAACCTAGGGAGGGTAGTGTCATACATTTCATCCACCGTATCTAATACGCCCTGCCAATACGTCTGTATCTAGGGGAAATGCCACAAGAGGTGTGTTAATGTCCCCGGGTCCCCGCATCCTCTCAACAACAACAATTGTTTATTGTTTTAGATCTCTTACGAGGTCAACAATTATACATAATTCTATCACTTTATAAAATAATTCTTCTATACACACTAAAAAAGCTCATTTTCGAACATGAATAAAATAGAATTAATAAACTTATACAGTTTATGACACAAAAATTCATTTGGTGGGCATTTAAAAAAAGCAATCAGATCAGTAATAGAGGAGAGGTTATATAAACAATAGGTTCTATAAAACTGTTTCTAGCCTCGACTACCTCCTTATTGGAACATAAACTTAAAACATGTATTAAGTCCTGAGTTCCATTATAGCATTTATCGCAAACCCCACTATCTTCATCGTGGTTACTCCAACTTCTTGTATGAGCTTTTAGAGGGCGTATACCTAAACGCAGCATGATAATACATCTCCTGATACTATGCTTCAAAGTAAATCTTACGTATTTTTGAGAGATCTTAAACTCGATAGTAGAGGTGAGAGATTTATAATGAGAAAGTTGAAGGCAATGCGCCTTATCAAGCTCGTAACTTAATCAGGAAGTCATATTTTTCAAGAAATGCTTCAGGTATGCTGGAGCGATACCAAAGGGGATGATGGACGGAGCGTTAGAGCAAATCAAACACTCACCCCCAGTCAAATGATCTGGGTTTAATCCATCATAATTCTTTAGCTCACTCCACCACCCCAGTTCAGACATGGCCATATGCAAATCAGTCTGACACTGTGCCTCATGGGAACAGTCCAGCCCAAACTGCCAAGCCATGTCTTCCCTGGACCGGAAACAAGCATCCTGGGACCGGTTTCGGATTCAAAACCCTCATCAGCCAGGCTATCTTGAATCCTGTGGCAAAGTGAGCAAGGGACCCACGTCTGGGCATACCCTGCCAACTTAGGGCGAACAAGCGATACCAAAGGGGATGATGGACGGAGCGTTAGAGCAAATCAAACACTCACCCCCAGTCAAATGATCTGGGTTTAATCCATCATCATTCTTTAGCTCACTCCACCACCCCAGTTCAGACAAAACCGGTCCCAGGATGCTTGTTTCCAGTCCAGGGAAGACATGGCTTGGCAGTTCGGGCTGGACTGTTCCCATGAGGCACAGGGTCAGACTGATTTGCATATGGCCATGTCTGAACTGGGGTGGTGGAGTGAGCTAAAGAATGATGATGGATTAAACCCAGATCAGTTGACTGGGGGTGAGTGTTTGATTTGCTCTAACGCTCCGTCCATCATCCCCTTTGGTATAGCTTTGTTCGCCCTAAGTTGGCAGGGTATGCCCAGACGTGGGTCCCTTGCTCACTTTGCCACTGGATTCAAGATAGCCTGGCTGATGAGGGTTATGAACCCGAGAACCGGTCCCAGGATGTTTGTTTCCGGTCCAGGGAAGACATGGCTTGGCAGTTCGGGCTGGACTGTTCCCATGAGGCACAGGGTCAGACTGATTTGCATATGGCCATGTCTGAACTGGGGTGGTGGAGTGAGCTAAAGAATGATGATGGATTAAACCCAGATCAGTTGACTGGGGGTGAGTGTTTGATTTGCTCTAACGCTCCGTCCATCATCCCCTTTGGTATCGCTTTGTTCGCCCTAAGTTGGCAGGGTATGCCCAGACGTGGGTCCCTTGCTCACTTTGCCACTGGATTCAAGATAGCCTGGCTGATGAGGGTTATGAACCCGAAACCGGTCCCAGGATGCTTGTTTCCGGTCCAGGGAAGACATGGCTTGGCAGTTCGGGCTGGACTGTTCCCATGAGGCACAGGGTCAGACTGATTTGCATATGGCCATGTCTGAACTGGGGTGGTGGAGTGAGCTAAAGAATGATGATGGATTAAACCCAGATCAGTTGACTGGGGGTGAGTGTTTGATTTGCTCTAACGCTCCGTCCATCATCCCCTTTGGTATCGCTTTGTTCGCCCTAAGTTGGCAGGGTATGCCCAGACGTGGGTCCCTTGCTCACTTTGCCACTGGATTCAAGATAGCCTGGCTGATGAGGGTTATGAACCCGAATCCGGTCCCAGGATGCTTGTTTCCGGTCCAGGGAAGACATGGCTTGGCAGTTCGGGCTGGACTGTTCCCATGAGGCACAGGGTCAGACTGATTTGCATATGGCCATGTCTGAACTGGGGTGGTGGAATGAGCTAAAGAATGATGATGGATTAAACCCAGATCAGTTGACTGGGGGTGAGTGTTTGATTTGCTCTAACGCTCCGTCCATCATCCCCTTTGGTATCGCTTTGTTCGCCCTAAGTTGGCAGGGTATGCCCAGACGTGGGTCCCTTGCTCACTTTGCCACTGGATTCAAGATAGCCTGGCTGATGAGGGTTATGAACCCGAAACCGGTCCCAGGATGCTTGTTTCCGGTCCAGGGAAGACATGGCTTGGCAGTTCGGGCTGGACTGTTCCCATGAGGCACAGGGTCAGACTGATTTGCATATGGCCATGTCTGAACTGGGGTGGTGGAGTGAGCTAAAGAATGATGATGGATTAAACCCAGATCAGTTGACTGGGGGTGAGTGTTTGATTTGCTCTAACGCTCCGTCCATCATCCCCTTTGGTATCGTCAGGTATGCTGGAGATCAGGACTGAAGGATGGATTCAGTACATTGAAAATCCTCTAAGGCTGTCTTGAGATTTGTTTGAAAGGTATCATGTTTCAATAAGGGCCTTAAAGAGCCTTCTTCTGCATGTAATAGTTTAAAAGACCATCTGATAATATTGGCTAGAGCTATTGAGAGTGCACTTACTATGGCGAGTTCTAAGCGCAGGATCTATACTGAAACAGCCTGGCTGAATAAGATTAGTTGCCGTAGAAATTTGCCTTCAGCTGTATTCAGAACACTCCATCTGGCTATAGGATATACTCCGTAGCATAGGTTATAGTTGAAGGAATTTTTGCCCTATAAACTTCTAAAAGAGCTTGAAAGTGCCTGTTGCCCGAGTAAGAGTAAAATTTCTTTAATGCATTTGTATGTGCCGCTGCTTTTTGATTCATCTGATGTAGTTGGGAGTAGACTTCTAGGGTTTGCGAAAAGACCCTCCCGAGATATGTATAGGTTTTTGCCACCTCAATTGTTTTATTGCCTAATTTCCATTCATATTGGATATGGTGTTTCCTACCCCTAAATGGGACTATCTTGGTCTTAGAAATATTTACATTTAGGTGGTTCGTTTCTGACTATTTTGTATGGGCATCTATATTTCTCTGTAAGCCCAATGGGGTAAGATCAAAAAGAACCACATCATCAGTATACATTAACACATGTATATTTTCTTAAGCTACTTTAGGAGGGAAGTTATTTACTTTTTGAAAAATTTCTGGAGAAAAAAAAATCTTGCATCTTCTCCAACAGGTGAGATCACCCTTCGCGTCCAGTGTGCAGTGCGCTCAGGAATGTATTACCAGTAGTGTAATAGTTGAAGTAATGTCCCCTTTCCTGCGGCACTGCATGCCGTGGCATTGGTTCGTTTCTGGATATCCACCATTCTTTCGGGTTGAATGGCAGTTCACATTCTTTCTCCCACCTTAATTGTGCTGATGATTTCATATGAGTCTGTGTCGTGTTTAGAAAGGTGGGTATGTCTGATAGAAGTCTTTTGTCGGAGTTCCCAGTGATAAGCCATTTTTCGAACAGCGATAGAGGTCTGCTTGCATGTGGCCGCAGCAACGGCTGTTTGACTCAATGCCTGATGGTCAAATATTGCTAAAACGCCAAGGGGGGCACACCATAACCTTCCTGAAGCTGTTGGAATTCCATTATTCCATTGTGGTCGAAAAAATTGCCCACTCTCTTACAATTTGCATACTGCCATGCCATATAAGCTGTGTCTCGGAATGCTGGGGGGAAATCAGGATTTCCCATTATAAGAGTCAATGGCAAAATCCGGGTAGATAGCTTCTTCGAGAGTTTGACTGTGTCCCAAGTGCCTACTGTGGTGAGGAGCACCAGAGATACATACACCCCCTGCGGGCGATGGGGCTTGGGGAGCCAGGGAATTTTCCATATATGAATCCCTGCGATCGCATGACCGATGAAACACCAGTGTTTCTTGGTGGTGGGTCTAGCCCACTCCACCATGTAGCGGAGCTGCGCCGCCTGGTAATAGTGTTTAGGACGGGGGAGCCCCAAGCCGCCCTCTGTAGTTGGAAAATATGTCAGGTGTTTGGCAATACGGGCTCTCTTGCCTGCCCATACATACTTCTCTATAAGGTGTTGCAATTTGTTGAGAACATGAGGGGTGGGGGTATCAGAGGCAGGGTTTGCATTACGTACAATATCTTAGGTAGGAGAGTCATCTTGACTGCTGCTAATCGTCCAAACCAAGACAACGTATGGTCTTTCCATTTCAGCAGTTCCGCGTGTGTGTCTGCCAGCAGGCGGCTATTGTTGCCGTCCGCTGTTTGTCTGATCGTAGAGTGTATGTGGAGGCTCAGGTAAACCACAAGAAGGGGAAGAGTTGCCCCAGGGCTACAGGGCCCGGAGCTGGGACTGTAAGGTTGAGGAGTTGTGATTTTTTAGTGTTGACATTAAAACCGGCTACTGCTGGCCAAGTGGTGATCTCTGTACCTTGACAGGAACCGCCGTCGGGAGACAACATAGCAAAAGTAAGACTACGTCGAGAGACAATATAGCAAAAGTAAGACTAAGTGAAGCCATTGATTGATGGGGGGCAAACATCCATCCTTTTCAAATATAGAACTGCTGAACAAGGTGGCAGTTAATAAAAAATAATCCGAGGGCACTAAGAAATGGAGAATGTGGGAAGACACAGGTCATTAATACCCAAAGTCTAATCCAGAAAGGTGGGAAAGCTAGCTTCAGAAAACTCTCCGTATCCAACTGATGCAGGTTCTAATGGTTTGAGTCAGATGAAATGCCCCTAGAACTGAGAAAGACCATTTTAGGCAACTCTTTAGGGAAACCCAAGCTCACGAGAAGTAAAACTTAAAGCTAGACCTAGCTAAATTCAAAGAGAATCAATCAATCAATCAATCATCGCATTTGTAGAGCGCACTACATACCCGTGAGGGTCTCAAGGCGCTGGGGGGGGGGGGGTGCTGCTACTGCTCGAAGAGCCAGGTCTTCAGGAGTCTTCTGAAGGTCAGCAGGTCTTGGGTCTGCCGTAGGCGGATGGGGAGGGTGTTCCAGGTTTTGGCGGCGAGGTGGGAGAAGGATCTGCCGCCGGAGGTCGCTCTTCGGATGCGGGGTATTGTGGCGAGGGCGAGGTCGGCGGAGCGAAGCTGGCGGGCGGGGGTGTAGAGGCTGAGTCGTCTGTTGAGTTACGCAGGTCCGGTGTTGTGCAGTGCCTTGTGTGCGTGGGTGAGGAGCTTGAAGGTTATCCTCTTGTTGACGGGGAGCCAGTGCAGGTTTCTCAGGTGAGGGGTGATGTGGCTGCGGCGAGGGATGTCGAGGATCAGGCGTGCAGAGGCGTTCTGGATGCGTTGCAGCCGTTTCAGGAGTTTGGCAGAGGCTCCAGCGTAGAGGGCGTTTCCGTAGTCCAGCCTGCTGCTGACGAGGGCCTGGGTGACCGTTCTTCTCGTTTCGGTGGGGATCCACTTGTAGATCTTGCGGAGCATGCAGAGGGTGTTGAAGCAGGCGGAAGAGACGGCGTTGACCTGCTTAGTCATGGAGAGGGTGGAGTCGAGGATGACTCCTAGGTTGCGTGCGTGGTCGGTGGGTATTGGGGCTGCTCCCAGTGCGGTCGGCCACCAGGAGTCGTCCCAGGCCGAGGGGGTGGATCCGAGGATGAGGACCTCCGTCTTGTCAGAGTTCAGCTTCAGTCGGCTGTTCCTCATCCATTCGGCGACAGCCTTCATTCCTTCGTGGAGGTTTGTTTTGGCGGTGTGGGGGTCTTTGGTGAGGGAGAGAATCAGCTGGGTGTCATCGGCGTAAGAGATGATGTTGAGGTCGTGCAGTCGGGCGACGTGGGCGAGTGGTGCCATGTAGATGTTGAACAGCGTTGGGCTGAGGGATGAGCCCTGGGGTACGCCGCAGATGATCTCGGTGGCCTCGGAGCGGAAGGGGGGGAGGCGGACGCTCTGTGTTCTGCCAGAGAGGAAGGAGGTGGTCCAGTCCAGGGCCTTCTCTTGGAAAGAGAAGGAAGGACACTGGAGAACACTACCACTATCGATGCTGATAAGAGGTTTGATCCTTAAGAGGGCATATTCTGCCCTATCCATATCTAATGCTCTAAGTTCTCTTCTCGCTATAGTAAATTGGCGGCGTGTCTGGCAAGCACTTGTTTGTTTGTGCAATCCCTCAAGTTCTTTAACTCTCCCCTGTAGGGCAGTTTGCTTAGCCCGCCTCTCTCAGTTGTAGCGGGCAGCTATGGCGATAAAGTGGCAATGCAATACCGCCTTTAAAGTGTCCCATAGAAGTGCCACTGCCGTGTTTGGGGTATCATTAGTCTCCAAAAAAGCCCTGATTGCCTCAGTGATCTCCGTGACTACAGCCGCGTGTGTGAGGAGTTTAAGGTTTAGTCGCCACATGTGGCTCAGTCGTGGAAGATTGGGCACATGTACTTCAATGAGCAGGGGTGAGTGATCCTAGAGGGCATCTACCCCAATGTCAATGCCCTGTACTGAGGGTTGTAGGGAGTGTGAAGCTTAAAAGAGATCCATTCGTGCGTACGTTTAGTGAGCTGCTGAGAAAAAGGAGTATGACCTTTCTGTCTGGTGATGTTTGCGCCAAATGTAAATGAGGCCTTGGTTAGCAAGTTGATGGTGGCCCTGAGGTGACAATGTGCCCTTGAGGCCCTCCTTCTGTATTGATCGATCCAACTCTGCGCTCATGACCAGGTTAAAATCCCCCTCCCCCCCAAGAGGACATCAGTGTCTGTGGTCTCGATTACCCAGCCTACAGCTTCTAAGATGAAAGATTCCTGGCGATTGTTGGGAGTGTAGATATTGGCGAAGGTAAATGTGTAGGATCCAATAGCTATGTGGAGGGACAGGAGGTGCCCCGGGATCTCTGCCTGTGTGCGGAGTACTCTACCGGCGAAGTGAGTGGCTACGAGGATCCATACACCCGCCTTCTGCCCAATCCCTGCAGAGAAATACTGGCGATCAAACCAGCGCAATCTCATTTGTCGCCAGTATGTCTTAAGTAGGTGGGTTTCCTGGAGCAAGCAAATATCGCATTTGGATTCATGCAACATAGATAAGAGCGTCATGCGTTTCACTGGCGCATTAAGGCCCCTCACGTTGTAGCTAAGTATTCTAACCAGCAAACAAGCTTCAGGAAAAATGAGTGGTGGGGAACCTGCGCCCAGATTTCCCATCTTTACCCTGTGGGGACTGTATGTAGAAAGAACACAATGCTAACAACAAAAGAAAGTAGTCTAATGTGACTAAAGAGAGAGAGAGAGGAAAAGACGAAAAGGAAAAAATAACTGATACCAGACTGGAACATTTCAGCGATCCCCACTCTGGTTCGTCTATAACAGTGAGAAGAGGGTCCATGGCACCAGCGCTGGAGACAAGGATCCATCAAGTCGCTGGGGTCGCAAGCTCCGCTGTCTAGCAGATACAATTCAGAGCTAGGATCGTGGATATGTCCCCAAGCCCATGTGGTTGGAAAGAAAAAAGTCAGTGGGCATCTTCACCCAGGAGGTCGCGAATATCTCCAGTTCAATATGAAATCGTTAATCGCTGGTCAGCTCTCCTGTCATGTCCTGTTTCTTAAGTTGACAGAATAGGATGTCTCTTTTTTTTCCGGCTTTCAGCATCGGTTGGCTTGGTCGTCTTCTTCCGTTTCGATCTAAGGAAGTGTTGCGGCTGCTTTGTAGTATGGGCTGTCTTACAGGTTCCGTCATCTCGATCGTCCCCTGAGGCATCGGCGCCGAGGTCTATCAGGTCCTTGACATCCTCCATGGTGCGGACGGAGAGGGCCTAGTTGTCCCACACAAAATTGAGGCAAAAGGGATGGCCCCACTGGTAGCGAATTCCCTTTTTTTTTGCTGAAATTCTGCAAGTGGCTTCAACTGACGATGCCTTTGCAGTGTAATAGGAGACAAGTCCTGGTAAAGCTGTGCTTTAATGCCCTCAAAGTCTATAACGTTGCACTCTTGCACCGCTTCATTCTGCGTGAAGTAGTGAAGACACGTGAGGATATCCCGAGGCATCCCTGGGGAGCTAGCCGGCCAGCCTGCTCTATGCGTACCATCCAGTATGATGTCTTGTGGTGCAAGAGCAGGAGCTATAGAATTAAAAAGTCTGCGGACGTAGTCTTCAAGGTCGTTCGTGACGGTCTGCAATAGAACCCCCTTAATGCGTATGTTAGCTCTCCTGGACCGATTTTCATGGTCTTTCACTTGATATCTTAGGTCAGCGTTCTTGCCTTGGATGTCCAGGAGTTCTTGCCAGTGAGCATCCATTTCTTCATCCCGGGAGTCGCTAGTGTGTTCCAGGGTGTCAACCCTGTGTTCTAATTTGCCTAGTTCTCTCCCGAGGTCTTTAACTTCTGCTGCAATTTCCTGTTTAAGGGTCGCAAAGTCTGACCTCAGTGTATCAAAGAGGGCCTCCAAGAACGATGTGGTGATGGGCCATGCCAGCGCCATCTTGTGTCGTGTCCGGCCGGAGACTTCGAGATCGTCTCCACCACTCCGCTGTCGCCCGTAGCGAACCACTAGCAGCGTCTTCAGAATCAGGAAGCCCCCACGGGTCTACACGCCCCTTTGGTAAGTGGCTGGGCTCGAAGACCATGTCGATGCTGCTTAAAGAGGTAGCGAACGGCGGAGCTCATGGAGAGTGCTTCCGCCCGGTCCCCATCTTGGCCACCCCACCCCCCCTGTGATGCGTTTTGAAAGGATTACATGTTTTGCCTGGGTCCTTTATTATGTCGCATTGGAACCTTAATTTGCTTTTACTATTTCAATGTGCCCACCCTCAGAATTTGTGCACAGTTGCTTACTTAAAACTGTCTACCTTATCGTCATCACTTCCTTGACTCCTCAGTGAGCTGCAGGCATTATCTGTGCAGCTGCCGTACAGAACTTTATTCCCTAACAAATTGGTGCTTTGGACTTGAGCATTCCTTCTCCTGTAAGTGGTATCACCCTTCATGTGGCACAATATATCGCAATCCACTCATTTGTCTCTTCATCACATCCTTCTAACGAGGACAATAGGGTTGTACTGGTTGGATTCCAAATGGGTACTTAGGTTCTATATTAATAGGAATGGGGGGCACCATTTGAATTATCGCTTTGCTTTTTTTTGGGAAATCTGTTTATTAAATTAAAACAAATTTCAAGCATACATGAGCTTTGCATTTGTTTGTACTTTTGGGTTTCGTAGTTGCTTGTTACATAGAATTTCTGGCGAACATTTCGACATTATGCATACTTGTAACAGATTTATCATCAATTTGCTATTGACTTTGCAGTCCCGGTTTGTAATGCTCAATGCTGTTTACAATTGATGTACTACTGCACAGATTATTGGTTAGCGCAACCCTGCTGAGGTTGTTAAGGCGCTCGCTGTGCTTTCGTGCTTTGATTGTATAATGCTCAATACATCACACTACTGTGGAGGCGGGTAATAACAAAATGGTGACAAATAAACACATAATAGGGTGTGAATCTGAACTGGGAAACTAGCTCCTGGACACGCTGCTCGTCGTTTTCCTGGGGTTGGCGCAGCTGACTAGCTTTTGGCAGTGGTTTTTGGCCTACTATGGGGCATGCATGCTGGTACTTTTGTTCACTGTGTTCCTAGCATGTCATTCTCCTTATCGCTTACTGTTGGTGGTATGTGTGTTTAAGGCACAGCGTCTAGTGGGGTCGGGGGCGGTGTGCTATCATTATGGATAAGGGTTATGGTTGCAAAAATCACGTCCCAACTAGTGGCGAGAGGGACCTTGCGAATACCCAGAATGTCCTCTCGGTGGAGTGCTACGCTTTCGGCCTTGGCCCAGGTGAGCATCGAGCGTCTCCACATTAGTATGCGCGGGGGGTCAGGGGCTTTCCACCTTTTGGTGATCATCCTTTTCGCTACTGCCATCCCCAAGTCAATGAACCTGGAGGTGACTCTATTGTTGCGGTTTCTACGGTATAGGTGTAAAATGTATGTGTACCATTCTGGCGAGAGGGCACGTTCTGTGCATTTCGACAGAGTGTCTGCTACCGCTTTCCAGTATTTGAGTAGGGTCGGGCATCCCCAAAGCATGTGTAATAGGTCCGCATTGGTGAGTATGCATCTGGTATTGGTTGATCTTTGCGGGTGAGAGATATGCTCTGTGAGTGATGTAGAATTGAATTTGGCGTAGGCGTGTGTTCCTGGAGACTTGCATCGGGCTTGTCAGTACCGAAGACCATTCAGAGTCCATGAGTTGGCGGCCTATGTCATCTTCCCAGTGCTGTCGGAGTGGCGATAGGTTAGCCGCTGTGTGGTGTCTGAGTAAGGACACAAACCATTTAATTAGGTGTCCCCCCCTGTCCCATAACATGTGCATATTGTATGGTCAGGTGTGTTGCTGGTTCAGTGGTTAAATCGCCCCATTTAGTGGTGAGTGCCTCCAAAAGGGAGCGGTGGAGTAGAAACTGTCCGGGGGGCAATTTATCCTCCTCCACCAGTGTTGTGTATGGGATCAGTGCACCCTCATGATACAGGTCTTTTATATCTTGGACCCCTGCTTCTCATCAGCTCCATAGCTCCGCCGCTGTGGTAATTGTGGTACCTCTGGGTGTTCCTTCCAATGGCAAGGCAGGTGAGTACGGGGTGACTGCGCGGGTAATATATAGCGCTCTACGGAAGCATCTGTACGCTACGTTGAGTAGCAGCGAGTCTGGTGGTTTGGGTTTTGAGCAAGGGTGGAATAGCCCTATCAGGTCTGAAAGGTGTTGGGGCAGCAGCGTGGTCATGGTGTCTGCTCTGTGGCAGTCCGCTAGCCATCTGGCCACCCACTGCAGTTGTGCGGCCAAGTAGTATTGCTCTAGATTTGGGCTACGAGGCCTCCCTGGTCGGTGGGCAGGTAGAGCTTGTTCATCGCTACTCGGTGTCTGGATTTTCCCCAGATGAAGTCTTTGACCAGTTTTTCCAGCGGGCAGAAGAAGGATGGGGGTACATAGTATGGGAGATTCGTAAAGTAATACAGGAATCGGGGCAAAATCACCATTTCTGCGAGGGCCACCCTCCCCATCACTGACAACGGGAGCATGCTCCAGAATGTCATCTGGGATCGGACCGCAGTAAGGGCTCTGCCTAGATTGCCATCCAGCAAGTCTGTTGGATTCCTGTATATGCGGATTCCGAGATAGTGTAATGTGTCCGCGCACCAGTAGACCTATACTCGATTGAGCGCGTAGCCCGGGTCCCCGCACTGCTCACTGAATGAGTACAGGCAGGATTTGGAAACGTTCACCCTCAGCCCAGATATGGCGGCAAAGTTTTCCAGCGTGTGTGCCAGCTTTTGTGGAATTTGGTGGATGTCTTTTATGTGCAGCAGGAGATCATCGGCAGAGAGTGATATTGTGTGCATGCCGTCCCCTAGTGTGACGACATCGCACAACTCAGAACGGAGTGCCTCTGCCAGTGGCTCAATAGCTAGCGAGAAGAGCAGAGGGGAGAGAGGGCATCCCTGTCTACTCCCCCTCCACACATTCACCGGGCCCGATATGTAGGGGCCTGTTTTTACTCGCACCGTTGGAGCATTGTATAATAATTTTATCATGCTTAGGAAAGTCTCACCTAGTTTGTATCTTTCCAGCACTGCAAATAGGAATCCCCACTCTAAGGAATCAAAAGCTTTTTCGAGATCTAATATCAGGCAACCTGCTCGCGGCCAGTGAGTTTTTGAATAAGAAGAATCGCCTCAGGTTTAATGAGGTGCTCCTGGAGGGTACAAACCAGTTCTGGTCTGCATAGACCAGGATGGGGAATACTTGCATGAGCCGGGCAGAAAGCAGTTTTGCTAATATCTTATAATCGACATTGAGAAGAGCTAGTGGCCTGTATGAGCCCAGCTCTATGGGGTCCTTGTCGGGTTTGGGCAGGGATACCAGATTTGCCTCCCTCATGGACGGTGGGAGCCGTAGTTTGCTCAGGGCAGTTGTGTACAGCGCATGTAAGTGCGGAGGGAGCGTTGTGGCGTAGGCCTTATAAAATTCTGCTGGGAAGCCACCTGGGCAGGGGGTTTTCCCGCTCCCTAATGTCATTATCGCGCTTCGGATTTCTTCAGGTGTAATATTTTTATTTAGTAATCCCCTTTGCTCCAATGTAGCTTCTGGCAGGTGCACAGAATCTAAGAATGCAGTTAGTTGCCTTACTTCTTGAAACCCTACGGACTGGTACAATGTAGTGTAGTGGCATGTCATTGTGGCGTGTATTTCATGTTGTGTATACACAGTCAGTCCTGTTTCAGTTCTTAGGGCACCTATAGGGTGGCGTGCTTGCTCTTGGCGTAGTAGCCAAGCTAGTGTTTTACCCGCACGGTCTGCAGTGGCGTGTGTGCGTGCCGAGTGCGCTGCATAGTTGTGACATCGGAGCCGCTCCAGAAGATCTGCGTGCTCTGCCCGTAGTGTGTCCAGTCATCTTGTGTCCCTGCTTCCCTCTGCCTGTTTTATCTCTTGGCCCAGTATTTGTCGTTCTACTTTGCTGAGCTCCACGTTCAGCTGTTTGCGTATACTCCAGGTGGCCCCTAGACAGTGCCCTCATAATGTTGCCTTGAAGGCATCCCATTCGAGGAGGGGGTGCTCAGTGGAATGTTCATTTGCCTCGAAGTGCTCGAGTTGTCGCCCCCAGGGAGGAGCGGAACGCCTGGTCTTACAGCGCTGCTGGTTGTAGACGCCACGTGGGGATCAGGGATGCCCTGTGTCCCACATGAGCTGCAGGAGCTGAGGGTTGTGGTCGGAATGTGTTCGTCCCAGGTATTTGGTGCGCTTGATGAGTGGGAGGATGGCGGGTGACCCAATTATGCAATCGAGTCGGACGTGAAGGTCGTGTACTGGGGAGTAGAACGAGTAAGTTGGTGTAGTGGGGTTAAGAGTTCGCCAGATGTCTATCAGCGACCAGTTTGTTAGCCACTCCGACAGAGCCTGTGCATTAGATGTTGCTGTGGTGCGTGTTAGGGGTGGGTATGACCTGTCCATTTCTACATCTAAGACTGAGTTAAAGTCCCCTCCTATAAGCCTGGGGAGGCTGCTCCATCTGGCCAGTACTTTTGCAAGTTTTCTGAGGAATGAGGTTTGTTTCACATTCGAGGCATATACGCAGCTCCGTAGGCGCGCTTGCCCGTTTAGTTTGCCTTTCGCGAAGAAATACCTCCCCTCCGAGTCTGTGACCACTTCTTCCACTATGTGTGGGACTCATGCCCTTATCCAGATCAGCGCCCCTCTTGCCTGGGAAGAGTAATTTGTGCTGTGTACTTGTCCCCTCCAGCTTTTGCGGAGGCGATCTGCTTCGATTTGGGTGAGGTGCGTTTCTTGTAAAAAGGCTATTTTTGTGTGTCTGCGGTAGAGATATGCATAGACGGAGTATCTGCGGGCGGGTGCATGCATGCCCCTCACATTCCATGTCAGGATATTAGTTTGTGCCATGAGTGATTTTTACAGCTCCATGCATGGGGGAGATTGAGGTTGTTATCGGCGGCCGGGGTGTCAGTCAGAGCTTTCAGGGACGGGGTTAACATAACAAGGAGTGGAGATGCAACTGAGTTATATGTAACCTTATGAGGGCGATCTCGTAGTCGATGCTCGTCCAAACTATGGGGCCTAACAGTGGCAACTGTCATGTTGGATGTATCTAACTGCGGGGGTGTGTGCTGCACGCGCGTAAGTGTTAGATTACTGCCCGACGTTTACTAGGGGTGATTAGTGAATCCCTTTGTTCCCCTTTTTTGTGCTCAGAGTTCTGGCGTGGACGCGTCTGGTTTGATGGGGGAGGGCAGTCTGCGCTGTGGGTGTACTACCTAGCCTATGCCAGTTGGACTCGCTTCGCGCTTAGGCATCTCTGCTGGATCAAGGTGGCTAGTTAAAGCCATGTGTTAGGTGCATCAACCGTGAAAGGATACGATTAACAAAAACAATTGTCCACTGTTCAAATGATGTCGTCAGAGGTCTGTGGTGTAATGTCCGGCAGCTGAAGGGAGTCTCAGTCTTCGGATCGCGACGGCGACAACCCAGCCAAGCTCTGAGAAAGGGCTGAGCGTGTTTCAAGTTCTGAGGTCTGTGAGCCGATGGTTGCAGCCACGTGGAGGGCCTCCTGTCTTTCCATCATCCTCTGTTCCATATCAGGGATTGCTGCCTGTGTTCTTGTCTGTCTAGCTTCTCCCTCTGCCGCGGCGGCGACTTCTTCTGCCACGACGGGGTGACTGCCTGCCCACCGGTGGTTTGGGCCCCGTTAATAGTCCTGATTCTTCCAGCCAGTCCCAGACTTCAGAGGGTGTTCCAAAGAATCTCGTTTGCCCTTTTGCGACGCCTCGCAATTTGGCTGGGAACATGAGGGAGTAGCGAATGTCCAGTGGTGCTTTACATCTGTAAACGATCCTCAACACTTCTGTACCTGTATGGTGTAATCAGGGAACAGCATTACGTGTTGGTTTTGCACCTTAATTTATGCAATCTTACGGGACTCTCTTAGCACCGTGTCTCTGTCCCTGTAGTTGAGCAGTTTGAAGAGCAATGGTAGCGGTCTATCGCCTGGGGGTGGCCGGCGGGCTGGTACCCGATGAGCTCGCTCCACCACAAACTGGGGTGACAGTGTATCCTCCGGGAGAAGTTCCTGCAGCCAATGTTCGACATATGCGTCCGGGTCTTGTCCCTCCCCCATCCGGGAGGCCCACCCCGCGTATGTTGTTGCGACGCGAGCGGCCTTCCGCGTCTTCCAGCCTATCTTCAAGAACGATCACTAAGTTCATGATATCTTGCAGTGCTGCTGCATGGCTGCGGGTGGATCCTCTCCGATAGCTTCCGATGATCAGCCCTCGGTAGGGTGAAGTCAGATGCAACCTTGTCTATTATATATTCTAGTGAGGTCCAGGTGTGATCCAGGACAGTGCCTATCTTCTCTACCGCAGTGAGGACGGAGACAAGCTTTGTGGAGAGAGCCAGATTTGGGGCCTCTCCTGCACATTCCTCCTCCGTGCGCTGAGTACCTTGTGTTTCCAAGTGTGCAACAGGTTGTTGCATATTTGCGCGTAGGCGACCCATAGCTAGCTTCTGTGCAGAGGGCATGCAGGTGCTCAGTGAGGGTGATCATCCGCAAGGCTTTTAGTTGTAGCAGGGCCGTGTAGGGCGGTAGGGACTTACAGCACTTCTTTTACCTGCGGGCCGCTGTCAATTGGCTAGTTCTTTGTGGTTGTGTGCTTATTCCTCCCCTTCTTTGTCCCCTAGCTCCGTCACTCTCGGGCGCTGGGGTCCCCTACAGGTGGGAGTGAGTTGTTTCCTCAGGTTGTCAGTGTGTGCCTCCTCTGCTATGCTTGTGTGGGGTCTTACCCCTCACTGTCGGGCAGGGGGCCAGCGACAGAGGCTTAGTTTCAATGTCTTATCCGCCGCACCCCAGGTGTCTCTCTTACAGTTACTCGTTTTCGAGGGCCTGCCGGGTGCCGGACCGCAATTCAGGGCCTCTTGGGGCCGCCAGTGGCTTCAAGCTGTGTATGGTATCACTGTCCCTGGCAGGCGCCTACCAGGTGGGGTCCTGGGCTGCCGGGGGTACTGGCTCTTGGCAGCATCTTGTGTTGCGTCTTTACTTTGTGTGTAGGGTCTACAGCTCAGGGGCTGCCGCAGTGGGCCTCTAGTCAGCGCTCTGAGCGGGGCGGGTCCCGTGTCGCGTCGGGGCCATTACATGTGTACCTTGCCATCCCTCACCTTCTTTCCCCAGTGGTAGCTCGAGGCCTGGTCGCTTTCAGCCTTTCGTAGGTGGCACCGTCTCAATGCAGTTATTCCTGTATGCTAATTGATGGCATCGAGGTGCGGGCTTCTCGCGGGTGGCCTCGGGTCGGGTCATGCTTATTCCGCTTGCAGACTCGGGGCAGCTCGATCTCAGCGCTGGTCACGCCGCCTATCTCGCATCAGGGCGGCTCCAGGTGCCACTTCACTTTCTGCTGGGCGCGTGTTCCGGCTGCTCCTGTGGCCTCTCCTTTTCCTCTCGCTGAGGGGGGGCCCTACTCTTTTGGGCCAGTCCGCTCTACCTGTCTTCCGCCTACTCCTGGCCTTGCGTCTCACCTCTGAGGGCTGGCAGCCGTTGTGCAGTCGACGCAGGGTGGCGTCGACTCCTCGCGGTGTGGGCCCTCACCCGCACCATGTGCCCCGGCTCAGGCTCAGCTCTGTACGGATGAGCACTGGTGCCGTCTCTGTCACCGCCTCCATGTCTTATGCATCGCCTCATAGTGTCGAGTTAGGGGCTCTTCCCCGCCCGCTGCGTGTTTCGTGAGGTGGGCCGCACTTGTAGTTGCGGTGCGGCGTTACACCTTGTTACTGCTGCTCTCTGACCGGTATGTTCGCCGGCACGTCTGGAGTGTGTTCTGCCCCCCGTGTGGCCTCGGGTCGGGGCTTGTGTGTTCCGCTTTCAGGCTCAAACCAGCTCGATCCCAGCGCAGGCCTCAGCTCACGCGGCCTCACTGCCCTGGTCTCGCTATCTGTTGCGCCGTCTACCTCCCGCCAGCCCGCGAGGCCTCGTCGGGCCGGATCCAGGTGCTGTTTTGCTCCCTGCTGGGCTCGTGTTCCAGCTTCTCCTCCGGCCACTGCTTTGCCACACTTCGGGGGGGTTCCCCACGCTCCGAGGCCAGGCCGCCCGACCTGTTTTCCACTTCCCCTTGGCTTCGCACCTCACCTCTGGGGGCCGGTGGCCGTTGTGTAGTCGTCGCTGGGCGGCGTCTCCTCGTTATGGTGAGGGCCCTCGTCTGTCGTGCGCCTTGGTTCAGGCTCCGCTCGTTTCAGTCGAGTATTGGTGTTGTCTCCGCCACCGCCTGCACTTCTTGTGCGCCACCTCGTGGTGCGCTGCGGGCTCTTCCCCGTCCGCGGCCTTCCTGCATCTCCACACTCACCTGCAAGCGCATCCCATGGGCTGGGCCACCCTTGCGGTTGCGATGCGGCCGGTCACCTTGCCGCTTCTTTTCTCCGACCGATGGGTTCTCCGATGCGTCAGGGGTGTGTTCTTCCCCACTTAAGGTGGGTAGGTCGGGGATTCACATAATATTTACAGGATAATCGGGGCAGAGTGGTCAGAGCGCTAAAGACTCGCATCCGCCATCTTGGCTGGCTAGCCACGCCCCCCCCCTTGCATGATTGCTTTTCTTTGGTTTTGCAGACATGAAGAAAGGGAAGGCTGTCTAGAAGAGAACCTTATTGAGATGGAATGTATTCTGTATCAAGATGTGCTACTCTTGAGACAAGAAAGTGCCTCCTTACTGCCATCGGGCACACAGCACCAGAGCCAAGGCCACCACTACAACCCTGGCTAGAGGCGTTTTAGTGTCAGAGTGCTACATGGGCGTTCATCCACACTTTCACCAGGCATTACTCCCTTGACTTTCAGGCCCTTAGAGAAGACCATTTTGCCCTCTCCGTTCTGCAGGACTTCCTGGTGTAAAGTTCACTCATCATACCGTCCCCCTTATTGGAGGTACTGTTTGGGTATCGGTTCACAAGCTAAGGAATTTGCAGTTAGAAGTATCTGTCAGCGAAACAAACTTAACTTTTGGCCACACTGTTACTGTTGGATACTTTATCTAACTGAAGATCTCTCAGTGCTCATCCTCCTTCCTGTTCACTCTCCATGGAGTGGACTTTTCATGTTAAAAAGTCCCAACCTAGATTTGGCACATGCTCTGTCCTAACTTGCCAGTCAATTTATGTCTGAGAGACACGCCTACATGTTGTTAATGAAATCTGCACCTTGGGTGTAGGTTGAGTCTGAAAGTGTTTATTGACTAAACAGATCAAAATAGTCTTTGAATGACAGAGTTGGTGCAGGCAAGCTCATCATTTACAGACGAGACACAAATTCTCACACGTTTCTAGAATTAGTACCATGGTACTGTCCTCACAATGAATACTAACAGGTGCATGTCTGAAAACAAAGAAAATAACCTTCAGGAACTACATAAATGTAAACAGTTTTTCGCCTCTGCAAGCTTTTTGCAGTTTCTCATCTCGAATGCCAGTATGCAACCCTCCACTGCGTCCTAGACAGGCTCATGTTCTGGGCAATATTAGTGTGACCAGAAAAAAAGAAACATGGCTGATGCAGAGTAAGCTAAGCTAAATCATGTGAAGGCATTTACATTTTTTGCAGAGTCCCTCTCTTTTGCAGTATTGTATTTGCACAACCATCACGACAATTCTACGTTCATTAATTGATACACTTCAACATCCCCTTCATTACTTTCTAAAGTACTGTAATCCGACTTCTCAGCAATATTGTAATCATTGTCATAATCATAAACGGGTAAAATGGGTAGGTACTCTTCATTCTTGTAGTGCTTATGAATGAGGCAAAACAGACTCCAAAGAAAATGTAAATCAGTAGAAGGACAACAATAATAATTAAAATTGTTTCAAGTATTATCAAACCCCCACCCGTCAAAAATAATTGACATTCATGACTGGAGTTCTCAACCTTCAAACCCCAGGCTGTCTTTAATTGAATGTTACTCTTTGACACTTCTGCATATTGTCTCAATCTGTTCACGAATGCCTGCTGTAACATCAAGTAAGTAAGTAAGTAAATCCGTTTTTATATAGCGCAGCTACTCACCCTTACGGGTCTCAAGGCGCTGGGGGCCGTAGTGGAAATTAAGTGAGCTATTGCCCAGAGTCACATGGTGCTGAGCTAAGGTGCCGCCGGAGCCGGGGATCGAACCGTAAAAACCCTGTGCTCTGAAGTCAGCTGCCCTGGCCGCTGCACCACACCTCTCCACCTCTCAAGAATATAGGTACAGCATTCAACTCCAGTTATAGCACATATGCCACCCTTAGCAGCCAGGATCAAATCAAGGGCCACTCTATTTTGCAACGTACTAGTCTGATGAGCCTCCAACTGAGTGGTCATCAATTTGAGGGCATTAGCCTACAAATTTGCTACTTCCTCCAATATTTTTGTGATTCTGTGGATCTCATTGATGCAAGCTGTTGCAAGTGATCAAGATGGTAAACAATCAGGCACTCTCTGAAAAGTCTCTAGTCTGTCTCTTACACTGAGTAGTAAGTCGATTGACAAAATGTCTGATGGCAAACACAACATAAGTAGGATAGTGGAATCCAGACCAGTCCTGAGGTAGCCACACAGAACCCCGATTGCCACAGATGTAGTAAGTTCCAGTCTGATCCGATGTGCCACTGCGGGTAAACAACATTCCAGAAGAAAAGATCATTCTTGGGTGTTCAACTTGAGCAAACACAGTAAAAAAGAATAGGGTCAGTGCATTTAAGAACAGACATGTTGCATATGCACTGTCCCAAAAAGATGCTACAGTTATCAACTTTGCAGAGCAGTATATGGGCAACAGAGGCAAAATGGAAGGCAGGGGGAAGGATCTGTTAATCGGACAGTGGCGTGGTCAGGTCAGCAAGGGTAACACATGGTGAATTGTCACATTTAGGAATATAGTGCCCATGCAGGTGTAGGCCATCACATTGTTCCTTTCACTCTAAATGAAATTGAATCATTTGCATGCCCCAATTGGAATAATTAAGTACAAGAAAACATGGCAAGAGAGGTTCATATCCTGGTTGTACTAATCCAAAACCTGCAGAAAGGCATTATCTTTGTAGACTGAGTGCTTGTTTCAGAAATGGGTAGAGGGCTGTGCGTGTTTGGCTTCTTCCAAGCCACATCCTGCTACCTCCTCCCACAGGCACATGATGATCTAACCAATAAGACTTGTAGTGAAGACGGCTGGCCAGACCCACTGAGAGATCAGGTGACTATCCCCCCCCCATACCCAAGGCGATAGTCATGGGCAGGAGGTAGGGCTGCATCCTAATGATATCCTCAGGATGCATTGGTAGGAACAGGAATCCGTCTATCAACTAGTCTGGTATCTTCGAGCTCTGTGGATCTTTTACATTACGGGATGTGGATCCGGTGGGTATTCCTAGGCATGAGATGGCAGCATTGGTGGCGATCAGGATTAGCCGGTGGAGCGATGACATTCGCAGATGGAAGAAAATAACGACGACAAGCGAGAAGTAAGAAACAATTCAATAAAATATGAGAAAAGATGCATTTTGATTTGAGGGAACACAAACATTTCCTTCTGAAAAGCAGTCACAGAAGTGTAGCATAAACTGAGAATGGTTGACTTCTACTCATGTTTGTAAGATTAGCAATATAGTGAAGTGAGATCTTTGCTCAATGAGTTTATAGAGTTAAGGATATTAGACCATATGTACAAAATTCAGTTTTTGCATTTCCTAAATAGCGAATCCTAACAAATTGCTATTTAGGAAATTCAAAATGGAATGTACTAAAACATCGATTTCCTGATAGCGATTCTGTAGGAGGCTGGCTTAGTATATGGTGCAAACTTATTTAAGTGAAGCACCTTGCACTAATCCTGACAACCCTTATGGTGATTTTAGTGGTCTTAGACAACCATAGAAAGCTCTCTAAGTGGTAGCTGTGGAGAGCAGCCTTCAGGCTAAGGCGAGAAGGAGCGTTGTGCAGCTTGTTTTACCAGAACTAATCATATAGTGTAGGTTAAATGAAAAAGAACCACACAGTGTAGTTATAAATATAGTTATATTTATTATACACACTCATTAACACATTGGTATATCTCCTACCCGGACATATCAACACAATACCCACAATATTTCAGAAGTAGAACAGGTAAGTAGCACAAATACACAATGGCCTCCAGGGGGAGACCAAACCATATACTAAAGAAGTGGAATGCGAACTGCGACCGAAGTCGAGACTTGGAACAGAAGACTCAAAAGAGCTGGGGACCCAAGCAACCACCCAAGGTAAGTACCCAAGAACCCCACGGAGGCTGTGTGCAGAGTGGACACACAGCCGCGTACTCAATGCAAGTCAATGGGAAAGTCACGGTTGCAGTTTTCAAGAAGGACCCTTCCCAGTGGACCCTGAAGAAACCCCGTGGAAGATGGAAGGTTAAAGAGTCACCCCACCCGTGGATACCCCAGGAACCATGATACCTACACCAGGAAAGCCGGGTGCATAGGTGCGAGGTGATGTCGGAAACCGCTGTAGACCACATTGGAGGACTTCAGTAAAGATGCCGCTGGCGAAGAAGGTGAAAGAGTCCGGTGGAATCCAAGGATGGATTCTTGAAGAGGAGTACCTGCAAGCACAGGGGACAGAGTCTATGCCTCTCTGGAGTGACCAGGAGGCACGGAAGACCAAGGACCACCGATGACGGAAGATGCAGGAGTGTTGACGTTGACCTTGTCGCTGCAGCTGTGAGGATCAGGCGATGCTGTGGAAGACCAGGAGCCATTCACGAGCTGTCCCACGTCGAAAGTCGAGAACCAGGGGGTCGGTGTCCAGCGGGAGCAATAACAAGCCTTGGCAGCAGCAACAGACACGGTAAACAAAGAAGATGCAGTGTGGAGACCAACAAGGTTTAAGGGACTCACCGAGTGCAGGAGAGTCAGAGCAGGCCCCAAGCACGCAGGGGAGCTCACTGAAGCCAAAGGAGACCCTTCAAGAGGACCCACAGGCCGAAGGCACAGGAGTCACAAGAGGACCTCGAGCAGCTCACCAAAGATGCAGGCCCACGGTGCAGAGGATGCGGTGAGGATGGAGACCTTGGTTGGAAGAGACTTGGAGGCTGGAGTTTCTTGAAGCCTGAAGATCTCTGGAGAACACAGTCAACAAGCCTTGGCAACGGCAAGTCAACGAGGTGCACATGGGTGCTGTTCCAGCAGTTCTGACAAGGAATACTGACCTCAAACTTGCTGAGAAGACAGTGCAGGCCTCAAGGGAGTTGCAGAACCCCCACCTGTGTTGCTGAACCTTTCAGAGTCAGTGGCACCTCAGGAGCAGCAGACCGTCTGCTTCGTTGCGGTGCCTGCTGATGCAGGGGAGTGACTCCTTCACTCCAAGGGAGATTACTTCCAGTATCTTTAATGCCCACAGGCCTGGAGAAGAACTTGGATGAAGCACAGGCACAGACAACGCAGAAGACCGGCAGGACGACGAGACCAGGAGCAGCAGGAGTTTTCCTTGATCAGTCTCGGTTCTCAAGCGAAGTCCAACGAAGTCCAAAGTGCCCAGACGGTAGAAGTTGAAGTGGTTTCGGACCTGAATCTTGTCCCACGACAAATCTGAAGAGCCACCTACAGGTATGCCCTTAAGTACCCCTAGGGAAAGGTTTGGGACGATTCAGGGATCCCTCCCAAAGGAGAGGCTGGACAGAGGGGAGGATACTCCCATGTCCTTTGTCCAGTTTCGCGCCAGAGCGGGAACCAACAGCTCCCTAAACTGGTTTCAACTGGAGTATGCAAGGAGGGCACCAAATGTGCACTTCTAAGCAGTCTGGTGGCGCTGGCAAGCGCCCCCACCCCAGCCCAATACACTAATTCCTGTCTGGGAGGTGGTTACACCTCCCTGTGACAAGAAAACTATTGTTCTACCTTCCCCTGCTCAAGCTCAGCAGCAGGAGGGCAAAATCGTGTCTGTGGGCGGCAGCAGCACCAGCTTGCCGTTAGACGCTGAAAGGCTGGTACCGGGAATACAGTGGGGCTCCCTAGGGGAGCCCCCCCAGTACATGGGAACCTACATCCAACATTGGAATCGGTGTTGGGGTAGGCTTCCAACATGTTTGATGCCAAACATGACCGGTTTCGGTGCAGCCAATATATAGTTAGAAATCTCGTAATTGACTTGATGTCAACTTTATGTATTAAATGGCTGACTGCACTTACAAAGCCTGGATAATCGACTCAGGGGTTTGTAGGGAGTGTCCTGCTCATGCAGGGCACCCTCACACTTATAACCTAGCACCCTGCTTTCTGGATTGAAAGGCCTGCCTAAGGGGTGACCTATAGGTTTTAAGTGCAGTGACCTTAGATGTAAGGAAACTTATTATATCTGTTGTAAGTGGTGCTAGCACCAACTCACACAGGCTGCAATGGCAGGCCTGTAGTCACAGATTGAGTGGTCCCTCATGGGTGGCATAATACATACTGCAGCCCATGGGAGGCCCCTGGTGTATGTATGCCCTGGATACCTTAGTACTATATGCTAGGGACTTAGAAGGGTACACCAGTAGCCAATTGGGAAGGTACCAAAGTACTTACCATAGTCAAATTTAGGGAGAGAGCACAGTGACTGGGGTCCTGATTAGCAGGATCCTAGTAAGACTAGTTAGAAAACAGTATAACACCAGCAAAAAGTGAGGGGAACCATGAAAGCAGTTCCTCCTTTCCTACAGAGCCACAATCCCTAATAGGAAATCGCTATGTAGGAAATGCAAACCCATTAGTTCCTATGGGCCTAAGGCACGAATGGTTTTGCATTTCCAAATTTGCGATTTCCATATAGGAAATCGCAAATTAGGAAATGCCAAAACATTTGTACATATGGGTTTTAGGCCCCCCCTTAAACAAAGGGAAAATAAAATTGGTGCTCGTGTAGAGCGCATAAATGCCCTTGGGACAAGTGGGCCCTCTGTGGCTCTGGTAATATGCATTTTAGGTGCATTTTTACAAATTGTACCTGAATACCATTGAATTGGATCCAATGGTAATAGCATTTCCTAAATGCCCATTTTGCATTTAGGAAATGCTATGTACATGGGGTTAGGAAATTGCAAATAGGAAATCCCTATTTGCGATTTCCTGTTTTGGGAATCACAAAATGCGATTTGTACTTGATAGAAATTGCATTTTGCGACCTCGTTTTCCCTTTTGTACATATGGAAAGCCTATTTAAGATTTCTTAACGGTCCGAAATTGTGATTCGGTCCGTTAAGAAATACTAAATGGCTTTGTACATATGGTTCTTACTTCATACATTTTTTTGCCTCTTAAACATGAAGATGCAAAAGCAATTTGATCCATTTCTAATTATGGTGCACAGAGTGACCCTCGAGGAATCATATTGTCACTATAAAAAATATCCCTTATTCCTATGATTTGGGTTCTAGTGGATTTTGCCCAATTGTGTCCACTATTATGTAGCTCATTTGGTCTGAATGGGCTAAAGCATGCAAAAAACAAAGTGGTCAATTTGCTACTAAAAAACACCAGTTTGGGAGACCCAGTTCGAGTCCAGTAGCTTGAATCATAGAAGAAGTGGGGAGGTAATGGACATGAGTGCCAAGGGAAGGTGTTAAGCCAGTTAAGTTCATTCCTTACACACCTTAGGTTTCATTATTATTATTATACCGCTCAGCTTTCCCTGAGGACTCAGGGCTGTAGGCACAGTGAAAAGGCTGTCGTATCCCTACAGCTGTGCATAATCCTTAAACTACGCAAGACACAAAAAGAGTTCATTTGTCACTAGTGTGCTTAAGCGGTAACCCAAAATGGGAAATAACAGTATTAGTGTCAGCTTGGCACGTGGATAAGCTTCAACCCATCCAAAAACATTCATACCAGTACTAGGACATAAGTTTAAGAACAGCACATACATGGGCACTGGGATGAAGTCAGTGTGCTTGTGGATGAAGTTCTCCACTGTGGACAGGATGGACAGAAGGGGTGCCAAAGGAAAGTAAATGAGGTACAAACCAGTGAGTGCCAGCTGAATCGATCATGCCATCTCAAGTAATGTGTGCAGTACTATGAGGCAAGTGAGCCCAGTCGGGGAGCAGTATCGTAACAGCAACCATTTTAACACTTGCGTCCTGCCAAATCTGGATGCTTGTTTCTGACATCCACATTTCCAAACGCTGTTTTCACCAATGGGTGCCTGAATCTGTACGTCTGTGAGAAACTGTTAGATGGGCATTTAGGGGTTAAACGCTTTGGAACACATACAAAACTACTTCAAAATTAGGGGATAAACTAGTGTTTTGGCAGCACCATCAGCAAAAACTCTACCTTGAGACACTTCATCTAAAAATGAAATGTGGGCAGAACATTGAACAGCTACTTTAAGAGGCATTTGGAAAGCATCCGCGAACCTTTAACATAGAATCTAATATTTGTTTGGGGTCCCTGCAGTTGTGATGAACCCTTTCTTCATCCACAGGAGGCCGGAAATCGTGGGCTACGCCATAATATGGTGGCAGTTTTCTGACTGGCCAATATACAAGAATAGTTAAGAGCAATCAGTTCTGATACTCGATTAGAGTGTACTTATGATAAACATCAACTCTGAACAATTTAATAGATGGTGCGAACAGCATAATCAGCAAATAAAATCCCTTCAGTGTTTCCGAGTTAAGATCCATCTAAAGACAATACTAGCAATGATATCAAGGAGCATAAAGATTTCTAAAATTCAATTGTAAAGTACAGTTAGAATCTTTCAATTCTTATAATTCCAAAAACGTATGAAGACGGGAGTCTTGAAAGTTCTTATATTCAGTTATTTCTTTTTATTTTCACAGTCAGGTGTAAGAATACATGCATCAGCCCAGCCAACGCGTTTCGTCCGATATGGACTTCATCAGGGCTGTAAAAACAATTAGATACATTTCTTTTAGCATCAACTATAAAACACAAGATTAAAGTAAAACTCTAATCAAAAAGATACAAGATAGACATAACCAATATCAGCAAGACTTATTTGTCCTGTCTCTTGTATATAGAAAAAGAAAGGAAAATGCTACTTACCAGTATGCATCTGTTCTTGGCATGTAGAGCTGCAGAGTTGTACACTGTGCATAGATCGCCATCTGGTGTTGGGCTCGGATGCTTGCACTTTGTTGTTGTCTTGGAAGAGTCTTTTGTAGTCACGAGATAGGTGACTCCTCCCTTGGACGATAGTGCGCATGGGCATTGACTCCATCCTCACATTGTTTTTCGCCATGATGGGAAATGATGGAGTCAGTAAGAAGTAAGAGATGTCCATGTGAATGTATCTAATTAAGATAATACTGGAACAGATACAGGTTCCGGGGAGGCGGGTGGGCGTGTACAACTCTGCAGCTCTACATGCCAAGAACAGATGCATACTGGTAAGTAGCATTTTCCGTTCGAGGCATATGAGCTGCAGATTGTACACTGTGCATAGACTGTACAGCAGTGTCTCCCTTAGCGGTGGTCACCTGTATGTGTTGCAGTAGTTTGAAACAATGTTTTAAGAACAGCCTGGCCTACAGAAGCTTGTTGCTTTGCCCGCACGTCAACACAATAGTGTTTGGTGAAGGTGTGTGGTGTAGACCATGTTGCTGCTTTACATATGTCATCTAAGGGAATGTTCCCTAAGAATGCCATGGAAGCCCCTAGTTTGCGTGTTGAATGCGCTCTAGGGGGAATTGTCAATGTGCGTTTAGCCTTTTGGTAGCATATTTGAATGCATTTTACTATCCACCTCGCGATCCTAGCTTTGGAGATGGGGTTACCTTTATGAGGTGGGGAGAAGGCTACAAACAGTTGTTTTGTTTTGCGAAAGGGTTTAGTCCTGTCAATGTAATAAAGTAGTGCTCTTTTGACGTCTAGTGTATGAAGAGCTCTGTGTGCCACAGAGTTTGGGTTTAGGAAAAACACCGGTAATTCAACTGATTGGTTAAGATGAAAAGCAGAGATGACTTTGGGAAGGAATTTTGGATTTGTTCTGAGAACCACTTTGTTATGATGTATTTGTAAGAATGGTTCTTGTATGGTTAAAGCCTGGATCTCGCTTACCATTCTGAGAGAGGTAATTGCGACAAGGAAAGCAACTTTCCATGTGAGGAACTGAAGTTCACATTTATGTAGAGGTTCAAATGGGGGACCCATGAGCCTGGTAAGAACAATGTTTAAATTCCACACTGGAGACGGTGGCAGTCTGGGAGGAATTATTCTTTTAAGTCCCTCCATAAAGGCTTTAATTGCAGGTACTCTAAATAATGACAAATGTTGTCTGTTTTGTAAATAAGCGGCGAGCGCTGCTAGATGTAATCGTATGGATGAATAGGCTAGATTACATCTTTGTAAGTGTAGCAAATAGCAAATGATGTCCTGGATGGAAGCATCCAGTGGATCAATTTTATTATTTTTGCAGTAGATGACAAATCTTTTCCATTTTGCTGCATAGCAAGCTCTAGTAGTAGGGAGTCTGGCTTCTTTAATGATGTTCATACAGTCCGGCGGAAGGTTAAGATAACCGAACTCTAGGAGTTCAGAAGCCAAATCGCTAGATTCAGTTGTCCTGGATCGGGGTGTTTTATCTCTCCATGGCTCTTCGTTAGCAATGTTGGGGAGAGGCGTAGTTTTTGGTGTGGAACCACTGAGAGTTCCAGTAGTGTTGTGAACCACGGTTGGCGTGCCCATGTGGGAGCCACCAGGATCATCTTGAGAGACTGTTGTCTGAGCTTGCGTACTACTAGGGGAATCAGTGGGAGTGGCGGAAAAGCGTACGCTAATTTACCTGACCAGTTCATCCATATCGCATTGCCTTTGGACAATGGGTGTGGGAACCTGGCGGCAAAGGTTGGGCATTTTGCGTTTGTGTGTGTGGCGAACAGATCTATGTCTGGTTGACCCCACATCTGGAAAAAAGGTTGGAGAACTTGGGGATGAAGTTCCCATTCGTGTATCTGCTGTGTCTGTTGACTTAGTAGATCCGCAATCTGATTGTGAATTCCTGGAAGATGTTCTGCCAGCAGGTATATATTTTGTGGAATGGCCCATCTCCAAATGTTTTGTGCGAGCTGGGACAGCTGCAGAGAATGTGTGCCTCCTTGTTTCTGTATGTAGTACATGGCTGTCATGTTGTCCGTGCGGATTAGGACAGTCTTGTGTTGTAGATGTACTTGGAATGATTTTAATGCTAGAAATATTGCCAGTAATTCTAGGTGGTTGATATGGAGCACTTTCTGTTGAGTGGTCCATTTGCCTTGAATTGTATGGTTTAGGAGATGGGCTCCCCAACCGGTGAGTGATGCGTCTGCTGTCAGTACTATCTGTGGAACCGGCTCGAGGAACGGCCGCCCTTTGGACAGGTTTCGTGTGTTCCACCACTGCAGAGAGCGATGTGTGCGACTGTCCACCAACACCAGATCTGTAAGTTGTCCTTGAGCCTGGTTCCACTGACGTGCTAGGCATTCCTGTAAGGGGCGCATCTGAAGCCTTGCATGAGGTACGATAAAGATGCAAGAGGCCATCATTCCTATGAGTTGCATGAATACCCTTGCTGGGAGGGAGTGCTGCGGTTGAGATTTGCTGCTTAGGGCTTGCATACTGGCTATCCTGGCTGGACTGGGATATGCCAGAGCTTTGGAAGTGTCTACTGTGGCCCCTAGATACTGATGTATGTGGGAGGGCTGGAGATTTGACTTGGGGTAATTTACTGTGAATCCTAAGTCGTGTAGCAGCTGGATAGTTTGATGAGTGTGATGAACACACTGGTTGAATGACTTGGCTTTTATCAGCCAGTCGTCGAGATATGGAAAGACATGGATTAGTTGTCTTCTCAAGTGTGCTGCTACTACCGCAAGGCACTTTGTGAACACTCTGGGTGCGGTGGTCACCCCGAATGGTAGGACTTTGAACTGATAGTGTTGTCCGTCCACTATGAACCTTAGATACTTCCTGTGAGCAGCGTGCATGGGAATGTGGAAGTAGGCGTCTTTGAGATCTAGTGTGGTAAGGAAGTCGCCTTGTTGTAGCAGTGGAAGAACCTGTTGCAGAGTGATCATATGGAAATGATCGGACTGTATATAGAGATTGAGGGGTCTGAGGTCGAGTATTGGCCTTAGGGTCCCGTCCTTTTTGGGGATTAGGAAATACAGTGAGTAAACCCCTGTTCCTTGATGCTGTAAGGGAACTGGTACTATTGCATGCTTTTGAAGCAGTGAGAGAACCTCTTGTTTTAAGAGCGTAATGTGTTCTGTGGACATTGGACGCTGTTTGGGTGGAATGTTGGGCGGGGTTGCTGTAAGTTCCAGGCAGTAACCATACTTGATAATTTGTCTTACCCACTTGTCTGTTGTGATGGAATCCCAGACAGGTAGGAACTGTGAGTCTCCCCCCGACCGGAGTGGAATGGTCTGGAGGGAGTGGAGGGAAGTCACTGTTTAGTAGCGGGGGAGGCACGAGTGTTGTTACTACCTCAGCCTCTCCCCTTGTTGTTATTTCCCTGTATCCGCCTCTAAAATATCCTCTATTGGGGGATGTGTGAGTGGTGTTTTTATATGAAGAGGAGGCGGTGTCTGTTCCAATGTTTTTGGATGCTCCCCTATAGAAGGAGCGACGAAAGGAACCGCGTGTGGATGGAGACTGCAATGCTCCCATGGATTTAGCAGTCTCCGTGTCCTTTTTCATCTTCTCTAGAATGGTGTCTACAGCCGGTCCAAAAAGGTGTTCCTGATTGAACGGTTGGTTAAGGATAGCTGTTTGAACCTCCTGTTTAAAACCTGAAATGCGTAACCAGGCATGTCGTCTGAGTAGCACACTAGTGTTAACAGATCTAGAGGCTGTGTCAGCTGCATCCAGGGCACACTTAATTGATGCGTTGGTTATTAGTTTGCCCTCCTGAATTAAATCATTTGCCTGGGTTTTGTATTGATCAGGCAAATGTTGTGATAGGGTCTCTAGTCGGTCATAGTGAGCCCTATCATACCTAGCAAGTAATGCTTGGGTGTTGGCTATGCGCCAGTGATTAGCTGCTTGAGCAGCAACTCTCTTGCCAGAGGCATCTAGGAACTTAGATTCCTTATCCGGAGGTGGTGTGTCACCGGAGGTTTGAGAGTTGGCGCGTTTCCTAGCGTTAGATACCACTAGTGAGTCTAAGGGTAGCTGCCCCTTGATGTATGTGGGATCGTCAGGGGCGGGTTTCTACTTTTTGTCAATCCTGGGATTGAGAATTCTAGTCCTCACTGGGTCTTTGAATATGTCTGGGGCATGTTTAATGACCCCTTCTAACATAGGCAGGGTTTGGACAGTCTTCTGGGACTGTTCAAAGGTGTCTAGAAGGAAGTCCTCGTCTGCAGGGTCTGAATGTATGTGGACACCATGGTAGACAGCAGCTCTATTTACGAGTTGTCCAAAACCAATATTGTCATCTGGGGGAGATGGTTTTGTTGGATATGGCTGGGGAGCAGGGAGGTCTGGGGGACCTATTGGGTCATCATAATCGTCCCAATCGTCCTGTGGTACGTCTGTATCGTTGTCAGGATCAGTGAAAGGGTCATTGGTGCCTCCCCCACCCACTAAATCATCAACATCGTCCTGCAGTGGTGGTGAATGTGGTGGAAGTCTTGGAGGCTGTGGAGGAGAGACAGGCTTAGGAGGAAGAACTGGCTCAGGAGGAAGAACAGGCTGACAAGGAGAAACAGGAGAAGAGGGTCTTCTAGGTGAAGTGGCACAGTCTTTTTTCTTTACAGGCACTGCAGGAGTGTCTGATGTGTCCAGCTTCCTCTTCTTGTGTGGAACAGTAGCCACATGTCCTGTTTTAGGGTCTATATGCAGCTTTTTCTGCTTGGGATCGACGGGATCCGGTCGGAAAAGTTCTTCCCGTTCGGTAACCACTTTCGGTGCCGACTTCTTCGGGTCGGACCGAGGTTTTGATTTCTGCTCCGAGGCCTTAGGAGTTGGTTTAGGGTCCTTTGGCTTGGCTATGGAGCCGGAAATCTTTTTCGGTTCCGAAGGTTTTGGCTTCGGAGTCGATGGTTTTTCTTTCGGCGTCGAGGTGGTCGGTGCCGACTTCTTTTTGGGAGTAGGTTGGTCTCCCATCTTCGGTGCCGAAGGCGCCTGCGGGACACTGATATATGGTTTGCTGGGTTCCGAGCTACCGGAAGGCTTGTCCTTTATCTTCGCCGAGCCCGAGGGCGTGGCTTCTGAAGCTTGTATTTGGTCGCGACTGGGGCCAGCAGGCGAAGTCTTGACCAGGGCCTTGGTTTTTTCAGGTGGAGTTGGGGTAGGGGCAGTTGTACTCACTCATTGACCAGGAGTGATGTGGTCGTCTGAGTCTGAGTCGTCTGCTTCGGACACGATCTGCAGGTCTTCAGAATCGTCCTCCGGAACATCGGGGCCTTCATCGAAGATGTCCACTGGTGCCGGAGCTGTTCTCTGCGCCATGATGTGTCGTCGGGCACGGCGATCACGGATGGTTTTCTTAGATCGAAAAGAGGCGCAGGCCTGGCAATTGTTCTCGTTGTGTTCGGGCGAGAGACACAGGTTACAGACCTTGTGATGGTCACTGTGTGGGAATTTTGCTCCACACTGGGGGCATTTTTTAAATGGAGTCCTTTCCATGAGCTGTAGGCCCGAACGGCGTCGATAGGCCCAACGGCCCGCGTCGATGACTGGAATCGAGTAGGGGAGATGCGCGTCGAAGATCACGCGATCGAAAACAATACCGTCGAGTTGTAGATAGTTTGCGCGTCGAAAGGGTTTGGAAAATAAAGTACCAAACCGGAGCGCAAAAGTTACATCCGAACCCGATGGCGGAAAAAAACAATCTGAGGATGGAGTCGATGCCCATGCGCACTATCGTCCAAGGGAGGAGTCACCTATCTCGTGACTACAAAAGACTCTTCCAAGACAACAACAAAGTGCAAGCATCCGAGCCCAACACCAGATGGCGATCTATGCACAGTGTACAATCTGCAGCTCATATGCCTCGAACATAATTTTTTTTACAAAGTTCAAGTCGCATTAACGACCGCCTGCCTATATACAATCTAGTCATCAGTGGTAACATGTTCATCATATCAATATTTCACACAAAAAAATTTATTTACAAATATTATCAATTCTTCTTAATCAATCATGACCTGATCAGCCTAGCATAGCAAGAATAATCACAGAATCTTGATAATCATATCCGATATGTCGTCAAAAAGACGGACAAAAAACCAATCTATGTCCCATATTGACTTACATCCAACCAATGAAAGGAAGATGAAGTGAAAAACGTGAATCATATATCTGTGATGGATAAAGAGATGGTAACTAATATCCAATGGATATCTCTATTATATTTAAAGAAAGGAAACATTTAGGACTAATTTTGGAGGAGTTTTAATTTAAGTCAAATCATACAGACTCACTTGGGATTATAGTAGTTCCAATATCAATGGAGCGAACCTCATAATGGAGCGTATCAATCATAAGCGCTGGGAGTCCCCCGTAGCGTCCTATCTGTAGCAAGGGATAAATGCCTAGAATCTCCAGTCTAGAAATGAAGAGCAATAATAAGATGTCAGACCTATTACCCCCAGTGTGTAGATTCTCACTATGAAACAAATAAAATACCAGCTAATACTCACTGGAATATTAGATATTTCAATATAGATGGAACGATCCTTCTTAATGAAAATATAACCGCTAGGAATCCCCGTAGCGTACAGAATTTTTATCTACAAACAAAGAACAACAGTAAGGTATCAGGCCGGGAGCCCAAACAAATTCAAGTTAAACGAATGGTGTTCCAAGTATCCCCAAGTGGTGTAGCTTAAGCTACTGGAGTAAAAACAGCCAAATACTGTGAAACGCCCTCCTAATATAATATGTGCACATCACAAGAGCAGTATTCCAAGTATTCCCAAGGAAAATTAACAAAGATCCAATGAAGACTAAAAGTATCTTCCAGATACACAATACATCACTTTCCCTACGACCACCAGATGAGAAGTAGTCCAAGATAGTTCCCAGCATTATCCTTAAGTGTGTAGTCTCACCTGCTGAGTACAGCGCCTCAGTTCTCTTTCTGTTCGTCTATCCGTGAATGAGAAGTAGCCACCACAACCCCTCATATTTAAATAGGCTCTCCACCAATCCAAATCAAATCCTATTCCCGCCAATACTTCATCCTATCCGGTGCGTTCCAATTCAAGCCCATTATTAGCATAGAGCAGTGACATTTCGGTGTAGTTTTCACTCCGGTCTGTCAAAGGATACAGCCAATCAGAAACGAGTCCTTATTATATTTTCGTCAGGACCAATCACGGGGCACAATTAATCCTAGATAATTTTTTATTTTGTTTAGCAGCGGTCGTAAAGGTTGACAAACCGCATGATGAATCAAGAAACTCCCAGTACTGCGCCTTCGTCATGGCCAATTAAGGTTAGGGAATTTTCTTCAGGAAACTGGAAATCCTCTTAAAAAATTAACGAAAAGAAACCCGACAAAAAAGAAAAGAAAAAACGGAGCAGTTTCCACTCCGGTCCGTCACCAGCGCAGACCAATCAGAACAGAGACCTAGGGGCCTATTACGATGGCGGTCGGATGTTCACCGCCGGGCCGGAGGTGGCGCCCGCCGGACCGGCGGTGGACATCCGCCCGCGATCGCAACCAAGAAAACCGCTGGTCAAATTAGGATGGCGGTGGTGACTGCGGCGGTGGGAAATTCCGACAGCCGCTTTTCCGCCGGTTGCCATCCGCACTCCTGCCTGGCGGACGGAGCAGTGCCGGGATAATGGTGGCAGTGCAGAGCAGGCTCCGCCGGCAGGATTATGATGCCGGCGGTAGCCAGCCTTTCCTCAGTGGTCAAACCGCCATGGAAAGGCATGCGGAGATTGTCTTCCGGGGGCCCCCAATGTGTTGGGGGGGTGTGGGTGCACTGGGGGGGGTACCCATGGTCCCCCCTACATTTCCCTGTACCAGGTGGCATGCACTGTGCAGTGCCTGCCACGCAGTGCAGGGAAATGCAGGACATGCTCCTTTCGGCATCGCGGCGGTGCTGCGGGCAGCAGCAACCGCCACAATGTTAAGGCCCGCGATCAGACCGCCGCGGTCGGATTTCGACCGCGGGTCATCATAATTCGACCAGCGGTGATGTCGCGGTCCATGCGGGCGGTCTTTTCCCGCTACCATGGCGGTCGGGGAGGTTTTCCGACCGCCATCGTAATAGGCCCCTTAGTTTTCATTCCGGGTCAAGTTATGTTAGCAAGCTACGTAATGAATTACGGGGCACCATTGAAATCCTAGGTGATTCATTATTAGTGGTAATTTCGGTTAGTACGCCGCGTGATATATCAGAAAAAACTCACACTATACGCCTTAGTCATGGCCAATTAAGGTTGGGGAATTTCCTTCAGGAAACTGGGAATCCTCTGTAAACAAAAAGAAACCCGACAAAAAATGAAAAAACGGAGCAGTTTCCACTCAGGTCCGTCACCAGCACGGACCAATCAGAACAGAGACCTCGTTTACATTCTGGGTCAAGTTATGTGAGCAAGCTACGTAATAAATTAAAGGGCACCATTGAAGTCCTGGGTGATTCATTAGTAGTGGTATTTTCGGTTAGTAAGCCGTGTGATATATCATAAAAGCTCACAAAAATATGCTTTCGTCATGGCTTGTTTAAATCAAGGAATTGTCATTTGCAACCGGGGAATCATCCACGATCATGCAAACGAAAAGACACCCGAACAGTGCAATACAAAAACTGAGCAGTTTCCACTCTGGGCCGTCACCTGTGCGGGCCAATCAGAACAGAGACATTTTCTTCTATTCGTCATGGCCCATTAAGGTCAAGGAATTTCCATCAGGATTCCGAGAATCCTCTCCAAAAGTGTAAACAACAAGAAAAAGAAAGAAGAAACCCGACAAGTAAGCTGACAGTGCTCACCCTATGTCTGTCATTTCAGGCATCCCTTAGGGGGAAATGATTAGACAGAGAAGAAACTGTAGCATGGAAGAGGATTTTAAGGAATGTCTTACTGATCTTAAACTTAGGTTACGAGATCGTACCTATCTTAGAAAAAGCAGAAAAAATAGCCAGAATAAAACAAACTGATACTCTAAAGAAAAAATCTCAAAAGAAACTCGTAGAGATTGGTCCGCGCTGGTGACGGACCTGAGTGGAAACTGCTCCGTTTTTTCTTTTATTTTTTTTCGGGTTTCTTTTCGTTTAATTTTTTAAGAGGGTTTCCAGTTTCCTGAAGAAAATTCCCTAACCTTAATTGGCCATGACGAAGGCGCAATATTGGGAGTTTCTTGATTCATCATGCGATTTGTCAACCTTTACAACCGCTGCTAAACAAAATAAAAAATTATCTAGGATTAATTGTGTCCCGTGATTGGTCCCGACGAAAATATAATAAGGACTCGTTTCTGATTGGCTGTATCCTTTGACAGACCAGAGTGAAAAACTACACCGAAATGTCACTGCTCTATGCTAATAATGGGCTTGAATTGGAACGCACCGGATAGGATGAAGTATTGGCAGCAATAGGATTTGATTTGGATTGGTAGAGAGCCTATTTAAATATGAGGGGTTGTGGTGGCTACTTCTCATTCACGGATAGACGAACGGCAAGAGAACTGAGGCACTGTACTCAGCAGGTGAGACTACACACTTAAGGATAATGCTGGGAACTATCTTGGACTACTTCTCATCTGGTGGTCGTAGGGAAAGTGATGTATTGTGTATCTGGAAGATACTATTAGTCTTCATAGGATCTTTGTTAATTTTCCTTGGGAATACTTGGAATATGCGCTTGTGATGTGCGCATATTAGGAGTGTGTTTCACAGTATTTGGCTGTTTTTACTCCAGTCGCTTAAGCTACACCACTTGGGGATACTTGGAACAGCATTCGTTTAACTTGAATTTGTTTGGGCTCCCGGCCTGATACCTTACTGTTGTTCTTTGTTTGTAGATAAAAATTCTGTACACTACGGGGATTCCTAACGGTTATATTTTCATTAAGAAGGATCGTTCCATCTATATTGAAATATCTAATATTCCAGTGAGTATTAGCTGGTATTCTATTTGTTTCATAGTGAGAATCTACACACTGGGGGTAATAGGTCTGACATCTTATTATTGCTCTTCATTTCTAGTCTGGAGATTCTAGGCATTTATCCCTTGCTACTGATAGGACGCTACAGGGGACTCCCAGGGCTTATGATTGATACGCTCCATTAGGAAGTTTGCTCCATTGATATTGGAACTACTATAATCCCAAGTGAGTCTGTATGATTTGACTTAAATTGTTACCTACAGGAATTAATGAGAATTTGAGCAAGCCTGTTGCCAATCGCCAATATGGGTTATTTAATCAATTCTTTTGACTTGTACTAGCTACTATCATAATTCCAGTTAGAATGGTTGAACATAGTGCCAGTGTATGGCGGAAGAATATTGTTCCTCTCTAAAGGGTATAGTCTAGAGATTCTACATTAATTAATTTGTTCCTAAAACATCCTTTTCTTAAAATAAACTATTTTCGGGCATCAGTCATCACCACATGGATCCTGAGGATCATCTTAGTATAATTTCGTTTAGGAATTAAGTTGAGCTAGGATATAGACCTGAGACTTGATTTAAAAAACTCCTCCTTCCTTTCTTTAAATACAATAGAGATATCCTTTGGATATTAGTTACCATCTCTTTATCCATCACAGATATATGATTCGGATTTTTCACTTCATCTTCCTTTCATTGGTTGGATGTAAGTCAATATGGGACATAGACTGGTTTTTTGTCCCTCTTTTTGAAGACATATTGGATATGATTATCAGGATTATGTGATTATTCGTGCTATGCTATGCTGATCAGGTCCTGATTGATTCAGAAGAATTGATAATGTTTGTAAATAAAAAACATTTTGTGAAATATTGATATGATGAACATGTTACCACTGATTACTAAATTGTATATAGGCAGGGGGTCGTTAATGCAACTTGAACTTTGTAGAAAAAAATATATATATTTTTCTATGAACAAGAGATAGGGCAAATTAGTCTTGCTGATATTGGTTATGTCTATCTTGTGTCTTTTTGATTAGAGTTTTACTTTAATCTTGTGTTTTATAGTTGATACTAAAAGAAATGTATCTAATTGTTTTTAGAGCCCTGATGAAGTCCATATCGGACGAAACGCGTTGGCTGGGCTGATGCATGTATTCTTACACCTGACTGTGAAAATAAAAAGAAATAACTGAATATAAGAACTTTCAAGACTCCCGTCTTCATACGTTTTGGAATTATAAGAATTGAAAGATTCTAACTGTACTTTACAATTGAATTTTAGAAATCTTTATGCTCCTTGATATCATCGCTATTATTGGAAGAGGAACTAGTTTTCTCTTATATGTGACTTCTTAGTAGTGGGGTCACGTCAAGTTTGAGCATTTTTCAATATTAGACACCGTGAGGATACATTTACTGGTGCAGCCTATACTACCTACACTACTGACCTTTAACTTCTCTATAAAGACAATACTAGATGATAATTTGGTAATGGTGTGTCAGTGGGATCAACAAAAGGTTTAGTAAGGTTTGCAGTGGTGCAGATACACTTACGTGGTTCCCCTATTAGAGATGAGGGGGGCCAGCAGAGCTTAATTTGAGCCGGTGGTTTCCGGTTCTGGCACCAGCACTTAATTGTCAACACCGGCGCTTGTGACAGTCTGCCACAAGGTGGCGCTGTCTGGCTAATTTAGAGATGACCACAACAACTGTTAATTATCAATTCAATATACATTAAAAATGACTATTACCTACCGCCAAAGCGATTCTTATAGCTTTGGGGGGCCTGAAATAATCCAAATTGTCACATTTGTAGGAGTGTGATGGTTAGTAGTTGTTTTGTTACTATCATTGGAAGCATGGCAGGAGCAATGTGTGGTGCAAGCTGCAGTGGTCTACTGACGAGAGCCCTGGCCCCTTTTTTTTTTCTTTTCAAAATAAGCACTGGGGACCAGTGCTAGGTTCAACACAGGATATCGTACCAATATGATGTGAGAAGCAGAGAGCAACAATTTTTATAGTTAGACAGTCTGCACAGGGAAAGCCTCTGGGTTTCACGCATTAGCAACAGTTCAGCCACAACATGAGGTAAAGAAACTATGAGAGGTAACCCAAGAACAGGGACACTTCAGCAAGGCGGGCGACTGCAGTAACAGTGCGCATGAGCAGATGAATAATAAGCTATCAGTTTCTATATATCTCCATGGTCCTACACTGACACATCAAGGGCAAAGCCTTCTCTCAGGGAAATACATCATGAAGGGTCTTCTGTAATCAGGTAAACCTAGAGCAAGAGCATATGTTGGTGCATTTTCTGGAGACACAAAAACCTGTCTGCTACTGTGTTATCCTTTTTCACAAAATCTAGTTTCACAAATCTAGTATAACACAGAAGCCACTGCCTGCAGTAGCCGGCAATTCCAGAAATAGTTTGTCATTTCAGAGGGAAACAGATTGGGGTAGCGTTGCGACGGCTTCGATGTGGCCAAGATGTTGTGACTAGAATATTGAATGCGGGGGGATGGGCGGTAACAACAACATTGCAAATTTTCTGTAGATGCTTTAGGCGCTTACTTAGCGAATTAAGTGCATGGGTTTATGAAGTCACATTTGCATTGGTCCAAACAATCACAGGCAATGAACAAATCATCAACTTACTGAAAATAGGGTAGAACCAGTAGGGAAAGCTAGATTGTTCAAATCTTTCTTAAGAGTTTGCTAAAGGAACAAAGGTGACTCTCTATAGTCTAGAGGAAGTGGAGTACATTTGGTAATTTTGGTCCAATCAGTTTTAGACTTCTGAAATACCGTTTCATAAAGCATCTCAAGCAATCGAAGCAGCGTTATCTCTAGATGACTGCTGTGGCCAGGTGACTTTGACTACCTACTAGTCCTTGACTTCTCCTGGCATAATAACACAAATTGTCCCTTATTTTCTTCTATTTCAGGGAATTGATGGGTAATATGAGTGTCAGAACCCCTTTCAGAAGGCCATGGGGGACGCAGGGGCTATTGGGCCTAACCGTGGTGGTTAAGGCCTTTTACTCCTGATGTCCCGGGCCCGACCTACTATGGATCCTGCTCAACTGGGCCAAGTACCCCTTCTGCACTTGACTCTCATTAATAGCTGTGGTCGAGCAGTCAAGGCTCCCTCAAGGGGAGGGGGGGCTGTAGATACAGGTCACTGAACATGACTCATAACTCAAAGTGCAAACAGAACGAACAATAAATAAATGTCAAGCTAAATACTTGCTTTTATAAGAAAAAGTAGTATTTTATTTCTAACTCCACACAGGCAAAGAAATGTGGCATTCAAATGCAACAATACAATCCCCTTAAGGTCGGGGCTCTATTAGCTGTCGGGTGAATCCCTGCAGTGCCGGCGCTAGGCATTGGCAGTGTGGGCAGCTGCCCAGGGCCCGCACTTTTTTAACATGCAAGAGGGCCTCGCAGCAGTGCCTTTTAAAGGACTTGGTTATGATGATGGTGGTGCAGTGCTGTGAGGCTCAAGGGAGGGTGCCCCCTCCCTTGGGCTTCGCAGCCATGGGCTGAAAGGGCTTTAGTAATATAATTGCTTCATCTGCATGAGAACAGCGATTAGATGGGTAGTTAAAGTGCCCTTAGGTGTGAAATGAGCCCTGCCCCTGCATTAATGAAAAGCCAGGTATCCTGCAGGGCTCACAATAAAAGACAGAAACACACTGCATCACAATGAACATTACTCACCTTAGGGTTTCTAGCTTTCCAAGAGAAAAATACCGGCCGTTTGTTGTTTTTTAAGAGTCTGCAAAGGCCCAGACGTTATACTTAATAGGACTTTAAAATAATAGTATGTATTCATTTGTAACATGGCGTTTCTGCCTTTCTTTAAGTACTCATCAGGTATTGTTAATGCATCTCTAGAACGCATTTTAGCTGACTTTCTAGTTATACCTGCTGTTTGAAGTATGTACAGGTAAGGGTTAAAAATACCAGCTTTAGGAAATGTTGCTTCTTTTTTCTTCTGGCCATGTGGCAACCCTGTTCAACTAGGCTAAATGAAAAGGGTGAAAGAAGCACAGAGAATGGAGGTGCAGTGCATATAAAAGAGAGTACTACAAAAAAAGAACTAAGATAAGAGGTGGGGAAGAGATGGCAGAGTAAAAAGTACAGAAGAGAAGTGACAGATGAACGTAATGGGGGCAAAATGGCAACAAAGAGCAAGAGGCTTGAGGAAACAGAAAGAGGAACAGTGGCAGTGTATGTGACAAGCTGAATTAGTGAAAGAAGGGGCTAAGCATGGGAAATGTGGGCAGCTGCCCAGGGCCCTGAACTCATGTTGAAAACATGGGGCCCTGCTTCTCTGTGAAATGCCGCACTATCAGTCTGGCCACCTGCTCCTCAAGTGCCGCCTCCCCAATCCGATCACATCACAAATGTATTTTTCAAGGGAGGTGTCTTGACCTCCCTTGTCCAAGGGCGTCGTGACATTCCTAGGGAGCAGGGGTGGGGAAAGGAAAACAGTGGGTTGGGAAGTGGGCAGCACCAGTAAAGCCGACATTTGTGTTGGCTCACAACGTCAGGAGCAGGGCTGCACCTCGCTTAAATACCTGCCCTTTCTGTTTTGCATTGCCAGCTAACAAAAGGGCCCTTTTGTTTCAAGGACCAGCCAGACATTATCAAGTGAGGAGAGGTGGGTTGGGGGAGGAGGGAGCAGCCAGAAAAGATTGACATGGCAGGGTTTAGCAAGGTCAGTCACCTGGGCACTGAAGCGCTGCATCAGGCTGCAAAGTACAGGTTTGCGGCCCATTTCCCTGGGTCTTGCTGCCATTATCCAGTGCTGCGTGCCCGGGGGGGAGGGGAGGGCTCTCCTTGGCGTCAGTGCTGTGAAATTCAAGGGATAAAACTCCCTCACCTGGGCCTGGCAGAAAATTGAGTAGTTTAATGGAAGTGGGGAACCAGGTACAGGTCCTGGCATCGGCTCTAAATCCTGTGAGTCTGGGCAAGTCATTAACCCTACCCCCCCTCCCCCCTCACCCAAGAAAGCCCTGACCTTTTTTAATGGGATTGGTACTTTTGTATAGCACTCTAAAGACCTTGGGATGAGTTTGTGCTATATAAAAGTGCAAAAAAAGGTACCACAACGCCATGTCACAGTCACCTCACATCCTGGCACTATCCAACATGCATGACTCGTGAACCTATTGCTGAATGGATAGGTGGAAGGGTGGATGGAACAGTGAAAGGGATGATAGATGGATGGAGTTAAAAGGGTGATGGCGTGAAAAGATGGATGGATGAATGAAATAATGGATGAGTGAATGGATGGTTGGATGAGTAAAAGGGTGAATGTAAGGATGGATGAGTGAAAGGATGGATAGATGGAGTTAAAGGGTGGATGGATGGAGTGAAAGGGTGGATGGACGGATGAGCGAAAGTATAGGTAAATGTCTGAAAGAATGGATAGATGAGTGAAAGGATGGGTGTAATGGTGGATGAGTGAAAGAATGGATAGATGAGGTAAAGTGAGGGTGGAGGGATGAAAGAAAGGATGGACGGATGAGTGAAAGTGTAAATGGATGGACAGGTGAGTGAATAAATGGATGGATAAGGAAGTGAAAGGATGGGTGAAAGGGTAAATGGATGGATGAGGGAAAGGATGGAGTGAAAGTGTGGCTCAATGGATGAGCGATAGGATGGATGTGTGATCGAAAGGATGGGTGGATGGATGAGTGAAAGGGTGGACGGAGGAATGGATGTGTGAAATGATAGATGGATAGGTTTGGATATGGATAGGAACACGGATGGATGGACATACAGAGTGGTGAAAGACTGAATGATGGATGAAAGTATGAATGGATGACAATGTAAAGGGGAAATTGTGGCCATCAGCTGGCGGATGGGAGGATGAACGGATGAATGGATAGATGCTTAGATGAAAGAGACAAGAGAGCTCTTTCTGGGGAGGGCTGTAATGACTTCCTTGGCTTGCTTGGTGCCATAAAAGCTTTGGTCCAAAGTTGGGGTATTTTAATTTTCAGGCTATCCCTTGCCTATGTGTGACATTTCTGTATTTGCCCTGTGTTTACTTATGGCATATCTACGTCATATATATGACATTTTGAGTGCTACCGAACTGCTACTTAGATGTTACACTAGTCATTGTAAATTGCAGCATGTTTTGCTTTAAGCGTAAGGTTCTAAGGATAGCCTTATAGTACATTGAGCTGTACCTGAGGTATATTTGTGCTTGTAGCAATAGGCAAAGTGGCCAGTGCTAGCCTCCTGGTATGACAAACGTATTGCAGCTCTATGCAATGCCCCCATGAGCAAAGTCTGACTCCCTAGTTTAGGTCCCACTTGTTGATACACTTATAATGTGTCCCCTATAGTGGGTTCTCCACAGCAGTCACCACCCCACTTTGTTCACCACCACAGCAAGAGCTGTTTAGTAACATCACCTCAGCAATACAATGCTAGAACTTCTTAATGACTCCAAGAGTATGTAAGACCAATTCTCCGGAGATGAGTAAGGGGGAAGCTTCCAGCTTCTAGCTAATAAACAGAGCTGTTCCACAGTGGTCTTGAGGCAAAACCTAATTGCGGATATTGTTTCTCTGTCCAGATGATACACAGGCCTAAACTCTCATCTCAACGCAGCAGCCAGAATCAACAGTACTGGTATACGGGTGCAACAAACACACACACTTGCGTGAACACAGTCACACCAAAGCTGTCCACTGCCTTATCCTCACAACTGGCTTCACTTATGGTTCCAAAATAAGTGCATCATCAAACTTTTTTTCCAGTCACAGTGCAAGGGATTTATATGAAAACTGTAACTCTCTCTAGCACAGACTTCCACCAGAGGAGGTCTCAAGTTGCTTCTTTAAACCACATGTAAGCAGTTCTGCTGTTATTTTCTTGCATTCTGGAACTTGAGTTTTCATTTTTCTGTCATAAATGCAGCAGCACACTATCCAAATGAAAGGAATAAATCAAATGACCAATAAGTTTGGGAACTGTAAAAACTCACATTGTAAACAGCCTTTTCAGTGCAGGGATGGTTTTAACCCTTCTTTGATGCAGCCTCACATTAAAGCAAGGCGCTGGTCTACAATACATTCTTTGCTTTGTTCCTACAGAACTCTGCTGCCCTTTTAGTTCTGACCTGTGATTTATAAATCTTTCAAATAAAAATGAAAAGGTACATGTATTTGAACTCAACTTTATTTCGCCATATCCAGTTTCATACCTGTTATCATAGTGATGCCATTCAAATAATATTCCGCAGGGCTCTGGACCTTTTATCATGCACTAAACTGGAAACAATCAGTTAACATTGAGTAAGGAAGCCCATCTTTCTGAGACCTGTGCCTCGCTTTTTCGTTCAATGTGACTAATGTAATCCACTTAATACAACTTTAGAAATAGAGGGACTTATTTCATTTGGGTATTTATCTTTTTATCCATGTTACTGAAATGCTAACACAAGGACCCTTGGCGATAGCAAAGAAGATTAGAAGTCTCATGGTGACACTCTCTGTGATGTCACCTCTTGTGATGTCACATGCAAATTAGAGGGGCCTCACATCTTCCCTTTCGCCCGGGGCCCCAAAAATCCTAGGACCGGCTCTGAATCCCTATCCCACCCTCCTTCGTGTAACGTGTTCAGAGTTGTTCCCCATTCACTGGTGGCCGCATCAGGGAATGCAAACTATTAGGCCGCACTCATGGGTTCTCCCTTTTGGCCCTTTAGGAACTTAGTCAAAGGTGTCTATGGTGCCTCCGCACCGTTAGCAGCGATTTTCCCTAGGGACCAATTGGACCAGTGCATGTCTTACCTGCTCTTGCAGCCCAGAAGAATTCAGCGATACACCCACAAGTCCTTTTCAGTTCGGAGAGGTCAGGCTGCTGGGGCCCACGTAATAGCATCTGGCGGCGCAGTCTCTTTCTCCTGAGCAGCGCTGCTGGAGATCTCCCAGATGTCGGAGCTGCTCCCTGCTTGTGAAGACGCGGAACACTGACTTTGTTCAACGGGGAGAGGGAGTCCTTTCTTTTACTCCCGACTTGAGCCAGTGATGGTGAGGTGCCGCTCAGTGTCCCCGGCAGTCCTCAGTGGTGAGTCATGGGCAGTTCCCTCGCAGTGTGGGTCCAACCCGCGGATTGAAGCCTCAGTCTCTTCTTCGGATGGCGGCCCGAATCCTTTGGCAAATGTTGGTACTGGCATCTCCTGCTGGCATGCGGGGTTGCTGCAGTACGGGGTTATCCAGGTGCAGGCTCTCCCAGCACACGCGCCCCAGCCCAGACAGTCACAAGTCTTGGCCCTCCTTTAAGCAGTGTCTGTACAGGTGGCCCCATTTGGTAAATGGGGTCACCGCAGGGCAGGGGTACAGGCATAGCAAGACGGTGCTTAACACATGGCTCAGTCTACTTTGGTCCTCTCCTGGCATTTAGGGGTCAACAAAAACAATGCTGCACATGGTCGATGGACAGATCGGTGCTCAGCCGAGTCCTCACTCCTCGCACTGGGAGACATCACAGTAGGTCTCCCCACTGGACCTTGCTCCCTCCAATGATCTCCTCTTCCTCACAGGGCACACTGGTCTTGGCAAGAAGGCAGGCACTGGTGCTTCAGGCTCCCTGGGTGATGTCCCCTCACCCAGCAAAGAGACTAGCAGGCCTTGGTCCCCAGTCCTGGTCACAGGCAGAAGTCTTGCAGAGCTTCCCCTCTGCCCACAGCCCGCCTTGCTACTTAGCAGATGACTAATGTTTAGGGACTCAAACACCCCTTCTTATAGTCCTTTTTCCAGACACCAAATGTGATTTAGGGTCTGGGTCTTTGAAGTTTTATGTTGGGATTATGCTTCGTTTGAAGGGTACACTTCTCCTTTTCATCTTCCTTCATGAAAGAGATCTTCCACAACAGGAACATCTCTGAAGCTAATTGTCCACAACACAATTCATGGGAGTGACCAGAATTCACACCTGGATGTCAGCCACAGTAATATGTGCATCAAAAGGTTAATCGCTGCCCTACTCTTTATGATTCTCTTATCAGCCTCATCTTTTTGGAGATTTGTGCGGGACCCTTCCTTGCAATCTATTCCTGAATCAAAGAGCAGTCTTTTGAAATGTAAAGGGAGTCTCTTCCTTTTCCATCCAGTGTTCCCCACCCAGCTCACAGGAATGCCACAATACACAAATCTGTCGGGGGGAGATTCCTCTCCTACTTATGTCTTCACCAGGCAGGCCTGGGCTTCCCAAAATGGAACCCAAAGTCCTCCATGCATGTACCATTGCTGGTACACTTGCACTCCATGTACTTTCACAGCACCTCTCCAGTACTGTTCCCTCCATGCATTTTGCCACTACAGACACACGTGCATTCAGTACACACATTCAATCTGCGCGCACTGCTCAGTACTGTATCCTTTCTGTATTGTACCAGGGTGTGCTATTTACAAACACAAACTCTGCCAGAGCACAGACTCACCATGTGCGTGCTGCACAACGCTTCACCCTTCATGTATTTTACTACATGCAAACACACATACACCCAGCACATGCTTTCATTGCGCATGCACTGCCCAGCACTACATCTTTCATGCCATGTATTCCTCACAGGCATACATACACTTACCCCATGCACTTATCCCACATGTACTACACAGTACTGCTTTATCCCTCTCCTGTACCCTTCCTAGGCACACATACATCCAGCGTAGAGTTACTGCTGCTGCACTGCACTCCACATCTACCTGATGTAATCCAAGGGAGAGTTCAGCACAAAGCAACGGAGCATTAAACGTGAGGGAGCCTGTAGGCTTAAATCCAGTGAACAGGGTAAAAAGGTCCTGTGCATTACTACTGATCACTACACGGTATGCTGCCACTACTGCACTTGTGCAGCTTAAATCTTGGTGAAGGCGGTAGCCTTCAACCACTATGAGGGTAGCACTTTGGTCAACTCTCCCGGTTCAGCAAGACCACAATGCATGAGAAGAGAATGGCCTTTAGCTGTTTCCTATGAAGGTTAATAGTAAAGAATCAAAGAGCACCCTTTTGAAGTGTAAAGGGAGGGTCTCTTCCTTCCTGTGTGTGACCCACCCAGCTTACAAGAATGCAGCAATACACAAATCTGTCTGGGGGGAATTCCTCTTCTCCTCATGTCTTTACCAGGCAGGCCTGGGCTTCTCAAAATGGAACCCAGGGTCCTCCATACAATGTACCATTGCAGGCACTCTCACTCAGTGTACTTTTACAGCACACTTTCAGTCCAGCACTTTTCCTTCATACATGTACCCATACATCCAGCACATGCACTCAGCCTGCGCGCACTGTTCAGCACTGAAGATTTTCTATATTTAACCAGAGTTAGCTCTGTACAAACACCCACACTGTCAACACACACACTCACTATGTGCATGGTGCACAACATTTCACCCTTCACATTATACTCCGCGCAAGCGCACATACACTCAGCACATGCTTTATCCACATATGCACTGCACAGCACTACATCTCTCATGTAATTTATTCCTCTTGCATACATAGAACCAGTTCATGTGCTAACCACACATGCACGGCACAGTACTGCTCCATCCTTGTACTGTACCCTTCCCAGGCACACATACAACTAACGCAGAGTCACTACTCCTGCACTATGCAGCACTCTGCATCTACCTGATGTAGGCTAAGGGTGAGTTAAGCACACAGCAGTGGAACTTTTAAAAAGATGAGTGAGCATGTAGGCCGCACTTCAATGACACAGGGTAAAAAGGTCCTGTTCACTACTACTATGACTACACGGTATGCTGCCACCACCACGCTCGTGTTGCTTAACTCCTGGTGAAGGCGGTAGCCTTCCACCACTATGAGGGTAGCGCTTTCGGTGCCCTTCCCAGTCCAAAAAGACGGCAATCCATGAGTCAGACCTATGTCATGGTGCACACACATGATCTGTGTTTGCCTATGACAAACAAATTCAGCATTCGGGATCCATACAACAGTACAGTTGGATACTCAGGGCAGGGGTACACGTCTTTACTATGCAAAAGACTTTTCCGTCCCAACAGTGAGCATATCAGAGGGGGGCCTGACCTCCTTCTCCAGGGCTGTGGTTATTGTCATTAAGGCAGAAGGACATCAGGTTGAGCATATGAAACCTTGTTGGAATCACCTCTATGCCCTTCTCTTGAGTTGGGGCTCTTGTTGGCAGCTTCTACCTTTGTGTGCAGCCCTTGGTCTCAGACTATCTATGAAAATAGTTGAACTATGTACCCATCTGTTTCAAACATACATTTCTAATAGAGACTTCTAACCAGAGATTCCTCATCTTGTGAATTTCCTCCAGGAATCAGACTGGATCATGAAACTTTCATAGCAATTCCTTCGTTCATCGGTAGGTGATGTTGTGCGGCTTTGCATTGGTTTGGTCCCACACCAGATGTGACGTTGACCCACTATTTCTGTGCCACCTCTGCTCGCTGATGTCAGTTCCTTTATTTGTGCGCCTGCTGATGCGGATCCGGTGCTTCTCTAATTCTGTCACTTCTAACAGATTTTTTCCTCAAATTGACTTCAGTTTGCAGATAATGTCACCCCTTAACACTACAGGGTTTAAACTGTGCCATGATTGTAACCATTAAAAGTCGGTGCCAGAGTGCCACAACTTCTGTCTATGGTGCCTTGGCTCCAAGCACGACTCAGCATTGTGTCCGTGCTGTGCAAAGATGAACAAGAAGACCACCCATGACGAGAAGCAAAACTTGCCATTGCTGAACTCCATAAGAAGTGCTCCCGGTTGAAAGTGCGGGCCCACTTCACTAATGCTTCCGTAGTCACTCCTGCGACTGGTCGTCATCGAGGTCAATGAGTTCAGGTAAGTCCAAAAACTCAAACAATAGGTCAAAACATAGGTATCCTCCTCCTGTCACTCGGAGTCACATGACACTGCAGGCACCTCTAGGTCACATAGTCATTCCCCCACTGAAGAATCAATTCTAACATTAGTTCTGCTTTGGCTCCACCCCGAATGGAAAGCGACACTGCAACAACTCCAGCAACTAAAGGTGAGCATGGGCCAAATCTTTTGTGCCTCACTGGAATCCCTCTTAAGCGCCTTCGGGCCCATGGATCCAAGTGGGCCTCCAGTTGGTTTACCGTTGGCGGATCTGTCCTTGATGCCAACTGTGCCCCTTGATGTCACACAGAGGCAGCCCCTTTCCCAACTTTGGTGCTGCTGGTTTCAGCCCCGGCACCAGTCACTATCCCACCGTCATCGCCACGCTCAACACCACCTCTTGTTCCACAACCTGACACCACTGGTTCAAGTGTTGTCACCAATACCAACGTCACCAGTGCCAGAAACGGATTCAATAGTTTTGTTAGGCTCAGAGGCCCATGCCCCATTGTCCAGAACGCAACAATATGCCCATCAGAACCGGACATTTACGAGCCACAGTATGATACTGGGGATGACAACGGGAACAACAGTAATGATGACCCATATGATAATGGTAATCTCTTTGATGACTTTCAGGAGGCCAATGGTCTGGACACTTCCCCAGATATTGACCTTTCCTCACGAAATCCAACTATGGACACTGGGGAGTCCACCTCCTTTTCTACAGTCATTCGTAGAGCGGTAGAGATTCTTAACTTCACCTTACCCAAACAAGAAGTCAGGAATAATGTTCTTATGGAGGTCCTCAACTCAGCACAGTACAGCCAGGATCCTCTCGTCCCGTTTAGTAATGTCCTGACAGATTTTCTGGTGGGCACCTTGGCAAAGCCAGGTTCTAGCCCTCCAAATAATAGGCTGGTGGCAAGATGGCACAGGTCTGCTCCTGAAGACCTAGAGCTTATTTGGCCAAGCCTCTGCTAGTCAATTGAACCCAATGTATTCACCACCACTCCCCCTGACAGGGAATCTAAGAGGATGGGAACATACGCTAAACCACTGTTCTCGGCCAGTCTTGCTCTTAGGTCTGTGAATACAACATGTCTCCTGGGCAGATATTCACATGCTCTATGGGACAAAGTGGCAGACATCTTGCCAACTGCCCCAGACAACATCAGTTTAACATTACAGTGGCTGACCTTAGACGGACAGATGCAGCAAATTCTTCAATAAAATCCAGTTTGGACACTACTGACTATCTGGGTAGGGCAGTCGGCACCGTGTGGTGCTTAGGCACCATGCTTGGATTCGCTCCATAAGCTTCTTATTAGATGTTCAGTAGTCTCTTGTGGACATGCCTTTTGACGGATCCAGACTGTTTCGAGTGAAGGCGGACTCTGCCCGTGAATGGTTTAAAGAGAGCAAGGCCACTGTCAGTTCTCAGGGCTCAGGTCCACCGGTTCACGATTTCCCCCAACAGCAGTACCCCCTTTGAGGCTTCAGAAGGGGGTACCAGCAGAGGCAAACGCAATACAGGCCTCAGTAACAAAAGGCCTCCCACTCCTTTTGCAGTAGATGCCACAAAGCACACCAACGGCATCCATGGCCTAAAGGGCAACAGAACTACCCAGACCCCAACCTCTCCACCTACAGCTGCCACAAAACCTATTGAAATCACACTCTGTAGCTCACAATCGCCTGGTAGGAGGTCACATCACTTTTCACCTCACTGGATGGAGGAGCATCACATCCGATCAATGGGTGCTCCAGAGCATGCAACACAGATATTATCTACTTTTCCTCCTTCCCACCACAGAGATAGCACCCACACCACAACAACTCTCAGAGGGCCACTTGTCATAGTCCACAGAAAAGTTAAGTTCAGGCTCTGTTGGCCAAGGGAGCAACAGAAAGGGTGCTGGCATTAGAGATCGGTGCTGGTTGTTACTCCCTCTATTTCCTAGTGCCGAAAGAAGACAGAGGCCTTTACCCCATCCTCAATCTGTGCCCTCTGAACTTCTTCCTTTGGAAGGACAATTTTAAGATGCTCACCCTGGCCCAAGTTCTGCCTGCCATGGATCCAGGAGACTGGATGATATTATTGGTCTTGCAGGACACATATTTTCACATTCCTTTTCGGAAGTCCCTGCGGTTCCAGATAGGCAAAGAGCACTTTCAGTTCTCCGTGCTCTCCTTTGGCCTTACCAGTGCAACTCTGTGTTCACAAAGGAGATGATGGTCATCACAGTCCATGTCCAGACGTTGAGAATACCAGTCTTCCCATATATTGACGACTGGCAGCTAAAGGTGTGCTCACCTCAGACAGTCAAAAGCCACCTCCAGAGGACGACCATCCTATTGACATCATTGTTGTTTTCCATCATGTTGAAGTCACACATCACTCCTTCATAACTCCTCTCCTTCATTGGACCCATCCAGGACACAGTCCTCTTCCGAGCTCTGTCTCCGTCGCAAGGAGTCAAGGAGATTCGGGCTATGATCCTGATGTTTCAACCCTTTACAGGGTTTCTGTGAGAGCTCTGAGGCTTCTTGGCCTCCTGCATCCTGCTTGTGGCCCACACTAGGTAGGAAATGCAGGCTCTGCAGTGGGATCAGAACTCTCAGTGGGCTTAGCCCCAAGTCAACTAGTGAGATTTCAGTCAGGTTTCGAAGGAGACTGCAATAGATCGGCAGTGGTGGCTTCTCAACAGCAATTGGACCAGTGGCAGACCCTCTCCTAACCCCACCTAGAGCTGAAGGTTGTTGCGGCTGCATCGTTGCTGTGTTGGGGATGTCATTTGGGAGAGGTGGAGGAGGTCAGAGAACTCTGGTCTTGGGCAGAGGTTCGCTTGCCACATCAACTTGTTAAAACTGCAAGCGATCCGCTGGGCACTGAAGGTTTCATCCTGACCATGAAGGGGGAACGGGTACAGGTTCCCACAAACTCACGATTGTCATGTGGTACTGCAAAAACAGGGTAGTGTGGGGTCATGGTTCCTGTGCAAAGAGGCTCTACGTCTCTGAAAATGACTGAACACTCAGGGCATCTCCCTGATGGCCCAACACTTGTCAGGATCTTTAAACACCAGGGCCGACAAACTCAGTCGACATTGCATAGTGTACCACGAATGGCTATTTCATTTGGAAGTCACACAGGGCATCTTCTAACAATAGGGAGAACTCTGGAGTGATCTATTTGCCACCGCAGAGCCTGCCTAGTGTCAAAGCTTTTGCCCTTTGGAGTGTGCGAGGAAGTTCTTGCTCGGAGATGCCTTCCGCCAGCATTGGGGGTCGAGACTCCTGTACCCCTTTCTGCCCCTCCCTCTCCTGCCCAGAGTGCTAAAAAAGATCAAGAGAGACCGGACTCAAGTCATCATAGTGGCGAGTGTGGTACCTGGAACTTCTGGCCATAAGCACGTGCCCTCCAACACGGCTGTCACTTTGGGAAGACCTCTCGTCTTAGCAGCAAGGCTGAGTTTTACCCCCGAGCCTTCATAGCCTGCAGCTACAAGCGTGGAAATTGAATGGCGACAGTTAACAGTAGATAGCTTTCAATCTTCCCCCCCCCCCCCAAAGTGATCGATTTCATCCTAGCAGCTAGGCGTCCATCTACTAAATCTATTTACGCAGGACGCTGATAGAAGTTTGTTGTCTGGTGTTCCTTCCAGGACATCCAACCCTTGAATACACAGTGACTGGATGTCCTTCTGCTTTGTCTATCCTTAGCCCAGCAAGGCTTTGCTTTGGCAATGGTTAAAGGTTACCTTTCAACTTTTTCGGCCTTCTTATGTTTACCGGATCAACCATCCTTCTTCAAGTAACCTGTTGTGATGTGTTTTTTAAGGGAATGATCCACATGTTCCAGCCAGCATCATTTGTGATGCCACAGTGGGGCCTTAATTTGATACTCACTTACTTAATGTGCACCCCTTTTGAACAAATGCACAGTTGCCCTCTTCACCTACTAACCATTCCTCGATATTCCTCATCACCATAGCATCCGTCAGGCAAGTGAGTGAACTCCAGGTATTGTCCGTGGAGCCACTATACACATCTTTCTTTCCGGACAGATTAGCCTTCCAGACAAAAGCAGCATTTTGCACGCCCTTCTGCATAGCACAATCCATCACCTTCCATACTTTCTTGCACGCCTCATCCCTCTAATGAAGAAGAGCCGCTCCATTGTCTCGATCTGAAGTGTGCCCTCAGCTTTTAGTTTCATTAGACCAGAGAATACCGACAGAATAAACAACTTTTTGTCAGTTTCTCTAGCTAAGAAAGGCAAAGCGGTCCAAAAGAGAATCATCTCCGAATGGATTGTGCTATGCATTAAGATTTGCTATGGGTTGGCCAAAAATCCAACTCCAGAATGCTTGCATGCTTGTTTCTCCAGAGTAAAGGCTTCTGCAAATGCACAGGGGTGTGATGTGCATGTTTTGGATATCTTCGAGGCTGCTACATGGGCGTTGCTCCATATATTCATGAAGCACTTCCGACTGGATAGCCATGTCTGGTAGGAGGGGAACTTTGCTGAATCTGTCCTGCAGGATCTCCTGGTCTGAGCCATTCCAAAGACCCACCACGTGGGGAGGACCTGCTTTCATATCTATTCACAAGTTGAGGAATCAGCAGTTAGAAGTCTCTATCAGAAGAACAAGTTACTTGCTTTCATTAATGCCTTCTCTGATATAGACTTTATCTAACTGCAGATCTGTCACCTACCCACCCTTTGCCCTGGTCTGTGGAATGGACTCATATAGTTCATCAACAAGATCCTAATTTGGAAGTCTACACACAGTCATATTCTGATTTCAATGGCTCCCTGTTCGTCAGCACATACAGAGATCAGAAAGTAACTGAAGTCAGCATAAGAAGGTGGTGCAAATATAGTGGCCCGACCAGGACTGGTCCTAGGATTTTTGGGGCCCCGGGTGGAAGGGAAGATGTGAGGCCCTCCTAATTTGCATGTGACATCACAAGAAGTGACATTACAGAACGTGTCATCACGGGACTTCTAATCTTCTTTTGTATCGCCAAGGGAGCTTGTGTATGCATTTCAGTAACATGGATAAAAAGATAAATACCCAAATGAAATAAGTCCCTCTATTTTAGAGTTGTATTAAGTGGATTACATTAGTCACATTGAATAAAAAAGCTAGGCACAGGTCTCAGAAAGATGGGCTTCCTTACTCAATGTTAACTGATTGTTTCCAGTTTAGTGCATGATAAAAGGTCCAGAGCCCTGCGGAATATTATTTGAATGGCATCACTATGATAACAATTATGAAACCGGATATGGCGAAATAAAGTTGAGTTCAAATACATGTACCTTTTTATTTTTATTTGAAAGATTTTTAAATCACAGGTCAGAACTAAAAGGGCAGCAGAGTTTTGTAGAAACAAAGCAAAGCATGTATTGTAGACAAGTGCCATGCTTCCATGTGAGGCTGCATCAAAGAAGGGTTAAAATCAGCCCTGTACTGAAAAGGCTATTTACATTGTGAGTTTTTACAGTTCCCAAACTTATAGGTAATTTGATTTATTCCTTTCATTTGGATCGTGTGCTGCTGCATTTATGACGGAAAAATGAAAACTCAAGTTCTAGAATGCAAGAAAATAACAGCAGAACTGCTTACATGTGGTGTAAAGAAGCAACTTGAGACCTCCTCTGGTGGACGTCTGTGCTAGTGAGAGTTACAGTTTTCATCTAAATCCCTTGCACTGTGACTGGCAAAAAAGTTTGATGCACTTATTTTGGAACCATTAGTGAAGCCAGTTGTGAGGATAAGGCAATTGGACAGCTTTGGTGTGACTGTGTTTATGCAAGTGTGTGTTTGCTGCACCAGTATACCAGTACTGTTGATTCCGGCTGCTGCTATGAGATGAGAGTTTAGGCCTGTGCATCATCTGGACAGAGAAACAATATCAGCAATTAGGTTTTGCGTCAAGACTACTGTGGAACAGCTCCGTTTATCAGCTAGAAGCTGGAAGCTGCTGCCTTATTTATCTGCGGAGAATTGGTCTTACATACTCTTGGAGTCATTAAGAAGTTCTAGCATTGTATTGCTGAGGGAATGTTACTAAACAGCTCTTGCTGTGGTGGTGAACAAAGGGAGGAGAGGTGACTGCTGTGGAGAACGCACTATAGGGGACACATTATAAGTGTGTCAACAAGTGGGACTTAAAATAGGGAGTCAGACTTTGTTTAATGGGGGCATTGCATAGAGCTGCAATACGTTTGTCATACTAGGAGGCCAGCACTGGCTGTTTGGGGTCACAAATGGACTTTTCTCTGCAGCGCTCTTGAAGAAGGCACAGGGAAAACACTATTACAGTTTATTTTGGACACCTTGCCTATTGCTACAAGCACAATATATACCTCAGGCCCAGCTCAATGCACTACAAGGCTATCCTTAGAACCTTACACTTAAAACAAAAAATGCTTCAATTTACAATTACTAGTGTAACATTCAAGTAGCTGTTAAGAAGCACTCAAAATGTCATACATATGATGTAGGGTTTTGTGATGGAAAAAAGCATGCCTCAATAACGGATGCCTTAACCACGCGGTCTAAACCCCGACCGCGTCTTTACCACGCATGCCTTTACCACGCAATTTCATGGTAAAGACATGTTTGGTAAATGGGCATGTGTAGAAAAGATCACACTCCTGCCACTCTGCCCTAAACCCTAAAAACAACCTAAACCTAAAATCCCTACCTCCCCCGTACCTGAGCCCAACTGCCCCTACCCACTAAAACCTAACCCCACCCCAGCCCAACTGCCCCCTCAGCCTTAAAACTGTCCCTTTCCTGTCCCCTGCCCTGAGCCCTAAAACTCCCAACTCCCCCAGCCCTGAAAACTACCCCGACCCCCCACCCCCAAAACTACCACCAACCCAAATAATCTACCCCACCTCTATCCCCTGCCCTGAGCCCTAAAACTCCCAACTGCCCCCTCCGCCTGAAAACTGCCCCTATCCTATCCCCTGCCTTGAGCCCTACAACAGCCCCCTAAAAACTACTCCGACCCCAGCACCCTCCCTGAGCCCTAAAACAGGCCCTTACCTTCTACAACCTAACCCCACCTACCCCGCCCCAGCCCAACTGCCCCCTTAGTCTTAAAACTGTCCCTTTCCTGTCCCCTGTCCCGAGCCCTAAAACTCCCGACCCCCCACCCCCAAAATTACCCCAATCCAAATAATCTACCCCCACCTCCGTCCCCAGCCCTGAGCCCTAAAACCCCCGACGTCCCTGTAAACTACCCTGACCCCCTCCCATCCCTGAAAACTACTCCACAACCCCTACAAACTACCCCCACCCCCTCAAAACCCAACTTACCTCTCCACCTCGTCCCGATCCTTCCTCTTCCTGCTCTTCCGCCCGGCAGCAGCAACTAGACCGCGCATATGCCTTAACCACGTATATGCTTGGTTAAGGCATATTCGTGGTTCAGACGTGCGTGCTACCGCCTGCGTGGTTCAGCCCCACGTAGTTCAAGCTGTGTGGTTTAGGCTGTTTCCCATGATGTAGATATGCCATAAGTAAACACAGGGCAAATACAGAAATGTCACACATAGGCAAGGGATAGCCTGAAAATTAAAATACCCTCCACTTTGAACCAAAGCTTTTATGGCACCAAGCAAGCCGAGCAAGTCATTGCAACCCTCCCCAGAAGAGCTCGCTTGTCTCTTCCATCTAAGCATCTATCCATTCATCCTCCCATCCGCCTTCTGATAGCCATAATTTCCCCTTTACATTCTGTCATCCATTCATTCCTTTATCCATCATTCAGTCTTTCACCATTCTGTATATCCGTCCATCCGTGTTCCCATCAATATCCAAACCTATCCATCCATCATTTCACACATCCATTCCTCCATCCACCCATCCTTTTGATCATTCTTCCATCCTATCGCTCATCCATTCATCCACACTTTCACTCCATCCTTTCCCTTATCCTTCCATGTATCCTTTCACCTATCCACCCATCCTTTCACTTACTCATCCATCCATTTATTCGCTCACCTGTCCATTTACACGTTCTCATCCGTCCATCCTTTCTTTCATCCCTCCACCCTCACTTTCACTCATCTATCCATTCTTTCACACATTTACCTATCCTTTCGCTCATGCGTCCATCCACCCTTTCACTCCATCCATCCACCCTTTCACTCCATACATCCATCCTTTCACACATCATTACATCCACTCTTTTACTCATCCATCCAGTCACTCGTCCATCCATCCATTATTTCATTCATCCGTCCATCCTTTCACTCCATCCACCCTTTCACTCCATCCAACTATCATCCCTATCATCCCTTTCACTCTTCCATCCACCCATCCACCCTTCTACCCATCCATTCAGCAGCGGTTTCATGAGTCATGCTGTAGTGCCAGAGGCACTCCCATATATTGGGACCATGTGATGACCTTTGACTTCCATTGTTTTAATTGATTTTATGTGTTTTATTTCCACTTTGCGCTTGCATTTTGTGTCTCCTTAAAGCTGCAGAGAGGGAGTGTTTTCACAGAGTAGAACAGCCTTGCCAGGAACAGAACGTGTGGGATGTGCGTTTGAAAGCATGAGAGAGAGAAAGGTGTGGAATGTACTTCTCTGCCTCGGAGTGTAGTGTTATATGCAGTGGTGCTCAAATGTGCATTATGTTGTACATTGAGAAATGAAGTGTGTGATGCTATAGGCAGTGGTGCACACTGTGTATATATGTATCTTTATATCTTTTCATGCTTTCCTTTGGTTCCTTCTGTCTGATTACTTGCATTTAACAGTGTTTATTTCTTGCAGTGGACGTCCAGTATTATTATCATTATTATCTGCTTGTATTTTATTCCATGCATTTAACAGTTGCATTTGCTTACTTGTAAGTGTGTTATTATTGCTTGCACATATATATTTCTATATACGTTTACATGTTGCTACATTTGACATCTGGGAAAGCCTTTCTGTTAGAGTGTTGCACAAATAAAACCCCACTCTTTATTCTGAAAACTGTCTTTTGATGTGCCTCATTTTATGAGGGTGAAATCCCTTTACAGGTGTTTTCTTGCTTTGCCGTGTGTGTGCCTCCATGTGGGAGAGATATAGCACAAACTCAGCCCAAGGTCTTTGGAGTGCTTTACAAAAGTACCAATCCCATCAAAAAAGATCAGGGTTTTTTAGGCATGGGGGGGTTAATGATTTGCCCAGACTCACAGGATTTAGAGCTGATGCCAGGACCTGTACCTGGTTCCCCACTTCCATTAAACTACTCCATGTGCTGCCTGGCCCAGGTGAGGGAGTTTTATACCCTGGGTTTCACAGCACTGAGGCCAAGGAGAGCCCCCTCCTCCCCCCGCCCTGGGCCACCCCGGCACTGGATAATGGCAGCAAGGCCCAGGAAAGTGGGCCTCATACCTGTACCTTACAGCCGGAGGCAGCGCTTAAAGGCCCAGGTGACTGTGGTTTGCTAAACCCTGCCCTGTCATTCTTTTCTGGCTGCTCCCTCCTCTCCCAACCCACCTGTCCTCATTTGATAATGTCTGGCTGGTCCTTGGAACAAAGGGGCCCTTTTGTTGCCTGGCAATGCAAAACAGAAAGGGCAGGTATTTAAGCGAGGTGCTGCCCTGCTCCTGACGGTGTGAGCCAACACAATTGTTGGCTTTACTGCAGCTGCCCACTTACCAACCCCACTGTGTTCCTTTCCCCACCCCTGCTCCCTAGGAATGTCACGACGCCCTTGGACGAGGGAGGTCAAGGTACCTACCTTGAAAAATACATGTGTGATGTGATCGGATTGGGGAGGTGGCACTGGAGGAGCAGGTGGGCAGACTGATAGTGTGGCATTTCACAGAGAAGCAGGGCCCCATGTTTTCAACATGAGTACAGGGCCCTGGGCAGCTGCCCACATTTCCCATGCTTAGCCCCTTCTATCACTAATTCAGCCCGTCACATACACTGCTACTCTTCCTCTTTCTGTTTCCTAAAGCCTCTTGCTCTTTGTTGTCATTCTGCCGCCACTACGTTCATCTGTCACTTCTCTGCTGTACTTTTTACTCTGCCATCTCTTCCCCACCTCTCACTTTAGTTCTTTTTTTGTCGTACCCCCCAATATGCACTGCACCTCCATTCTCTGTGCTTCTTTTACCCTTTTCATTTATCCGAGTTGAACAGGGTTGCCACATGGCCAGAAGAAAAACGAAGCAACATTTCCTAAAGCCGGTATTTTTAACCCTTACCTGTACATACTTCAAACAGCAGGTATAACTAGAAAGTCCTCTTAAATGCGTTCTAGAGATGCATTAACAATACCTGATGAGTACTTAAAGTAAAGAAAGGCAGAAAAGTCATGTTACAAATGAATACATACTATTACTTTAAAGTCCTATTAAGTATAACGTCTGGGCCTTTGCAGACTTAAAAAACAACAAATGGCCGGTATTTTTCTCCTGGAAAGCTAGCAACCCTAAGGTGAACAATGTTCATTGTGATGCAGTGTTTTTCTGTCTTTTATTGGGAAACCTGCAGGATACCGGGATTTTCATTCATGCAGGGGCAGGGCTCATTTCACACCTTAGGACACTTTAAATACCCATCTAATCGCTGTTCTCATGCAGATGCAGCAATTAGATTACTGAAGCCCTTTCGGCCCATGGCTGCGAAGCCCAAGGGAGGGGGCCTCCTCCCTTGAGCCTCACAGCACTGCATCACCATCATAACCAAGTCCTTTAAAAGGCACTGCTGCAAGGCCCCTCTTGCATGTTAAAAAGTGGGATGGACCCCATGAGGAGCCGCACAACACCACCTACTCGTGTGCAAGGGAATTGCTACTAAAGTTTCAGGACCTAGTGCGATGCCTGTGGAAAATTTACAGGGTGAGGAATCTGTGGTTAGAGTCTCTACCAGAAAAGGCGTTACTGAGAGTTACTAGCTTTTTCTTCAAAATGGTGGGGGTAACAATACTGATGCACTAAAGGTGCCAAATGAAGGGTCCTGGACTATTGCTTTGCTCTCTCCTGTACTGTGCTAATGCCATTCACGCTGCCTCTCATCCTGTTATTTCTCACTTGCACAGAGCTTGCCTCCACCCCATCTGCTGGCCCTTTGGCTGGCACTGCATCATTTCTGGGTACAAAGCATGGAGCATCTCTTGCAGTTCCTGCTGGAAAGCTCATCTGTTGTGATGGTTACTTCTACCTGCAGGAGTTGTGAATTTCCTCCAGGCACTAGACGGGGTCTGGAAACTTGAAATCGCACTCCTGCACCGATAGGGGGTATCTTGGGGCCAGGATACACCCCTGGATATACCGTCACAGAGTCATATAGGATACCCTTCTGACACAATGAGGTCAGTGCCTCTTTTTGTATGCCCTTTGTTGCAGGAGTTGGTTTCCTCTGAACATTTGCTCCCAAAACATTCGCATTTCTTGTGTTTATCAGGATGTCTATCTCTGAAAATTTCTGGGTTTAAACCATCCTGTTCCTGCCAGAACAATATGTTGCTCTTGGAGCCTCATGATATCTATCTCTAGTGCCTGGGGCTCAAGCATAACTCCAAGTCTTGTGCAAAGTGTGGCCTCCATCATGTTAATGCTATCAGGGAGCGGGAGGTAAAGTAATTAATGGCACAGGCTTAGGACGAACTTGGGCTGGTCGCTGCAACAGACCTAGAACACTCTTCATGTGCCACTCCAGCTTGCCTTGACCATCATGTCTTTGAAAAGGCCTCCTTCCAAGGACATGGACAGACCCTCTAGAGAGAAGCACACGTCCAGTCTCAACATCATCTTCAGAGCTTGTTTTGGTGGAGATTCAGTGCCAGATTTGCTCTTGTTCAAAACTTACGGTCCCTGCACTGACTCATCACAAATTGCAGCTTTCACACAGGCGATGCTGGCCCTTTTCCATCCACCTGCTGCTCCTTCTTGTGTGCCAGAGGGTCCCAAGAAACCACAGTGGCCTCCTACTTGGCTTCTCACTGCAGCTTTATCTGTGACACATGTCAACCGTATTAATCCTCGTCGTGATGCTGTTCTGGTGCTGCTCGAACCTCTTCATCTGCCGAACTCCTTTAAGGTTTTCTTCGCCAGAGCTGCCAGTGCTGTCCTCAACGCCACCAATTCTAACTTTGGATCTGTTACAGAACATAATTAATTTTTCAAAGACAAAGAGCATTTTGTTCGGATCACAAAGCAAAGTGCAGCAGCATTGCTTTTATCCAACTTAGGGCCTGATTCTGATGCGGTTAGGAAGGCCTCCTAACGGCATTTGCTCCATCCAAATCGGATCGGGAACGTGTCTTTCCAACCGAGGGCCCGATTACGATGCGGTTAAGAAAGCATTCCCACCTAGGGCCCGATTACGATGCGGTTAGGAACATAGGTTCCCATTGAAATCAATGGGAGTCCAACCAAATCGTATCTGGAAGCATCCGGATGCATCGTACTCGGTTGGTTGGACTCTCCCGATCCGATTTGGTTGGAAACCATTCCCAAACCCATTCGGTTGGGAAGCTTTCCGAAACGCATCAGAATCGGGCCCTTAATGTTAAGCAATTTGCTGTGCACCATTGTAATGTACCAATAAAACATGAAGCGGACTTTACTGGTTGTGTTGCTCCCAATGTGAGTGTTATCAACTGAAGGCATATGGGACTTTTGTGTCTTTGAAATGTATTGTATTTATAGTATTGTGTCGTGGTATTTGTATAAGGCTTACTACCAATTTTTGGGGTGCTAATGCACTTGTCCACACAGGTAGCACGCTACACTGTGTGGATGCCTAGTTGGAAGAGTGTTGTCTTTGCTTTGAGACTATGGGGCCGATTCTGATGCGGGTTGGAAAAGCTTCCCGACCGAATCGGTTGGGAAATGGTGTCCGACCCACTCGGATCGGGAAAGTCCGACCGGCGGAGTAGGATGCATCCGGATGCTTCCAGATACGATTTGGTTGAACTCCCATTGACTTCAATGGGAACATTTGTTCCTAACCGCATCAGAATTGGGCCCTTGGTCGGGAAGACACGTTCCCGATCCGATTTGGAAGGAGCAAATGCCGTTAGGAGGCCTTCCTAACCGCATCAGAATCAGGCCCTCGGTCGGGAAGCTTTTCCAACCCGCATCAGAATCGGGCCCTATGTTGGGATCTTCTTCCATGTCCAGTGTGATGACCACCAAATGTTATGTGATGAAGTGCTTAGCTGTGTGATGGATGAGGAACTGTGAGGGGCAGATGCTCATTTTTATGATACATGTTATGCTGGCAGCTCTGATTAGCTCTGCAAGCTCTTTAATTGTGCTGTGTTCATTTATCTTCTATGTTTTTGATCAAATTTTCTATGCTGGCTGTGGCAGCACAGAAAGATCACTGTGATTTTATGAATCCACAAGAGGTAACATCTTGATAAAGAGTGGGGGAGGGGGATCAGAGTTCTGCCCGGTAAGACTGCATTATAGTCTTCCTTTATTTGATTGCCATTACCGGATATCATGTGAAAAGACTTGCCAAGATGAACTGCAATTTCATCATTCTTTTTGTTATTATAAGATGTTGATGTTTCGAGTATGCCATGATTTGCGACCAACAGTGTGGACTATGTTAGAGTCCTCTGGTGACCAGCAATTTGCGGCAGTTATCTTTGACCTAGTCGGCCTGTTTGGTTAGTACTGAGTGGCTAGTTAAGCATGCTCGTGTAGCTGTGCCTGTGCCATCCAGTTTCTAGCAATGCTCCACAGTTTCTTTCATGTATTATAGACCCATCTCATTTACTATGAGGGATAAGCTAATTAATTGGTATATGATACTGTAATATAGTGAAACTAACATGAGGATCATATACCTCTCAAATACCATTAAGAGGGAAATTCGAGTCACCCATGCCTCATGGCAACAAAGGAGGTTTGTCACAAAAAGGGGTCCCCATGGTAGGTAGGCTGACCGGACCTGGTTGGGCAGTAGACCTCATTTCAGAGATGTGGAAAAAGGAAGTCACTTACCATACCATGGAAAGGGGGAAACAAAATCCTAAGATGCATTCACCATCATTAGTGGTCCTGTGCAAGAGGAAGGAGATGCAACACTATTGCGTCTCTACACCTTCACAAAGATTAGATGGTTTCGGGATTTTCTTTTTGAAAATGAAATAATGAAGCTGTCTGGTAGAAGACTCCCTCCCACTGATGGAGTGGTGCACCAAACACAAAAATGCATTGACATGAACCGCAGTGGCAAAGGTTCCTGGCAATGCTTATTATACAGTCATCTATAAATCTGGAGGGCGGTCCTTCCATCAGGGCAATGGAGTTATTTATTCCATTACAATGGCGGAATAACGGGCCTTCCACCGATAAATAAATGAGGCCCTAAAATGACCCTAATCTTACAAGTCAGCTACTGTCATTTATACAGATATGATATTGTGACATGCATTATATCAAATTGATAATGGAGTACTGTCATAAACAGTAAATTAACTGTCCTCCATGTTGTGGTTAGAGCTGATAGGTAAAAGGCAAGTTAGACTTATTTGAAATATCTGTGAAATGTGGGGTGGGTGTACTATGGTTAAAGTCCCAGATGCCATTAGGCAGGTTGCAGGTTTTCAGGTTCAGAGTGGCAGCGGATACTTCTAGTGCCGATTGGAGAAGCATAGTTATTATAGTTCATCTATGTGTTGAGGTTATTGGAGATTAAGTTGGGAGGACCTCTCCAGTTTGGGTTGAGTGGGTGAGTATGCCCTCTTGATGTGGTGTGCTGGCCTGTACTGTTCAATAGCTCTTGATTGTGCTTATGCTGGTATATGGATTAGCGTTCTAGGTTCAATTTTAGAGTAAGCGGTCGATGCAATTATCTTGGAAATAACCATCCATTTTTCATGTCTCTTCTGAACTTTGAATGCTCCTTGATGCTTCAGGTATTAGTGGGCAATGAGTTTGAGAGCTTGGTGGCTTGTACCATGAAAGCTGAGTCGCCTATGGACTTTTTTATTCTAAGGTGGAATGGTGATCCATTGTGCTAGCCTGGAACGCGGTATCCTATTTTGTTTGTACATATAATTTGTAGGTATAGTGGTCCTTTCCCTTGAGAGACTGTGTGGGCGATGCAATGTGCTTTGAACATTGAATGTCTAGCTATAGGTAATCAGTGAAGTGTTTGTAGGGCTGGTGTCATGTTTTCTCTCAGAAGAAGGTGGAGGAGAAGTCTTGCTGAATTGCTTTGTTGAACTATGCATATGATGAAGCAGGGGGTGTTAAGGTATAGGCTGTTGTCATAGTCGAACTTGTAGTTTACAAGAATGAGGGGAGTTTGTAGTTTTTACCGGGATCTGAGCTATGGAAAGATGTGTCACTACATTTTCATTATGTAGTAGGTGCTCCTTGTGACATCTTTGGTATGTTGCATCAGAAAAATTTCTGAGTCCTTGGTTACTCCTAGGTTTCTAACTTGTATTGATGTAGTAAGTTCCTTGGGCAATATTTCAGTGGGCTGAGGTTTATGCCACTGCCCACAAGCCATGATTTCTGCCTTTGTGGTGTTGAGATTTAGGTAGTTAATTGTCTAAGGTACAGAGGCAGTTGCCAAGACTTGACTTGTAGAGGTTTCCTGGGTCATCCATTTTTAGAATGATTTGTGTATCACAAGGTGGATACAAAATATGGTATGGAAATCAAGCTTTGTCTGTCTTTGAGGTATGGGGCAGCCACTCTGTTCTTGTGCATTTAGAGTTTTAGGGTATCCCATATGGATAAGATGGCTGTCCGTAAGCCTCTACATGGTCTGAAATGAGATTGTTGATCTGACATCACATTATTTACCTCTATAAAATTGACACGTTTAGTACAAATTGCTTTTTCAAATAGTTTACCTAGGGACGGGAAATTGGAAATTTGGCTGTAATGTTCTGGATTGGATGGGTCTAGTTTCTTCTTCTTGAGGAGTGGTCTAATGTAAGTGATTTTTTAGCTCAGGTGGGAAAGATCCTACTTACAAGGACTTGTTTAGTAAGTTTCTAGCCACTGCCCTGCACAGGTTAAGCAAAGGATATCTTTGCAGATTTTGGCCGGGTCTGAAGGTGACTGTGATGTCCTGTTTAAAATGCAAATATTGTGTTTTTTTCAAATTAGGTTATAAGAAATGGGAGATTAGTGTTGTCCATTATCACAATGGTTTGGTCATGTCTACGAGGAGTGTTCGATATTTTGTAGTTTAGGTAGTTTTCTGTTTTTTCAATTTTTGAGATTAGTTTCAGGGAGATTTTGTCACAGATGACTTATGATTGTGGGGTTTCTGTGTTTTGACACTCGAGACTGATGATTTCGTCTAGAATCTAGTGGAGTTCTTCTGATGGGCAGTCATCTTCAATTATGCGTGTCCAGCAGTGTTGTCTTTTGGTGGTTCTGATGGTTGCTTTGTAGGCTCTGTTACAGTGGTGCACAATGAGTTTATCACTCCCGTCTCTTGTTTCCCTTCATTTGTATAGGATGCTGAGCTGTGTGTTCATTTTTTTGATCTTGTCATTAAGCCATGTGGTCTTCTTCTTGGGGTTAACTCTGGCAATGGTATTTATCTGTATCTGGTTGTCCACTGCAGTGGTGATCCAGTTGTAACAGGTAGGTATGTCCTGAGATTGCATATTGACTGGTATTTTTTTGAGGTAGGAGTTAAGTTTTGGGAAGTCTAGTTTTTACCAGTGTCTGTGTGTGGGTTTGTTGTTTATGGTACGGTAGTCATATTGTTTCTTCTAAATGTAACGATGTGGTTGTTGTTTCAGATGACTGGAGAGTTGTCAATCACCACGGCATATCTTCGAGGGACAAATATAACTTTCAGTGTGTGACCAGCAGAGTGGTTTCAGCCCGATAAGATTTGTTGGAGATTGAAGGTCTCAAGATTTGATATGATGGCAGCAGTTGTTACTAAATCCTTCTTCTCAAGCCAAAGGTTGAAGACTTCTAGGATCTATATGTTGGGATGATTTAGTACAGTTTTGGTCACTGTATCTAGTAAGGTGTCCTTAAACTTTTAATTGCTTCAAGATCACCTACAGATCATGAGGAAGGAACAACAGAAGGTTGGAATTAGGTGATAACTTACCTGCTACGATTCACAGTCGCTCATGTTGAAGTTTTTGATATAATATATTTGTAAAGGGTTGTTGTGGATGACTGCTATGCCACCTCCAAAGCTTTTGACACGATTTTTGTTGATGGTGCATTTCGGTGATATGGCTTAATGGCATGTGGGTGCGGAATTTGCGTTGAGAAGCATTTCTGTGAGGAATGTAAGATTTATGCTGATTCCAATAGTAGGTCAAATACATTGTGATAGTTCTTGTTCATGGATCTCATTTTGAGGGTAGGCAGCTTATCTGCTGAGTATTTGTCCTCTTAATGCGATAATGCACTGAAGGTGTGGGACCTGGTGTAGAAAGAGGGAGGGAGGGAGGGAGGGCATGGGGGATATGGGATGGGGTCAAATGGTGAGCTGTTCTGGTTGTTGCCTGATGTTGGACTGGGGAGTGGGCTTTTGGATTAAGGAACCGAGGTGTAGAAGGAGGAGAGATGGCATGATGCGGTATGAGTGTGTGGTCAAAGAGTTGGCTGCTCCGGCTATAGCTTGAGGTAAGATTGGAGGGTGGGAGTGTGAGTTAGGGAAGTCTGACGTTAGATGGATAGGTATGGTTGTGAAAGCTGTTGGTGGGAAGTGGCTGTGGTGCAAATGCAGGATTTCAGAATGGGGACGAATGTGGTAAGGAGGGGAAAGGGTTGAATGTGTGACTTTGGAATCTAGTGAGTATGCACTTGTGCCTTACTCTAATCATTAGCTTTACACATTGTGTGTGTCTGCTCTTTCGGTTGAGCTCTTCAAGTGGGTGGGTTGTCCTTAATTAAATTCCCCATGGCCAAGCAATAGCTGTCTTCACCCTATGGATGTATATGGGGTTTGTGCTATCAGTCCTAGTCCCCTACAACCAGGAACAGCAGCTACCTCCTGTGGTGAGTTGTTGCCTACCTGGAGGTTAGGAGGAGGCGTGGCAGAGTTTCATTCCCTAGGTCCATGCCAGGCTCAAACATGCTGCACCCTTAACGTGTCACCCTTTACCTGGACTCTCAGACTGGATGTCCTAAAGATTCTGTTTAAATAAGGGGTCAGGTGACCTGAACCAATGGAAGCCCAACATCTTGATCCAATGGGAGCCATAACCCTAGCAGTTAAATAACCTGGGTCCAATGGAAACCCTAACCACTGGGTCCAGTGGGAGCCCTTACACCTGGGACCGGTGGGAGCTCTAACCCTAGCGGTCAGATGACTTGGATTCAATGGGAGCCCTAACCCTTGGGCCCAACGGGAGACCTAGCCCTAATAGTCAGATGACCTAGGTCCATTAGTATACCTAACCCTTGTGATCAGATGATCACAGACTAGTGGGAGCCCTAACTAAATAGGTGACTTGTGCCCAATGGGAACGCTAATCCTCGTGGTCAGGTGACCATAATTTTAGACCTACTTCATTTGGGTGTGGGGTTAGAGGCCATGGTGAAATGACTGTGGTCCCTACCCAGTCAGTTGGGCTGGAGGAGGGGCGAGAGGGGAGCAGATGTGACCTGTTCTAATCCCTTGGTTACACACAGGGTCTAACACACTTTCAGTTGCTATACTACAGTTCAACAGGGCCGGACTGGCCATAGCGGGCATCGGGTGTTTTCCCTGGAGGCTGGAAGCCGGTTTTTACAGGGGTGGGGGCCGGTTTTGTTACTGGGGGCCGGTTTTGCAGCTGTGCTGCAATATCGGCCCCCATTAACAAAAGTATCAGTGCTTCAAACTTTCAGCCCCCTCACCCCTGAGGGCTGGTCAGAGAAAATTGCCAGGACTGCTTTGCGTTCCTAGTCCGGCCCTAGCAGTTCAGGTGAGTGAAACAAGCAACTTGGCGCCTGATTTAGAGTTTGGCAGGCAGGTTACTCCATCACAAACATGACGGATATCCTGGTTTCTGTATTACAAGTATCATTAAATATAGTACACTTGAAATATGGCAGACGTGATATCCGTCATGTTTGTGACAGGGTAACCCCCCACCAAACTCTATCTCAGGCCCTTAATTTTCAAACCTACAATTAGTCCTTCTCCTAAACCCCAAAATGACTGCAAGATGAGGCAGAACAAATTAAGCACTAGAATTGATTACAACGTAAAAACACATTTATTTTCCCCTTTTTCAGTTTTCTTGTTGTTTTCGTTTGATTGTGTCTTTTAAGCATCAACAGCGACTCAACTATCAACAGATAAAAATGAATTGTGCACAAAGAATGCTATTGTGCTGCTGTTGATTTTCTTTTGTGATTCCTTTCTGCAGTGGGCTATGCTCTCAAATCAAGTTTGAGGGCATATAGACAGACGACATTGAATTAAACTACCAAGACCTTCAGTCAGTCCCAATGAACATAGGAACTCGCCCATACTTTATTTTATGTATGTATGTATTTATTTGTTTGTTTATTTATGTATTACACCAGAAAAGACTAATTTCTTGGTGCACTGAGGTGAGGAAGGGTGAATAGGAAGAGAGAGTATAGAACAAGTGTAATAAGAGTATATCAATAGAAAATGGAACAAAAGTAAGACACACACAGGCTCAACAAATCGTCGATTTGAAAGCAGGGTAGCTGCTTAGTCGTCTTTACAGTTCTGAGAGATCAGACAGAATGATGAAGACTCTTTTACTGAAAACAGTGACGGAAACAGATACACAGTACTGATGATGAAGCTTCACATGCCAAATCACTCAGGTCTGCGATGGAATCTTCGAAAGCGAGGTTGAAACCTACAAGTCCGACCCATGGGTCCGATTCACAAAGAGGCGAAAGTCTAACTTTCGGTATTCACAAAGGGCCTTTACTGCTCGTAAATGCCCTTTGTGAATACTGAAAGTCGTAAAGTTAGCCTTTCGTCTGACTTTACCTTTGTGAATCGGGCCCACCGTGCGCTAAACGCATGACTGCTGTGTGCTGGGATTTTGTGCACGCTAGACTCTTAGATCCAGCGTTTGTTCTCGGTACCTTTCTGCCTAAACGGATTAGTGTTCTCTTTCAGGGTGGAGGGCGAGCGCTTTGATAAAGCTTCTCTTTCCCAGTCCCGCTGTGTTGACACTTAGGGTCCTTGCGCTTTTCTTGTAACCCCGCCACACGTTCTTATTTAATCCCAGGGATTAGCGCTCTGATAGCGCCTGGTTTGCTATAAATGTGTTGTGGCAAGAAACAGTGGCGTAGCTAGGCCTTAGGCCGACCGCAGCGGCCAAATCTAAAGCGGGGAGGGGGGGATGTTTGCTTGCAACTCCTGCGGCCGTCGCCCCTCCACGGCCACAGGTAAGGGGTGCAGCGCGTTGGCACGACACGGGTTAATAGTAATAATTAAGAAAACTTACCTGACGCCGCCGGCCGCCTCCCGCGTCGCGTCTCTCCTGCTGTCCTCGCCCCTCCCCCTCTGCTACGCCACTGGAAAAGATGACGTTGCTCACGTTTTCGGCTGCCCGGAAGACATCGATTGCTGGGCAGTAGGTGCTAGAATGAATGCAAATATGAACGAAGTCAAATCTGTGCCATAAATGAAACTCCTAATTAATCAAAACTATCCCTCGATACCCGTTTTGCATGTTTATTTATTTATTTATTCTCTTTAACTCTAACTTTAGCCCTTCTAGTACTGTGACTGTGTGCGATGTGGGTTCTTAACATAGGCTTTTAAAGAAGTGTCCTCCTCAAGGCGCTGTAGCGCCGTTATTACTTCATGTACAGGCGCATTACAGCCAGACTCGTCAAGGGACTGAAAAGTTACAACCACATCATCCTGAATATTGCCTTCCTGACCTGGTCCGCATCATTGCTACGACCTGCTGCATCATGTATAGGACTGTAACCACCAATGCCCCATCCTATGTAGCCAAAAAACCATCCACCTCTGGAAGCCATCCCAAGTAAAGTGAGCACGACGTTGCCAGGCTGGAAGCCAAGAAATGCAAAAAGAGAAGAGCAGGTGGCAAGCCTTTCAGATTCATTTGCCCAGAGTCTGGAAGAACATCAGTCCACCTGTCATGATTACCTCATTTGTCGGACCAGTCAGACCAGAGATTATTAAGCCCTAACTCATCAAGAAGCTCCTCATCAACCTCGAATTCTACCCCTCTTCTCCCTTGCCCCTGTTACATTGCACACAGACTGGAATCATTCCCTATCACCAGTGGTAGAAGTGGGCGGGATCGGAAGGGCACGGCGTGCCCCAACTTAAAAAAATTATTTCAGTCCGTTCCCCTACTTCTTTCTTTTAAAAAAGCGTCCCGGGACGGCAAGAATAGTCCTACTTAAAAACGATAACCTTTTCATTCTGCTTGTGTGGTGCACACGACCTCCCCCCCCTTCCCCTCTGTATCAAGGGGCCTGCAAAGCAACACTGAAAGGGCCGTCAGTCTTAGGTTAGCGCGAAAACTGCTACCTCGGATGGCCCTGCTGCCGCCGTGATTCACACTTCATTTAGTGATGACGCTGCCTGCCTGTCCCTACTGTGACCATTTCAATGGTCACATCAGGATGCTTTGGTGGCCCCGCCCTTGACCTCCTCTGCCCTTCATCTTCGGGCTCAGGCAGACTGACAGACGCCACTTGGAAAAGAAGAAAAGGGATTCATGGCTTGCTGTAAATCTGTTATGCACCCTTTATGCACCCAGCCAGAACTGGAAAATAGGAGGACGGTGGCTGTTGTAGCTGAGGCCCTCCGCTGGTCGATATACCCACAGCTGACCCAGCCCCACCAGCCTCTCCTGGAAATTCGTCTGCGTGCCTGCCCAGAGGTCCCCAGCCCTTCCTTTACAGCTCTGCTCTTTTCCCTGCACTGGGGCCTGCAAGAGGAGCCTGGACTACCTCTGACCTCCATGCTCTTAAATAAATATCAAGTAAGTTGAGAAAAATAAAGAATACCCAGTGCATTTTTTTAAATAACTGGAAAATGTCAAATTTCTTATCAGCTGTTTTTCTTATGTTATTTTTTAATGTGTACCACTGCTTTGTCTGTGTTCAGGGATTTGGTCTTTTAAAACAAGCATTTACAATGCAATAGGTCTTACATTACTGAAAGTTTGACCTATTGGCGCTGCAAATAATAATGCACCGAAAAGCTCAAACTTTCAGCAATGGGAGGCCTATTGCATTGCAAATACTTGCTTTTTTAGGCACCTGAGGAGACTAAGTGATTTGCCCAGAATCATAGGATGCTTGAGCCTCCTGTCAGACCCGAACCTGGTTCCCCAGCTTCAGTCTTGTAGGGCACCAAAATGGCTACTTCTAGAGTTGCTCCACAGTAGCAGCCTCTGTTCACTCTGAAGCAGGGTAGAGGTCAGACAGACAAATGGCTGACAAAATACTGTAAATACGAAAAAGAATCAGTTTCCAAGCACGTGAGCTGTGCTATTGCAAAGCCAGCGTTGCAGCACCAGCCTGTGCTTCGTTGTTAAATTGCAACATCAGTTCAACTTGACTCGTGTACAAGTCAATATTAGTTGCAAAGCGCTTTATACCACTTCTGCCGTTTCTAAGCATTATGTATCCAATCTAGCGATACTCAAATTAACCGATCCGGGAAGGATTAATTGGTTTTGCCAGCGTGATCCATACACATGAGACGTCAATGACGAGTATTAATTCACTGAAGTATGTTGGCACCTTAGAAATACTGTCCATAGTGCCTGCTAGCTGTTTCAGTGCGCTTTGTGTTGGTTACAAGGTGGAAGCCATGCGTGGCACACCCTACCACAAGGGTTGCACAGATACAGAAGAGCGCATTTACTCAGGTAGAGAGGGGCACAGGGGTGGACCTTTATTGAGAACCAGGTCAAGTGCCAAATCATGTGTAATTAACCTGCTGGACAATTGTGTTCAGGCTTTGACAATATTTTACAGTGAACGATGCAGTGACGATCAGTTACAAATCCAAATTTGCACTGATAAATCAGCTAAACATAACATTTTATTTTTCTACTTTCTACCAGTGGTAGGGTCCAAATATTGGTACAAAATTCCCAGCAAAACTACATGCCACTTGTGCAGATCACGAGGCTTGGTCCATAGTGTTTCGCACCTGTGCCTCTGCACTCAAGACAGCCAGTAAAGTGACTGCGCTGCCCCTGCTCAGTTCATGATGAAGCCTGCAGCCAGTGCTTAATTTGAGCCGGTGGTTGCAGGTGCGGATATTCGGCAGGGTGGTTCCATGAGTTAAACACTCACCCCTGACATCTGCGGGACATTAGTCGGAACCACAGAAAGGCTAACTGAGACCTTAATCCTTCAGAGGATGGTAAATTAAATATAATTTCACAGGGTAACAGTAACATATATTGTTTACAATGCTTGGAAGCGTGGGTTGAAACTTGCAATGAAACGGGTTATTACCCTTAAAATATGGACAATTATAGGACGGGATGTGATGAAGGCAGACGAGAGACGAAGCCACCTGCCTAATGTTAACTTCATTTTAAGAGCCACTCGTGGCTGAGAACGCTGAGGGGGTCCATTGAGACCCACCCCCGAAAGGAACAGTCTTGCCCGTTCTATTGACCCCCTCCCCCATCCCCTGTTACCCACTCAATTCTCAGCGGCCTGGATGCCCTCACAGTCTCAATTCAGAGTCCTTCCTATGTGTGAATGGAGCCCTGAATAGTGAAGGGTGGCACGCATAGAAGCAGTGTTCCCTTCTGCTTCCCCGTCACCCCTCTTCGCTTATGTTCTCTCTCTCGCATACCTACACTTAATTCTCCTCCTCTCCATCAGTGCTTCGAAGTGGCGTAGTCAGCCATAAAGCTCTTTCCCGCCACCAACTCTATACAGCCCTCTCCTATCCCCTTGCAGTGCTCTGAAGCGGCCAGCAGATGACTTGTACTTCTATGAGCTAGTACATACGATGGATCTTGAACGCCGTGATGCCGCGCCTGGCCACGCCAAAGATCAATTTATTGCTTTATAAAACGCAAACCCCGCACAAGCAGGTCTTAGAGTGCTGTGCACAAGAGGGTGTTCGAACATAAGACAACTGTGAATTAACTGGTAACACAACAGGGCAGAGCAGATTTTTGACAATGCAATATGGGCCCTTGATTAGCAGTGGATTCCAGAACAAGGAGTGTAAAATCCTATGTGTAGAGGATGCTGTGGTGCAGGGAGGGCACACAAACTAGTTTATTTTAACAAACTGACTACACTGAACGGGGTACCTGTGCACCCTAAACTGGAAACACAGTGAATAACACAAGAGACGTGGGATTAGACAGTGCCGCCGAATCTGGGACTAGTAGAAAGGCCATGAAGAGGCAGGACACACGGCTCCTACTCTGAAGAGCTGGGTGATCCTCTGCCTTGACAAAGCAGCTTCCAATCCACTTATGGCAAGCATGTCTCTGAACCAGCGAGAGGAGAGCTTAGCCTCTGGCACAACACAGGAACCTCTGCCTTAGCAAGGGTTCGGCTGGGAGTTACCCCGGCCTGGACCTACACCCATCTCTGCACAATACAACTTCTCTTCAACTCAAAGTCACAGGACTGCAGATCCGATGACTGCATTCTGCCTTTACTTATATTCTGTACTGCATGGCCCTAAAAATTTACAAAATTGTCTAGAAGTTAAAAAAACATTATTATATTGCTTGTTAGAAAGATTATGTTAAAGGTGCAAACTTTAAAACATCTGCCTAAAGATTATGCATAGTAAAGCACAGGCAGGAATTGTACAGGAAGGTCAAAAGGGTAAGTGGTCCTTTGTGAGGGTCCTTATGAATAACATTAATGTGCTTACCTCAGAGGTCTACCCAGATGCCTTCTTTTGTGTACCAAAGTGCTCATGTGTATCATTCAGGCAGGAACCCAATTCAAAGGATATTCAGGAAGAATCCGTATCTTACACTAACAGTGATCCATGACGTTTATATCAAATAAGCATACATATCTGCAGTATTGCATTGAAAAAGGCTTTAAAGTAACTAGGCCGGACTGGCCATTCCAGGCATCAGGCGTTTCCCAGGACGACTGGAAGGGTAGGGGGCCAGTTTAGTTTGTGGGGGTCGGTTTTGTACAAGTGCAGGAGTTTTAAAAACACTGCAAAGTTCTTTGTATATTCAGCAGGTTTCGGACAACAATAAAAGTGCCAAGATAACTCTGGTGATCAATGTACCTGTTGGAGAGAGATGGGAGTGTGTTTTGTCTAGTGGCTGTTTTGACTCATCTTAGGTAGCGCAGAGGGGTAATATGCCTGCTGCAAAGAACGTGTACCATGCATATCAAAGAGCAATATTTTATGTGCATAGTTCAGTGGGTACTACTTTGTGTTCACTTCCCGAATGAAAGGACACTTGAATACATATGTACTATATTATGATTGAGCAGCCAGCTGGCTGACATGAATATGAAGGAGCCCTTGTGGGTTTCCGTGAGTCTTGTTTCTCCTGAAAAGTCCCTTTCTCTTTTGAGCCCTGCTTAACACATGTGTACTGGAGGAGCCCTGTATTCATGTCCTCAATGTTTGAGACAAAAATACTCATGGACTTCTGAACAATGAGAGTAAAAGCATTAAGGTAACATGTTGTTCCTGCTTACATTTCGCATGCTTTACATAAACCTGCATTCCCTAGGAGTGTTTGCTTTTTCCTGAATTAAACCTCAAATAAACATGTTTATCTATTGTTTGAATTAAATAACGTTATAAGCTGTAACTTGTCAGTGAAATGCCAAACGTACTAAAAATTGGTATGTTTTGCTATTTCTAGCCACACCCCTGACTCCGCCCACTGATCCAATCCTCGGTTATTCCCGCCCCGATTCTCCACCCACAGTTCCCCTACTTTTTTTTCCCCACTTCGACCACTGCCTATCACCATCCTCTACAGCGCTTTGTTGGTTCTTAGCTAGGTTTGGGCACTAGAAACCCCAATATACCTACACAGTTTCTGCTGACTTTTCTGTCTCTGGTTGGGAATTCTAAATGGTAGTATTACCAACAATCTTTTATCGTCCCAAGGCTATCTAATTATGATGACTTAAGTCAGAAGGAGCCAACTACTCCATTTCCTCATGTGCTAATGCCCTCTATTGTTGGTCCTCTCAGAACCACTTGTCTCTGGGGCAAACAAAGTCTTCTGTGGCAGTTAATTAGCATTATAGTGTGCTGCCTTTTGATTGTTGCCTCAGCATGTTTTGCCCTAAGTGGCTAAGGGTATGCCCAGACGTGCGTCCCTTGCTTGCTGTGCCACTGGATTCAAACTAGCCTGGCTGATGAGGGTTGATACCCCGAAAGCGGTCCCAGGATGCTGGTTTCCTATCCAGGGAGGACCTAGCTTTGCAGTTCGGGCTGAACTGTTCCCATGTGTAGCAGGGTCAAGACTGATTTGCATATGGCTGGGTCCAAACTGGGGTGGCGTAGTGAGCAACAAAGCGATTGTTTTAATCCAGATTTCTTGACTGGGGGGTGGGGGGGTGAATGGTTGATTTATTCAGCATTCCGTCCATCATTTGTTGCTGCAACAGCTTGATGTGGGGCACTTTTTTAATGAGGCACTTGAAGAGGCATTTAATTGTCCTTTCTTCATAAGGCACTTCACATGAAGATTAGTTTTTTCTTCTGGTGGTGGCACTAGGAGCGCTCACTATTAGCTCTCGTCTAAGGAGGCATTTGATGGGACACCCTTTAACCCTCTCCTAACAAATCACTTGAAAAGCTTTTTTTTTTTGCCCGGTCCTAAAAAGACACATGCCTCCTCCTAAGGTTATTCTGAAAAGGTCACTATTTGCCCTCTCTTACAAAGGCGTTTCTAGAGGTCACTATTTGTGCCCGTTCCTAAAAAGGCAACTGAAGAGACTCCCATTTGCCCTCTCTTGGAATGGTGTTTGAAGAGACAACCATTTGCCCTATTCTAAGGAGGGCACCTAAACAGGCTCTTAAAGAATTGACCGCATACACTCTTCTACAGAGGTAGATGAAGGCGCGACCACTTGCCTGCTTCTAGCCCTACAAGAAGATGTTTTATGAGGCCTGCATTTACCCTCTATTAACAGGGGAATTGATGACACAACCATTTGTTCTCTTCTAGGAAGGCCCTTCACAAGGTGTCTATTTACCACCGAAGAATGTGCTTGATAAAATCATTGCTTCTCTTAAGAAGTCTTGTGAAGTCACCATTTGCTCCCTCCTAATAAGAACACGATAAGGTCACAATTTGCCCCTACTAAGAAGCTTCATGAGGTCTACATTTGATGTTTGCCTCTCCTAGCGCTTGACAAGGTTCTTAAAAAGGCGACCATTTGCCGTCTCCTAAGAAGGGACTTGACAAGACCACTATTTACCCTCTTGTGACAAGGCACTTTGTTGTAATGGAGGTCTGTATTAATAGAATAGGAGTTTTAAGATTGTCCCTCATATGTTGCTATATTGTTAATATCTACTATGTCATTAGCTGCATTCTGATGTAATATAGAATGTTGAGTTGAGATAGGTAGATGAAGAAGAGATGCTGTAGGAGGAGCAGTTACCTACTCTCGCTCCCGGTTTTGCTGGGGCCTGTTTTGGAAGAATAAACTACTTTTCAGACTTCTATGTTTGTAGAGTCTTTACTACAAATTTGGCGATGAGTGGCCCTGGCATTTGAAGCTTCACCATCTGGGTGATGGTTGTTAGTGACAAGGCATTTCTACTTTCCAGCAACCTACTTCGACATAGGCAAAAGTACATCAACAAAAGTATTTAGTGATGTTGAACATCGAAATCTGGGTGAGTGCATTGTTTTTCAAAGTGTTGCAACAAACTCAAAGACTTGCTAAGCAATTTAATCTGCGCAGTGCCAACCGTTATTTTTTTTTCTTTACCTAAGTGTTCCACAGCTGTACGGCTTGCCTCGAGCATATCTATGCGTCATAGCCAACGTATTGACGTACAACGTAGCGCCCATATTGGGTGGAATTTGAAGCAACGCTTGAAAGCACGCATCAACGTAGAACGTGTCTGCCATTTTAGGTGTACCCTTCACACCTAATCTATAGTGGCCATTTTACTGGAATCTGAACTGTATGCTTTAGTTTTCTGGCAACATGAATGCAAGTCTTTCAGCAATACAGTTCCGGAAGATACTGAAGTGGCTAAGTCTAGTTTGCGCATTCATTGCTTTAGTTATTATACAGTGTAGTCTTCTACAAATATTAATGTTGCTATACAGCACTGGAATTTAAAGAAGTCTGAATCGGCAAAGCTTATTAGTAATTGCGCGCACATCGCATCTAGTGCAAGTGTATTTTGTCCACGAGCACAGTGAACTTTGCAACAACTCCTTATATTAATGAGGTAAATGTATCTATTTTGAAGATTGTTACATACAGTACAGCAAGGCATTATGGCATCAGGTACCTTGAATTTAATGCCACCCCAACCATTTGTACCATCATCTGGTGACAATTCTCTAACATGGCGAGAATGGAAAGAATATTTCATGAACTATATTTCAACATTAGATGAGGGTGATGACTTCATGCCGGAAAGGAAGAACATTTTATTACATTCCTTAGGTTCTATTGGTTTAAAAGTGTACGATCACATAGGGAAAAAAAATTGGACCAGCAGGCCAAGGTGATGTTTTTCTTTATGCTATAGATGACTTAGATACATATTATGCACCTACCGTATGTGTAGGCATAGACATGAATACGTTATATCATAGGAAACAGTCTAAGGAGGAGAGTATTGACGATTATGTTTCTGCTTTGAAGAACTTAGCTTTGACATGTCGTTTTGGTACATTACACAACAAACTGATTAGAGACCAGATAGTCATGCACGCAGCTGATACTTCAATACAAAAGAAACCATGGGCCAAAGGGGAGTCCCCATTACAGGAAGTTGTTGACTTAGTAAAACGCGCTGAACTGTCGGATAGATGCGCAAAAGCTGTACTGGCAGATAATAAGAAAGCATCCGAGTTGGATACAAAACAGGATAATAAGGATGTGGTTAATACAATTAAGTAAAATAGGAAGTCAGACACCCCTTGTGGAAATAATATTAGTCAAACTAAGCCTAATTTCATGAAAATGCAAACAGAATATGCTACTGATTTTAGATGTTATAGATGTGGTCTCACTGGACATTTTGCCAATAACAAAAAATGCCCAGCCCATAATCAGAAATGTTCAGGATGTGGTATTGTAGGGCATTTTCAGAAAGTCCGTAGGAAAAACAGTAGGAATTATAGAAAGGTATCGGTAAAAGTACTAGAAACAGGTTTCAAGCTCTATTTCACAAGATATTGATAACGAAGATACCAGCATGTGTGTGTTAAGTGTGGGTTCAGAAGAGGGTTCAAGCTCTATTTCAAATTCAAATTAGTCTTTATTCGATATTTTTCAATCATAAAAGACACAAATTGATACATACAATATGATAAAATACCATAAAATACCATAAAAGATAGTCATTGCAATTTAAAATGCCTTAAAATATTATTAGAAAAAGATTTTTCCATTGAAGATGAACAATTCTACAAAAGAAAAAAGAAAAAAAAAAGAATTTAATAACATTTAATGGCGATAAACTAGTGACTAAAATTAATATCCTTGGGATTAAAAGAATTTTAAATTGCCATATATAAAACAGATTAATCATGGGAATATAGTACATAGGGAATGCATCTCACTAAGTATATATGCAGGTAATTTAATACAGAGTGGTACCTACGGTAGCCTCCAGACTGATTCTTCTAAGGGCCCATGTCCAGCCCAAGAACTTTGCCATAGCTATAGCTACGTCTTCACGTGTATCTGTTTTCAAAATACGCAATGCTGTTTGGCAAGATCTAGTGCCAAGGTTTAAACAGATTGGTTTGAGCCATTTGTGTCGGGGACCCTTATATGCTGGGCACACAAACAATACATGAGCTATAGACTCTTCCATGGTTTGGCACATAGGGCATTTAGTATCAAGAACATTATGCCATTTTTCCGTAAAAGTTTTTATGGGTAGGGTACCAACTCTGAATTGGTGATATAGTTTCCTATCGCCAGGTCTCGCAATAAAATCCCAGTATGCTTCAGACCTGAATTCATACTTATGTTCTAAAAAGATGCCTGTCAAGGAAGTGCTACTCACCAATGACATGGACTTATAACTGACCATGTCCCTATAAAGAGCTTTGTAATCATTTTTACTCGGAAACGAATTCCCTACTGGGTCCTCCCACAAGTTGATAAGCCCCATATCGAGTAGTGTACCCTTTATCTTTTGTAGCCAATTAATTTTTGAAGACATATCTGCTTCTCTAATATGCTTTACTGCACTGGCATATGGGGCTAGCTCTGGTGTTGTCCATAATCGTCTCCAGTAAGCCAGGGGGTCTGTATCCCGCTGCCTCCTCAAATGAAATACATCCCAAATCTAATAATAGGGGTTTAAGAGGAGTCGATTGAGGGAGACCAGTTAGTGATCTCAAGAAGTTATTTTGGGCAAGGACTAGAGGAGCAAGATTATTAAAACCCCAAAGTTCTGCACCATAAATTATCGATGCCCTAATTTTCCCTTTATAGATTGATAGAGCTGGCCCTACCGGTTTGGTATGGGAAAGTCGATGTTCTTTTAGTAGGGCACCTGCTAGTTGATTGTGCCTGAGGACTAGCAAATCTATCTGCGGTTTCCAATTCATCCTCTTACCCATTGTTACGCCCAGATATGTAAAGGTGTCAGTTTGCTCCAGATACGCATTGTTCATCATTACTCTGCCTTTTACTATTTTATGTTTGTGCAGCACCATGAACTTGGTCTTATCGATATTAACTACTAGCTCATGGTCGTTACAGAAGACAGTAAATCTATCAAGGGCACGTTGCAGACCGGATTGAGTTTTAGACAGGATTAAAGTATCATCTTCAAACATTAGCAGCGGAACCCTTGAGCCAGCAAGAGTAGGGGCATCAGTTGGGTAGGCAGTGTAATATGAAATAACCTTGTTTATAAACAGAGAAAAAGTGTAGGGGCCAAAACGCACCCTTGCCGCACTCCCTTGTTTACTGGAAAGCGGTCCATTAATTCACCCTGTTGTCCCCACCGTACCTGGGCATAGTTAGACTCATGCAACTTGATGATAAAAAGTAGGAGCTCGGGGGCATCCCTGCTTCCTTTAATGTGTCCCATAACTTATATCTGGGCACCAGGTCGAATGCCGATTTTAAGTCTATAAATGCAGCATAAAGAGTCCCCCCGGCTAAGAACACTGTGCTCCAATAAATCATCATGAATCTAAAAACTTGATCAATGGTACTGACGTGGGGGCGAAAACCCGCTTGATAGGTGGATAAAATATCCTGATCGTTTATCCATGTAGTTACTCTACTCAGCACAAGTCTGGCCACAATCTTTTGTAATGTATCAATTAGGCTTATAGGCCTATAATTACTTGGGCTGGCGCGATCCCCTTTTTGTAGATCGGGATTATTTCTGCCCCACGCCAAGATGCTGGTATGGGGGCACCTCTAGCCAGGGCATTGGATATAATATGGATATATTTAATCAAATTCTTTCTATCATGTTTAAATATATCTGCTGGTATGCAATCCGGACCAGGGGCCCTGCCAGCAGGGACACCGTCTAAAACTCTTTCGATCTCCCCTATACCAAAGGTTAAAACTGTATCTGAGGTTATATTAGGATAATGTGTGGGGGAGCCTATTGTGGAAGCAAATTGGGCCTGATAATGCAAAACCCATTGTTCTGATGGCACATTATTAACTGGTACTGGCCCTATATCTCCACTTCCCCATTTGACTGTGTGCCAAAATTTCCGCTAGTTTTTGTCATTACATGCTAGTAACAGGTCCTTCCATCTATTTTCATCAAAGTTCTTCCTTGCCCTATGTTGTGCTTTTTTATAATCTAACCTTGCATTTTTAACCTCCTGTGGTATTCCCAACCTAATTGCTTGAGAGAGATGCCTAAAAGCAATCCTGCATGCCCCATCATACCATTTAGCTGATTTATGGGTTACATACCTAGTAAATCTTTTGTTTTTAGTAAAAAAACTTTCAGCTTAGCAAAGAAGTCCTCATGTACCTTCATAACAGCAGGGTCTCCACCAAGAGAGTCATCTTGAATATCTAGAGCGGAAAGAGTTGATATTGTACTTTCAAGAGATAGCTTTATATGTTCTAAAGTGCTATTATCTTCAGATACCACTGCCCATTTTAACCGACGACAATCTTGGGACACGATTACATCTGCTGTCACTATTTCGGTGCTTGGCCTTGGCCGATCCTGACCCTTTAACTCTAGTGTTAACAATAACGGATCGTGGTCACTCTCCATTCTACGTGAGATCTTCATATCCAGAAGTCTTGGCCATAATTCTAAATTTATAAAAAATAATCAATTCTGCTGCTTCTTACCCCATTATTAAAAGTATGGGTGCCTTCACTGTCTGATGTCGACCTCCCATTAACAGCCCTTAGACCCTCTCCAAGCATATGCTTTTAAGCTGAAGAGCCGCCTCAGTCCATTTGTTAATTGGGGGCAGTGTTAAAAGCGGAATCCCCCAATTAGAATCCTCATCACTGCTTAGACTGCTGTCTTCGTGGCCGAGGGGCTCGAAGGTGCAGTTGAAATCTCCTGCAATTACCAAGTGTTTTACCCCTTTCGTGGGTTCGATAAAGGAATCCAATTGGGAGACAGTTGATGATGCTTTCCCACCCGCTATCCCTCTCGCATACACATTAATCAGTATAAGATCTGGCTCAAATTTCGATCGAACTTTAATGGCCAGGATGTCGGGGCTGTCAATTATTAACTCTTCAACCTGGTAGCCTGTCTGTTGTCTGACCCAAATAATCAGCCCCCTGAGGGTCTCCCTTTAGGTCCAGCAGTTGCCAGTTTACCAAAGGCTAAGTAACCAGGACGAAAGAGCATGTTCAATGACCAAGTCTCCTGAAAAGAATGATGTCATGCCCCTCTATGAAACATGACCAATCAGATGACATGATCTTAGATGGTAGACCGGCAATATTCCAAGATATCAATGACAGTGAGGAAGGAGTCGGACCACCACCCAAAACTCGGGTTATCGGGATCTCTGTGCCCTCTAGATAGTTGGAACTTATTATCTGTAGTCCCACTTTAGTGACGGGAGAAGAACTAGGCAAAATATCGATATTCTCTGACAGAATTGGAGTGACTGGTTGTAGTCCGTCGCATGCATCTAGGTCAGACAGGGGGCGAATCTATTGACAAGATTCAAATCTAAGGATCTATATATGCTTCTTGGTGGGGCCCGGGGCTGTCTCACTACACTTGGTAGACCCCTCCCTATTGAGGGGTGGAGATGGGGTCCATAAAAGAACCCTAATGGCAAAACAGAAATTTTATCAGAATAACTCCCTGGGTTTTTACCCAATCGATCCAAAAGAAGTCTAACAACATACACATTATTGAAATTGACAACTACACAATCACCCCTCCCTTCTTTCCTGGAGGGTCCTATCCAAGCAGATCGTCAGGCCATAATCATTTGGTTATAGATATCCCCATCCCAAATCCCAACACCCTTCAATTGTAAGTCCAACCAATGCATAACTTTTAATAATAGTTGTTCAGTAGTTTCAGTCTGTCCTTCCCGCAATACTGGAACATTCCTCAGGACCACCACCAACGGAGCAGCTGCCGGAGGAAGATGTAGGGTCAGCGGACCTTCTAAGGCTATGCTATGATCCAATCTTCCATGCTTCGTCGAGGGTTCTTGGCCATGTGTCCCTGATACGGAGCTATCCTGTCTTCCTATGGCACGACTATTATTTGGATTTGCCACTGACACATTAGTTGCTGCTGTCTCTACAGAGGGGCGTTCATCGCCCGGCGTGCTTGGGATAGATTGAGCGAATTCACTCGACGTGTTCCCTAACTCAGCGGTGTTCTCAATCGTAGCAGCTATAGGAACATCTAGATTGGTAGCTGCGATAGGGGTCTTCCTAGAGATTAAGGAGTTCATTGCCGATAGTTTTATAGATTTGGGTTTTGCTGGGACAGTGTTGCTGAACTTACGAGGTATAGGCACTGATGGCAGCTTGGTTTGAACAAGTAGTCCCTCAAGGACACAGATTAGATTTAGCCTGTAATTCAAAACTATTTAGTCTTTCCTCGATCTGACTCAGTCTATAATTGATAGGATCTAAGGATGTCTGGAGTAGGTTTTCTAATCTCTTCCACATAGCCTCATTAGCTTCGGAGCATAAATCGCCTGTTGGGTCAAAATTCAGCATTCCAGCAGTTGGAGGTGAACGGTCTACTATAATAGATAAATCTAAGGTGGCACCTCCTCCAGTTTTATTTGTTTGCAGGAATTTTTGCGATTCTTGGTCGCTGTGGACCCCCTCCCCTCTTCCTCTTTACTATGGGTTCTGGGGTTGCTTCAAGGCTTTTGTTTTTAATTAGGGGCACAGACCGCGTAGAGATTCGTTGGAGTGGGCCAGTTGCGGCACTCTCTTGGACGATCTCAGCAGGAGGCTGTGTAATAGGCACTTCCAATGACCCATTTGGAGGCAGTAGGAGGTCGCTTGCCATATTAATGGTACCAGTAGCAATATTCAGACAGCGGTCAGGGGAACGTGCAGATGCCAGGGCACCCAGAGATGATCTTTTCGACAATAGAGGGTCGAGAGATAGGCGGCACTCTGTGAGTGTTATCTCGTGTTCAAGGACAGAGGTTGCTCTAACTAAGAATTGGTCCAGTGTCCCGGCCACGCCACCACTATGTAGCGCGTTTCTCCCCTTCCCATCGCGCTTGTTCATCTTGAAACGTAGATCAGATTCTGGCGGTGGACCTAATCGGTTTCGGTTAGTTGCGACCTTTTGGGATAAGCGGAGTAAAATAGAATATTTTGCAGAACTGACCTTAAGTTAATCGTGCGCTCAGAGGGGGGGGCCCAGCCCAGTCTCCTCCGGTCACTGACGGGCTCAGATGGGTCCGCCCTTGGCCCCGGCTTCGCCCGGCGCGCGCCCGTGCGCGTCCCGCGAAGCGGGTGCCGCGAGGCGTGATGTAGGCTCTCTGCTAGCGCTCAACTGCAGCTCATCAACAGCAGGCAGGCAGGCTTCCTGGGACTTGAAGTCCACCAACTCCAACTCCAGCGATGCGGCTCCCGCGAAGCGGGTGCCGCGAGGCGTGATGTAGGCTCTCTCCTAGCGCTCAACTGCAGCGCATCAACAGCAGGCAGGCAGGCTTCCTGGGACTTGCAGTCCACCAACTCCAGCGAAGCTCTATTTCACAAGACACTGATAACAAAAATACCAACATGTGTGTGTTAAGTGTGGGTTCAGAATCTGAAGTCTTGAGTTTTCAAACTGAAAAAAAGAAACCCAAGTGAGAAATATCTATGGGAGGGGAGACTATTATTGTTATCCAGTATTGGGGTATCTTTCATAGATTTACATGCTTGAATCATTCCCTGTCGTCGAAGTGGGAGTCCCACGGTAATATACATAAAGCAGTAATTTAAAATTTGCATAGGCTATCATGGTGGCAACCATGCATTTAATAGCCTATCTACCTCCTTTTCTTAAAATAGACCAAACTTAAACACAACCAATCAGTAACCAGCACCCTCTAGAACCTTCCCAAGAGAGACTGAATCCCTCCGATTTTCACCGCACGTCGTGTGTAAGGGAGTCTCCCTGAGCTCTGCTCAGTTCTTCAACAAATTTTTCAGATAAGTTACATTCCTTGCTTTATAGAAAAATGTCTGATAAGGGACTATTTAGACCTTGGAATTCCAGTGGGAAGAAGAGGGTGCATATTGATGATGCCCACAAGAATTGTATCTATTGCCTCTAACCCCATCATGAGGCAAAACAATGTAAAATCTGCTGCACCTTTTCAGCTAAGACCCTTAGAGACAGAGAGGGCAGGCTTTTATTGTGGCTGAAGAAGAAGCATGGGGCGTCCTCAGATGAGGAGAGCGACACTTCCTCAAAATTTCAAAAGAGGCCCAGGTCGCCTGTAGGTCAGCCTGAGGAGAGCAGGAAACATCCTAAAACCTCTATTCTGACCAGAGAATCTCGGAAAAAGGAGAAAGAGCCCAAGGTCTCCTCAGAGATAAGTTCCCCTCAATCTTCTGGGACTTCTAAGAAAAAACCTGAATCTTCAGGTCATTCCAGGCACAAATCGAGCCACAAATCCTCATCGGCGTCAGTCTCACCGTCGACGTCTGTTACTTCAGCGACTCCAACTCCGACTACTCTCTCGTCGTCGAGACCATCGACAGCGCTGACTACTTCGATGGCGAGTATAAAAAGCTCTATACCGTCGGCATTACCTTTATCGTCGACGACGACGCCGTCGACGAAGACCCTACCGTCGACTAAGATTCCTTCGTCGACGAGGCCGTCGAAGACTCCATCGTCGACGAAATTCCACTGTCGACGAAATCCTCATCGTCGACGACAACTCCACCGTCGACGACAATTCCTCAGTCGACGACGACTCCACCGTCGACGACGTCTCCATCGTCGACGATCGTGCCAGTGATAAAAATTCCAGTGTCGTCAACGGGCCCGTCGACTCCGCTCCAATTACAAATGCAATCCACACCATCTAGATTGCTTAGAACATCACTGCAACCTGAATTTCAAACACCAAAGATTACTCCGTTGCTTCCAAGTCACCTGCTAGACGCCGAGTAATCTGAGGATGATGGTCCCTTTGGGACGGCTCATAGTCCTTCCAAACTAAATGTGAAGTGTCAGGAAGAGGATGAGGACTATTACAATGAGGAACAGTACTATCAGCAATATCCAGTTCCTCATACACAGTATCACCAGTTCAGATATGAACAGCCGAGACAAGAACCTGCTCAACTGCCTTCGTCTCTAATTCAAGACTTACAAGCGATGCTGGCAGATCACAAAAGGAGATTTCCTCCTCAAGAGGAACACGTTACAGTGCCGCCACCTCCACCTCCACCTGTGGCTTCGCTGACGCCACCACCGCCTCCTCCTGCCATGCCTAGTTTGACGCCACGCCTTGGAACCCCGCTACCTCCTAGGGAGGACCTAACCACGTCTGAAGAGGAACCTGAGGAGGGAGAAATTCATGATCCTCCTCCACCTATGGATGAATGAGATGACTATGTGGTACCGACACCGTCCCCTCCTCCTCGTCCTTCGGACTCACCTTCGGAGGATATTGGAGGTTTTCATAACCTAATGGACAGATCTATGGCCAGATTTCACCTGCCCTCAATTGTCAAACAATCAGATTGCTTTCTTTATGACTTTAAAGAACAATCAAGAAAGTCAAATCAGGTCAATACCTATCATAGATTATATCTGGCAGGAAGGTATTAAAGTAATGAAGACACCGGCCTCTGTGGTGCCGGTACTACCAAGGCTTGACAAGAAATACAGCGCACCGGAGGATTCCCCTGCATCTCACAGGTCACCCCAAACCGGACTCTGTGATTTTCCAAGCAGCCCAGAGGAGATCGAAAATCCATCCACTCCCATCACATCTCCACCTGATAAAGAGGGGCGCCGTTTGGACTCCATTGGGAAAAGATTCTCCTCAATGTCCGCAATATCCATCAGAGCGTCTAATGCATTAGCCATTCTGGGCCGCTACGATCGACAAATGTGGTCCGATATAGGAACCATGAGAGACTTTATTCCAGAAGAAAATAAGGAGGAATTTAATAAGGTCCTTGCAGAGGGAGAACGCACAGCGGCCGAAATCATAGACTGCGCTATGGATATAGCCACTACAGGCTTTCGTCAACTAGCTGGTGCGGCTGTTCTAAGACGTCAAGGTTGGTTAAGGGCAACATCCTTTCGCCCTGAAGTGCAGTCAAAAATACTCGACATGGCATACGACGGAGATAGTCTATTCGGAAAACACATAGACAAAGCTCTTACGGCAATAAAGAAAGACACAGATACTGCCAAAGCGATAGGTACCCTACAGTACCGTAAAGTGCCCTTTTCGGGGAGCTCGAGGTCGTGGTTTCTCTGGATATAAAGGAAACTTTCAGCGCACCCAGACTTACCAATCCTACAAACCACAATATCGCCAGGGATACCAACAACAATCCTATCGACAGGCAACAACAGCTGGTTTCTCCAGGCAGGGCTCCCGTAGAAAACCAGCATCACAAGCACGCGACTCAGGGCACAAACAGTGATCACAACTGGGTACCAGCTTCGTTTTCCCCTCTCCAACCGTTGAAAATGTTTCCAACCATATCCGTCAGTGGCGCAATATCACATCAGACAAGTGGGTATTGGACCTCATTTCGTATGGCCACACTCTGGAATTTACCCAACTCCCTCCAAAAACTCCACCAAGGGAATCGCACCCCTCTCGTCTTCACTTACTGAAATGGGAAGCGAAGATTATGCTCCAAAAAGGGGCAATAGAGAGGGTTCCAGTGCTTCAGAAAAGGAAAGGTTTTTACTTTTGCTTCTTCCTTATTCGCAAAAAATCGGGAGAATGGAGACCTATATTAGACCTCAGAAAATTAAACAAATTCCTCAAAAATCAAACATTCAGAATGGTCACGCTCTCCGACATCCTGCGGCGCCTCAACAGCGGAGATTACATGACTTCATTGGATCTAGAGAATGCTTATTTTCAAGTTCCTATACACCACAAACACAGAAAATTCCTCAGATTCACAGTGGCTGGTACCCACTATCAGTTCCGAGTCCTTCCTTTCGGCCTCAAATCGGCGCCATGAATTTTTTCGCAGTTTCTGGCTCCAGTGGCAGCCGCCTTGCGGAACCAGGGTCATCAGGTATTTAAATACTTAGACGATTGGCTCCTGAAAGCTCCGTCAGCTCATCTAGCGAAGGCTGCCACAGACGATTGTGTAGATCTGTTCCACAAATTAGGACTCTCAATAAACCAACAAAAATCATCGATTTCTCCAAGTCAGACAATGACATTTTTAGGAGCCAACTTGAACACCATTCAGAACAAAGCTTTCCACTCCCAAGAAAGGCAGCAGCGGTTACAAACCTTGGCTCTCAAACTTTCCAGAAAAAAGTGCACTTCTGTGAGAGTATTCAAGTCTCTACTGGGCATGCTCTCCTCCGCAATCGACCTAGTTCCACTAGCTCGCCTGCATATGAGACCTCTACAAGAAGACCTTCAATGTCAATGGGTTCAAACCACAGGATCTTTCGACGACTTAATAACTATCACTCCGCGCATGAAGGAGGCATTCGAATGGTGGACACTGGACTCGCATCTGTCTCAGGGCCTCTCCTTTCTGCCAGTAATCCCGAAATTCATAGTAACGACCGATGCCTCGATGGAAGGTTGGGGAGGGTATCTTAAGGATCTGCAGATTCAAGGAAGATGGTCCTCTATCCAGCGTCAAATGCATATAAACAGGTTGGAGTTGAAAGCCATTTTTCTCTCCCTTCAGGCTTTCCTTCCTCGAATAAGAGGCTCATCGGTGTTGGTTCAGACAGACAACACCACAAGCATGTTTTATATCAACAAACAAGGAGGAACCAAATCCCTATCTCTCTCACAGGACGCCCAGCAACTATGGAGCTGGCTTACTCTTCACGTGATTTCTCTAACAGCGGAATATGTTCCAGGGCTCCGGAATACCCTGGCAGACACTCTTAGCAGAACCAAGGACAGCTACCGTGAGTGGGAGCTAGTACAGAACCAGCTAGACAGGATCATTTCAGTTTGGGGAAAACCAGCTTTGGATCTGTTCGCGACCCAAATCAACGCCAAATGCCGGTTCTTTGCAAGCAGATTCCCTCTCCCGAACTCTCGGGGGAATGCCCTTTCAATGGGTTGGTCAGAAATATATGCATACTCTTTTCCCCCTATTCCACTGATACCCAAGGTCCTCACGAAAATGAAGTTAGAGCACTGCCGCCTTCTTCTGATAGCCCCCAGATGGCCCAGACAGCATTGGTACATGGAGCTTCTACTTCTCTCGGAAGCCCAACCCATCCGCCTATTACCAACACCAACTCTGTTGACCAGGAACCAGGGTCATATATGTCATCCGGAGCCAGCATCTCTTCAGTTACATGCGTGGCTCCTGAATTCCTCGAACTTAAGGATCTGACCATTACGCAAGAGTGCAAAGACATTATCGCCAGATCTTGTGCTGATAGTACCAATAATACGTACAGGCTGAAGTGGAAACGATTTTGTCTTTGGTGACGGCGGAATAAGGTGCATCCATATCTCTCTGCTCCAGAAGAAATATTACCATATTTGCTATCCTTAGCAAAATCTGTGCTAGCATATCCTTCAGTAAAGGTTCACCTCGCAGCTATATGTAGATATAGGCGCTCACCAAAATACCCATCTCTATGCTCTTCAAGAATTGTACAGCAATTCATGAAAGGATTGTTTCGAACTTTCCCGCCTGTCCGATCTCCACCCCTGAGTGGCATTTAAATGTACTTCTATGGTAACTGCTGAAACAACCCTTTGAGCCCATCCATAGGGCCGATATAAAGTACCTGACATGGAAAGTAGCTCTCTTGTTAGCCCTCACATCGACTAGAAGGGTTAGTGAGACACAAGCTTTTACCATTATGCATCCATTCCTTCGCTTTACGGACGAAATGGTCATTCTAAGGACGAATCCTAAGTTCATTCCTAAGGTTCCCTCTCAGTTCCACTTGAACGAACCAGTCATTCTAAGAACTTTTTTCCCGAATCCTTCTACTCCTGCAGAAAGAACGCTACACACTTTAGATGTCAAAAGATGTCTTAAGTTCTACCTGCAAAAGACTAAGGGGCCGATTCCGATTTCGGCCGGAAGGGCACCGAACGATGGTCGGAGCCCTTCCGACCGAATCGGAACGTGCCGGCCGGATTCCTTTCCGACCGAGCCATTCCGATGGGCTCGGTCGGAAAGGAATTCGACTGGGATTTCCGGATGGCTTACGACGGGCTCGGAGAGCCCGTCCGCCGTCCGGAAATCCTTCAGTACTCCCCGGCTGCCTCTTCACGACCGAGGGAGTACGATGGCAGTAGTTCACTGCCTTTTCGTGCCGGTCTTTCCGGCACGAAAAGGCAGTCGGTAACTGTCTTTGGGGGCCCCCAGTAGGGCCCCCATGGGTGCGAGGCCGCCGAATGGCGGCCTGGGGGCACCTAGGGGCTCCTCTGTTGATCCCTGCACCCGGTGGCAGGCACCTTGGGGTGCCGGCCACAGGGTGCAGGGATGAACTGCACCCCTGCTTTTCACAATGCAAGCATGCATTCCGCTCGGAATGCATGCTCCCATTGTGTAGTATACGAGTGCGACCGAACAGGGATCGGTCGCGTCGTACTTGCAGGGCCGTAATTGACGACAGCAGGTCGGTCGGTTACGGCTCCTGGACGATGTCGGACGGACCTGAGTCCGTCCGACATCGGAATCGGCCCCAAAGTCTATACGCAAGACAGATCAGCTATTCGTAGCCTATGGGCAAGGCCGCCAGGGCACTGCAGTTTCTAAGACTACTATCGCCAGATGGATAGCTACCACAATTCAATTTTGTCATGATAAAGCTGGCAAACCATTGTCAAGGACAGTGAAAGCGCACTCCACTCGGGCAGTCTCTACCTCGGCTACTATGTTTGCTGGGGTGCCGCTAGAAAAGATCTGTAAAGCTGCAACGTGGAAGACAACACAAACGTTCACGCAGCATTACTGCCTGGAATCAACACAGCATTACTGCCTGGAATCATGACGCAGCCGTGGGACAGGCAGTACTACGAAACTTATTTCAATGAGGTAATCCTCTTTCATTAGAGGATTTCTGTTCTATTGTCAATATCAATAGAAAGTTTTTAAAAAAAAGATGTATGTGTATCTTGTGGATTGAGAATTTGTATATTCGATTAAGATGACAGTAGAAATATTTATGGTACATGTCATCGCCTTTATTATATGCATTTTCTACTACTTGCACAACACATACCTTGTTGTGAATACATTAGAAATATTACTAGCACTACCCACCATCCACTAAAGGTGCTTACCAAGGGTATACAACTGCTTACTATTCTGATTCAAGCATGTGAATCTATGAAAGATACCCCAATACTAGATAAGAAATAAGTTACTTACCTGTAACAGCAGTTATCCAGTATTGGTATCTTTCATAGATTCACATGCAACCCACCCTCCTCCCCGGAGAGGCTCCTCTGGCATTACGGTATTACTAACCACACTTGTGCTGGAAAATCTGAGGGATTCAGCCTCTCTTGGGAAGGTTCTAGAGGGTGCTGGTTACTGATTAGTTGTGTTTAAATTTGGTCCTTTTTTAGAAAAGGAGGTAGATAGGCTATTAAATGCATAATTGCCACCATGATAGCCTATGGAAATTTTAAATTACTGCTTTATGTATATTACTGTGGGACTCCCACTTCGACGACGGGGAATGATTCAAGCATGTGAATCTATGAAAGATACCAATACTGGATAACTGCAGTTACAGGTAAGTAACTTATTTCTTACTGATGATTCGAGTTCACCTTATACCATAGTTGATGAAAAAGTGTGGAAAGAGAAATTTATGCCAGTTGTAGGAAACAAATTAGAGTCACCTGATATTGCTCCAAAAAGCTTTACAGGGGAATCCATCATAATCATCAGCTATAGGAAATTGATGTTTGTGGTTAAAAACGTGAAGCAGAATATAAATTACATGTTGCCAAAGCTGGTCCTTCGGTGCTGGTGTGGTGGGACTAGGGTAAACTTGATATCATTTTGAATCCCAATAGTGCTGATCCTGTTATGGTAGTCCAAAGTAAGGAGGAGGATGAGAAAAAGATATTAGAAGAATTTGATGGAGTATTTTGAGGCACCATAGGTGATTCCAGCACAGGATAATTTTAAAGGACGACGCAGTTCCTTTTGTCCACAAGGCTAGAAATACCCCTATGGAATTTAGAGAAGAAGTGTTAAAAGAATTAGAAAAGTAACAAGAAGCTGGCATAATATAATCTGTGGATTTTTCAGATTAGGTTGCTCCATTAGTTATAGCACGACGCGCTAATGGCAAACTTAGATTATGTGTTGACCTAAGAGATTTGAAGAAGAATATTCTAGTGGACCAATTTCCTCTACCCAGAATTAATGAAATGTTATAGGCAATAAAGGATATTCAATGGTTTAGGACTATAGATTTAATTGCTGCGTACCATCAGGTGCCCTTACATCCTGAAAACCGCCGGTTAACAGCATTGATAACACTCTTTGGTTGTTTTCAGTTTGTCAGGGTATCTTTTGGATTGGCATCAGCAGCTGAGATGTTCCAACGTTTAATGTTCAAATTGTTTAAGAATGAAAAAAATATGATGTTCTTCCAGGATAATATTCTGGTTATGGGAAAAATGAGAGAGGAGCATGATTTCAAGCTTGGAACAGTTTTAAAGATTTTGCAAAATAAAGGTTTAACTGCAGAGTATGTGAAGTGCAAATTTGCAAGAAGAACAGTTACATACTTGGGTCACGAGATAGGTGGGAATGGTGTTAAATCAAAAATGTCTTTGTTTGAAGCAATAAAGAGTGCTTCCACCCCATCTAACAAAGATGAAGTGAGAACATTTCTGGGGATGGCAGAATTTTATTCCATGTTTGTAATGAATTTTTCAACCAAGACGTTCCCTATCAGACAGCTGTTGAAAAACAAGTATGATTTCCTGTGGACAAAAGAATGTCAAGAAGCATTCCAGGAAATTAAAAATGTACTTTGTTGTACACCTGCACTACAGGGTTTTGACCATAAGTTAAGGTCAGTGGTAACTGCTAATGCTAGCTGTAAGGGTCTTGGTGTGGTGTTAACGAAATTGGATGGCAATAATAACGAACACATTATAGCATTTGCTTCAAGATCCCTAACCCCTATGGAAGAGAAATATGCTATAATCGAAAGAGTGGTACTAGCCTGTGTGTGGGGTTTGGAGCATTTTAGGGCTTTATATGGAGGTTTAACGTTATTCTTCAAAGCAATCATAACACAGACAAAAGTTTTAACAAGAAGGGTTAGTTGAATGCTTCCCACGTTTAGCCCGTATGTCGATAAAATTGCTCGATTATAATTGCAAGGTATGCTGTGTGTGCCAGGAGTCAAAAACAGAATTGCTGATTTCTGGAGTAGAATGCCACTTCCTATGAAAATTATGCCAGATGATGATGTGAAAAAATGCTGTATGGCCGAAATTGATGAGTGTATGGATGGCATAAGAGAAGAGGAGTGGAAGAAGGCAATGGATGAGGATGGATTTTTACAAGAAATTAAAGAGTGGATACAGAATTGCTGGCCTGCTTAGAAGGAGGTTGGAGAAGAGTTACGCGTGTACTTGGAATTAAGACACAAACTTTCCATGGAAAAACATAGGATATTACGTAGTGGAAGAATAATTTCCCTGAACTGACTCAGAGAAAAAGTGTTGAATTTGTGTCATGACGGACATTTAGGGATAGCCAAAATGAAAAACAAGGTCAAGTACTTGTACTGGTGGCCAGGTTTAGATTTAGCTATAGAAAGGAAGGTTAGAGAATGTGTTTTATGTAACAATTCTGAAAAGTCACTGGTCACTATGAAGCCTCCCCTATGTACTTTAAAGAGTCCAGAGATGCCATGGGAGAGGATAGATTTGGACATTTTGGTTCCAGTTTGAGATGGAAATGTGTTTAAGTACATTATTGTGTTAATTGACCACTTTGCAAAATGGCCAGATATAGAAGTAGTGTCTAGGGTGGATGCCCAGGTGGTAGTAGGATTTTTGGATGAAATATGTTTGAGAGAAGGGCTACCCAGAGTGATTCTGACTGACAATAGACCTCAGTTCACTTCAGAGGCGGTCAAGGCCTATTTGAGGAGGAATAGTATTGTACATAACACTACCTCTGTCTATCGTCTTGCTGGAGGCAGAGCAGTGGAGTGCTTTAATAGACTGCTGAAAAATACTATGCAGTTGGCTAAAGAGGCAGATTTATGTTGGCCACTGAAGTGTGGAGAACTGTGTGGGCTTATAGGGTGTCACCTTGTAAATCCACTGCTTCCAGCCCATTTGAAATTATGAGAGGCAGGATTCCTGTTACGAAAGACAACGCAGGATGGATGTCTAGAACTTAAATTAGTATTTGGGCACCCACATTGATTAAGGAAAATTTGTCTAAGGCCCAGAAGGATTGTAAAGATTATTTTGACAGAAAGAACCAATTCAAATATGTAAAGTATACAAGTTGGTGACTGGGTAAGAGTTAAGAGACCTGGAGTATGTATAAAAAGCAGAGGGAAGCATTACTCCGCTTTAAAAGTTGTTACAGTGCTGTGTAACTCAGCCAAACTAAGTGATGGTAAGGTGTGGCATTTAAGTTGCGTTGCTTTTTATATGGGCAATAGGAATATTACCAAAGAAACTAACAGTGTTGCTCATTCGAATCTGTATGAGTGGCTTTTGGATGAAAATGAAATATAGAGGCCAGATAGTGAGTTGAAAGATGATAAGGAAACAGGTGGTGACATGGAAGCAGTGGGTAAGGAAGAGACAGATATGGATGAGGCTGATTGAGATTACCAAGGAGTGAAACAAGGTGAAGAGGAGGAACTATGTGTTAGTGGTGCGCAACCTTTACCTTCCACGTCAGGGTCTGAGAAGGAGGGGAGGTTGGGAAGAAGAATAAACATACCTGTGAAATTGAAAGACAGTTTGCGGTAAGGTATGATCAGGAGTGGCTTGTGCAGGTAAGAGCGGTGGGGCGGGGTGGGAGGAAGTCGACAGACAATGAATGACGAGATAAAAGAAAAAAGAAAAAGAAAACCACTTACCTTGCGCTCGCCGCATTGCCGAGTCGGCAATGCGGCAAGCGCAAGGTACGTGTTTTTCTTTTTATTTTACCTCGTCGTTGTCTGCCGACTGCTGCCCCACTGCTCTTACCTGCACGGGCCGCTCCTGAGTATAATACCTTTAACTATATCAATATTGTGGATATACATATTAGTATTGTACCGTGTTTAGACATCTAGTACCTATTATAAGTCTAACCTAGTTGTGTTCGATTTAAACATGTATTGTGTATATGGAAAAGTTCTATGATTTTTTTTCTATTTTGTTATGGTGTTATTATTGGGGAGGGGATGTGTAGTAATGGAGGTATGTAGTAACAGAATAGGGGTTTCAAGGTTGTCCCTCATATGTTGCTATAGTGTTAATATCTACTATGTCATTATCAGAATTATGATGTAATATAGAATGTTGAGTTGAGATAGGTAGATGAAAAAGACATGCTGTAAGAGAAGTAGTTAACTACTCATGCTCCTGGTTTTGCTGGGGCCTGTTTCAGAAGAATAAACTACTCTTCAGACTCATATGGTCGTAGAGTGTTTACTACACACTCGATGAGGCAGGCATTTTCTCTCTCCTACAAAACTGCTTAGTGAGGCCTCCATTTTCCCTTTGCCAAGAAAGTGCTTGACAAGGCTGCCAATTTCTATCTGCTAAGAAGGTGCTGGATGATGTCTCTCTTTGCCTTCTTCTAACAAAACTCTGGGCGAGTCCACCTTTTTGTTGTTGTCAGTTGTTCTCTCATAATAAGGTGTTTGATTATACTGCCATTTACCTTACTCTAAGGAGGCAGTAGACAAAGCTACCATTTGTTCTCTCCTAACAACGACCTTGATGAGGCCACCATTTGCCCTCGCCTAAAAAGTCCCTTGAAGGAGTCATTGCGTGCTGTATCCTAGGAAGGCGCTTGGCAATGCAAGTATTTGTATCCCCCTTAAAAGGCTCTTGAAGAGGCTGCCATTTGCCCTCTTCTAAGGAGAGGCTTCAAGCAGTCATGTTTTTTACCTTCTCCTAACAAGGTACTTCAAGAGGTCAACATCTGTCCTCTACTAAGAAGTCTCTAGAAGGGGCGAACATTTGCTCTTGACATGGCCGCTCTTTACGTTTCCTGACAAGGTTCCTGACGAGCATGCTATTTGCCTTCTCCTACTACAGTGCTTGGCCAGACCACCATTCTGTTTAAGATCGTAACCAATTCCCCTCCCCCTCCACACAAATCACCAAACCCCTGAAATGGACCAGAAATCTGAGTCAAATCCCTCCGGATGTACTTGAGTCTAAACTCCAAGCCCAACTCCTTCTCACCCCCTCTCCCAAAATGCCAATGAGCTCACTGAACATTTCAACAAGACCGTCAAGGATGTCTTGGACAATTTAGCCCCTCCAAAACTAAAAAAACAACGAAATATTCCATCCAAATCTTGGTTCAACTCAGATCTCAACAACAAAAGACGTTCTCTCAGACTGACAGAAAGAACTTGGAGACAACACCCCTCTCCCTCCCATCTTGCCCTCCTCAGATCCGCCAGATCAACTTACAAGAAACACATCTTCAATGAAAAGGCAACCTTCTTTCGAGCACAACTTGAGCGTGCCAAAAATAAGCCCAGAGAACTGTTTAATATTGTAAGGAAGCAAACATTGTCCACTCCCCCTGAGCTGATGGCCTCAACAGAGAGATGTGAGGAAATTGCTAACTTCCTCTCGGATAAAATTTCCAAAATCGATCAGTCCTTCCATCCAACCCTACCCCCCTCCCTCCCCCAGACTTACTGCTGACGTTTCTATTGATTTACCGCCCCTGTTGACCCTGCCCCTTCCTCCTAATCCTCCAACTCACCGACCCACTTTAACGTTTCCTGATTTCAACCTTTCCAACGTACAGCTGAAAAACAATGCCTCCTGGCATAATTTCCACCCCGTGACTGAACACGAAGTCCTTAACATCATTTCCAAACTCAAGCCAACCTCACACACCAAAGACCCCCTCCCCTCAAACCTTGTCCAAGATCTTAAGCACATCATTGCCCTGTACTGGACTACTATCATCAACACCTCCTTTGCCACTGGTTGTGTCCCCAACTCTCTCCAATTAGGACAAATCACTCCCATTCTTAAAAACCCCTCTGCTGACCCTAATGACCTCAATAATCTCCGCCCTATCTCAAACCTCCCACTTCTATCCAAAGTCCTTGAAAAATTTGCTCTCCGACAATTGGACAATCACATCTGCAATTTCAACCTTCTTGACTCCTTGCAATCTGGCTTCAGAAAAGGATGCAGCACAGAAACCACCATGCTTAATATCGTCGATGACCTCCACTGGTCACTTGACAATGGTGAATCCTGCCTACTTATTCTCCTTGACCTCTCTGCTGCATTTGATACAGTTAACCATTCTTCCTTACTTAACTCACTTAAAGCTCGATTTGGCCTTAATGGTCTTGTCCTCAAATGGTTCTTCTCTTATCTCCAACACAGAACACAGCAAATCAAAATCCTCGACTGCCTCTCGAACCCTACACCTGTCTCTCTAGGCGTCCCTCAGGGCTCCATTCTCTCCCCCTCTCTCTTTAACCTCTTTATGGAACCCCTTACCCTTATTCTGAAACAACCAGGAATCAACTACCAACTCTATGCTGATGACACGCAACTTTACTGCAAGATTAGATCCCACTCGGATGTTCTCCATCTTAACAATTCCTTGAAGAAGATCCAATCCTGGTTTTTCTCTAACCACCTCAAACTTAACTCCAAAAAAACAGAAATCATTCTCTTCTCTCCTAACAACAACCAGCTCCCCATCCAAAGCTGGCTCTCTGATCTAAATGCTCTTAACTGCTCGCTCTCCTTATCAAACTCAGCAAAATCACTTGGTTTCACTATTGACAACAAACTTACTCTTAATGACCACATAAAAAGCTCGGCTAAAGGAGCTCTCTTCACTCTCCGGCATCTTAAAAAAATCAAACCCTTCATTCCAGCTGACGACTTTAAAGGGGTTGTCCAATCGCTAGTTCTCTCCAAAATTGACTACGGTAACGCTATCCTCTCCGGTACCCCCAAAGTACATCTTGCCCCCCTTAGATCTGTGCTGAACCTAGCTGCCAGGCTAATCACGGACTGCAAACGTTTTGACCATATCTCTACTGCCCTCAAAGCCCTCAATTGGCTACCTGTTGAAGGAAGATCCTCCTACAAGACTGCATGCATAACACACAAAGCTCTTCACCAACAAACCCCCTTGTACCTTACGAACAAACTCAAAAAAGCAGGCTGCTCCCGTACGATGAGAAGCACCAATGCCCTACTCCTTGTCCCCCCTCTGTTAAAAAAGAAAACCACACAATTTCGTTCCTTCTCCGGGAATGCCCCGATGATCTGGAATTCTCTCCCTAGGGACTTGCGCTGTAACCCCTCCTACCTCAGCTTTAATAAAGACCTCAAATCGCACCTTCTCAACAAATATTGGGGTCCTTAACCTCGCCTCTGCCCCCTCTTACAAGCCTCCACCAATCTGGTTCCACTCCTCTGCCCTCCTGACTCTCCCCCCCCCGAATTCTCCCTCTGACGTTACTTCCTTTCTCCCCAAACTGTTCTCCCCCTTCTATACTTATCAATCTTTTCCTTCTTCCTCGCCAACCAGCCTCGAACTTTGACATCCCCCCTGCACTCAACTATGAGCTGTATACTGTGTTTTTGTCATCGTACCTAAACAGCTTCGCTTGTTAGCCTTTACTCATGTAATTTATCTCCTGTTAGTTTTATATTGTTCCTATGCCAAATAGCTTTTCTTAATTACCCTGCCCCTATTTAAATAGCTTTTTTGCCCACTTGTCAATTTAAATTGTCTTTTATCCTGACGTCTATGTCTGTATCCTATTGAAAAACTGTTGTACTGTAACAATCAATGCTTTTGTGCATATTTGTAATATTTCTTTTTTATCCTGATATCTGTGTTTTTATCCTATTGAACAACTGTCTTCTCTGTAACAATCAACGCTCATGTAAAGCGCTCTGATACCCACGGGTCCAGCCAGCGCTATATAAAACCTCTCAAATAGATAAATAAATATAAATAAATAAACCATTTGCCTTCTTCAAAGAAGGAGCTTAAAAAGGCTGCCTGTTACCCACTCCTTAAAAGGCACTTTACAAAGCCACCATTTGCCATTGCCTAGCAAAGAGCTTGACGAGGCATCCTCTTCTAAGAAGGCATTTGATGAAGTATCCGTTTCCCTTCTCCTAAGAAGGCGTTTGACAAGGTGCCATCTTCTCTCCCAAAAAGTGCTTGATGAGACCACCATTTAGCCTCTCCTCACAAGACACTTGCTGTAAAGGATGGCCGGCATGCCAGATGAAGGTAAGTTGTATTTTATTTAAGTTAATAACAATAGGGAGAGCACAAGAACAGGTCCTACGCAGAGGACTGCAATCTCCAACTGAAAATCCCCACATTCCAATCGAACCATGACTGCGTGGTATCCCGTTGCCATAGTTCCATGGCAACAGGACACCACAAACCTTCCCCCCTTAATATATTCACAAAACAAGAAGTCTAATGGGAACTAACCACAGGTAAGAGACGGAAGGGAACCAGGAACAAGGGTACAAAAAAGAAAAATGGATAAGGAAACAAGGTGGGATAAGGTGAACAGGGGAAGACTAATATTGAACAACACAATGAATGCATTGTAATATAATCCTTAAGTTTCGTAGGCATGGTTACCACTCTACCAGACCTGGTAGCCCTGCTATTACTTACAACAACAGGTGTACCCACCTCCGTGGACTCACCCCTAGAAGGTAGATTCTCTGAACTCACTGGCAAACCAACAGCAGCAGAAGAAGAAGAAGAAGCTGCAAGGGACTCACCTGGGAGCGACTCGTCCCATTCATCCAACAGCCAATGTTTGGAAGAACCAATTCTATTATTGTGCCATGACAATATACTGTTACATTTTGAAAGTTTGCTTAGATGCCAAACCCTTCCGTCGCTCAACTTAGCCAAACACTTAAACACCTCAATAACTTTATAAGGAGAAGAAAAACAGCTGTCACCCTTACGTACCTTACAACACAGCTTCACACACACTGAAACCCCCTTCTTAAGGACACATTCCTTGACGTTGTTCCTCCCATCATAGTAAGTTTTATTAACTCTCTGAGCTCTTTCCAAATTGTTCCTAAATACCACAGGCGACCATTTGGTCTGGTATTTTTGAGACATTCACACAACATTGTCTTAGGTGCAAGGCTCTCTCTCCATCAGAATTTTGAAAGGACTATATCCTGTGACAGTAGGGGTAATTCTATATGCCCAAACCATTTTATTCAATTCCACTTCCCAATCCTTTCCTGCATCACTGAATATTTAGATTCAGGTTCAGTGAGAGATCCTGAAGCAAATGATATGGTACTCTCATTCCCATCGACCGACACCTGGGACAATACTGCTCCCAACCCTTTACCACTTACATCCGTGGTTAAAAATGTGTGAGACTTGGTGTCAAAACCCTGCAACGGAACGGCTTTACAAATATCTTTTTTAATACCCATGAATTCATTCTACAAGCTTTCATTCCAAACAAACTCCTGACACACCTTCAGCAGCTATATAATACCGAACGTCTTTTCAGCAAAATCTTTAACAAATTTTGAATAGAACTCAGCTAATCCAAGAAAGGATCGTACCTCATCCTTTGTAGTGGAGCTGGAGCTTTTTCAATTGCCTTAATAGTATCACTTTTGGGAAACACACCCTTGTAGCTTACTTCGTGACCTAAGTAGGAGACAGAGTGTCTGCAAAATTTGCATTTCTCTAGTTCATCCATGAGTCCACTGTCTCTCAGCTTAACCAAGACTGAATGCAAAGTAGCATTGTGTTCCTCCTTACTTTTTCCCATAATAAGAATGTTGTCTTGGAAGTAGGTCATTTGGGGAATGTCCTTGAGGAGGCGGTGCATCAACCTTTGAAATACAGCTTCAGCTGATGCAAGGCCGAAAGGCATGCGAATGAATCTGAAACACCCCATGGATGAAACAAAAGCAGTTACATTTTTACTCTCTGGGTGCAATTCTATCTGGTGGTATGCCACAGATAAATCTATGGTTGAAAACCATTCAACTTCCTTGGTGAGGCTCAGCAGTTCATTTATCTTGGGCAAGGGAAATTTGTCCACTACTATCCTCTTGTTGAGGTCCCTCAAATCAATACAAAGTCTGATTTTTCCATTGCCCTTCCGAGCCACGACCAAGGGAGCCAGCCATTCTGAGCATTCCACTGGTTCAATAAACCCATTCCTTAACAACCCTTCCAGTTATTCTGCGACTTCTTGCCTAACACTAAAAGGTATGTTCCGAGCCTTGTGACAAACAGGTTCCACCCCCTTCTTGAGCACAATGCGATTTACAAAATCCTTAATCCTGTGCCTGAGAATACTCCAGGATAGGTGCACCTTAACTCCTCTACCGTATTGCGTTTGAGTACATCCAACGAAAGGACCTGGACGACTCCATTGGGATTGAGTACTATCTCAAGAGCTTTTTGGTCTACCCAACGCAGGACCGAAGGTCCCACTTCTGCAACATACAATTTGCTCATGGTACACCTGCCTCTGAATTCAAAGTTAAGTTCTCTATAACACAACATTGGTATCTTTTGTCCAGTAAAAGTGACCGGATGTACGTCTGACTCAGTTAAACACCCACCCAAGATTGGTATGAATTTATTTTGCCATATACTTTGATTTATGACAGTACACGGCGAACCTGAGTCAGCCACTATGGCTAGCTCAACACCTCCAATCAACATTTCACACATGGGTTTGGATTTGGAACACCCTTCTAAATTAAGAACTGGAGCATCAATGAACAACACACTTCCAGATTCAAGATTACCCGTTGCCATAGTTCCATGGCAACAGGACACCACACTTTCCCTCTCCAAAGTTAGGAGAGAGCAAGTGACAGCCTAGGCAAAGGGTGTGCTTGACAAGGCCACTATTTACCCTCTCCTAAGAATATGCTTGATGAGACCATTTGCCCTCTGCGAACAAGAAACTTGATGAGACCACCATTTGCCCTTTGCTAACATGGCGCTTGATGAGGTCACTAATTGCTCATGCCTGACCACATGCTTGAATTGGTTACTATTTTCCCTCTCTTAATAAGAGGATTGACGAGGCAGCCATACCCTTTTTAGATCTCGCCTAGGCAGCGCTTGCGCTGTCTCTTCGATACATGCTGTATTCAGGTATGGACTTTAAGCTCCACCCATTTTCCTGCCCATCTTTTCAATTGGCTCATGTTACGGTCCTTTGTAAATGGTGGCTTTTTATTTGGTAATAGGCTCAATAGTCCCTCCTATTCTCATGTTGTAACCTCCCATGAGGACTGCCCCTCTTACGTGTTGTTACTCAGTATGTTTTATTTACAGTATGTGAGCACTATTTTCTTACATGACTTTCTCCTACCTGCTGTTGCAGGCATGACAAGCTCTCCCGCAAATTAATTACATTTTTTTTTTTTTGCAGCACAGCACGCCGTGCTTGGACTTTAACAATGGCGGCCGTGCGACTTTTCTTTTGTTGTGCGCGGCTTGCTCAACTATATTTTTGCAACATTGTATTTTTTTCCAGCGCTTAATTTTTATTAGGAATGGTGGCCGCACGTGATATTTTCACAATGCGCGGTTCGCCCGACTTTATATTAGCAATGGCGGCCGCGCGTGATATTTTCACAATGTGTGGCTAGTCCGACTTGTTTTTATTTGCAATGGTGGTCACGAGTGATATTATCAAAATACGCGGCTCATCCGACTTGTTTTCATTAGCAATGGTGGCGGCGCGTAATATTATCAAAATGTGTGACTCCCCCCCACTTGCACCTTTTCATTTATAATAAAACATGTTTTTGTTTGGCAGCGCGGCACGCTTCAACAGCAGCAGCCATGCGACCTTTCTTTTCGTCAGAGTAAGCAGGCAATGGCGGCAGAATTCACACACCGTGTAACATCCTGTCTCGCGGTCACCCCTCTCTGACCCTCATATCCCCTCAACGCTCATGCCGAAGCATCTAACCATCACCACGCAGCCTCTTCAATTCCTCATTCACCCCTCTTTTAAACCCCACGTCATTTTGCCCCCCTCCTGCCTGTTCTTTAAACCCTTGACTGTGCCCTCCAAGTTCCACCCCTTCTATCATACATCCCTCCTAACAACTGTGCCGCAGCGACTAAGAATCCTGCCACCTCTGTTACCCTAACACATCAAAACTCTCATAGGTCTGTGTCTGAACCCCTTCCTGAGCCAGCTAGCCCTTGTTCTACCTCTACTAACCCTCATACCATCGTCATATCTATTATTTATATCATAACTTCTAACTCCCAAGCAACAATGACTTGGGGATAGGGGCAAAGTTTAGTGCATCACTGTTTCGTTAGGGTACTTGCATTATGATAATGGAAAAAATGGCCATAATAAACACATAGCAATGGAACTTACTGTATTATTGATTGGAGAAATATTGGAATACTCATTGTACGCATAAGACGCACATTGGGTGGCAAATGATGTACTGCTCTTTTGCATTATCAATATAAATATACTTAAAAAATAAAATATGAATAACTTCTAAATGCCAAACAGCAACTTCTAACCGTCATTTCACCTGGTCTAACCCTCAGACCAACTTAACCAATCCCATACAACCTCTGGTCATTCTCATACCGTTAACACCCCCTCAAAATAATAAACCACCACTTCTAACTGCCTCGTCACTTCTCTGGACCATCATTGCTGCTTTTCTGCTCCTTATACCGGCTCTTTCAACATTCGTACCACTGAGTCTTAAAATGTATCGCCCTTTTCTCCCCCTCTTCCAGCCTTCAAAGCCATTCCACTTCAAACGCTTCCAGCCTCCGCGCCATCTCTTCCCAATCTTGGGCAGACACTTTCTCAACCAAGAAGCGCCTAGAGACTGTATTTGTATTTATTTATTAACTGTTCAATTAATTAAAATCCTAGAGACTGTACTGTGCACGACATCAGACAATACCAATCATTTGCAATGCAATAGGTCTCACATTACTGAAAGCTTGAGCTTGAGCTATTGGCGTTGCAAATAATACTGCTTGTTAGATTTTTTTTGTTAAAAAATATCCCAGCAGTAGCATAAGTAAGGTTGCAGTACCTTATGTGGCTAATAGAGGTTCCTTTACAACTCCACAGGGGCAACTTGTAACAGCCTGTGGTACTGCACCCTTTTCTTGCTTCGTGAATTTTATTTTATTACTTATGCTACTGCTGGGATATTGTCAAACAAAAAAAAAAAACTAACAAACATCATTTGCAACGCCAACTTTCAGTAATATGAGACTTATTGCATTTCAAATGCTTGTTTGTAAAGAGGCGCTAGACAAAGCCACCACTTGCCATTTCATATGGAGGTTGTCGGCAAAGTCTCAATTTGCCTTTTCTCCTGGGTAGGCGCTTGAAAAGGTGAACATTTGCCCCTCCCCAAAAGGAGCTTGAGGAGACCCAATTTGTACACTTCTAAAGCGGCACTTGAAGCAATTACTCTTAACTCTCTCCTTACAAGGCGCTTGAAAAAGTAACTATTTGCTCTCTCCTAAAAAAGAGCTTGAAAAAACAATTATTTTCGAAACCTAAGAAGGTTTCTTGAAAAGACGATTGTTTGTCCTCTCCTAAGAAGAAAGCTGAAGGTCAGAATTTACCATCTCCTATGAAGGCACTTAAAGAGACATGTGCCTACCCATAAAAAGCACTTGATCCGTCGCAGTTTGCCTTCCACAAAGAAACCGTATAATGTGAGGTCGTCATGTACTTTCTCCGAACAAGGCGCATGACAAAGTCAGAATGTGCATTTTCCGAAGACACTTGGTGGTCTGTGGAAGATTGTTAAAGTGAAAAGACGAATCCTCTTTAGCTGAGCTGGGAAGTGTCTCGTTGTTACAGTCCTTCACCAAAAGCACCGGCACTTATCCCACGCGCACAGACGTCACTTCATGAAGGACTGTAAAAATCCAATAATAACCAAATATAACACATCCCCCGTCCAGCTCGCCAAGAAGCATTATCTCTTCAGCAGCATGGGCCTTCAGGCCACGCGGGTCGATTTCTGTCGACAAAACCAGTGGCTTGTGAAGATTATGCTTCCGGGGGATATGCAATCGATTTCAATTACTTGCGTGCCGCGTTCCCTCCGGCTGCTATCTCCATGTTGTGTCCCTTGTCCAGAGATGTGGCAAGATAGCGGCCGCCGGCCCTTAGATATGGAAGCGGCTGCGGTGCAAGGCCGTGTAAGTGCGTTCCCTGGAAGGTTTGTAGGAATCACGTATCTAAGCTGCGCAGACTTGGACACTGCTGACCAGTGACCCCCTCCCCCCCCCCCACCCTTGCTTCCTTCAAGCGCCCACCGAGTTGTGGAGCATAGGAGTGGCAGCAGGTAGTGGTACACCCCACAGCCTCCTTCCAACCTGGCAGCTGGGTAGAAGAAAGCCAACTGCATAACCTGTACATAGAAAAAGACAGGGTCAGTGATGCTAGGGGTGTTCCCACCTCAGGCCAGCTGATGGTTATATGTAAGAATATTGTTTACAGAAATATCATATGACACAAACAGTGTGTCCTACCTACATTTTGTTTACCTTAATATCGTCCCTTTAAATGTAAATTTTGTACAGTGGGACAATATTTTTGAAGATTTTATTTGGGACACTATTTATGTTAGACGATTTCTGACAATGATATCTGGTACCACACCCAGCTGACTGGTGAAGCACATGTCTCCCAAACATCCACCTGAGGTCTGTTTGGAAATAAATTACAGGGGTCTTTGCGCAGAACTACACTAATAACCATTTACACAGTACTGTATGGAAAGTGATGTATTTTTTCAAACGTAAAAACATTTGTTAATTTTAAATCGATGTTACTCCTGTTATCAACAGGAAGGCAAAGAAAAGATTGAGTTAAAACTTTTGGAGGATTCAAACATATGACCTGCAGGTCACATAATGCAGATATTTCCAGTTGAGGTATTATCCATTGAGCAGTTTTACGAGGATTGGAACTTGTAACCTGCTGGATACCCTTGGTTCTCTGCAGTACATGCACTGACCCATTAAATCCCATATTTGTAAAGCGCGACTTATCACCCCTAAGGGTATCCAGGCGCTGGAGTCCGTCAGGGAAATTAAGTGGGGAGAAGATGTGGCCCTACGGCCAGAGCTGCCGACTTTGGAGCTGGGGAACCAGGTTCGAGCCTCGGTGTCGGCCCAGCATCCTGTGATTCTGGGCAAATCATTTAATCTCCCCGTGCCTACCAAAAATGAATGTGTCCTTGTGTAACATAACTGGTGCTCATGTAAAGCGCTCCAATACCTTCGGGTCGAGTTTGCGCTATATAAATCTGCAAAAAAAAAAAAAAGTGAGCTATTGCCTAGAGTCACATGATACTGAGCGGTCGTACTACCTCATCAGCAGAAAAACTGGCTTTGCTAAAGCCAAAAGACTGCCTGTCTCAGGCAGTCCTTCAGACCTGGAGCACGTATTTTCGCAAGGAGGTTCAAATCTTGGGAAAATTTACTCTGCGTGGGCTGGTGCATCCCCTGAAGAAATGGCTAACACACGTGGGATGTTGAGGGGTCTGAAAGTCTTCATGGTGAGCAGGTTCTGGATTTCCTGCAGGGTACTTCCATTGGACATTGTAGCAGCCATTTGGATTCTCAAGCATTGGATCTTTCAACAATTATATGGTTTAATCATTGCATGTCATCACTCTGGCTGGCAGTCCCCGGTAAAATTACAAATAGTGATAAACAGTGGTAACGTGATTGCACGACAAGAGTAACATTTTTGTAGTAGCACATTTACCTCATAGTACACTGTCAAAACATCAGCCAATGAGTTGAACGTGCTGCTTAATAATCATTATGGTTTTGCCATGCAGGAGTGTTGATGATTTTACTCTTATTTGTGTTTGTATTGCTACATTGATTGACGTTACAAGTAATTATTTTTTCTATCATTACCAAGGTGTGAGTATCTTAGCCACGTTGGTGAAACCTGGTCATATCTTCTTTAGGGGTTTGGGACAACAGTTGCCATTCCTGGACCATGGTAGGGCCTATAGTGGAGCAGCTGCTTGCCAGCACTTGAGTCGTCTGCACCCTGGTCAGCATCGGCCTGCTTCTGTGAACTGAATCTAGGGTGCCATTGGTGATTTTGGCCACTCACACTTGCCTCTGGGATTGCTACAGTTGGTGGGCTTAGATTCTTCACTCCTACTCCCCTCTCTATGCAGCCTCCTCCTCTGATGTTCCTGTGAAGCTAATGTCACATGGGATGTGGACTGAATCTGCCAGAACCTCTGTTTTCATTTCCTGATGAGTTTCCATTAACCAACGTTGTGGTCTCAGTTGGGCATTCATGTGCCTCCCAGACCTCCAAAGTTTTTTGGGACCAGAGTTGGAATCATGACAGGCCGGCCTTTGAACAAACGCCTGTAGTTTTTTTTGTGCTTTGAGGCACATCTCATTGGATTCAGTCCACCTTGGGACACATAGACCTCTCCGAATGCCTAGCATAAGGAAGATGTAAATATTTAGGATGAATGTCTAGGATGAGAAAGAGGTGATTGTTATGGAACTCTCTGAATCTACAGTGTAGTAGAATGTCCAAGGATGAGGGAGAGGTGATGGGGCTCAGAGAACCCATGGAGGCACGAGGTGGGTGAGAGAAGTGGTTTAGCCAACTGTGTCGTGGTTTATGAAGTTAGTGATGGCAAGTAACAGCCCACATTTTACTGCCTTGCTCATGAATGGTGTGGGCTACCAATTCCTATTAACTAGCACAAGCTGTCTGGCTGGCTTTTGATGCTTTGTGGGAATTTCATACCTTTGTGTGGCAGGATGTTGACGGATCCTGTTGGTATAATGCTTCCTAAGGGCAACCTGCTGGTTAGCCTGGTATGGGTTCACCAGTGGTGAATCTGTCCTCCATCTTGGGCATTGGTGTTCTTTCTGCTCTGGATGTACTTGAGGTCAAGAGAAATACGGTGGCAGTGCAGCCGTCTGAATTCAGACCATGATTACGAGTTGTTGAATGGTGAGGAGGACTCTTATCTCATGTTAGAGGTTTTATACTTTGACATCAAGGCATTTATGTTTCCATTAGACGTCTTAGCAGTCCTCACCTGGTTCACATGGGTTCCTAGTGCTAATTATTAGTAAACATCTATTTTAGGTGCTAGCACTAAATCAGCTTTTGTGGTGTTCCTCAGATGCATGTGTAGTGCCAAAGTCGGCCAAAACCACTCAGCAGTGCTGAATGATCATCAACATATTGCTTTCATTCAAAGCTTGCTGCTCCTCTCCACAACTCACATTTTCTGCCATGGTCCATCATAAGGTTTTACTTGGACTAACTGAGCACCTTTGTACACATGTTCCACTCTGAGATGCTCCACCCAGTGACCATTCATTCCTTTGTATAAAGAGAGGACCCCAGGGATGTGTACTAAATATTAAAGTTAATACTGTGGCTGTATCTGAGGGGCGAACATAAACACTCTTCCATTCGCCTCTCTCCTGTTCTCCACTTCCTAAGGTGCTGAATGCACCTTTGTTGACACTGTGGTTAGCTATGTATGCTGTAGTATTCCTTAGCACAAAGGTACAAATGAAGGACGGAATGCTGAACAAGTCAGATAGTCACCCCTAGCCACAGATCTGGGTTTAATCCATCGTTTTTTGTTCACCACGCCACCCTAGTTTGGACCCAGCCATAGGCAAATCAGTCTTGACCCTGCTCCCCATGGGAACAGTCCACTCCAAACTGCCAGGCCAGGTCTCCCTGGACCAAGAACAAGCATCCTGGGACCGGTTTCGGGGCATCAAACCCTCATCAGCGAGGTTCGATTGAATCCAGTAACACAGTGAGCACTGGACCCACGTCTGGCCATACCCTTCCCAACTAGGGCGGAAAAAGTAAAAAGGGCAAATCATGGACGAAATGCTGTCCATCATTTGTTCTTTTTGCTTTTGTCGCTCTAAGTGGGAAGGGTATGCCTAGACGCGGGTCCCATGCTCACTTTGCCACTGGATTCAAGCTAGCCGGGCTGATGAGGGGTTATACCCCGAAACCAGTCCCAGGATACTTGTTATGGATGTATGGCTCTTATGCACCCAGATGCCAATGATTGCTGTTTGTGGAGCTGGTCATTAATCATAGATATTCGTTCTCACTGAAGAATAGGCCCAAGCCAGAAACATGGGCGCATGAGGAGAGTAACTGACAATCATGAAGATGTAATGCCCTCTTCTGAAGGAAATAACTGCTGTTAACAGCTTTCCTGGGAGTTTCAAAAGCTATTAGTTACCCATCCTGCAAGTGCATGTCAAAGTCAGTGGTGCATAATGGGTGAAAATGGCAATTACCAGCTGTTAACAACCAACAGGATGATGGCAATAAGATTATGAACAACTGTCCGCCCAGTCATGCTCCCGAAAGGGATACAGTCTGGTCTGCTGTCCCCAATCAGTTTCACACGCCCCCCTCGGACTTTTATTGAACTTACAAACAGCAGTAAAAAATGCCAGCATCCTGAGCTGTCTCACTGTCTTAGCCAATGCCAGCATTTCAAGCAGGGTTTTAACTAGCAGCGCCTTGATTCTAGAATATTCTGACGGTGTCCAATGGCGTCTACTCTCCTTAAAACCTTTAAAAGCTGTTTATCATGACAGCCCGGTTGTGCTGAAGGTGCCAGCAGAGATTACATGAAAATCAATCATATTTGTTGAGCACCTTTCACCAGATACTCAAATTGATAATGTTGCGAAATCTTACAGCTTTCAGAAGAGGACAAGTAAAATAACACTTTTTTTGTGGATAAAGAGAGGAATTTCTGTTTCGCTGAGAGTCAATTGAATGCTTACCCGGTGTAATCTCACCCAGAGAAGTGTTGCATTGTGGGGTTCGCTTTCACACGCTTTTATGAAGTTGAGTGAAAATAACGCAAACGTAATCTCATTTCCATTTTTTTGTGGTCATGGAAGAAAAATATCTGCAAGAGCCGATTTTTGAGGCGAAAAGATCTGTAAATCTCAACTTCAGCACTTAACCACTTTTTACAGATTTTTTTTCTCTCTAACAAATAACTGCACAGCCCCTGGGTTTTCCGCTCCTTTTTGGAGCAGATTAATATTGTGCGTTGGTAATGTTTTGTTTGCTGGCCTTTTGTGGGCGAGTTTTTCTGCAAAACGAAATCCTAACAAACTACCCCTGTTTGAGAAAACTGTTAAAAACACATTTATTCCGCTAATGTAACATGGCTTACTTACATTGTAGCCTCAAGGCATCTAGACAAAATTGAATCCGCATTCTTGCGCTAGGTCAGATCCAAAGTAAATGAAAGAAATAACAGCAAATGTAAACATATGGAAATATTCTCCAAGAATGGATGTATTCGAAGACGGCAGATGGTGGAGCTGTTTGTTGCATGCTAATGTCGTTAAATGTGATTTCTCATTTTAAAAATGGCTTTTTCTGTGCCATGGGTGTTTGGAACTTGCGGGAACACTCGTCTATTTCTAAACATTTAGTGGCTTTTGTTTCCCTTATTTACAACCAGAATTTCTATTTTATCAAGTTACATCCAATCTGTGTGGTATGCGTTTATGTGTCTGGGGAAATCATTGCATACAGTACTCAGCGCAAGAAATCATATATTTCCAAGTAGTTTTCTGCATATTCTCAGAAGCCAGTCCATCCCATCTACTCTTCGTCTTGAATCGAACACTGTATCCTTTATTCATTTTCTTCTTCTCCTTTTATCTTTTGATAGATGTGTTATGAGTGTCAATTTTTTATTTTTTCCCCCACCAAAAGCCTTTTTAAAATGACAATATCAGGTTTCTATCCATCGCTAGGGTGCAGGAAGCCAGGCACGGGTCCAAACTCCACTGATCTGGGAATGTTCCAATCTACAGAAAAAAACAGGGGATGAGGTGTGTTGCTGAGACTGGCTCAGCTCACCAGAATGCTTAGGATGCGGGCGCAAACTCTTGTTCTTTGCCTCCACTGTGGATTCATTGGGAGAGATGTGAAGCAGATAGAGGGTGTGATAATTTGCTTTTGCCTTTTAGGATTGGGGTCTGGTGGTACTAGCCATATTGCCCACCTGCTGTTGGGGGTTATCAGCTGTTAATTGGCCTGTCAATCATTATCTTCATATTTGTTCACCCCTAATAGTGGGATGGGAACATGACCCCATAATAGTGGGATGGGAACATGACAGCAGTTATCACCCCCTTCAAAGCACATTAACTAACGTTAATATGGAGATGCCATATTGAATGCCTCCGATGATGATACCCCTCAGCACAAAAACAGTGACTGACAGCCCAAGACCCAACTCGCTCTTTCGGTTAGAGGATAACTTCCCAGGCAATATTTATTACCCAAAGACATAATTTCATCACACAACACACAGGGACAATTATTTACAAATTTGTACACAATCATTTGGACCCAAGTACATAGTAAGGTAGACATCAAATTACCTACCATCCAGTCCCTCCTCGTGCATCAAAACATTTTGTGAACTCATGGTTTGATTCCTCAACTGGTACCCCTGACTCCCCTAACCTTTCTGGGCCCAAAAACAGGCCTCACCTCAAGAAGCCATCGAAAGAAATGTGCCCCTAGGATTCATTTAAATATAAGTCAAACAGGTTGCAATGACACAGTTGGCCAAAATAGAAAATCTCTTCTTTTATAATAAATCACATCAACATGAATTGATCTGTGATTCAAATCTGATTCTGTATTTCACATATCCAAGATTACACAAGAATAATTTAAATCAAGTGACAGCGCAGCGCAGGTGCAAAAAAGTGAACCAAAAACATAACACATTTAAGTGTAGACAATATTAACAATATGTACAAAGTAAGTTACACCCAAATACAATAAATCCTTATCAGAATCCGACACAGTTTTTTTTAAATAATTAATTTTATTGTATTATAACATTCAGTACATTATAAATTTAGTACCAGTAACGTTTCATAACAATATAGCCATCTCTCTACATTGTTATACAACTGCAGTAATTTCTTATAAATGGACCATTGATTACAAAACAAGCACCGTCCAGTTCCCCTACTCCCCGGGTATGTGTGCCACCTCCCACGGCTGTAAGTATTTCCTCAAGATTAGGACTCCAGTATTCGGTCTTCAATCCCCTCCCCAGTCTCCTCAAACCACGCAAGGAATAGGCCCCAGGTGTGCAAATCTGTCGCTCGTTCATCCCTTCTACACTGATGGAGACCCATCTCTTCTGCTACCGCCCATTATTTTACATCCTTCATCCATCCCTGTTCCCTAGGGCCTTAGGGACCCACCCATGAAATGGCGACCCGCCATTTCACCAGTAGCAGGGCCAATTGCATACATTTCCACTCCATTTTCCTGCCCTTTTGTTTCTTGATATTTCAAAATAGACATTGGCCGGGTCTGTGTCTACTGCCAGACCCTCAATATACCCCAATCTTTGGACGACTAGGTCCCAGAAAGCACATACCAGGAGACCAGTGTCTAGTCAAGCGAAGGAATGTTGCAAGGCCTACTCTGACACTGGAAATATCTGTCTGTCTTGGTAGGGTCTATTCTGTGTAGGAGAACTGGGGTAATATTTGTAAGGTGTATATCGTTGAATGTACTAGCTTGAACCGCGCATTGCAAGTCCCCTGCTTAACCAGTGCACACATACCTTTCCACTGTGCTTCCTTTAGCGGTATACAGAGTTCTTCCTCCCAAGTCATTCTAGCCCGAAATGTGGTCCTAGGCTTATCAGCAAGCATGGCCCTATACAGGTGGGATACCAAGTGTCTACCCCGCCAAACTCCAGTAGTGTCCTGAACATGTCTGAGGAAGTGGGGACTTCCGGGTACGTTGGCCAAATATCCCGAACTATGTCCACAATATTTGCATACAAAAGGAACTGTCCCTGACCCACACTGAAGGTCTCCTGAGCTGCTTCAAATTTAATTGGGGTATAAGTCCCCAAGTGTCAAACATTCCCCCTTCCTCCAGGCACTGACATCAACTGAGGTGGTCAACAGGAGGAATGCTGGAAGGTCCCAAAAATTAAACTCTCGTGCAAAGGGGACGCGTCCCAGCAGCACTTTCACCCCTCTCTCCCCTAATGAGGCTGTATGCGTAATTATATATGGCACCCCAGTGTCACTTTTCCCACCACTATGGAAGCAGTTGTGACAGCCCTACTTCTCTGGAGTCATCTGCAAGCACATCTTTCTCCCAGTTGTTCCCATCCGATAACCAGTGTGCTGCATGTTGCAACTGAGATGCTAAACAGTACAGCTCCATATTGAGCAGTGCTAGCCCACCCTCCTCCATAGGTAAATAAAGAATCTCTCGGGACACTCTGCTCCTACCTCTCGCCCACACCAAAGTCGTTAGTAAGGAATGTAGCCGCTTGAACACTATCCTTGACAGAGTGTCACTATCCTTGACAGAGTGTCTCAAGAGTGCTGTAGGGCGTATAGGCTGTGTGGCAATAACACCATCTTTTCCACCGCCACTCGTCCCATAAGGAACAGGGAGAGCATGTTCCAGAATTTCACCAACTTAGTTAGGCCCTCCGTCACACGGTCAATATTATATTGTTTCCTTTTCTGAACCATGTGCGGCACCATTTTTCCTAAATAGCGGAATCGGTCAGTTTCCCAACACAATGGCAAAGCTGGGAGTGTGGTAGGGTCCAGTGTCGCTAGCCCACCCAAAGGGAATACCAGACTTGTTTGGGTTAATTCGCAACCCTGAAATGTCACAGAAGGCGTCAAAGTGCTCCAGTAGCAATGGCAACGACTCCCTCTGAGCCGTGAGATAGAAGAGTGCATCGTTGGCATAAAGTGAGATTAGATGGTCCACTCCTCCCACTTGGATGCCCCACCTCGCCATATCCTGTCGGAGCCCTATGGCCAATGGCTCCAGCGCTATAGCAAACAGCAGGGGCAACAATGGGCACCCCTGCCGTGTGCCTCTCCTGATCTTCAGAGGTGCGGAGCATAATCTACCCAGCCTGACCAAGGCCGTGGGTTCTGTGTACAGCACACTCACCCAATCTATAAAGCGTTGTTCGAACCCCATTGCCTCAAGGACCGCAAGTAGGTACCGCCAGTTCATGGTGTTAAACGCATTGGCAATATCAATGGATACCAAGGCTAATTCTCCAGCTCTGTCCTCTACTTCATGCATGACATGCATTAACCGTATAATGTTCATGGTGGTGTTCCGGCCAGGTATGAACCCACACTGGTCCGGGTGGACCACCCAGGCAATCACCGGTCCAAACTCCAGTGCGAGAACTTTACAAAGGATTTTCATGTCTATATTAATCATCATAATCGGACGATAGGAGGACGGGTCAGATGCCTCAGCACAGAGTTTCAAAATCATTGCAATGGTACCTTCACGCTTGGATGCGGGAAGCACCTTCTTTTCCAGCGCCTCTAAGTAGACCTCGAGTAGAAGGGGAGCCACCTCTGTATTAAAGGCCTGGTAAAATTTAGCTGTGAAGCTATAATTTCCATAGGTTTTTCCAGTTGAGAGGAACTTCAAAGCCCCTTGAACCACCTCTAATTTGAGAGGAACGTCCAGCTCATGCTTCATCACGGCTCCCAGCTGTGGGATCCATACCCCTGTCAGATAGTCTGTGATTCGCTCTCTGTCGCACTGTCGCTCTCTGTCGCACTCAAGCCGGAAACTGGAGAACAAATGGCACAGCGAGAAGACGCCGGACAGCCGGGCAGCCCACAAAGACGCCATCCGCAACCACCATCACCTCATCAGGTCCGCCAAGAGGACCTCCTTCAAAGACCGCCTCGACAACAACGCACATAACAGCAAGGAGCTCTTCAGCATCGTGAAGGAACTCTCCAACCCCAGCTCCAACGCCAACGACATCCCGCCGTCGCAAGCCCTGTGTGATTCCCTTGCCACCTTCTTCCACCGCAAGATCGCCGACATCCACGACAGCTTCGACTCCCGGACGACCCCAACAGGCCCCGACACATCAGACCCGCCGCACCCCATCGACCACGACCCCCTGACAGCCTGGGTCAACGTGAACACCGAGGACACAATCAAGACCATGGGCACAATCCACTCCGGCTCCCCATCAGACCCTTTTCCACACCACATCTTCAACAAAGCCGGCAGCTCCATCGCACCCCACCTGCGCAACGTCATCAACCTCTCCTTCGAGACCGCGACCTTCCCAGAGAGCTGGAAACACGCCGAGATCAACGCCCTACTCAAAAAACTCAAGGCGGACCCGAGCGACCTCAAGAACTTCCGGCCCATCTCCCTGCTTCCATTCCCAGCTAAGGTCATCGAGAAGATCGTCAACAGACAGCTCACCCGCTACCTCGAAGATAACAGCATCCTGGACCCCTCCCAGTCAGGATTCCGCAGCAACCACGCACCGAGACCGCCCTCATCGCCGCCGCAGACGACATCAGGATCCTGCTGGACAACGGCGAGACGGCGGCCCTCATCCTCCTGGACCTCACCGCCGCCTTCGACACTGTCTGCCACCACACACTACGCACACGCCTCCACGACGCAGGGATCCGAGACAAGGCCCTGGATTGGACCACCTCCTTCCTTTCCGGCAGAACCCAGAGCGTCCGCCTCCCCCATTCCGATCCGAAGCCTCCGAGATCATCTGCGGCGCACCCTAGGGATCTTCCCTCAGCCCGACACTGTTCAACATTTACATGGCTCCACTCGCATGCATCGCCCCGACAGCACGACCTCAACATAATCTCCTACGCCGACGACACTCAACTGATCCTCTCCCTCACCAAGGACCCCTCACCGCCAAATCCATCCTCCACGAAGGAATGAAAGCCGTCGCCGACTGGATGAAGTGCAGCCGACTTAAGCTGAACACAGACAAGACGGAGATCCTCATCCTCGGCTCCAACCCATCAGCCTGGGACGACTCCTGCTGGCCCTCGTCACTAGGGGCACCCCCGACACCAACCGACCACGCACGCAACCTGGGAGTCATCCTCGACTCAACGCTCACCATGACCAAGCAAGTCAACGCAGTCTCCTCCTCCTGCTTCAACACCCTCCGCAAGATCTACAGGTGGATCCCGACAGACACGAGAAGAACAGTCACCCAGGCCCTCGTCAGCAGCAGACTCGACTACGGAAACGCCCTCTACGCAGGAGCCCCGACCAAGCTCATCAAACGACTGCAAAGAATCCAAAACGCCTCTGCACGCCTGATCCTCGACATTCCACGCCACAGCCACATCAACCCCCACCTGAAAAACCTGCACTGGCTCCACGTCGACAAGAGAATCTCCTTCAAACTCCTGATCCACGCACACAAGGCACTCCACAAAACCGGCCCAGCCTACCTCAACAGTCGACTCTCTTTCTACGTTCCCAACCGTCAGCTCCGCTCCGCCGACCTCTCCCTGGCCACCATCCCGCGCATCCGGAGAACCACCACCGGAGGCAGATCCTTCTCTCACCGCGCCGCCAAGATCTGGAACACCCTTCCCCTCAACCTACGACAGACCCAAGACCTGCTGACCTTCAGGAGACAACTCAAGACCTGGCTATTCGACCAGTAGCGGCAACACCCCCCCTCAGCGCCTTGAGACCCTCGCGGGTAAGTAGTGCGCTTTACAAATCTTGTGATTGATTGATTGATTGTCCAGGTCACCTGTGCCTGCGTATACCCTTTCCAAGTGGTCCCAAAACACTTCTATTACATCACTCTGGGTTTGTGCCTCACCCTCTCAATGATTTGTAAGGTGAAGCACAGGGGAGCGGGGCAGCTCACGGCGAGAGATCCAGGGCAAAAGTCACCCCAATCTGTCTCCCTCCCTATGAAGCAGTTGTCGGTAAGATTTCAAGGTGTAATGCTCAAGCCTGTCTCTAGTCACAATCACCTACTTCAGTAGCTCAATTACAGTCTCCTGTCCATGTGCTTCACCCCGCGATCAACTCTGTAAGGCTGCAAATCCTGTTCCTTGTGAAGGAGTTCTGCCTGTAGGGTACATCTCCCTCCACAAGAAAGACCCATACATCTGCCCATCAGCCTTCTTAGCCTCCCATTCCGTCACTCAACTTTGGGTGGTCATCAAGTTCATGTCAAGATATTCTGTCAGGGATTCTTCTATGGTCTCCCTACCGACCTGGTCCTGAAGGATCTCGGTAGGAAATTACCATGAATAGGGGGACATGGGGCTAACCCTCCGTTGGAACTGATAAACAAGTATCGCATGATCAGACAAGTATTGTGTCAGATGTACTACTTCTTGTATCCTAGTGGCCGTCTGCTGTGTCACCAATAGTCGATCCAATCTACTAAATGTACCATGCGTGCCTGAGTGACAGATCTATTCCAAGCGGCCTGGGCGAGTGTCCCTCCAGACGTCATAAAATCCCAATTGAGACATGACCTCCACTAACCCAGTTGTCATCCTAAATTGAGTACCCTGTCGGGAAGGTTGGTGATCCAAATCCCCATTCACTACACGATTAAAGTCGCCAACCCAGAATGTATCAATCCCTGTCGTAGTTGACATCACATCTCTCAATGTAGGATAAACAGAGTCATTGTCTGTATTTGGAGCATATGAATTAATGATCACAACATCTTCTCCCTCTAGCGTACCCTGACCCAGTACGTAGTGACCCTCCACATCTGCCTCCATGTAAGTTATTGCAAACAGTACCCCCGGGGCTATCTAAACCAACACCCCCCTGGAGAATGAGGAATAGGTAGCATAATATGTCTGCCCCCTTCATTTTTTTGCAAGCTTTTTGGCTTTGGTGTCGGTTAAGTGGGTCTCCTGGAGCCATGCTATGCTATCCCCATGACGTTTGAGGAGTGATAACACTTGATAGTATTTATTACATGTGCCAAGTCCTCTCAAATTCCAGGAAAAAAGTTTATAGTTAGTCGTGATGGTCATTTTGTTTCAAAATCTGATGTTCTATTTGCATATTGGTTCACATGTTAAGATGGCCAAAACCCTGATGCAACGAGCAGACAATTTTTTTTCAAGTAACCCTCCACCCAGGGCAAGTAACGCAAACAATAAACCATGCACATGCCCAAAAACATCGATAGACAGGGTCATGTAGCAGAACAGTCCCACTTCGATCAGACCCTGCCTTCATCCCCTTCCCACCCCAACCTGAAAGTTTTACTCTCCCATTTTCTGTTACACTGGTAAGATACTATGCGGAATCATCTATTTATGGAGTCAGTGCATGTCATAGTTAGGGTTTATAACTTTTGCCCACAGGTGTGATAGTATCTCAGCGTTATCTCTTCTACTATCGTCCAGAGTATCCGCCACCGTGGTCTAACTTCTGAGTGCGGCCCAGGTGCTGTCACGGTGCTTCTCATATGCAGCATATGGTACTGCTACTTCTGCATTCAGTGTTTCTCTTGGTTCCCCCTCATTGCCAGACGAGTGCTCCTCTGGCATCTCTTCAACTAATTGAGTGTCAGAGTGTGTTGTTGTCATCATGCCATCTTCGCAGATTACCACTTGAGCTGAATTTGATTTTTCTTGTGGTGCCCTTTTCCCTCTAGGCCGCTGCCTACGGCCGTTGCCTTTACTACTGTAGGTAAGCCAAGGTTCCTGGTCAGCCAGGGACCTTTTCCAGTGGGATTCGCCATATCCAACCATGACCATGCCTCTTCCGGACTCTCAAAAAAGTGGGACTTTACTTCATGTATGACTTTCAGTTTTGCCGGGTATAGAAGCATATATCGGACACCCATCGTTCTAAGGCATTTTTTCACTTCAAGAAATGTCTTGCGGTGTTCTTGCACTTTATGAGTATAGTCAGGGTATATGGCAACATTTCGGCCCTCGAACTGGGGGGTCGGGTTCTCCCTGGCAGCTGTGAAAATAACATCTCTGTCTTTATAGTTACGCACTCTTCCGATAAATGCCCTAGGCAGGGTCCCCAATTGTGGCATTGGGGCCAGCGCCCTGTGTGCACGCTAAATTGCAAAAAAAAGAGGAGAGCCCAGTTGGTTTCAATGTCTCTCTAATCCAGGTTTCTTTGAATCCGACAATGTTAGTATTTGGATTTTGACAGTCTGTCAATGAATGATGAGGTGGAAACCCAAAAATGTTGAGGTTTCGACTGCTTACAGACAATCATACAGGACAGATGTGACCTTGGTAGCAACCTACGAAACAGAACATAAATCTTGTCAGACCTCTAAATGTAATGCATACAGGTCAAGAGGGAGACCAACCAAAGAATGAACTACCCTCACCTGGCCAAACTACTTCAGGTCTGTATCTGAAACCATCCAAAAAGTAAGGGTCTGAGAATCTGAAGAGGAATATATTGAAAACAGCAATCAGTTCAATCAATCAGGGAATTGTAAGCGCGCTACTCACCCGTGAGGGTCTCAAGGCGCTAAGGGGGGTCCGCAGATCTGTTTAGCCGAAAAACCAGGTCTTGAGGGTCTTCCTGAAGGTGTTCCGTCTGATGTTTCATGAAAAACTATTTTCATGAAAAACTGAGGAACTCCCACTACACGCACAGCATGCATAGTATGTGAAGTGACAAACGTTTCGAAATGGTAAATAAAAGAAGGACTCTAAGAATTCCTTAGACCAGCCAAGTAATGGTCCTTCAGTATTCATGCCCGAAGCACGTGCTGAAAAGCCATCCAAATCGAGCTGAGTGAATGGATATCACCTCTCTGTGTAATAAACCAGCTAGTGAGACTGCTTGGCGCTACCCTGACATACATATGTCAAGCCAAAACCCTTCTAGCTAGCCCCATATTCACGTCACCCAAATATGTACCTTGAATTCTTCATGGTTTGGTGTGGATTTTTAAGACAAGAGACCGGATCTGTAATACTTAATACGCGGGGCTCACTGTCACCATAATGCTAGAATTCATTTGCTAGTGTGTCAACAAAACCGTCAGACCTGGAAAGATATAGGTATAAGTTAAACTAATAACATCTTTTACCTGCCAGTATGTCGGAAAGGGTTCTTGGACTGCGCACAGCTTGAAACACTTCGGTGAAATCACAATAATGAAAAGCGCGAGCCACGCAGATCTCGGACACCACATGAATCTCGTGCATATTCGAGAAACCGGAAAAACAATGCACGTAGGTCTTGTACATATCTGAGCAATGGGGAAAAACAACTAGACCGTCACTCCAGAACTGGATGAGCCGGAACTGAAGATACTGGGAGAGAAAGAGCTAGCGCATTGCAAGGAAAGCCAAAAGCAGTGCGCCTACAGCACCGAAATAGGACTTCTTCTAAAAAAAGAGCACCTACTTCTAAAAATTGCTGCTAGTGTGTTTTACTCTAAAAGACCTAGCAACATATTACACGTGTGGAAAAAGTACAAACGTTTTAAACATTTTAAGAAGCCTTTTCTTGCAAATGGAGAAAAAGGAAAAAGACAGAACCACCAGTAGAAGCAAGCATGATCATCATCCTAAATAATTATAAATATTCCATCAGTTTTACAGAGGGGGCATGAGGACAAGGCTTTCTAGGAACAGACAATCAACTCGTTATCTGCACAATGAATTGACTCCATCATCTTGGGTGTTAAATCCATTACATATGGATTTGACTCACTCCATCCATCTACATTCTAGAGTTAAGAGTATATTATTAAGGTTTCCTCCTCTCGGTTCACATTTGAGCAGCTCCTCTACTTGCCACCTCAATGTTATGGCCATGCTGTATTTAATACTCTACTATTGGAGCTCCAGGTGTGCCACAGTTGATTCTGCTTCAATGCTGTAGAATTTGTGTCTTGACCTTCTGCGTTGTTTGCCCAATATAATGTTTTTTTAAATTCTTTTTATTAAACCAGCTTCATAACATCATTGGGTAGATAATGATTACACACACATCATTGGGTTAAGGTTGACAATAACGTTATTACATGACGGAGTCACGAGAGTACAATTAGATTGGAACAATCAGATAGTCTCTTCTGCTGCTCTACCTTGGGTATGAAGTGGGGTGCGTCTGGCTTACATTTTGTCTTGAAGGTGCATGTGGTTTCGTGTTAGGAGGCTCACATTCCCCCATATTTTCGCCATGGAGACCATATCTTTTCCCACTTCTTTAAGCATCCCCTGCTTTTATATACTTCTTCTTTCTCTTGTTGGCACCAGTCCAAGTCAGATTCCCACTCTGTCACTGATGGGGGGGGGAGGGGGGGATGCTCCCCATCGTCTCACTATATTACGTTTTGCCACCCCTGCCCAAAGTGCTAACCAGAGCCCATTATGTCTAGGCCAGTTCCCCTCTCCTTTAATCATCAATAGCAACCACCTGGCATCTAACGATATCTCCATCCCCAACACCCTTGACATTACCGCTGTTACTTCCCTCCAGAAGGAGCTAATTACTGGGCAGTCCCATAGTATATGGAAAAAGGAGCCTTCCTGTTGACAGCCTCTTACACATAGTGCCGTCTGAGCCTTCCCCCATCTGTGTAATGATGTGCAGGGGTAGTATGTGCGATGTAATATTTTAAGCTGCACCAGCCTGAAGCCTGCTTGGATCGCTAAATCTCTAGGGCTCTGCAGGGCCTCTGACCATTCTTCATCATCAATGTTACCCAGGTCATCTATCCATGCTCTCCTAAGGGAGGTTAGCGGGTCTGGGGCATTATTCATTAGTTTCTGGTATATTGTGGAAGTCGATTTGTCTGGAATAGGGTCCACTAATAGTCTATCCTCTAGCAGTGAGTGATTGGCAATAGTCATGCCTCGTTGTATGTGGGTTTGTAAGGCATGTACGAATCGTATATAGGAGAATTTTTGGGAGGGGGTCAGGGCATATTCTTGCTGAAGGTCGTCGAAGGAGAGAGGCCCCCCATCTCTCCGCACATCTCCCAGATGTTCTATGCCAATGGTCTGCCATCCCCTGAACCTCTCAAGCGTGGCCACCTCTTTCGGTCGGTCACCCCTCCACAGGGGCGTCAAGCCAGTCAGTCGGCCCTGCCATCCCAGGTACCCATGCGCCTCATTCCAGCATTTAACTACTACTGCTGTGTGTGCTGGCCAGTCTCGATCTGTCTTTCTCGCGTACAAGAGGGGCTCATAGTTCCCACCAGGCATCGCGTCTCTATCCACTCTATAAGCCGGTTCCTCTCTAGCTGCATAGACCCAGTCGTTTATTACCATAAGTTGCGAGGCCCAGTAGTAAAGTTTAATGTCCGGGATCGCCAGACCTCACTCATATACCCCTCTTTTCAATTTATGTAGGGCTATTCTGGGCGTGCCTCCTTGCCACAGCAGTGTGCGTAGTTCTTGGGCTATCTGTTTGAAAAGGGCTGGTGGAATCGTATTGGGGGTATTTTGCAGAGTGAACAAGAGGCACGGCATGGTCATCATCTTATACAACGCCGCTCTGCCCATTAAAGTCAGCGGCAGAGTGCGCCAATGTTTTATGTCGTGTGAAGCCTATTCTTTGCAGGAATGTCTGTTGGTTGCGCGTTACATAAATGCCTAGATATTTGAAGCCTTGTATAGCTATCAGGGCAGCACAGCTCGCCGGGATCCTCGGAGAGGGACCCGACAAGGGGAATATCACGGACTTGGACCAATTTATGGTGTAGCCCGAGTAGCTTCCAAAGAGCTAAAAAATGTCGAGGACCCCTGCTATAGAGAAATAGGGTCTCAATAGATATAGGATTATATCGTCAGCATACAGGGAGATGCGTTCCTCCCATCCCCCCGGTGCTAGAAAGCCCCAAATCATCGGGTCTACTCTGATCCAGTGCGCCAATGGCTCCAACCCCAGAGCAAATAGCAAAGGCGACAGGGGACAGCCCTGTCTAGTGCATCTGCACAGCTTGAAACTTCTGGATAGCGCTCTGTTGACCCTTACTTTGGCTAACGGATCACGGTAGAGCAATCCTACCCAGCTACAGAATTTCGGGCCAAAGCCCAATGGAGAAAGCACGGCACATAAATAGGGCCACTCTATACTAGCAAACGCCATTGAGGCATCTAAAGACATCAGAGCCGTCTGCTGGGACGGAAGGGCCTTCGTCAAGTGGAAGACTCCGTACCACCGCCGTAGATTATGGCGGGTGCTTCTATGTGGCATAAAGCCAGACTGGTCTACATGAAAAATGGTGGCCAGGACCATCATTAATTTGCTAGGGCCTTGGCAAGCACCTTTGCCTCCACATTTAGGAGTGAGATTGGTCTATATGAACTGCAGCTCTCTGGGGGTCTACCTGTCTTATGTATTATAACAACCGTGGCTGTACACTGATGACTAGGCAGTGAGCCTCTCTCTCTCGCATTCTCAAACATTCTAAGCGTAGGTTGTGTAATTTTTTTAAGCTAAGCCCTTAAAAATCTCGACCTGAAGTCCGTTTGGACCCACCGTTTTTTCGGACCTCACGGCTCCCAGGGCACAGGAGAGTTCCTCCTCTGTAATATCAACCTCCAAGGCATCACGCTCTTCTGCACTGATTGTTGGAAGCGAGAAGTCTGCCAGGAACTCCTTGCAGTCTCTGCCAGTTCTTGTGCTGACTGGGGCAACAAGACCCTCATAGTATCTGCAATTCCCACATTCATTGTCTGGAGGACACCCCTTTCGTCTCTGACTCCCACATCCCATGATCTCTCTCTATCCCTTCTGTCTAGCCTGGCCAATAGTCTAGAGGCCTTATCACCTATGTCGTACAGTCGGCCCTGCGTGGTGAGTGCATACGTCCGCTCTGCATTTTCCGCTAGGGCACGCAGTTCTTGTTGGCATATGACTAGTCTATGCCGTAACTCTGTGTTTCAGCCCACATATGCCTCTCGCTCCAGCGACTGTATTTCTTGTTCAAGGTTTTGATGCTTCAGTATGTCTTCCTCCCCCCCCCCCATCAACGCCTAGGTCTGCCCCCGCAGCACTGTTTTAAAGGCCTCCCATAGGATTTGGTGGGACTCTACCGATCCCTCATTTTCTTTGAAATATAGATCAACTCCTTCATAGAGAGGTCCTTTTAAGTCTGGGTCTCTCAAATACCAGGGGTCTATCTTAGGGAATTCCGCTTTGCTAGTATTTGGTCCCTCAAGAACTAAGCTTAGTGAGGAGTGGTCCGAAATGCCCCTTGCCATGTGCATCGGCCTCCCGAAGCATCCAACCTGGCTGTGGCGTGCAAGTAAGTAGTCTATCCTTGAGAATGATCCGTGCCGTGTAGTATGTGTTTTGCCTACCACAAGGGTTCGATATAAATTTTTGAACATGGGCACCATATTGCATATATCACATTGTTTGAATTATAGTTACTAAACAAAAGCAATTCAGATCTAACATCCTTCTGTTCAAAGAATTTTGTCTCAAGGCAGTATTTACATGCTGAACAGTTACCACATTTAAAATGCCCTCTGACTGGTGTCAAGCCTCACTGTGATTGTATTGTGGTGCTGGGAGGGACCGTTAGGGCAGCCCTCACCAACCTATCCCTTATATTTGGACTCCTCTTGAAGGAACACATTGACAGATCTTCATGTTTGAGGGTATCTTTAACCAGGTGCCAGTGTTTTTGCACAATCTTAGTGATGGCATTGCTGTCAGTTTGAAACATACAAAAAGCATGTGTCCTACAAGACCCGGACGATTTTTAGGTGTTAATAGCTGTTCTCTATGTGTGTACCATGCCCTTCTCCTCACTTGTTTTAAAAGTCTGTTAGGATACCCTCTCTCAGCTAGATGTGTAATAAGTGTATTTGATTAAAAAAAAAAATCCTCTTTCTTGAAACAATTTCTCCATATCTTCAAAAATTGACCATCTGGTGGTTATCCTGAAGGCCTCTGGGATGGTGACTACAGTACATGAGTAATGAATTCTTTTCAGTAGATTTTCTAAACAACGTGGTGTATAACCTCCCTTCTTCCACCTTTATCATGAGGTCAAGAAATGGTATTTATTTATATTTTTTATTTATAAAGTTTTATATAGCGCGAACATGATCCCGAGGGATATCAGAGTGCTTTACAATTAAGGGGGGAAGATGAGCAGGGATGTACAGGCGTCAAATACAAATCAAAATATATAGTTACAAAGGGTGAATCAAAGCACATCACAATAGATAAAAAATAGCGAATCTGGGAGGGGAAGAAAAGAATAATTAAGGAAATATAGCAAATCAATTCAAGACGTAGAGGTGTAAGTCCAGTATCTTACAGCAGATGATCCAAACCCAATTAAGGTAAGAACTTGTTCATAAGGAATCTTTTAACTTCCAATTTGAAGGCAACCGTGGAGGAGATTCTGCGTACTTCAGGCGGGAGAGAGTTCCAGATCCTCGGGGCAGAACCGGAGAACGCTCTTTGACAAGTTCTCTTTTTGCGAAAGATCTGTGGTTTCAGGAGGAAGGAGTTCGCACTTCTTGAGGGTCTACCACCTCCAGATAATTCTAGCTTTTGGACTAGATACCTGGGGGTTTTGAAATGGAGAGCTTTGTGAGACAGGCAGGCAATCTTTAGCTGTATTCTTGTATGGTATGGTACAAGAGTCATAGTGCATGGTGAATTGAATGTCTGGCGACCGAGAATGAAAAATTTCCTAGCTATCCTAACGGAAAGTTTCATTTCTATTAAGGACTCGGAGGCGAGGATTATGCTCATCTTTCTCTACTTTATTGAGTAGCAGCCATTCAAAGTAAACAGAAATAAACTATCATTCCCATGAAACCTTGGGAATATTATAAAACAACAATAGAGTCCAACAGGTAGACTGTCTGTCCGTCTTCCACCAATGAGGGGGCTCCAGCCGGATCATAGTCCCTTGTCACTGGCCCTTCCTCCTCTTTGGAGAAGCACCTGTGCACCTGTGAGAGGTACTGAGACCTGAAAGGATTATGGCAGCTTGCTCAGCAACCCCAGATAAATTTTGTTTTTTATCTCTACTGATGAAGGATAATATCCAGAAACAAATGTGTCTAGAGATTGACAGCACTAACCTGCACCAACTTTGGTGAAACACTTCAGCAAAAACTCAAGTAAGCATTTTAAATGAACTGCATTTACCATAATGCTAAGGGGTGAACTGTGCTGGGAGGTGAAGCAGTGTGCTTCCATCCCCCTTCTGTTTGAAAAGGCTCCCTTGGGCCATTGAGCTTACAAGCTTTTGGAGATGCACCTGTGCGCCTGTGAGAGGTACCGAGACGTCAAAGGATTGTGGCAGCTTGCTCAGCAACCCCAGATGAATTTCATTTTTTATCTCTACAGATGAAGGATAATATCCAGAAACACATGTGTCTAGAGATTGACAGCACTAACCTGCACCAACGTTGGTGAAACACTTCAGCAAAAACTCAAGTAAGCATTTTAAATGAACTGCATTTACTATAATGCTAAGGGGTGAAGTGTGTTGGGAGGTGAAGCAGTGTGCTCCCATCCCCCTTCTGTTTGAAAAGGCTCCCTTGAGCCATTGAGCTGACAAGCCTTTGGAGATGCACCTGTGTGCCTGTGAGAGGTACTGAGACCTGAAAGGATTGTGGCAGTTTGCTCAGCAACCCCAAATACATTTCGTTTTTTATCTCTACTGATGAAAGATAATATCCAGAAACACATGTGTCTAGAGATTGACAGCACTAACCTGTACCAACTTTGGTGAAACACTTCAGCAAAAACTCAAGTAAGCATTTTAAATGAACTGCATTTACCATAATGCCTACGGGGTGAACTGTGCTGGGAGGTGAAGCAGTGTGCTCCCATCCCCCTTCTGTTTGAAAAGGCTCCCTTGAGCCATTGAGCTGACAAGCTTTTGGAGATGCGCCTGTGAGAGGTACTGAGACCTGAAAGGATTGTGGTAGCTTGCTCAGCAACCCCAGATAAATTTCATTTTTTATCTCTACTGATGAAGGATAATATCCAGAAACACGTGTCTAGAGATTGACAGCACTAACCTGCACCAACTTTGGTGAAACACTTCAGCAAAAACTCAAGTAAGGATTTTAAATGAACTGCATTTACCATAATGCTAAGGGGTGAACTGTACTGGGAGGTGAAGCAGTGTGCCCTTATCCCCCTTCTGTTTGAAAAGTCTCCCTTGAGCCATTGAGCTGATGAGCTTTTGGAGATGCACCTGTGCGAGGTACTGAGACCTGAAAGGATTGTGGCAGCTTGCTCAGCAACCCCAGATAAATTTCGTTTTTTATCTCTACTGATGAAGGATAATATCCAGAAACACACGTGTCTAGAGATTGACAGCACTAACCTGCACCAACTTTGGTGAAACACTTCAGCAAAAACTCAAGTAAGCATTTTAAATGAACTGCATTTACCATAATGCTGAGGGGTGAACTGTGCTGGGAGATGAAGCAGTGTGCTCCCATCCCCCTTCTGTTTGAAAAGGCTCCCTTGAGACATTGAGCTGACGAGCTTTTGGAGATGCACCTGTGCGCCTGTGAGAGGTACTGAGACCTGAAAGGATTGTGGCAGCTTGCTCAGCAACACCCCAAATAAATTTCGTTTTTTATCTCTACTGATGAAGGATAATATCCAGAAACACATGTGTCTAGAGATTGACAGCACTAACCTGCACCAACTTTGGTGAAACACTTCAGCAAAAACTCAAGTAAGCATTTTAAATGAACTGCATTTACCATAATGCTAAGGGGTGAACTGTGCTGGGAGGTGAAGCAGTGTGCTCCCATCCTCCTTCCATGGCTAAGGATTAGTCCTGAAAGGGAAGATCATGCAGTCTTGTATTCGAGTAACCACAGTGCAACTTATACAGGTCCAAAGACTACGCAAGACATTGACTTACTCCATAACAAGGGAGGAGGTTCCGGATGTAGACAACCGTGGGTGGGATAATCCTCGCCTTCGAGTCCTTAATAGAATTGAAACTTTCCGTTACGATAGCTAGGAAATTTCTCATTCTATGTCAGGACCGGAGGCGAGGATTATGCTAGTTTAAAGCTTACTTACCACCAAGTGGGCCATCTGCAGAACCGGTTTGAAATAAAACCGTTTGAATGTAGAGTCCGAACAACCAGTCTGCAGCGTTAAGGATATCCGCCAGGCGAGCTCCAAGGGAAAAAGCCTTAGACGCCATTGCCCCTCTGGCAGAGTGGGCCCCAAACATGCGCAGGTCGATGCCTGCTTCTTGCATCACCCATCGTACCCACCGAGCAATCGTGGGGGAGGAAACAGCTCTATGTGGTTTCCGTGGAGTGATAAGGAGTTGACGCTCGCCCGGAGGGCGGAACTCCTCTGACATCTCTTCATAGGCCTTCAGGCAGGGCACCACACATAGCTTGGGGGAATCCGGAAAAGCCGGGTACGAGATAGATTTTGTGCCACATTTGGTTCGCCTCTGGATAGTGAACGTAACTCCAGCAGGAGAGAAAATCCTGTCGGTGACGTCTAAGGCCTTGACGTCAGACACCCATCTGCATGAGATCAGGCAAAGGAGCATGGCTAGTTTTGCCGAGAGTTCCTTCCTGGAAAGGAATCTATTCGGCTGCCAAGAAAGAAAAAGATTGATGACCTGGTTCACGTCCCAGAGAGCCGAATATCTTGGTTCTGGGGGAAGAGAGAGTCTTATCCCCCGTAAGAGCCAGCAGACAAAAGGGTGTTCCCCAACAGGGGATCCCTCCACCGCCGCAAGACCTGCCGATATGGCTGATCTAAACGTGTTGATGGATCTGTAAGCCAGACCTTCCTCTGCCAGTGAGGCCCAAAAATTAAGAACGTGAATCACATCTGCTGCCACGGGATCGAGATCCCGTTGCAAACACCAATGGGACCACCGTCTCCAAGTGGATTTGTACCGTTTGACTGTGCTGTTGGCCCAGGCTTTGGACATGAACTTCTCAGCCGCTCCCAAAAGGCCTGGGACCGACCATCGTCCCCTGTAATCCGCCATGCTATAAGAGCAAGAGACCCTTGCATGATGAGCGGATGAGGCTGTTGATCCGGACTGAGAAGGAGAGCTTGGAAGCGGGGGAGAGGGATTGGAGAATCCCAAGAAAGTTCCAGAACCGGAAACCAGTCGATCTCCAAACCGGGGTGACCATTACCACATCCGCCACTTGCCAACGCACCTGAGCCGAGGCTCTGGTGATCATCGCGAACGGGGGGAACACAAAGCCCCGTTCTTCCTTCCAGTTCTGAAGGAATGCGTCCGTGTTCTCCACCAGGGGATCTGCTCTCCAGCTGAAGAACCGAGGCAGTTGGTGATACAGATGGGAGGCAAAAAGATCCACTGAAAAGGGACCCCACTTGTGTTGGAGATTCGCAAACACTCCCGGGTGCAGCTTACAAAGGCTCATGTCGCGAAAATGGCGTGACTGGAAGTCTGCTGCTTGATTGTCCTGGCCGGGGAGATATTCCGCCGTGACCGAGATCTGACAGTCCAGGCAGTATTGCCAAAATTGGCGGCAAGGTCGGAGAGGGCTTTGGAGCGCGTGCCTCCTAAGTGGTTTATGTACCGCACCGCCGACACATTGTCCATCTTGAGGAGGACACAGGGCCGTATCGAGTCCTTGGTCCAGCATTGGATCGCGAAAGAGCCCACCAGAAGGTCCAAGCAATTTATATGCAAACGTTGTCCTAGAGGTGACCACACACCTCCCGTGGTGAAATCGCCACACCTTGCTCCCCATCCTAATCTGCTGGTGTCAGACTATGGTAATATTTGGAGCCGAACTGAACATTGCCCGTCTGTTCAAAGCCTCCATGTTGGCGAGCCACCAAGAGAGCTCTTCCCTGGCCTCTGCTGTCAGCGTCACCTTCTGCGAGTACGAGAGACCTCTGCGTAGGTGAGCGGCCTTCATGCGCTGGAGGGCGCGGTAATGCAACGTCCCTGGAAAGATGGCCTGGATTGAGGAGGACAGGAGCCCCACAATGCGGGCCACCTGTCTGAGGGAGATGCGTGGCTTCGTTAGTGCCCGCCGGAGTTCGTAGCGGATTTTGGTCACCTTTCTGGAAGGAAGGCTGAGAGTAGTCTCGACGGAGTCTATCGAGAAACCGAGAAAAGTCACCCTCTGGGAGGGAACTAGGGAAGACTTCGTCTCGTTGATCACAAAACCCAAGCCCTGCAGGAGGTCGACTGCAGTCTGGAGCTGTTGTGAGAGTGTCCGAGGGCACTGCGCCATCATTAAGATGTCGTCGAGATAAACGATGAGCCTCATCCCCTGCGCACGCAGACGTTCTACTACTGGTCGGTGGACCTTGGTGAAACACCAAGAGGCCGAGGACAGGCCGAAGGGGAGAGTGGTGAACTCGTATGTCTTGCCTCCCCAAAGGAACTGAAGGAACCTCCTGTGAGGAGAAAAAACAGGAACCAAGAGGTAGGCGTCCTTGAGATCCAGGCGCCCCATCCAATCCTGTGGTCTCAGGATATCGCGGAGAAGGTGAATCCCCTCCATTTTGAAGTGGCGATAGGCGAGCCACTCGTTGAATTTGCAGAGGTTGATAACCGGGCGCTGACCATCGGCCTTGTCCACTAGGAACAGGTTGCTGAGAAATCCCCTGGGGTGTGGAAGGGTTTGAGAGATCGCTCCCTTGGCTAAGAGAGATTGCACCTCCTGGTCCACCAAAGCGGCGTCCGCCGCAGAAAAACATATGGGGCGCAGGGGTACTGGATCCCCATAAAACTCTATCCAGAATCCCTGAATCGTCTGGAGAACCAAGACTTCCCCCGTGATGGAAGTCCAGGCCTGTAAAAAATTTGCCAGACGGCCCCCTACTCTTAGAAGGGAAGAAGGTACGACACTCACCGGAATTGTTGGAGGCTCCGGCGCCTCTGGCTCCTCTGTGTTTGCCGCGTCGACCTCTGGTGGGATAGAAATTCCCAAATCTGGCCTGGTCCTGGCCTTGGTTAGAGCCTTGTCCCCTGGGGATGTATTGGTTAGGGCGGCCGGTCGAGCGGCCCCTTCCTCGATCGGCCCCACGGAAAACCCGGGAGTGAAACACCTTTTTGATGGAAGATTGAGCCTTATCTAAGGAGGTAAAGGTGTTTACAAACTTCCCTAATTCTTTAATGAAGGGCTCCCCGAAGAGACTGCTCTGCGCCACTGGGCCCGCTTCAGAGTCCGCTATGTTCCCGAGTTTGGGGTCCACCTTTATTAGCAAGGACCTGCGACGCTCGGTGGAGAGTGCGCAGTTAGCTTTTCCCAAGAAGACCACTGCGTGCTGCGCCCAGGAGGACAGGGAATCTTGGTCAAACCATTAAATCCTGAAGCCAGCATCTCTGGCATGCTCGACGAAGTCAACAGTCCGATAAAATTCCTAGGCCCTTTTCAAGGAGGAATGACCAAGTACCAAGATTTCATGCAGAGGCATAGCACCTAAATGCACAAACAGGGGTATGGGAAGGAAAGAACACAATATTACCTAGCTGCCATGGGTTATACATAACTCTTGAAACAATCCTACTTCCGCCTCCCAGTCCCCTACACCAGTCTTGCATCAAAATTAGAACCTGCCATTGAAGTGGCCAGATGATGCAAGAGAAGTATGAGCAAAAGTTAGCCGGCTCAATCCTAACCTCAGGAACTTTGACAATTGAAACCTGGAAAGTGGAACTTCATCCGCATGGAGAAGCAGGGCCCTTGCCACCCCCAGCCATCAAAATGCCACATACTCCCTCACTGCCCACAATTGGCAGCACTGGCTCTCACGGGCACAATTGAGAATTATGCACGCACACTGTCCTTTTTACCAGTCTTAGATAAAGTTAAGGAAACAGCAGTCCCCATGAATATCGGGTTTTGATCTGGCCACCAGCTCCCCTACCCTGAAATCCTCATTAAAAGCCAAGAAAAGGTTGCATTAAAGCAGAGGACTTCAAACTCCCAAGAGCACATCCCTGGGAGAGTCGCTATGACCATACCCAATTTGTTGATGTAGAGGGGTCACCTAGTATCCGACCTAGTTCCCTCAAGCCTCTCCCAAACCCCTCAAGACCCTCCTAATGAGGAAGGAATTAACAAAATCTTTGACCCCAGTCAATTTTGAGAAAAAGGACAGTGCATGCAGGTGCCTCCTTGCATAAACACCTGATTGTTCCTCCTGCTTCAGGAAAGAGAACAGCGGCCCACAACTTTCCAGAAAACACGTTCCTCTCGCCTGACCCTTCCATACAAACCAGGTATTGCTGAAATTCCCCCTTATGGGCTAGGCTGGCTGCCATGAGGTGTGATAGAACATGGCATCAAGCCTCCATAGCTGGTTGAGAAATAGTGTGAGTGTTTACGGCAACTTGAAGCAAGGTAGAGCATCTGCAGCATTTTGCATCACCCCATTATATATTTAGCCTCAAATCTCATATTATTCCTCAGGCAAAGCAGAATGATCTCTTTCAGCACCCTTAACGCCATCTTACATCTAGCATGCTGTTGATTAATGAACTCAACCACTGCCATAGTATCAGATCAGAACACCACAGACTGATCATGGAAATGACCAGACCACACAGTTAGCCCTGCCAGTATTCCTCTCTAAACCAGACACAAACCTGTCAGCAGACCATTTTTGCGCACACCACTCTTGACCCAAAATTGCTGCAAATCCCATGTTTCCCACTACATCCTTGAATAGACTGAACTCGTGGCTAGACTTTGGTGGTCCAGGCCAAACTGCAGACCTATTGAAACCATCAAGAAAAGCTGCCCAAATTCTCAAAACTTGTTTAACTTCAGCTGATAGCCTAGTTCTGTGATGCTTTAGCCTAAGACAAGACATTGCTTGTGCAATCGGTCTGGAAAAGTCACAGACCATGTTATGGTGCACAGCAGAATTCAACGGGCCTACCAATACCTGGAGTTGGTGCAAGATTACCTTTCTTGCACCCAAGCACAGCTGAAGTCTACACACTCCTGTCACAGAATACAACTCAGTCCTTAGGAATGCCAAGTCTTGGTATGGCCACAGGTCTTCTTCACCAGTGAGACCCTGAACTGACCAAGTAATCGCACAAATATCTCTGAGGCCTACCCACAGTGCCTTTAAAGCGTCTGAAACTGGCGGACCCAGGAACAGAAAATCATCCAGTAAGATTCACGGAGAACATGCTTCTTTGTTGAAAACCCATTCTAAAAATGTGCTACATTTTTTAAAGTAAGAGCATGACACAGAGCAACCCAGTGGCATGCATTTCTCAAAGTAAAACAAACCCTCGACCTGAAAACCCAGGAGTTGGAAATTACCTGGGTGAATCAGCAACAGCCCAAATGCAGATTTAATGTCAGCCTTGGCTACCAGGGTTCCTTGGCCCCAGGGTCGGTGCGTCCATTGGGGCGTTGCCCCCCCCGCCCGTGCCCGCAGCTCCCTCGGCGTCTCTGAACTTAGTTTACTTAAGTTCAGAGACGCCGTCACCGAGGGAGAACTGAGTCTGACAATCATGTCAGTCAGCATGACATCGGACCGCCCACCACCTTCAGAGTCTGAAGGGGGTGGGCGGTCCGGCGTCATGTTGACTGACGTGCATTGTCAGACCAGCCAGGGACAGGCAGCAGCACAAGTGCGCATGAGTGGGGAAGGTGAGCGAATTTTTCGCCCGTGCCCAATCATGCGCACTTGTGTTTCCACTGGCTTGCGCATGCCCATTAGGAGCCCCTCGGTCTCCTAATGGGCAGGCGGCGGGCGAAGAGTAACCGTGCCCTCAGCCAATCCTGGCGCTGCAGCAGCGCCAGGATTGGCTGAGGGGTTGCCACTCCACTCCTGTTCCTGTTTGAAGAGGCGCCATTGCCAACGCGGACCAGGAGCAGAGGCAGTCAGGTAAGTTTTCTAAATTTTTTATTCTCCCTCGGCCCCCCACCCGCGCGCGACCCCCCCGCGAGTACTGCGAGCCGCGGCTGTTAGTAACACTGTAAACCCTTTCATCCATTGAATAAATTGTCTTGCTTTGTGTGAAGGAGGCAGTTGAATAAAGTGATTTTTCACTGCATATGACAGTTGTTTAGTCCTGTTTGACGGCGCTTTCATATCTTTGGCCTTGCCTGACAGAGTGAATCGTGCCAGTGTCGGTTTTGTCCAGTAAATGCTTAATAACACGCTTGGCGGGCAAGCCCGGCGTAGATGAGCGCTCTGTTTGACCCTGGGCGGTTTCTGTTCTCTAAAACGGCCCATCCTTTAACCCGCTAAGGGTGCCCACATGAGCGACCCCTTCCGTGAAGCCACGGGCAGTGTTTGGGGTCGAGCTCTGGTGTACAGGAGAGCATGGGGGGGGGGGCGGATTAGGGGGAGATGGCGTTTCAGTAGTGACCACTGCAAAATGAACAGATTATGGACGAAATGCAGAATTAGTCAAACATTCACCCCAGTCACAGATCTGGGATAAATCCATCGTTTTTATGGGCTCCAATATGGAGGCTCAGTTTGAGTAGTTTCTTGTTTTTGCTTCCCTCATTCCTCTTTAGGCTCTGCTGTGCCCTTTTGCAGGCTAAGATCCCCAAATGTAGCCCACGTTGTTTTTAGCTATCTGATTAGCTTAAGGCCATGCACCATGTCCTTCATGGCATACGAAGCACGCACGACAGTGCAGACACAGTCAGAATGCCCATGAGATTAAGAATGGTGCTCTGTGCTCGCTAATGTGCTTTTAATCGGACAGTTGTCACTAAGCATGTTCGGGAGAACCCACAGACAGACTCCTGTAAAATGGTGTTTAAATAATAAGAGGTTTTCCAATTTTTGTGGTCTTACATGCTTTTTTTCACTATTTTTGAAATATTTCCTTGAAAACAGCCCGCTCCCCGTGTATAAATGTTATTTAAATTGCATCTAAGCGTGCCCTGTGAGCCATATTGTGCTGTAATATGTACTATTTGCCAGTTCATTTTCCAGATAAATGCTGTCATATACTGCTAATCATGTGTTTTACCCATACTCATTTAGCTGCAGGTCGTGTCCAGTAATTGCACAGCAGTTCTGTCACACAGGCCCTGCTGTGGGTCAGCTGCTGCCACCTTGCCTGACACACACACACTTGGGTGGGGGACTCCTCAGAGAGGAGAGAGGATACACGTCGACTCATACAGCTTACGTCACACCCAGCAGAGGAGTTATCAGAGAAAGTGTTCCCATTGTAGACGATGACCGCCTTCCCACAAGTCATGAAACACGTCACATCAGTAATGACCCTTCTGAACTCTGCAGATCTCATTCCTCAAATATCCGCTCTTAACAGAATTCTGAAATATAGTTTTGAAACTCAGGCGCTTTGTCTGAAACTCGGGCTTGCCAGTTTCTGAAAATAGACATTTCACCATCAAACACAAAAGTTGCATTTTCAAATAAATAAGCCCAAATGTTCCCTAAGCCCACCAAAAACTGCACTTATGTCTTGAAATGCCAGACTTTCACCTACGTCCATCCAGCGTGTTATTCCCCTCCAAGCACTGACATGCTATCGTCATAAATGTTAATTTATCGCCATCATCAGATGCCAAGGATCCAGCCCCCCAAGGGATGAGGAGCAGGAAGGATTATTTCAAGAATGGCCACACTTTGTTGAGGGGGCATCTTTGTGAAAGCGGCATCACTATGTAAAGGGCAGCCAAAATAACATAATGTAACCACCAAACACACACACTCAGTAAGGCTCTTGGCTACGTGTGGTCTGTGATTACAGTTGGTGCACCAATTAATTCAGCTAAAGCGCATAACTGTGGCAGGCACCGTTGATGGATGTGAGCCATCGCACTTGGAAATTAGTACGTTTTGGTAAGGAGATGGTTTTGGTTGTTACCCTCTGCGTGGGATTAACATGGATATAATTATTTTCAACCCATTACATTTATCTGATCATTAGATTTCTTGCGAGACCGGCTGGCTTGCAGTTAACATAAATTGTCACCAATCTTAAGTACATTTTTGTTATTATTTTTAAAATGTAGGCCTCACTTTTGTAAATGCACAAGTTGACACTTGGGCACCAACAATTTTACTCCGTTACCATTACAGCAAGACGGATGAGGCTAAGACCAATGAATGTGCAGTGTAATGGTTGAAGGCGAAGCACAATTAGCAGCTCCTACGTGGCAAGATGTGCTCGGTATGGATTAACCTTCCTGCTTTCTCAAATTTGCTTGAAAATGCACCATTTGTCCACTCTTTTTTCAAAAACCCCCTTAGGTTGTTCGGGCTCGCTCCCTACGCTCGCTCGCTACGGTGCAGTATGGAAATCATTTTACGCCCCACCACTTTCAAATGTCACCAGCCGCCACTGCTTGGCCCATGACCGCAGCATGGAAACTGTCAGATCCAGAGGAGTATTCTTCACAGAGCACAAGGCCTGATCTATGGCCTATTTAACAGAGATTGCCAAGGTGTGGAAAGGTTGTGAAAGAGGCAAAATTTACCAGGCTCCTTCTTGGGCACCACACCAAGTGGAGAAAACACAAAATTATGCAGCGGGTGGCACCAAACAGGCCTGCCACTCTCCCCAAACTTCCATGTTCACCCACAGAGACTGCTTAATCTTGCACATTGCTACCTCGACTGTGCCTTGTGGTAGTATCATAAAGCCAAATCTAAAACCATCATATAACTTCTCTGCTGCCTCGAACATTGCTGTGTTCATTCCGCCGTGGGATCAAAGTCTGCAAGTCGAATGGAGAGGGAGCCTTTTCCAACAGATGTTATTCCTCACTGTTTTTGGGGGCCCTTATCCTTCCTTTTTTAAAAACATTTGAACTCTGAGTGAGGGCATCCCGCAAAAGGAGTAGTTGTGTGACTTTGCAGGTCCTCGTGGGACTGCTGCATGCTTTCTTATTATAAGCCCAACATGCCCCTTTCTTCTCCCCTGTTTTGTGAGGGGAAAAATGACTAATATGGAGACCCTCTCACCTTCTTCAACATCATATGGTGTTACCAGGCATTAACATCAAGATGGTCCCAAAATAAACTCTGGCAAGTGGCCTTCTTCTTCCTGAAAGCCTTGTTATATTCCTTCCAACAATTGCCACCAAACGTTTCATAATTGCACACGTTTGTGTTCCAATACTAAGCCACCTCAATCAATCAATCAATCAATCAAACAGCATTTGTAAAGCGCATCACTGTCCCCCCTAGGGGTATCTGGGCACTGTGTCTCCGTCGAAGAGCCAGGTCTTGAGTCTCTTTCTGAGGTCTGGCAGTGAGGGGGGATGTATGGAGCTGGAGGGGAAGGTTGTTCCAGGTCTTGGCAGCGATGTAGGAGAAGGAATGTCCACCGCTGCGGTTGCAACGGATGCCGGGGGTGTGTGCGAGTGCAAGTAAAGAGGAGCGCAGGTGTCTAGAGGGTTGGTGAACCAGCAATTCAGGGAACTTCCCACCAGCACTGCCTGAAAATTCATGAAGCCCCTTACTCAATTTGCTAATGTTTCCTCCACCTTCGGTTTGTGCTGCCTCTGCAAGCACTCTCTATAATGATAGCAATCTTTAGTATGCTTAAGCTCGTCCCCTACTGGGTACTCAACAATAAGATCAAAAATCTACTCGAACCTTTAATAAGTTTTCTTTCACTTCTTCAGCTAGATGCAGGCCCAACTGATCCCTCTCTGACTGCACATCAGTTGTCCTGCCTTCTGTGGGAAATGCGTTAGCGTCTACGTCATTACCCCAGGCCAAGCACGACAGGGCAGGAATGACCCCCCACTTCCGCTGAGTCCCCCAGCTTCTTGGGCTTCTTTGGTAATGGGGGGGAAAAGCAGCCCTCAGGGGAACTCCCACCCTTCTAGGCTGCTCCAGCATTTCCGCAGTAGCGGGTAGAGCCCTTGGTTCCTTCCTACTCACCGTTGAATGTCTCAATAAAGCAAACAGTTCCTCAATTGAATCCATCCTGCCCATAAGCCTTTCCATATTGTAGTCCGCCCTTTTAGTTGCCTTGGAAGGCATATCAACCTACAAATTAAAATTCAAGCTAGGGCATTAATACACGTCCCAAAACAAAGCAGTACAATTAATTTGCACACGGGTCAACAGTACCAAACCCTACGCAGTGGAGGAAGCCGCCTCTAAAGACACTTACATTCCCTTGTACTGACCGTGCCGCCTGCATACTTCGACATAAACAAATCTGTTACCAATAAAAAATTGCAGCCGCAAAACAGTTCATCCTCCCATAATTCACAGCACCCCATCCCCCTTAACTCATCTGCCCATGCGTTGCCCGAGGTCAACATCCCAGGAGACCAAGAGGGCCTCAGGAGAAATAATTAACTGAGCATTCGTCAGCCCCCAGACAGGCGGTCCTTGTAGCACTGCTGAAACCGGGGAAAGTTGCCCATAAAAGCGAATCGTATGTGACGTAAAGATTCTGATTGCTAATCGTTTGACATTTCTCATGCTGAATGTCAGACCAATCTGGCTTCGTCCCAGGCCTTTCCACTGCTCACAGTTTGCGCACTTTGTTTACCCTAATACAGGATTTAGAGCCAGGGTTAGATGCTGAAGTCATTTTCTTGGATCCCTCCGAAGCAGTTGACTCGTTAAAGTGGGAAAATCTCTTTTCCATACTACAAATGATAGGACTCCCTATAGTGTTCATAGATTGAATGAGATTATTCTATACCTCCCTGATGACCGGTGTATGCATAAATGGTATATCCTTGGCTCCTGCCGGCATATCGCAGGGCATGCAACAGGGATGCCCACTCTCACACATTCTTTTTCTGCTGGCTTTGGAGCTATTAGCTGCTAGGTTACGGCAACAATATGCAGAACATGCCCTTAGATACACCAGTAGACAGATTTTAATATCCCTGTGCGCAGATTACATGACTATTTTATAAAATCCAAGGGCTGTCTAAATGATATATTGTGGGAACATATACATTTCGGAACCCTACTGTATATCACAATTAAATGGAGTAAACCCCAAATCTTCCCTTTCACTAATATTACCATGACATTCCCATCGGATTTCTCCCTGGTGTGGTGTGAAGGATCCATAAAATATTTAGGCATGTAGGTTAGTCGCGATAAAGATGTTATCATGTGCAAAAACTATGGCACGGCTATTAGTAAAATCACTGAGCTGATTACTCAGTGGGCGACTCTCCCATTGTCACTGGCCAGATGCATAGCACTAATAAAGATGATGAATCTCCCCAAGCTATCATATCTTTTTGTAAACATACCCTTACCTTTCCAAATCCTCTTCGGCACGATTAGGACCCAATTGATCAGGGTGACATTATGGGTGGACAAACAACTCAAAACTGGGTAGGATACGGTAACCATGCCCTTCCATCAAGGAAGCTTTGAGGCACTAGATTCAGAATTGTATTATCTATACACCCAGGCCCATTTTGCTACATATTAGTACCGGCCAGTACCGTACCTGCCACATATTGCAGTTGAAACAGATGGTATGACTTCCATCCTACTTCAATCCCTGATTGGTGCTCTGGTGTCCAACCACACACAAAACACAGCTACCACCACATGCACGATGACTGCATGGGATAGATTGCAGACAAAGGTGGCTCTTGATATAATGTATTCTCAGCACTTGTCCATCAGCTACCACCCACTGCTGCCAGTGACTCATGAGGCGCGGGCGATCTCTCAGTTGGCTGATCAGGGACTTCGACACTGGGGAGACCTCTATTAGGAAGACATCTTCCTTACACTAGTGGAATATAAAGGGGACCTTCTGCATACATCCCTTGACTTTTTTTAGATTACCGACTGAGGCAGTTGTGTAAAGCGGCACCCTCAACATTTCCCATAGAACCAAGTCCCTTTGAGACACTGGAAAAACTACTTGCCACTAACAACACCAAGCACCTAGCTCCTGCAGCTCATAAGCAGTTGCCCTGGATGGAACCAAATGGCCAGTTGGGTTGGGAAGGAGAAATAGGCCTCCCACTGATGGAGGACATTGTAAAAATTTTGCTGCGCGCAAACTGGTATGGGTCTGCTCCAGTAGCAGGCTGCGTATCATACACTATAACATTTTCCTAGAGCAAATTACACCCCTATGGCGCGTGGAAGTTTGGTCTATAGGGAGCACTCAAATTGCACCAATTGTGGGGCTACAGAGGCAGGCTTCCTGCACTTGGCTTGGTCCTGTGGTAGAGTTTAGACATTTTGGAGGAAGGTGACATCCACGTTATCCATCATGGTAGAATGGGAGATACGGATGGATCCCAGAATCATCCTGTTAGTTTGGATGGAAGAGATTGCTACACCTCACAAGAAATGTCTTGCATTAGCTCTATTGAGAGCAAAAAGACAGGTTGCCTGTTGCTGGGCAAGAGGAGGTCTCCCCAATTTTTTTTTTATAAACAAATTTTATTGTGTCAATAGCCAAATACAGTTTGGAGCTCCCAAACACAGGAGGCGATTGCCATATGTTACACCACATATTATTGATATTGACATCTGATTTATATTCCCCGCACGAGAGTTATATGGTACAATAAAACATGAACATTTTGAACCCAAACCCTGTGTGCTGCACCAAAGCCGCATTCTATCGTGTTTATGTTACCTTGCTGCCCTATTTGATGCATAAATAGCCCTCTCATACCCACCATTATCTAGCCTCCCACGGCACCGATGCTGATACGTGTGTTCCTGTCGGGGTTATAGGCTCCAGGCATAGGCCCAGGTACTTGGCCCATCTCTTCTAGATTTTGGAATGTTTCTGCGGGCAACCCCTAGCCATAAACACCAGCAGCTCCACGGCCTTGCAAAAGTCATCCCCTTTTTCCAGGCGGTCCGTGACAGTGGGGCAGTGGCCTTCCACAACCTCGCAATATCCCTTTTAGCCAGGATAAGTCCCAGCATCAGTAAGTGATGCTTATGAATGTTGCCACCGATACCCTCTGTGATATGTAGGATTCCTAATCGTGGTGAGATAGGGACGTCCCCAAGACCTCTGAGAGGCACGCCATAAGCCCCGCCAAAACTTTGTGAGTGCCGTACAATTCCATATTGTGTGTATAAGAGAACCTTCCACGTGCCCACATCGCAAACATTCAGGAGATGACACCAGACCCGCCCTCCACAGTCTCTACCTGGTGTAATATACCCGGTGTAGGTACTTAAACTGGATAAAGTGTAACTGGGTTGCTATCGCTGCACCCCGCAGGGACTCCAGCACCTCTGCCCAGTCGTCTCCATCTAATTGGCCTAGGTCCAGCTCCACGCCTCTCTCAGTGTGTCCAGAGTGGTGGAGCTGTTCGTTACAAGGGACTGGTATATTTTAGCAATTTTGTCATCCCCTAGGTCTCCCATAAACACCCTGGCTTCAATTGGGTTGAATTCAGGGAGGGTAGCCAGATTCAAAATGTAGGAGGAGATGGCATGTTGAAATTGGAGATACTTGTAAAATTGTGGCATGTTATACTCCTTTTGAAGATCCTGAAAAGATTTCAAGATCGATCCCCGCATGACATCCCCCAATGTAGAAATACCAATATTGTCCCATCCCTGGAAGCCAGCCAGTGTAGCTAACTGTGGCAGGCTACCATTATGCCACAGAGGGGTCTCACCTGTTAATCTACCCCACCATCCAATCTTACGGAGGGATTGTTTCCATAGTTTGAACACCACTTGCGTCGCAGACGGCATGGTTCGGAGCAGCGATCCCGAATATAAGTGTGGAGGGTTACGTCTCCCATCAGCCAGCGCTCCACTGCATATGCCGGGTCCCGCCTATCCCCGTACCACAGTCCAAATTTAAACAATGGCTGGATTCCATGGTCTATTGCAGGGTTCTTCAATGTTGGTCTTGGAGGGCCGGATTCATGCCAGATTTGTAGCATATCCACGTTTAGATAAATGTAGTTATCATGAAAATCTGGCATGGATATGGACCTCCAGGAGCGACACTGGAGATCCCTGGTCTATTGATTGCGAAAAGCTGGAACTTCATGCGGATTTAATGCCGCCATCTTCAGCTCTAGAGACATATGGGGCCCCCCTCAAGACATACCTACTCAAATCAGGTTCAAAGCGAGGCTGCGGGAAATACAGATGCTGACCGTGTTTGACTCTGTCTGATTGCCCAGCCACACGTTGTAGACATTAAGAACAGTATCTACACCTTAGGCCTGACATACTGTCTTGCATTTAATCCCTCTTTTGATCTTTTGTTGTATAATGTCTCATTGTTAAATTTCTATGCATATTGAAACAGACATGTCTTGTAAGTTATTCAACAGTACTGTCAAGGGGACTATTATACTCTGGATCGACTGTGCAGGTTCTCTCTTAGCCAGGCAGGTTCCATTATACTACTGCTTTTATATGAGAATGTGTGTTATGCTCTGTTAAGTTGTAAATGGAAATGAAAACCTTCACTAAAAAGAATATTAAAAAATAAAATGGAAATGAAAACCTTTAATAAAAAAGTACCTTTTGCCAAGCAAAGCTCCTCTAAGCTGTGTAATATTGTTTAGAGGCAATACACGAGATTTAAATTAAAAGCCATAACTGGCGAATGGTTGGACCTATGCTGATGTATGACAGACATTTACAACTTTCCCCCTACTTATAAAAGTCGAAGGCATATGGTGGAGAAATCTACGATTTTTGTAAATTTCGGAAGCAACATGTGTGCCATAGTTGATCATAGCAACTGCTAATAATTGAGGAGGCCAGGTGGCACTGCAACTAATGTGGATTGGAACCTGTACCTACCTAATGTAGTTTGTCCATAGAAGTGACCAGTGCCTTGCCATCAAGCACACATGACCAGCAAACCAATCAGGAGTGAATTCATGACAGTTTTTTTTTTTGCTTCGATGCCTTATTGCAGCAACCTGTGCTTTATGGCCTCTACTTTTCACTGATACTCATCCTCTGCCTTTCTACGATAAGTATATTGGTGAGTAGACACTGATGAATGATTTCCACTCCAGAGACGGTCTGTAGTCCTCTGATAGATTGTGGGCTTTAGAGCCTCTCGAATTCCAGCATAACGCCCTATTAAGACATTAGTGTGTTCTGTGGTTGAAGGCAAGAGTCAGAATACACAACCAGTTGAAAATATACCATTTTCTGCTCCGTCTCTTCCAATAGATGTCATTTTGCCTGACAGATGACAAGAGGCAAACATTTCCTCAATCTTTAGCAGTAGGTATTATTCTGTGGCTAGCCTGTCAATCAGCACCCCCCTGAAGTCCAGGAAAGTCTCAGTTCCCCCTTCTACTTTATGCCTGAGATGCTATGGACATTCAGTCACCCCTTGGAAGCTGAATGCCCTGCATTTAAGGCCTCGGGAGCTTACCCTCCTCAACTTATCTTAGAACAGATGGCAACACATTAGCCATGGAGTATGTTTGATTCTCTGCTTCACTTCCAGCCTGAGGATGCCATTTACACCACCTCTTCTTTTCATCAAATTTACTTTCAGCAAATATACGTATCTGCTTCTGCCAAGTCACACTTTCTTTTGTGATGACAGCTACTTTCTCAAATGTCTTGCCAGTCAGTGGCTCAACCTGAACCATTTCAGGCTTTCTGAAGAGCTGTTGGCCACGCTTCATTCTGTAGGCATTTCTCTTGACTCTTGCTTCCCTAGTGGCAGACCTTCTCTTTGGACTTGCAAGATAGTGCTTCAAGTGAGATCAGACTGCTACAGAATCTTCCAGGACCTGCTGCAAGATTCCTCGGCCCCTCATTGCTTCTGTTTCCTACCTGGAAAGATCCACATTGTCTTTTGGACCACATCCTTGCACGTTAGAAGTACTAGTGCACCCTAGCATTCCATTTTTAATGGCCCATGTTGTTTTAAAAGCTGTCTTGGGATCAAGTATTTCTTGGGATTACAGATTCCTCCGAATACTCTTGTTCTTCAACCTATGCACAAGACACAATGATTGCTCCTCTCCTGTTCATACTCTGTAACAGCCCACCACCCATCCTGACACCCTCCTTTAATGTAAACTACTATGGCTATGCTAATTATATGCAAACCATTCTGAGGCTCCAAAAGTAATCTGGTCTTCACTCAGTACCATGGGAAAATGCTTAAAAGTAATCGATTAAAGGATGTTTTTTAACCACCTGAAACACAATGCTGTAAAAACTGAGATTCGTTCAAGTGGCATCCCTCTTCAATTTGGCCTCATGATCTTATATCAACACGTCTACACTCAGCCCCTTGATGAACCTATAGGTGATCATGGACTCGAGCCTAATCATTATTACGCTAGTAAACCCAAGTGGCTTAATGAAGCTCCCGCATAATGAGATGCTTTAGATGGTGACACACACACACACACACACACACCACCCCCCCCCCCCTGTGAAAAGTCCAGGATTCCATGTCTTTGGTTTTCTCCCATCTTGACTATGCCATTGGTTTATATCTTGAATGGCCCTGTTAATACCAGAGTAACATAAAGGATTAAAGATACTACCACTAAACTGCTTTTCAATCTACTGATGCAGACCCACATGTGAGGACTTCCGTAAAGAAGTGAGTTCAGAAAGGGTCAGGGATCACTTGTATAAGGTAAGATCTGCATTGACGTGCCGTAAAAATTATTATATCAGCATCATTCCCCATGCTAATCATAGAATCACCCTGGTTTAGAAAGGAAGGGACTGGGCACTGTGGAAGAGTAGGCACCTGTTACTGAGAAGCCCTAGACTGCGAACCACAGCAGGTGTGGCAACTTTCAAATTTAGGATTCTATTTCCGGATCAATGGTGGTTGAGCATGTTTAACTGCACTGCACTCATGGCTCCTTGCCTGGCAACGATTCTTAGTTGTATTGGGCCGCTGCTCCCTCTTAGTTCATCCACCCGACCTTGCGTCCCAGGACCTCTCTTGTTTCTTTCCCTTCCCAGTTCCCCTTTTCGTGTTAGACTCTGCCCTTGTGCATCTGGGCTTGGTCTATGTCGCTTACATTTTGTTTGTCGACCAACCGGCTGTTGTTGCTCACAGAGTTCTTTGATGTTTTGCATCCTGGGTATCAACGCAGGTATCCTGGTCAAAGGCTGATCTCATCAGCATCTCTTCTCAGCAAATCCACATCTTTGGCCTTATTTTGACACCATACCACGTAGGGTTTCATATGCCTCACTGACACCTAGTAGCTGGAGGGATCACTTTTAAACCTATGTGCATAGCTCAAAACGCTATCCTTGGAAATGGGCCACTCTTCCTTCAGCAAAAACTGCTCATGTATCATCAAGTAAGATGTCTGCACTCTAAGCTAGCTTCAGTAATCCCTTTGCTTCCCTTTAGAAAGACACGAACCAGTGGAACTTTATTCTCTGTTCCGTCAGCCAAACTTTGGAACTCAATGCCTGCTCAAATGAGGAGAATTGACAATGAGCTCCAATTATAGAAAAACATTGAAAAATTGACACTTTGCATCATTAGAATCGCAAAATACAAGGTTTGAATATACCAAATGCTAAGTAGATACTTGTGGTTGCATGTACTCTCACACTCTTCGCAACTCAACATGCTTACTAGCTATGACACATTCTGAATCATGTTTAGAGCATGTCTGAACCTCTTGCATCTCAACCAATATTTCCCAAATAGGATATACTACATCTAACACCCTTCCAGTCAAGTACTCTGACATGGGTGTCCAGGAACCAATGGAAATTAGAGGACTTTTCAGCCTTGTCAGGAGTCTGAAGCACTGAATGAAACAATACAATGGTATATAAAGGGGGTCACTGTTCCTTAAGAGGAGAGTTCAAAGTGGAGAAAGAAAAAGGAAAAGGTGTCCTGTGCTACTCTATGTGTGGGGACAGTGTGTCCTCATCATGATGCCCCTCACACACCCCGAAGGATGTCATGCTTCATCATTGGGCTTTTTGCTCCTCGTCGGGCCGGCGCTGCAATGCCCTACGGGTCCCCCGAAGGGTCTCTTTTCGGAGATCTTTTGATGAAACAAGCCGTTAGGTGCGTGCGTGTGAGTGGAAGTGAGGTCTCAACTAGTGTGTTAAAAAATGACTGGAGGGAGAGTGGCTATTATTTATTAAAGTGGTCCCTCTGTCATTAGTAAAAGGTGTGTGGTGCTGCTAGTGGGATATTATGTCCCTCAGTAGCTAGATATGAGTCCTTAATGGGTGTCTCTAGTGGTCGACATGTTTCGCGCTATCTGTGGCCTCTGGAGGAGATCCAAAGCGCTTCTTCAGGACCAAGGTGAGTTTAAATAAAGTATCACTAGCGGCCTAAATTTTTCAGTGCCGCCAGGTTGATGGAAAGGAGTAGCGTCTCCCTTGTTTCTATAATTATGGCCTCATGAGATCAGTGAGGGCCGATGGGAAGGTTCTCCCATTCAGCTGTGCTGCTCCACCTGCATGCCTCTCTCTGTCTCCGCCGGTCGGAGACAGAGAGACCCTTCGGGGGACCCGTAGGGCATTGAAGCGCCGGCCCGACGAGGAGCAAAAAGCCCAATGATGAAGCATGACATCCTTCGGGGTGTGTGAGGGCATCATGATGAGGACACACTGTCCGCACACATAGAGTAGCACAGGACACCTTTTCCTTTTTCTTTCTCCACTTTGAACTCTCCTCTTAAGGAACAGTGACCCCCCTTTATATACCAGTTACCAATCGGGAGCAAGGGTCACTGGACCTAACAATCAGCTCCCACCGTCCCCACCTCTCTTTTTGATAAATTGCAACAATACAATGTCAGCTGGTCTCATGGTTCCTCTGTCCGATGTCCATGAAAGCTGCAAGTGTTGGCTTGCTTCTTCAGCTCTGTGCCATATCCTTTATTCTTCTTTCTCGACCTCTCATCATGTAAAAGGAAAATCATTCAATGATCTTCAGAGTATTGGGCTGGAAACAAGTGACTAGAGTTGTAGAAAATTCCTATTGGGGAATCTATTGCTGCTTCTCTGAAGGGTAGTGTAGGCGTTCCTTACAATAAGGGTTAGGAGCACTGACATTCTTCTCATACATAATGTAATTGGCAACAATAATGTGCTCCAATTGTTCCTGACAGGAGGAGCAGGAAGAGTGGATCGCTCAGTGGCTTTCTTGTCCGGTGTTTCATCATGAGTCACCACCCATATAATATTCCCTTCTTCTGGGAATCTCCTTTGTTGGACACCATTTCCCTTGAGGCCATAGTCACGCGGGCATGAAGCAGTCATCCAAATCTCGTCACACAACAGACACAGCAAGTCTGGAGGACCCTTGTTGTTTTGATCTGCTCATGTACAGCAGCTCTCTGGAACAGGGGCGAGTGACACCCAGAGCTGCCCTTTTGTTTTGAACATCCCATGCAGTTAGTGGGTACCAGGCCACTTCCTATAGCTCAGGTTTTACAGGGCAAAGAGGGCCCGAATAAGCAGAGCTGTAGGGAAGTGCTTGTTTTGCACTCACTGCTGCTTTCCAACTGAAGAAGTACCTCCATTTGTGCCACCAAAGGGTTGAAGAAGGATTGAGAGAAGCGTGGACTAGAGGTTGTTGAGGAAGGTGTGCTTACTTGATTGCAAGATCATGAATGGTCTACTTTAAAAAATATGTTTTCCTAATTGTTGATTATGTTTTAACATCTCCCCGTATTATCTCAATTATTACAGGAACCTTGTGCTATGAGAAGGACCTCACAGAGTTGTTTCACATTTACAATTAGATTAAATTAATCACAACCACAAATGTATTCATTAAAATGGTATTAAAACACATTTAGTATAAGTGCTCTGATAAATGACTTGTTTTATTTTTCTAGGGCCTACGACAATACAGGGTTCAACATGCACAGTTCCAGGGTTTGCCAGCCCTAGAGCCTCAGTATACCCACCAGCCTTCCAAGCCAGTGGAGCTTCTGTCTTTGGATTGTCCAACAACCCGAGCATGCATCAGGCACAGCCGCAGTATACCTCCATTATAGTGACGGCACCATGCACAACAGCGTCAACCAGAGGTGGAATGACGAGCGCGTCATCACAAATGGTGTCTCCCCAGTATGACCAGATGCAGACTTTCACATCAGCACCACCTGCCCGCCGTTCAAATAATCCATTCTTATAACTTGTGCTTCTTGTTCACAGCTAAAGCAAGACACCGACCTTAGAAACAATTGGACATCTTTCACCATATCCTCCAAGTGTTTGCTTTTTCCACCCCCTCACTACTTCCTATCAAGTCCCAGTTGTTCTTTCTGCTTACCGAGTTGTGTTTTTTCTGTTTTCGCCATTGCCTCTTTTAAAGGATTACATTGCACCAGAGCGATTTGTTCTTGAGTACTAGAGTACTACTGATTCCCAACTTTACAGTTTGTCTTTTTAAGATACATTTAGCTACAAGCACCTTGGGAAATTGGACTGTGTTATCCAATCCAACTCAGGTTAATGTAACAAATTAAGTTTGATACTCAGGATAATGTAGCCAGTTAGGTTTAATTTGTTTAGGAAAAAACACAGCCTCAAGTCTATCTGGCCATCCTTCAATACCTCACTACACATCTGATGTCGAAAAGTAAAGAAGTTCCTTTTAATGTGTGTCTCTACGTGTTCTGTGACCTTATTTATATGCAAAAGTATCTGCTTTATTTTAAGGAATACTAATAAAAGTCAGTGGCTATTTTTATAATAACCGTTTCTTTATATCGTCTGGTGCATGTGTGTGCGTGTGATCGAGAGAGAGGGATCTGTAAATCCTGTATTCTACCTGCGCGAATTGAAGCCTGCTAAGCGTTACCTAAGGAACTGTGTAACTGAACATGTCTCACATCAACCCCTTTCATTGCACTATTGAAAGAGGGACCTGGGAGGGAAGAATTAGTGAACCAATTGTTCAGCTCACATTTTAAGCTGGCACTGTCAGTGTACCAGATCATTAGTGATAAAGTAAAAGACAGAGGGAGTACTAAATTTCAGTGCCAGGGCACAAAGAAATTGGTGAGCAAAATTTTGAACATTCCGTTGCAAAGTTTTCTTTTTACCAATTGAGGTTAGATTCAACTCCAACAATTTTGGTCACCCAGAGTCTGGGTAAAGGAGAGATTCCAAAGGGAGACAGGTGATTAATATTATAAGCAACAAAAGATCTCTATTCTTTGTTGACCACTCATGTGCATTAAATTGACGTCCGATTAAGAAAAATATTTTAATAATACATGGAATTCTGAAATCCCTGTATAAACGGCAGTCAGTAATTTTTTTTATAATGTGCGACTTGTGACGCACCAAGTCGCCGATTATAAAGAAAAGACATCAGACCTCGACTATTAAAAGGTTATTACAATCGAGATCTATGTCACAATGCCTACTGCCAGCAGCCAAGGTAAAAGGCAGGTCAGGGCAAAGCATAATTAAAGCAGCTGTTTAAAGCAACAAACAGAATGTTGCTTTTCTTTCTTCTGCGCTATTTCACAGGGGCAGAGGAGCGTCACCTCCCCCCCCCCCGCTGAAAGCCAGCAGAGGTGAAAGGACAAAAATAAAATGATAAAACATTTTTATTATCTTTTTATTTTTTGTCCTGCAGGCTGCGACTGCAAGCCGAGGGAGGGGCGTGGCCACCCACACTGATGCTGCAGCACCAGGGAGGAGGGGGGAGTGGTGGGCAGTGCCAAGTGCGCATGGTGGTTTGGCCAGCCTTCTGGGGCCGTCCAAACTGTCATGCGTACTTAGCATTTCTCCACCCGAGCTGTGTTGTACAGCTGGGTGGAGCAAGCAACACAGGCTCCCAATGTATATCTGAGCGCCGAACTGAGGCGATCAAACCAATCCTAGCGCTGCTCACATGCTGGGAATAGTATTCCCAGCATGAGAGCAGCGCTGGGATTGGAAGCTGGGAGCCTGCACAGTGTGCAGCAGTTCCTGGACGGGACGTGAGGATCAGGAGCAAGGCAGCGGCCGTCAGGGCAGGTAAGGGCAATTTTCTTTATTTGTATTTCTGTTTTTTTTGTTTGTGTTCCCCCTTCCCCCGACCCACCAATTCGCAATATGAGTGGCCTCTACTGCTATTTTAATGGCTTACAATAACAAGCAGAGAGAATATGTTTATTTTTGCACTCCTTAGATAGAGAAAAGCTTGAATCTTTGTGCATGTTTGTACACGTTCTGAGCTACTGCAACTTTTCTTTTTTTAAATTGACGTGCATGGAACTGTTTCTAATATCTGTTTGCAACAAATATATAACAGGTTTTTGATGTGTTTAATTTTGCACTAGTGGTTTCATTTTTCTTCTTCATGTTTGCAAACATGCTCGTTCTTTCATATGAAAGAGCTACACACTAAGGTTTTAAGTGGTTTATGGGAAAGATGATGGTGTGACCATATATTATATGGGATAAAGTACCCTCTGGCATACATGATAGTGAGATTGCAAGTCATCTTGCAGTTCCATAACCTTATAAAGGAACTCGGCATTTGGCCTCATTCATCTATATGGTTATGGAACTCTTCAGTGACTTGCATATCCTTATAATGTACGGCAGGGGGTACTTTAACAATAATAAGTTTGCAATAGTATAATATAAACATCAACATAGTCCCCAACTACATGTGTTCATGCACGCCCTGCATCAATATAGCTATCCATCATTGGATCTTTTATATATTCACAGGCTTGAATTATCTCCCTTGCTGTGCTGTGAGTCTTATAGTAACATTCAAAAAGCAGTGTTTCCCCATAAAGGTCTGAAAGTCCTGCAAAAAATGTCTCAGTAGTAACCGAACAACTTCAAAGAGAAAGATCCAAACTTCAACCAATCAGCTTCCAGTACTCTGACCACCGCTTCCCCCAGAGGCCGCCATGCCTGACCTTTTCTAGCACATGTTTTGTGAACGAGAGCCCCATCAGAGCACTGCTCTGCCTTCTGCATTTCCATTTGTGGTAGCACTTTCCTATAGGAGACTGTTGTCTTTAGAATTTGATTTCAGTGAGATGCATTGCTTCAGCCTGCATGCTGCAAAGAAAGCAGTCATCAGGGACTACAACTGTGGTTAAAAGAGGCTGAATGTGAAAGATCCATACAAAGAATGCATCTACCGGCCGTGTCATCATCATAAGGCCAAAGCCTGCAAGATCTGTAGGACTTTCTCTGCTAAAACCTTGAATGATAAAGAAGGTTGTTTTTTGAGTTGTCTACAGAAGTAAGTCAGGGCCGATGACCTACGATCTTCATTCTACCCGTTCAGCTAAAAAGCCTAGAAAATGGATCAATGTACAGTGCCTAAGGTGGAAATGTCAGCTTAGGACATGTGCTTCACATCTGAGGAGCCGACATGGAAGGCCTTAAAAATGTCTGACAAGATGACCGAAAGGCCAGTAAAATCCCAACTTAAGGTGCTAGCCCCAGCCTCCTGCACCATCTACGCCTCTGCCAGTAATGACCTCTTAGCTGTTTAAACCAATCATTGGTGACTTGTTCGTCAATGACCACCTTTATTACATTATTACCATTGATGACTCTGTTATCGACGATGTCAACACTGTTGACGATGACATCTCAGTCAGTGGTAAAAATCTCACCAAACACCACCCCTCCACTGATGAGGGCTCCTTCATAGACGACTTTATCGATAACGACACCATGAACAGCCATGCCATTGTTGACGACAACGGATGCAAAGACAGACAAAAAAATCAACGATATCACAGTCTATGAAGGTACATCAGAGAAAAGAAGTCTCTTTGACTCTTACTTCAGAAGAAGGATTGCCATCAACAGTACTTCTATCAGATATTTCTGAAAGCAAGGTGTCACCCCTTCTGTCTTCCAGTACACCGATTCTGCCTTCTATGATTTTGGAGACCGAGGATGAATCTCAAAATGAGCGTCCCTTTGGCACAGCTATGAGCCCAACACTATTCCAAGTAAAATTTCAAGACCCACATTATAAGGGGCATTATGATGATGAGAGGATTGTGGATCCAGAGGATCAGGGTGACTTAATGAAGACAACACTTGTGATCCATATATGGAGTATGAAGGAAAATTCACACAGAACACGTTGCCATCCCCATTAAGATCATCTTTCCAAACAATATTATATGGAACCTTTGTATCAGGCTACCTCATTGTTACAGGTACCAGTAGAGAAAAGCTTTTTTCTTTATCACATGCTGAAAGATTATTTCACTGAATTTTTAAAAAATCAGACATAGCGACCTCCTGAACCACAACAACCAAACACCCTAAAGACTGTATCCATCTCCACCTTCAACTCCATTACCACAAATACGTACGATTTTATGGGTCCGCAAAGACAACATGGATACTTCCATAGAGGTAGGAGACGTTTTAGACGACCGTCCTGTAGGGCATGATGAATGGGAAGACTACCCTTTTCCTATAACGGGAGATCCATCTCTGCCTCAACACAAATGATATAGCTAACTTTTATTCATTAGTGGAAAGAGTTTACTGTCTCTTTGTGCTACCTATGACAGTCACCAAAACAGACTGTTTTCTATACGACTGCAAAGAGCTGGCAATAAAGACTGGAAAACCCATCCCAATTATTGACCACAATTGGCAGGAGGGTCTAAATATCATGCAAAATCCAAGGTCTGTCCCTGCAATAGTGCAATGTCTGGACACAAATACTGTGCTCCTGATAACACTACAGCTTGCCTTTCTGGATATCCTCCCAAAATGATTCCCCAATGACGCAAGCTGCACAGTGGAGGTCCCATAATCCGACATCATACTGTATTGCTCATCCTATTCATGAGGGTAGGAAGATGGACAGATTTGGAAAGAGAGTTTCCACATTGGCTACAACCTCTATAAAGGCAACGAACACATTGGCCATCATCAGTCAATATGAAATACAAATGTGGTCAAATGTTGACAACTTTTTAGAGTTGAATCAGATGACAAGAAGGAGAAGAAAAAAGCTCCCTGGAAAGAGATAGAGAGAGCATTAGTAGCGATTTCTGATGCATCAATAAATGTAGTGATGTCTTGTTTTCGGCAAAGAGCAGGGGCAACAGTTCTCAGGCATCAGGGCTGGTTAAGATCCACTTTCTTTTGGCCTGAAGTTCAAAACTGCTATTAGACATGCCTTTTGATTGAGAAGCCCTGTTTGGACGTTATGTGAATGAGGCTTTACTTATGATTAAGGCTATTATAAGATATTGAGACAGCATGCTTTCTAGGTGCCTTACAATATTGACCAGCAATACCCTTTCAAGAAGAAAGAGGCAGGGGACTCTTATCCTTTCGAGGAAGTTACTGACCTCAGTGATACCAACCATAACAGCAGCAGCAACAACAATCATATTTCATCAGACCTCCAAATTATCCTACAGACGTAAGTTCCTTGGGATCCCCTGAATACAAATAACAGAAAGAAAAAAGGCAATTTGCAATCTAAACACAGGCCATGCCCCATTGTAGGCATCACACCAGCACTGATTAGCAGGAACCGGAATCCTCCCCATAAAGGATCCTGTAGGTGTAAGGGTTTCACACTGCTTCTCATTGGGATTCAATTTCATGGGACACATGGTTACGGGGCATAGTTCATTTTAGCAACACAGAATTTATTCTGAAGCTACCACAATGGCCACCAAAGATGATGCAGCAATATCTGTAACTGCTGCAGTCCAAAATCCTTTACATGATCAAAAATGGTCTTTAGTACCTGTGCCCAAAGCCCTGTGAAAAAAAGGATCCTGTGTCAGAACCAGAGGCTCTGATTATGCTTCTCTTTCTTTACTGTAAAAATTCATTGACTGGAGTGGGAATTGTACATTTTTTGCCCCTCCGCTATCAAACACTTTCCCTACTGTTGCATTGACTGGAGTGGGAATAGTAAAGTGTACTCCTCCGCAATCCAACACTTTCTTTACTGTTGTGCTGACTGGAGTGGGAATAGGAAATTTGACCCCTACTGAGTCCAACGGGTTCCCTACTGTTACAGAAATTGGAGTGGGAATAGTATAGGTATTATTTGTATAATTTTATATTTTCGTTTATATTCTTTACATTTATATTATTTTGTTTTTTGTGTATTTAAAATTATATTAATTAGAATTATGAATGTTTTTAAAATGCAATTTGTTTGCAATTTATAATTTATGTTATTTTTTTCTTTGTAATTAAACTGGTATTTTTTTAATGTTATGAGGTATATATATATATATAGATACATATATAGATATCTCTATATATATATTTGTTATATTATTACATTTAAAATAAATTATATTATCAATTGGAAATATTAGTTTTTCATATTTTTTAATATATTTTTGTGAAAAAGTATAATCGTTATATTTATTTTAAAATTCATTAAGTAGATTTAATTTGTATTATATTACTGTTACTTTTTAATATATTGAATGTTTAATATTTATATTTATATATATTTTCAAAAAACGATATTTCGTACAACGATATTTGTGACAATATTTGTAATCCTATATTTTTGTCATTTACATTACAAGTATAGGGTGACAATATTTTTGACATCGATATTTGTCACAATATTTTTGTAGGACGATAGTTTAAGCTTCGATATTTTGTCAGTGAACCGAAACATAGCATACCACACCTCAATGGAAAGCGGGGTGTGTACAGAGTTCTCAAACCAGCTACATATAGACGTGCAGGGCCTCCTCACATGCGGTGCACAAACCACATAGCAAACAGTGTGCTGGAAAGGGCAGCTTTTAACCGGATCATGCCCAGTACTGACACAGACAGCTGTCAAATTAAGTTCAGACCCTCAGGAAGCGGAATGCTTAATTCCCTGTCTCACCATATGACTCCTATCGGGGCTGTTTCATGGTGGATACCCAGACCAATATGTAGACAGTAGGCTTGGGACAGAAGGGTGCCAGTAAATGACGTCCGTGCTCGATTTTCAGAGCTTACTTCCGAGTTATAAACCAGCGCTTTCTTCCAAGTTATAAACCACAACACCGTTTGGACGGTTAGGCAGGTTCAGTCGTAATTATGAGCTACCAGAGTTCTTGGAACGAGTGCCGCAATCTTGGAAGCTGTGTGGTGCCGAGACAAAGAACACTGCATCCAGATGAATCAGCTTTATCAATAGCTTTAAGCAGGTTTCCGATGCAGCAAATTAGACTCAAACATCATCCATGCGCATTGCGTCCATTTTATCACAGTTTGACTCTTGAATGTGCAGAGATATGCTGGAGGCTCACCGAAGCTCAAAGCAGAGCTTCCACCCTGCCGTGCTCCAAGCCACACCCCCCCAATTAGGTAATTTTTTAGCACAAAACTACCAATCCGAGTGTGAGCAGCAGTTTTATTTTAACGCTACAACAAATGACATGGGTTTTGGATGCCCCAAGTCAAGATAAAGGGCTAGTCCTTTCAGGCCTTCTTTAAAATCTTTAGAAATGGCAGTCTATGCCGAGGAGTCTGGTACAAACATAGACACAGATGCATTAACCGGTTGGGCAATCTGCCAGCTTGGCAACACCAACCGTGCGCGGTCTGTGGAGCACAGTGGATCAATCCTTATGGGGCTAGACCCGAAGCTCACCGAACTGATCACCACAGAGGCCAGACTGGTGGCTAATGGTCTCCTATGACTTGCTTGTAAAGGATTTGCGGAAAATTGTAAATAAGTTTACAGCCCTGGATAAAGCCCAAGTATCCATGAAGAAGGCTTTTCACTCAAACCTTTTTGGAAAGGGTGGACAATATAGAGAGCGGTCGTCGAGTCGGTCCTACTACAAAGGTCCTAAAGAGGTTTTGCAAAACGCAGACAAGGCGATTGGTTTCACTCCACTCGAGAAACATTCTTCCCCTCTATGTGCCAAGGCAGATATGGTTGTGGAAGATACCACATGATTCATTGCAGGGCAGGAACCAATACTGCAGATAAATGTTATTCAAGCAGCGCAGGTGGGGCAGTATACATTTGTTTCCACAACTAGTGTCAGCTGACAAAAGATGCACTGCTGTTAGAAAGTGTACACGGTTTTAAAATAAAGTTTTATGGTTGGCTACGCCAAGATATGAAGCGACCTAAAGCTCACTTTTTCCCGTCAAGAACATAGGCCCTCATTACGATGTCGGTCGGACGAGCGTCTGACCGACATTGTTTTGGGATCGGGACCGCCCGACAAGTAGGTGGCGGTCCCAGCCTCTAAATTACGATCCGACCACCGAGTAGGCAGTTGGAAACATGACTTTTTGCATTGAGGCTTGTGCTGGAGCCCAGAAAAGGGCTGCAGCACAAGCTGCAATTAAAAATGCATGTTTGGAAACATCCCTGCACCGTGTGCCAGGCACCACATGGTGCCTGGCACACGGGGTATGGATGTTTTGTGGGTCACCACGGGTGCCCCCCGGTCCCAATAACGGAGGCCCAGGGGGGATGGGGGCTCTGCTAGGAGCCCCTAAAGTCCCTTTCCGACAGCCTTTATATGGTGGTCAGAGTGCCATAGAAAGGTTGTCGGAAAGGGACATCGTAATCCCTACAGCAGTGCCTGAGCAGGTACCGCCCCTATCGTAGGGTATTACACTCCGGCCGGCGGTCCGACGGGCTCCTTGATCCTGTCGGAAGTGTTGGTTGGTCCCTCCACCCGCTGCCTCCAAATGCCCGCATCATAATGTGGCGGTAGGACCGTGGCACCAGTTGTCAGATGGACCATCACCGACAGAGACCATCGGTGGCGGTTCGTCCGACATTGTAATCGGCCCATAGTGTATAGAGGCCGGGATCAACAAATTGTTACAACAAAGCTGTACGCAACCTCACAAAACTGGATTTTGCAGCAATATATTTCTTGTGAACAAGAAAGGCGGAGGTGCCGGTTGGTACTGAACTTGAAGTAGTTCAGTGGTTGAGTGTTCTATTGACATTTTCAAGATGGAGGGCATCCATCTTCTCAGAGACTTAATTCGAGATAATGATTGGATGGTCCATTTCGATCTCAAAGCTGCGTATCTTACCATACCAATTTTCCCTTCCCAGAGAAGGTTTTTACAGTTCCGGTTCAGGTATCGGTAGTACGAGTTCACAAGATCATGAAGCCAATATTAGAGAATATGAGGGCTAGAGTGGTATGTTTGATTGTTCATTTGATTGATTATTTAGACAATATTCTTCTAATGGTACAAGACAAGACACAATTGATGATCTGCCTGTCTTGTATGATACATCTCCTGCATGAATTGGGTTTGCTAAGGAGCAAGAAGAAGTCCATAATAATTCCATCCTAATGCATAGAGTATTTGGGATTCGAAATAGACTTGGTGACTGCAACCTTTACTGCCATTTCTGAAGATACAAATGGTGAAGCAAGTGTTAAGAAAAGTTCTGAACAAGGTGGTTGATTCAATATGATTGATAGCCAGGATTGTGGAGCTTTTAGTCTCCTCCATCCAAGCAATATTCCCATGTCCCCTCCATTACAGAGCATTGCAGGGGCAAAAGATTCAGCATCTGCTCACAGTGCTTTCATGTGTGGAACAGGTACGATTGTCCCCGGAAACCAAAGCCAAGCTGTCATGGTGGATGGAGACATGACAGCATGGAATGTCTGGGCTATATTTGGCTCTTTACCTGAGGTTTTTGTAGAATCAGAGACCAGCCGCTGGGGATGGGGAGCCAAATGTTGTTCTGTTTCTACCAGAGACCTATGGTCAAAGTCTGAGTTGGGGCTCCACATAAAATCTGGAATGTCTGACGGGCTACTTCGCCATAGAGACCTTATTTCCCGGAAGACAAATTGTTGTATCATCCTTCGGTTGGACAAGGTATTGGTGGTTCAGTATATAAGCAAAATGGGGGGAACAAAATTCAGAATGTTAACTGAAATAGTAGAAGACTTATGGCACTGTTGCCTGCAACACAGAATTTCAGTGTTTGCAGAATATCTGTGGGGCCAGAAAAATGTGGTGGCGGACTAGAACTCCAGATATCTCTGGGGCGCCAGCGATTGGAGATTACATCCATGGATATTTCAGTCTTCAGGCCAGGTGGGGTCCCTGTGAGACAGACCTTTTTGCCTCTTGCTTGAAAAAGCAAATAGACACATTTTTCAGTTGGAGACCAGACCCGATAGCAATAGACAAAAATGTGTTCCTTCAGGATTGGACTGGCTATCTCCAGTACACATTTCCCCCATTTGTGATTATTCTTTGGATAGCAGCAGAAACAAGAAATCAAGACGCGGAGATGATTTTGGTGACTCTATGGAGAGCACAGTCATGGCTCCCTGTTCTTCTAGAGATGTTATGCGATTCTCCTGTGGAGCTTCCGTGTTTTCCGGAGATGCTGTTAGACCTGGTGGGACTTCTGCATGTTTTGGTGGTACAAGGACAGCTGCACCTCATGTCCTTGAGGGTTTCAGGCTTATGTAACAGTCTGAATCCTTCACCAGACAATCCTGGTTGAGTACAACCCACAAATTATATTCTTTCTAGAAGAGATATGTGTGTTGGTGCGGAGAACGGGCTGTTTATCCCCTGAGGGCACAATTACAGTAAACAATTTTAGTTCAGCCAATTCTGCAGGGCATTCACCAACAGATGGTAAATCTTAAAAAAGTAACGTAATATAGGGAACAAGGCTTCCCAATCTATTGTTAGTTTGTTGTTTAAAGTTGTGGAATGTGGATATTATTCTTAAATTTCTTCAGTGGTGACTGGTTAATATAGATCTGTTAAGGAAACAAATCTATGCAATACAGACCATGTTATTTTGACCGGTGTCATGCAGAAGAGTGTTGGATGTACGTGCTCTGGATCTAGCAGGTAGAATTTTTGCTCTTGAGGGAGTGTATTTTACTTTTTCCAGGCGTACTAAAGCTGTGTCTTCTCTCAGTTTTCCTGATAATCCAAAGTTGTGTATTGTTCAAAACTTAAAGGCTTATGAAGACTGTACTAGACAATTCAGATGAGATAAAGAGGGCAATTCTTAATTGAGCTGCAAAAACCTTTCAAGCCAGTATCCTCAGCCTCTTTGGCCCATTGGGTAAGGTGGCTCATGTCTGAAGCAGGCATTGATGTAATTGTGTTTGGGCACATTCTGTCAGAAGTGCCTTGGCATCTAAAACATTTCAGTTGGGTTCTAGTTTGGAGGATAATATGAGAGCCGCTGATTGGTCTTCAGATTCAATATTTAAAAGATGTTATTGTAAACCAATAACTGGCATTCCTTCTATTGTGGTGGAAAAGCTTTAAAAGAGCACAATCAGAGCCTCAAGTCCTGATATAGAATACAAACATTTCTAGATATTGCGTCAAGAATTTTCAATTCTATTAAGAAACGAAGGCGAGGAGGATTATCCCACCCAAGTTAAGGTGAATATGGTCATGCATATTATTGTGTTTTGACCTATAATGACCCACCATTAAGTTGTTTACCATAAATCATACAATTGATATCATGACCCTTTCCTTTTTTCAGTTTCAGGTCAGAAATAAGATTAGAGACCCATGGATGATAGGTGCTTAGGAAGCTACTGAGTAGGTGTTGCAGGTAGAAATACTGGCTGTAATCGCTAGTGACGTCTATTGGGAAAGGATCAGTGCCTGATTCTACATTGATGTCCTGCCGTTTGATGTTCGTACAGTTGTTGACAACTTGGAGTTGTGCTCGTCATGAGGGTTTGATGCAGTTTACAGTTATAAATTTAATGAACAGATGCTGTTGTTAAGCATTTGAGAAGCAAAGAAAGAGGAAGTAAGATGGGGTCTACAGCTATTTCATGGGGAAGGGAATTGGTGATTAATGCAATGACAATGTCTCATACAATGGTGTCATGGGAAATATAGTCCTCTGTATTTAACTGTTTGATTGACAACTGTACGTTTTTACAGTACAGATAGAGAAGCATAACCCTTGTCTCGTTGTCCTTAATAGAACTGAAAATGTATTCTATTTCAGGGTTTTCCTAATTAGGGAGAAAACGGTGGGTGCACAAAGGTGAATGGGTCAATCTACAACCAGATACAAGTTACATTGGACATGAAGGATGCATTAAAGGAGTGGCTCTCGAAATCCAATATGACTATCTGTCTTTCGTTCCATCAACAGAAGACACAGATTACCTGTTACAGACTTCCAGCGGCAGATTCCTTACCTTAAAATTATCCCCAGGTGTCAGACTCCAAACAGAAATTTATTTGTGAGCAGTACTCCTGCGCGCTGGTAGGTGGCATCGTTTGGCTCTGCATGGTGTCGGCGTCGTCTGCGCCGGAAATTACGTTCACTGTGCCTATATAGGTGCCACCTAGGTGCGCTGACATCAGTTCTTTTTTTTCAGCACCAGTCAGCACAGATCTGGGAAGAGCTACCCCTTAGTCACTTTTTGACTAAGCTGTTTGTGACATTTTATCAAAGTCTTTTTTGAGGTCTTACCTCCTGGTGTGGCAGGAATGGCATCAAAGAAGGCCGGCTTCTAGCCCTGCGGTGCCTCACCGACAGATGTTGGTGACGGACCCGTACCTTGTTTGCCTCTGGTGCCTCGAACGAGACCATGATCTGAAAGCCTGTCCCGACTGTCGTGCCATGCATCCGAATGCCTTGAAGGAGTGATCCCTCAAGCTCTTGGCAGCTCAGCGTGTGACAATCGAGGTCCCGGTTGAAAGGAAGGTCCCGGGAGTGGTCAAGAGGCTGAGGTCGTCATCGCACTCCAAGTTGTCGAGCCATTTAGGTAAGTCTCATTCCACAAAAAGAAGAAGAAGTTGAAGCAGTCTTCGAATTTCACTTCGTCCGTCGGCCGAAGAGACGAAGGAGCGTCATTCGAGGTTTAGTTCCGCAGTTGAGCCAGCGCCTGGGCCGACTCCGCGCCTCTCTGTGTTTTTGGGAGCCGGAATGACTCCCGCTCAACTTCAAGAGTTTTATGAGGCAATGCACCTCATATTTGAGTGGCCCGTTCCCTCTGGCATGCCTTTGGGCCCCATGGGTTCAGGAGGGGCCCCTACTGGATACACACCAGCGGCTCCAGTGTCCGTCGGGCCCCAGGGATCCACAGATGGATCTGGACTGACGCCTGTCCCAAGGCTGACGCTCCCGGTGCCGCTGGCGCCCACTGGTGGCACCATCCCTACTTACATACCCGACTCAGACACAGAGCCGGAAGGGCGGTGCCCGACTCTGGCACCGACTGGAGCCATGCCTTCCAAGCCAGAGCCTGAGACCTATTTCTGTGGGTTAGGATCGGGGGAGAATGGGAGGGGTTGCTAGACCCTGAAGAATGTCAGCCTTATGAATCCTTGGACTGGTGTGAGGATCTGGGTGAAGCCTGTGAACTGAACACTTGTCCAGATACTGGCATACTTTCTCCCCCGACCATGGCTACGGAGGAGGGAGCTTCGTTCGCTATAGTGGTGCAGAAGGCAGCTGAGGTCCTGGACCTAAGTTTGCCGTCGGTTGCAGCCAAGATTAATGTCTTGATGGGAGTGCTTCAACCGGGAGAGTCCCTTTCTGAACCGCTTCTCCATTCAGCGAAGCACTTACTGATGTTGTGCTTTGAACCTGGTCCAAGTCCAAAACAGGAGCTCCTGTGAACAGGATAATTACCCACCGCCCCACTTCAGGGGACCCCAAATCCCTCACAGAACACCCTACCCGGGAGATCTTGGTGGTCCAAGCCTCCACTTCACATGTAAATCCTGGCACATTCCTGACCGCCCTACCGGATCGGGAATCCAAGAGGCTGGACAATTTAGGCAAGAAAATGTTTTCTTCCACCAGCCTGGCATTGCTGTAAGTGAACACTGCATGCCTTTTGGGCTGCTATTCCCACGCTCTGTGGGATACAGTTACACAGGTGCTACCAACGGTCCTGGAGGAGGCCCGGGCCATACCCTCCCAGGCAGGCGGAAGGATGCAGATAAATTCACGATTAGATATGGACTAGACACCACCGACTCACTAGACAGAGCAGTTTCACTGACACTGGCCCTGCGACTCCATGCCTGGTTGAGGATTACTGGCTTTTCTGGATATGCCCAGACATCACTCATGGACATTACCTTTGATGGCACCTGTCTCTTCGGAGACAAGGCAGATTTTGTGCTGGAGCACTTTAAGGACAGCAGGGCTGCAACCAGGTCCTTGGGCCTTTCCATGGCCCTTCTTCACCCTCAATCCACCTTTCACTCCTTTCGTGGCCAAGGAAGAGGCGTACAGTCGCGTTTTTACCCGCCCAGTCACCACGGCGCGCAAGCTTTCCAGCCTCTGCATAGCTGTGGACTCGGTACCTACCGGCCCTGTGGTTCGGGTGGCCACCACCCCCCAGCAGCCTCCAAACCCTCCTAGTCTGTCCGTTTACCATCATGGACACCCAGTGGGCAGCAGGATTTGCCATTGCCTGCCCCACTGGCAGTCCATAACATCGGACAGGTGAGTTTTGCATATTGTCTGAAGGGGCTACTCCCTCCCCTTCAAGGCTACCTCATCCTCCATGCCACCTACTTATGACAGGCTGACGGAAGACCACCTTCCTCTTTTCTGCCAGAAAGGGACGGCTCTTTTGGCCAAAGGAGCCATTGAGAGAGTGCCAATGCCAGAAGTGGGTCATGGTTGTTAATCCTGCTACTTTCTGGTGTCCACGAAGGAAAGAGGGCTTCATCCTATCCTAGACGGGCACTCTCTCAACTTCTTTCTCAAGAAGGAGAAGTTCAAAATCCTCACTCTTGCTCAGGTACTATCTGCCCTGGACCTGAGAGACTGGATGTGCAGGAAACATATTTCCATATTCCCATCCTGCCTGCCCACAGGCATTACCTGCGGTTCAATGGTGGGCCACAAGCACTTTCAGTTCACTGGGCTCCCCTTTAGCCTCACCAGCACCCCTCGGGTGTTTACCAAGGTGATGGCAGCGGTTGCAGATCATCTGCGAAGATCAGGGGTGCCAGTCTTCCCCTATTTCAACCACTGGCTGATGAAGGCGGGCTCACCACAGGCTGTCGTCCCCCACCTCCAGACTACGGTGGACCTTCTGCATTCGCTGGGGTTCACTATCAGTGTGCCGAAGTCACACCTGACTCCCTCTCAGATGCTTCCTTTCATCGGAGCTGTTCTGGACACAGTGGTTTCGGGCCTATCCTCCTGAGCGTCAAGTCCAGGATATTCAGGGTATGATACAGATGTTTCAGCCTCTATCTTAGATTTCGGCGAGACAGCCTCTGAGGCTGCTGGGCCTCATGGCCTCTAGCATCCTGCTGGTGACACATTCCTGTTGGCATATATGGGCTCTGCAGTGGTACCTGAAGTTCCAGTGGGCGCAGTATCAGGGGAATCTCTCCGATATGGTCCAGATCTTTCATGGAACTGTGAAAGATCTGTAGTGATGGTTAACAAACCACAACTTGGTCAGTGGCAGACCCTTCTCCCTTCCCCAACCTGGTCTCACAGTAGTGACAGTTAAGTCACGCCTGGGAAGTGACGGCCATCTGAGAGAGGTGGAGATTAGAGGACTCTGGTCTCTGGTGGAATCCAGATTTCAAATCAACCTGTTGGATCTCCGAGCGATCCGATTGGCATTAAAAGCCTTTCCATCCTCCATCCAGGGATGGCTGGTGCAGGTGTTCATGGACAACACCACCGCCATGTGGCACTGCAACAAACAGGGCGGTGTGGGATCGTGGACCCTTTGTCAAGAGGCCCTGCGTCTCTGGACATGGCTGGAACAGCAGGGCATATCCCTGCTGGTTCATCATCTGGCCGATTCTCTGAACGCCAGAGCAGACGTACTCAGCCAAAGATACCTCACGGATCACGAATGGCTTCTCCATCCGGAGGTGCTGCAAGGTCTCTTTCAGCAGTGGGGAGAGCCTTGGTTAGATCTGTTCGCCACTGACGAGAATGTGCAATGTCAGCGGTTCTGCCCTCTGGAGTTTCCAAGGTGGCTCTCGCTCGGAGACGCTTTTTGTCTCGAGAGGAGCTCAGGCCTCCTGCATGCCTTTCCACCCATACCACTCCTGCCCAGAGTTCTCAAGAAGATCAGCAACAGCCAGGCCAAAGTCATCCTTGTTGCTCCAGATTGGGCACGGAGAGTCTGGGATCCCGAGCTGTTGAGCATGGCCATCTGTGCTCCGATCAGGCTGCCTCTTCGGGAGGATCTTCTGTCGCAGCAGCAGGGGAGGGTTCTCCACCTGAAACTGTCAACGCTCCATCTTCTTGCATTGAGATTGAGTGATGACAGCTTTCAACATTCCTGCCAAACTCTGTGACATTATCTTGCCAGCCAGCCTGCCGACTTGGGAGCTGGGGATCCGTGTTTGAGCCTCGACGTCGGCTCAACATCCTGTGAATCTGGGTAAATCACTTAACCTCCCCGCGCTATATAAATGTACGAATTTAAAAAATGTTTAAAAGCAGCGATCGCAGCGATCTCAGAGGGGTGGAGGGGCAGGCAAGCAGTGTTGTGGGAGGGGTGGGTGGGTGGGTGGGGAGACGGCACAGGGAGATTAAGTGATGGCAGGCAAATGAAGCTGGCAAAGCAAAGTAAACAGAACACTTAACGAGCAGAGGCAGGCCAACAAAAACAAAAAAGTGCTCTCAAAGCTGTCTAAATAACCTGACGAGTAAGGGCACATGTAACAGGGGCAGTCCTCATGGGAGGATACAAAAGTCCAAAAGGAGGGACTACGAAGCGTATTCACCAAACAAAAGCCGGCATTTCCAAAGGACAGAAAGAGGAACCAATTAAAAAGATGGGCAGTGCTCCAAGCCCATATTCTAGATATAGCATGTCTCGAAGAGACAGCGCATGCGCTGCCTAGGCGACACCTAAAAACCAATTCCCAACAACTGAGCTTGAAAAACAAATAAGTAAACATGCAGATGTTTAAAGTGAGAGGTGCAAGGGTGCGCTGTAAAGGGAATGTTGCCAACTCAAAGTTTTTTATTTCTGTACATGATTCAAGGTGCTTTACCAAGAAGAAATTGTGTTTTACTCAGCTGTGACTTACTCGTGGTTTTCCAGAAGTAAGAAACACGGAAAAAGCATTTTGCTTAGTTATGTCGGAGGGTGTGCTGCAGAACTTTGCATACCAGCACCAATGAGGCATAAAAACGCATTACCACAGGTCATGGACGTCATTTAGGGGTCGCAGCTGCGACCCCTGGCTTGCTCCTTGCTACCGCTGGCTCTGCTTTTGCGACCCCTGGCCTCAGAGGTGGCAAAATCAGTGCCTGTAATACAGGGGCAGCTCTTCCTAATGGACGCTGGTTAGAGCTCCACTTGCCTGGTGTCTGTCAATTTTTGTATTATACAAATAGTGAATAATATTATTTACTATTAGAGTAAGAACATTAGCTGGAATATGACTGTTAGAAATGGGATCTCTAGTTGGCAAGGGCTTGCACCTTTGTCCAAGTAGGGACCCTTCTTCCTAGTCAGGGTAAGGGTTGTTACACTCGTGAAGTAACCCCTGCTCACCCTCGTGGTAGCTTGGCACGAGCAGTCAGGCTTAATTCAGAGGCAGTGTGTAAAGCATTTGCACATAACCAGCAGTAATACAGTGTAAGCACTACAAACGGACACCACACCAGTTTGGAAAAATAACCAATATTTTATATACTCAAGACAAGACCAATTACGACAAAAATCCACAATACTATACTTTACGAATGAATACTTGATACGTTAACTTCTTCTTTGCAGGAATAGCACAAAAGCAAAGTTCGTACGAGTCGGTAGCTCCGTCCGAGCCTACCGTGATGCTGAAAACCACAGAGTCTAACAGTTCCAGCCGACCGCGTCGATACGGGCCAGCAGAGTCATGAACAGACTCGGTTACAGTACCTTTCTCGTTGTGGCTGGTACGGAGTGTACGAGCCGGTCGGCGTTCGTCGCGGTTGCGGTGCAAGACGGAGCGATGCAAGGTGCGGTGTCCCTCGATGCGGTGCAGGCAGCGGCTCGATGAGCGTCGTGCAGACGGAGTCGGTGAGTCCAAGGCGTGCGATGCAGGGCGAGACGATGCTCGATGCGGTGCTGACAGGTTGCGATGCAGGCGACCTAGCCGGAGTGCGGGAGCTGGCGTCGGACAGCGGTGCGAGTCGGAGCGGTGCGTCGCAGACGTGCGAGCGGTGCCCCAAATGCGGTGCGGTCTCGACTCTTGAGCCAGTTGCAGCGACAGTGTCGGTCTGGTCCGGCTGGCCCAGTGAAGCGATGCGATGCGAACTGCGGTGCCCACAGGTCACGGTGCAAGCAGCGGCTCGATGTTGGCGGCGTCGGACGTCGCCCACGGTGAGACCAGGGTTGCGATGCGAAGCGGGGCGATGCGGTCTGCGGTGCAAACAGGTCACCGGCCAGGGATGGATTCGGTTGACGGAGTCGGTTGCAGTTCCCTTCCTCTGTGGCAACTGAAACAGCGTTCCAGAAGCGGTACCCAGAGGCTTGTGAAGTCTTTGTAGTCCCTGAGACTTCTTAACAGGAGGCCAGCTCGGTTCCTGGCCCTTGGAGATACTCAGCACAAGTTCGTAGAAAGTTCAGTCCAGTCCTTTCACTGCCCAAGGCAGAAGCAGCAGCTGCAGGCCAGCCCAACAAAGCAACAACACAGCAAAGGGGCAGTACTCCTCCTGGCAGCTCTTCCAGCTCTTCGTCTTGGCAGGTTCCTTGATTCCAGCGAGATCTAAATTCATGGGGTCAGGGCCCCAATATTTATATCCCAAATTCCTTTGTTCTCTGAAGGCAGAGAGGCCTTTGCCTAGTCCAAACCAGTTCTGGAGCACTTTGTTGACAAGTCTCCGTCCCTTCTTTCAGTGAGTAGGCCAGGGACATCAGACGCACCACAGGAGGTGGAGCCAGCATTGTGGAGGGAAGGCACTGTCCTATTCAGGGCCCAGGTGCGACCCCTCCCACCCATCTACAGGTCGATCTGGCTATTCAGCCCTGCGCTGACTCACCCTGTCTCCTGGCATCCCCCAGCCCCGGTCACTCACATTCCAGACACGGAATACACAACCTCGCAGAGGCAGGCTTGGATGGTTAGGCAAGAAAATACCCACTTTCTAAAAGTGGTATTTTCAAACCCAGAATGGTAAAACCAACCTTACTAAAAGCTGCATTTTATCATTCTGAGTCCAGGCATACTAAACTCGAATTTCTACCATGTTCCCGGGGTCAGTTAGGATTATATACTGTAATAATCAAAACCGCCCGTTCTGGCCTAGGGGGAACAGGTAGCCTTGCAATAGTGAAAAACGAACTAGGCTGTAATTCACTATCAGGACATGCCGCACACACCCGGGCATGTCCTACCTTTCGCATACACCGCACCCTGCCCACAGGGGTACCTTGGGCCTACCTTAGGGGTGACTAACATGCAGCAAAGGGAAGGTTTAGGGACTTGCAAGTGTGTGCACTTGCCAAGTCGACATGGCAGCCCCAGGCTGCGCACAGGCTCTGCGATGGCAGGCCCGAGTTACACTTTACAGGCTGTTTGCGTGGGTGGCCCAATCCAGTGCTGCAGCCCACCAACAGCATTTGGTCTATAGGCCCTGGCACTCGCAGTGCACTTTACAAGGGACTGACACATAAACCAAATAGGCCAATCATGGAAACACCAATCCATAACACATTTTATACAGGAGCACTTGCACTTTCCCACTGGACCGCAGTGAGGAAAGTGCGCAGAATCATCACACCAGCAAAAACAGAGTCAAAACCGGGAGGTCAGAAAGCAAAAAGTCAGGGGAAACACGCCAAAAGATGCCAAGTCTAACACATGTCCCCTCCAGCTGAAAGTAGGGAGAACTACCCAACCCCATTGGAGTTCTCCTCACTAAGGCGGAAGAACCTGGACAGACCATCTGCGTTGGCGTGTTCTGTACCAGGACGGTGTTCCACCGTAAAGTCCATTCCCTGTAGGGAGATGGACCACCTCAGCAGTTTTGGATTCTCGCCCCTCATTTGCATCAACCATCTGAGGGGCCTGTGGTCTGTCTGAACCCGGAAGTGAGTCCCAAACAGGTATGGTCTCAACTTCTTCAGCGCCCAGACCACAGCAAAAGCTTCCCTTTCTATGGCACTCCACCTCTGTTCCCTGGGAAGTAGTCTCCTGCTAAGGAAGACTACAGGCTGATCCAGGCCCTCTTCGTTCAGTTGTGAGAGCACCGCTCCCACACCATGCTCTGAAGCGTCAGTCTGCACGACAAATTCTTTGGAGAAGTCAGGTGCCTTGAGCACGGGCGCCGTGCACATGGCTGCCTTCAGGGCATCAAAAGCTTTCTGGCAGGACTCAGTCCAGATCACTTTCCTGGGCTGCCTCTTAGAGGTCAGCTCTGTTAAGGGGGCAACGATGGTGCCATAGCCCTTAACAAATCTCCTATAATAGCCGGTGAGACCTAAGAAGGCTCTCACCTCTGTCTGGGTCTTGGGGGTTCCCAAGCCAGAATGGTGTCAATCTTGGGTTGTAGGGGCGCCACCTGGCCGCTTCCTACCTGGTGTCCCAAGTATACCACCGAACCCTGCCCGATCTGGCACTTACTGGCCTTGATCGTGAGGCCTGCACCTTGCAGAGCCCTCAACACTTTCTCAAGGTGCTGTAAATGTTCTTCCCAGCTGGAACTGAACACAGCAATGTCATCCAGGTAGGCGGCACTGAAATCCTCCAGCCCAGCCAACACCTGATTGACCAACCTCTGAAAGGTGGCAGGGGCATTCTTCAACCCAAAGGGCATCACCCGGAATTGGTAATGACCTTCTGGGGTTGAGAATGCTGATCTCTCCTTGGCCCCATCGGTTAAGGCAATCTGCCAGTACCCAGACGTTAAATCAAACGTGCTGAGGAACCGGGCAGCTCCCAACCGATCAATGAGCTCATCAGCTCTGGGGATGGGGTGCGCGTCAGTCCTGGTGACGGCATTGAGCCCACGGTAGTCCACACAAAACCGGAGTTCTGGAGTGGCACCGGGCGCCGCAGCCTTTGGGACCAAGACCACTGGGCTGGCCCAAGGACTGTGGGAGGGCTCAATCACCCCTAACGCCAACATCTTAGAGACCTCCTCCTTGATGCTGGCTCTGACCCGGTCAGTCAACCTGTAAATCTTGTGCTTCACAGGATGGCTGTCACCGGTGTCCACGTCATGGGTACACCAGTGAGTAACACCGGGAGTCAGAGAGAACAGTGGGGCGAACTGTCCCAACAACTGGCGACAGTCCCCCTGCTGCTCCTGAGTCAGAGTAGGGGAGAGGATCACACCCTCTACTGACCCATCATGCTCCTGGGTAGACAGGAGGTCAGGGAGAGGCTCGCTCTCCTCTTCCACCCCATCATCTGTCGCCAAGAGCATACTCACTTCGGACCTCTCGAAGTGGGGCTTGAGGCGGTTCACGTGAAGGACCCTCAAAGGGTTCCTTGGAGCCTGCAAATCCACCAGGTAGGTGACGTCACTTTTGCGCTCCTTTACCTCATATGGCCCAGTCCACTTGTCCTGCAAGGCACAAGGTGCCAGTGGGGCCATTACCCACACCTTTTGCCCAGGTTGAAATTCGACCAGAGTGGCGTTCTGGTCATACCATCTCTTCATTTCTTCCTGGCTTGCTTCTAGGTTCGCCTGAGCGAGTTTCCTGAAGCGGGCAGTTTGGTTTCTAAAGGCCAGCATGTAGCTAAATACATCCTGGGGAGTTTTCCTGGGAGCCGCCTCCCAGCCTTCCTTCACCAAACTCAGAGGTCCTCTGACAGGGTGGCCATACAGGAGCTCAAAGGGGCTGTACCCAAGAGACTTCTGAGGCACCTCCCTGTATGCAAAGAGTAGGCATGGCAAGAGGACGTCCCACTTACGCCTCATGGGTTCTGTTAGACCCTTGATCATGCCTTTCAAGGTCTGGTTGAATCTCTCCACCAGACCGTTTCCTTGTGGGTGGTAAGGAGTGGTGAACTTGTAGGTTACACCACACTCCTTCCACAGGGATGTCATATACTTCGATATGAAATTGGTCCCCCTATCGGAAATCACCTCTCTGGGGAATCCCACACGGGAAAAGATCCCCATTAACGCCCGGCCCACCACTGGCGCCGTCGTTGTCCTGAGAGGGATTGCCTCCGGGTACCGGGTGGCATGGTCCACCAAGACCAGGATGTACCTGTTGCCCATGGCTGTCTTGGGATCCAGTGGCCCCACTATATCCATCCCTACCCTTTCAAAGGGTGTTCCAACCACCGGAAAAGGTTGGAGAGGAGCTTTGACCTTCCTCCCACTCTTACCACTTGCCTGGCAAGTTTGGCAAGACCTACAGTGTGCATCTGACTGCCTTCGCATTTGGGGCCAAAAGAAGTGGGTGACAAGCCTGTCAAAGGTCTTGTCCTGCCCCAAATGTCCTGCCAAAGGCACGTCATGAGCCAGACCCAGTAGGAAGGTCCTGAAGCGCTGGGGTACCACCAGCACACGGGCTGACCCAGGCTCAGCAACCTTAGGCTCACTGTATAGGAGACCACTCTCCCAGTAGATCAGATGTGACCCGGACTGATTACCAGCTGCCTGGTCTGCAGCCTGCCGCCGCAGACCCTCCAGAGTAGGGCACTCGTTCTGCTCCCTGCAGAACTCCTCCCTGGTGGGACCCCCTTCTTACTGCCAATGGGTCAGCTCAGAGATGTCTCCCAGTTCGGCTACCTGCTCCCCTGTAGGCACCGGGGCGTCCCCCTCGAGGTCCGCCTCCTCCCGGTCCGTGGGAACTTCGGGGGCCGGTTTCCCGCGCCCCCTGCCCTTTCTCTTGGCAGGGACTTGGGCCACTGTTTCAGGCTCCAAGTCCTCTTGATCACCCTTTCTGGCCGCCATTGACCGAGTAGACACGCATGCCCACTCTGGCAACCCAAGCATCTCCAAGTGAGACCTGAGCTCAACCTCCTTCCATGAGGACTGCTCCAGGTCGTTTCCTAGCAGACAATCTACAGGCATGGTAGGGCTCACAACCACCCTCAAGGGACCTGAGACCCCCCCCCATTCAAAGGGAACCTGCGCCACCATACACTGGCGCTCAGAGTTGTCGACAGCAACTACTTGGTGGAATGCTCCTGGGACTACTTGCTTCTCAGACACCAGGTGACACCGGACTGAGGTCACACTGGCTCCAGTATCTCTGAGAGCCTCTACCCTGTTCCCATTAATGGTCACCCAGGTGCTATATTTCTTTGTGTTAGGGGGCACCTGGTTTCCTGGGACCATCTCACTGTCCCCGAGTGAGACAAGGGTCATTTCTGCGGGATCCCCACCCTCCTGTGGGCACCCCTCCTCCCCAAGCGCTACACTAGCCAACACTTTGGACTGTCCACCGGTGGGTGGCTGTGTCCCCTTCGGGCACTTGGGGTCCCCCTTAAAGTGACCTACCTGGTCACATGCATAACACTTGCGGGGGCCGGTCTCAACAGGCTTCCCTGTAGAGACCCCTTTCTTCTTATCACCGGGGGCTGGGAACCTTTACCCTGGGTACTAGTTTGGGGCCCTTTAGAGAACTCCTGTGCTTTACCCTTGTCCCCCCACCTTTCTGCTGGGGACCCTGCCCACCTTTGGCTGAGTCTCCCCCAAACGCTTTCTTGTGGACCCTGGTACTCACCCAGCGGTCCGCTTCCATAGCAAGCTTCCTGGGGTCAGTTAGCTTACTATCCACTAGGTGCTGGCGCAGATCTGCAAAACATAGACTAGACAAGTGCTCCCATGCAATCAAGTTGTAGAGCCCCTGAAAATCTGTTACACTACTGCCCTTCACCCAACCATCCAGAGACCTGCAGAACACATCCACACATTCCAACCAAGTGTTGACATCAGACTTCTTACTGGACCTGAACTGATCCCTGTACTTTTCAGGAGTAAGACCATACTTCGTGAGAAGGGCATCCTTCATGTCAGCATAGGTGAGGTGATACCCCTTACCCAAAGCTATCAGAGCATCCCTTGCTTCTTCCGGGAAAAGTGGCCACAATCCTGCTCCCCAATTCTCCTCAGGGACCCCATTCATGTGTATGGCTGCCTCATAACCCTGGAACCACCTTTGTATGTCATCCCCCTTCTTGAACTCCTTGCCTACGTTCTTGGGAATGTGCACAATCCTGTCTGCCTTTCTGGACGAATTGCTGCCACCATCTGAGCCTGACTTACTCCTAAGTTCTAGCTCCTTCAGTTCTCTCTCATGCTCTAAGAGCATCTTCCTCTCTTCTATGGCCAATCTCTTCTCCTCCCGCTCACTCTCCAGCCTGAGCTTCTGCAGCTCGAACTGCCTTGCCTCCCGCCTGTCCTCCAGCTCCTCTGGGGACAGACTGCTGCTGCCTGACCTGGCGGGTTCCCCCTACCCAAAAGCACATCCACCCTGGAAATAGGCTCCTCCGCCTCCTCACTGAGATCACCAGGCTGCCCATTGGCATGTCTGGCTGCTACCCAGGCCCTCAGCGCCTTCTGTAGCTACTCCTTCCTTGTGAGGCCTTTAATTTGGACTTTCAGGTTTTTACAAATCGCTCGTAACTCCTTTACGGCGTAGGATTCCAACCTATCCTCCTCAAAGATAACTTCCAGAGATGCAACGGATGATGCAATTGATTCAGGCATGACAAAAGTCGTGAGTTGAAAACTGGCAAGATCAAAAAATGGCCAGAAGAAAAAGAACCAGTATGTGGTACGTAATGGTCTGCGATATGGTAGTAGTGCACACCAATCACTGTAAGTCAAGTGCAAACACAAGTCCTATCCTCACCGCTGACAACCAATGTTAGAAATGGGATCTCTAGTTGGCAAGGGCTTGCACCTTTGTCCAAGTAGGGACCCTTCTTCCTAGTCAGGGTAAGGGTTGTTACACTCGTGAAGTAACCCCTGCTCACCCTCGTGGTAGCTTGGCACGAGCAGTCAGGCTTAATTCAGAGGCAGTGTGTAAAGCATTTGCACATAACCAGCAGTAATACAGTGTAAGCACTACAAACGGACACCACACCAGTTTGGAAAAATAACCAATATTTTATATACTCAAGACAAGACCAATTACGACAAAAATCCACAATACTATACTTTACGAATGAATACTTGATACGTTAACTTCTTCTTTGCAGGAATAGCACAAAAGCAAAGTTCGTACGAGTCGGTAGCTCCGTCCGAGCCTACCGTGATGCTGAAAACCACAGAGTCTAACAGTTCCAGCCGACCGCGTCGATACGGGCCAGCAGAGTCATGAACAGACTCGGTTACAGTACCTTTCTCGTTGTGGCTGGTACGGAGTGTACGAGCCGGTCGGCGTTCGTCGCGGTTGCGGTGCAAGACGGAGCGATGCAAGGTGCGGTGTCCCTCGATGCGGTGCAGGCAGCGGCTCGATGAGCGTCGTGCAGACGGAGTCGGTGAGTCCGAGGCGTGCGATGCAGGGCGAGACGATGCTCGATGCGGTGCTGACAGGTTGCGATGCAGGCGACCTAGCCGGAGTGCGGGAGCTGGCGTCGGACAGCGGTGCGAGTCGGAGCGGTGCGTCGCAGACGTGCGAGCGGTGCCCCAAATGCGGTGCGGTCTCGACTCTTGAGCCAGTTGCAGCGACAGTGTCGGTCTGGTCCGGCTGGCCCAGTGAAGCGATGCGATGCGAACTGCGGTGCCCACAGGTCACGGTGCAAGCAGCGGCTCGATGTTGGCGGCGTCGGACGTCGCCCACGGTGAGACCAGGGTTGCGATGCGAAGCGGGGCGATGCGGTCTGCGGTGCAAACAGGTCACCGGCCAGGGATGGATTCGGTTGACGGAGTCGGTTGCAGTTCCCTTCCTCTGTGGCAACTGAAACAGCGTTCCAGAAGCGGTACCCAGAGGCTTGTGAAGTCTTTGTAGTCCCTGAGACTTCTTAACAGGAGGCCAGCTCGGTTCCTGGCCCTTGGAGATACTCAGCACAAGTTCGTAGAAAGTTCAGTCCAGTCCTTTCACTGCCCAAGGCAGAAGCAGCAGCTGCAGGCCAGCCCAACAAAGCAACAACACAGCAAAGGGGCAGTACTCCTCCTGGCAGCTCTTCCAGCTCTTCGTCTTGGCAGGTTCCTTGATTCCAGCGAGATCTAAATTCATGGGGTCAGGGCCCCAATATTTATATCCCAAATTCCTTTGTTCTCTGAAGGCAGAGAGGCCTTTGCCTAGTCCAAACCAGTTCTGGAGCACTTTGTTGACAAGTCTCCGTCCCTTCTTTCAGTGAGTAGGCCAGGGACATCAGACGCACCACAGGAGGTGGAGCCAGCATTGTGGAGGGAAGGCACTGTCCTATTCAGGGCCCAGGTGCGACCCCTCCCACCCATCTACAGGTCGATCTGGCTATTCAGCCCTGCGCTGACTCACCCTGTCTCCTGGCATCCCCCAGCCCCGGTCACTCACATTCCAGACACGGAATACACAACCTCGCAGAGGCAGGCTTGGATGGTTAGGCAAGAAAATACCCACTTTCTAAAAGTGGTATTTTCAAACCCAGAATGGTAAAACCAACCTTACTAAAAGCTGCATTTTATCATTCTGAGTCCAGGCATACTAAACTCGAATTTCTACCATGTTCCCGGGGTCAGTTAGGATTATATACTGTAATAATCAAAACCGCCCGTTCTGGCCTAGGGGGAACAGGTAGCCTTGCAATAGTGAAAAACGAACTAGGCTGTAATTCACTATCAGGACATGCCGCACACACCCGGGCATGTCCTACCTTTCGCATACACCGCACCCTGCCCACAGGGGTACCTTGGGCCTACCTTAGGGGTGACTAACATGCAGCAAAGGGAAGGTTTAGGGACTTGCAAGTGTGTGCACTTGCCAAGTCGACATGGCAGCCCCAGGCTGCGCACAGGCTCTGCGATGGCAGGCCCGAGTTACACTTTACGGGCTGTTTGCGTGGGTGGCCCAATCCAGTGCTGCAGCCCACCAACAGCATTTGGTCTATAGGCCCTGGCACTCGCAGTGCACTTTACAAGGGACTGACACATAAACCAAATAGGCCAATCATGGAAACACCAATCCATAACACATTTTATACAGGAGCACTTGCACTTTCCCACTGGACCGCAGTGAGGAAAGTGCGCAGAATCATCACACCAGCAAAAACAGAGTCAAAACCGGGAGGTCAGAAAGCAAAAAGTCAGGGGAAACACGCCAAAAGATGCCAAGTCTAACAATGACCCTATCTGGAAGCTAAGGTAAGTAAAAAATGCTTTTAAATATATGTTGTATGCATGCTTGCAGGTGAGAGTGTGTTTATGTGTGCGAGAGTGTGTGAATGTGTTAGTATGTGTAAGCATGTGTGTGTGAGTCAAAGTGAAGGTCGAATGGCGTGCGATGTTGCTACTGTTACGCCTGGCATTTTGGTGAATTGACGTACATGCCACAGGTAATAGCACAGATCTCAGGGGACCTTGCCAAGGGAGCAATAGTTTGCTTTAAGCACTATCTACTTTGGACTGGAAATGTGTGCAGTACGGGGCAAGTGCACATGAAATGCGATGACAAAAGGCACCACACCCAACAAGTAGGCTTTGGCCCGTTGTAGCATCTGGACTAGAGCCCATATTAGGTCTCCAACTTAACCCCCAATCCTGTGTGCCCCTTTCTGTGCTTGGGCAATCAAAATACCCGAACATAGCAAACACCTACTGGTCAGTAAAAGGCAAACAACTATTAACAGGTGCTGCCATCTCCTCCTAAGTCTTTAAATAAAAATGTGTGAAATGCAGCTCTCCTCTCTGGGATTAAAATGCAAAATGGGCCCATCTCTAGCCTCCAAGCCGAATGAAGTGTGACCTGCAGACAAAACTGCCAGCTCCCTCACCACTTTTCCTGGCACTAACTCAATCATGAAAACGCCAGACCCCCCTTTTCAATTTCAAACAGGCGAGATTGCAGCCGCTGGCACTCAAACACTTCTTTACGCCTGCGCCCTGCCCAGTTCTAAAACAAATTAGACCATATGTGAACTCCAGCCCAGGCACTAGAGTTAAAACTCCAGCATATGTGTGAACTGCAGCCCCAACCCTTCTGTCATTAAAACTGTATCTGTGTAAACTGCAGGCCCCCCTCTGAGGGGTGGGAGGGTCGGGGGAAGACAGCAATGCACAGGAATGTGCTACCTGCATTAGCAACGGGCACTGAAATAACACAAACTTGGGGAGGAAAGAAGGCAATGTTGGTGCAGGAACACACTGAGGCACACAGGAAAAGAGGACAAGCACTGACAAAGCCAATAGGTGTCGCCTATACAAAAGCCATTGGCTTTGAAGATGTGTTTTTGCTATGTTGTACACCAGTGTGGCTGCTGTTCAGCATGGCTAAAAGTTAGCGGCATGGAGTATCGTAGAGTGGAGTTGAGGGAGTAGAGTGTCGTAGACTGGATTTGTTGGAGTAGAGGGTCGTACAGTGAAGTAGGGGGAGTAGAGTGTCGTAGAATTGAGTAGAGGGGAGTAGAGTTCAGTGGTTCACTGGCAGAGAGTGACATAGTGTGGAGTGGCGTGGAGTGGAGTGGGTTCGGTTGGAGTGGATTGAGGTAGTGGGGTGGATTGGATTGGAGTAGATTGGGGTGGGTTGGGTTGGGGTAGTGTGGGTTGGACTGAGTGGGTGGACTGAATGGTGTGGATTGGGTTGGAGTGGTGTGGATTGAAATGAGGTGATGTGGATTGGATTGAGATGGATTGGAGTGGGGTGGATTAGATTAGATTGGGTTGGAATGGGGTGGATTGGAATAGAGTATGGCGGTTTGCGGTGGGGTGAATTAGAGTCTAGTGGAGGGGTGGATTGGACTGGACTGGAGGAGGGTGGACTGGACTGGTGTGGGGTGGATTGGCCTGGAGTGGGGTGGATTGGATTGGAAAGGGGTGGATTGGAGTGTGGTGGGCTGGATGGATTGGATTGAGTAGGGTGGACTAAACTGGGGTGGAGCGGATTGGATTGGGGTAGAGTGGGGATATTGGAGTAGAGTGGAGTGGACTGTACTGCAGTGGAGTGGGGTAGATTGGAGTGGGGTGTACTGGATTAGATTGGAGTGGGGTGGATTGAAATGGGGTGGGGTAGATTGGAATGGGTTGGGGTGGGCTGGAGTGGGGTGGATCAGAATGAGGTGGAATGGAGTGGGGTGAGTTGAATTGGCTTGGGGTGGGGTGGATTGGAGTGGAGTAGATTGGGATTGCAGTCAGGTGGATTGGATAGGAGTGAGGTGGATTAGATTGATTAGGGGGATTGAAATGGGGTGGGGTAGATTGGACCGGGGTGGGGTGGGGTGGACTGGAGTAGGGTGGATCGGAGTGGAGTGGATTGGAGTGGGATGGTTTGGACTGGAATGGGGTGGGATGAATTGGATTAGTATGGGTTGGAGTAGATTGGATTGGAGTGGGGTGGATTGGAGTGGGGTGGGGAGGATATGATTGGGGTGGATTGGATTGCGGTGGATTGGATTGGGGTGGGGAGGATTGAAATTGGGTGTGGTGTGGTGGATTGAAGTAGGGTAGATTGGATTTGGCTGAATTGGGGTGAGGTGGGGTGGATTGGAGTGGGGTGGATTGGACTGGGGTGAGGTGGATTGGTTTGGGTTGAGGTGGATTGGATTGGAGTCGGGTGGATTGGAGTGGGGCAGATTGGAGTGGGGCTGATTGTTTTGTATTGGAGTGGGCAGATTGTTTTGTACTGGAGTGGGGCGGATTGTTTTGGATTGGGCAGATTGTTTTGTCTTGAGTGGGGCAGATTGCTCTGGATTGGAGTGGGGCAGATTCTTCTGGATTGGAGTGGGGTGTGTTGGGGAGGGAGTGGGGTGGATTGGGGATGGAGTGGGGTGGATTAGATTGGGGTGAGGTGGATTGGATTAAAGTGGGGTAGATTGGATTGGTGTGGATTGGGTTGAAGTGGGGTTGATTGTGGTGGATTGGAGTGGGTGAATTGGGATGGAGTGGGTGGATTGGGGTGAGATGGATTGGATCGGAGTGGAGCCGACTGGAGTGGGGCAGATTGGAGTGGAGTAGATTGGAGTAGGGCAGATTGTATTGGACTGAAGTGGGGAAGATTAGAGTGGGATGGATTGGAGTGGAGCAGACTGTTTTGGATTGGGGTGGGGCAGATTGGAGTGAGGCAGATTAGAGTGGAGCAGACTGTTTTGGATTGGAGTGGGGCAGATTGAAGTGGGGAAGATTATTTTGAATTAGATTGGGGCAGAATGGATTTGGCTGGATTGGGGTGGGGTGGATTGGAGTGGATTGGACTGGGGTGAGGTGGGTTGGATTGGGCTGCGGTGGATTGGATTGGAGTGGAGCAGATTGGAGTGCGGAGGATTGTGTTGAATTGGAGTGGGGCAGATCGTTTTAGATTGGAGTACGACAGATTGTTTTTCATTGGAGTGGGGCTGATTGTTTTGGGATTGGAGTGGGGCAGATTGTTTTGCATTGGAGTAGGGCAGATTGTTTTGTATTGAGTGGGGCGGATTGTTTTGCATTGGAGTTGGGCAGATTGTTTTTGATTAGGCAGATTGTTTTAGATTGAGTGGGGCAGATTCTTTTGGATTGGAGTGGGGTGGATTGGGGAGGGGGTGGAGTGGATTGGATTAAAGTGGGGTAGATTGGTTTTGGATAGATTAGATTGGTGTGGTGTGGATTGGATTGGATTGCAGTGGGGTTGATTGTGGTGGATTGGAGTGGGTTGAATTGGGATGGAATGGGTGGATTGGGGTGAGGTGGATCGGACTGGAGTGGGGCAGATTGGAGTGGGCAGATTGTTTTGGATTGGAGTAGGGGAGAGATTGCAGTGGAGTAGATTGGAGTGGGGCAGATTGTCTTGGACTGGAGTGGGGGAGATTAGAGTGAGATTAATTGGACTGGGGCTGATGGTTTTGGATTGGACTGGGGGATATTGGAGTGGGGCAGATCAAAGTGCAGCAGACTGTTTTGGATTGGAGTGGGGAAGATTATTTTAAATTGGATTGGGGCAGATTGGATTTGGCTGGATTGGGGTGAGGTGGGGTGGATTGAAGTGGGGTGGATTAGAGTTGGGCAGATTGGAGTGGGGAGGATTGTGTTGAATTGGGAGTAGGGCAGATCGTTTTGGATTGGAGTATGGCAGATTGTTTTTCATTGGAGTGGGGCAGATTCTTTGGGATTGGAGTGGGGCAGATTGTTTTGTATTGTAGTGGGGCAGATTGTTTTGTATTGGAGTGGGGCAGATTGCTTTGGATTGGGCAGGTTGTTTTGGATTGAGTGGGGCAGATTCTTCTGGATTGGAGTGGGTGTAGATTGTTTTGGATTGGAGTGGGGTGGATTGGGGAGGAAGTGGGGTGGATTAGATTGGGGTGAGGTGGATTGGATTAAAGTGGGGTATATTGGATTGGTGTGGATTGTATTGAAGTGGGGTTGATTGTGGTGGATTGGGCTGCGGTGAATTGGGATGGAGTGGGTGGATTGGGGTGAGGTGGATTGGATTGAAGTGGGGCAGATTGGAGTGGAGTAGATTGGAGCGGGGCAGATTGTTGTGGATTGGAGTGGGGAAGATTAGAGTGGGATGGATTGTTTTGGATTGGAGTGGGGCAGATTGGAGTGTGGAAGATTAATTTGAATTGGTTTGAGGCAGATTGGAGTTGGATGGATTGGAGTGGGCCAGGGGAGGGGGGTAGATTGGAGTGGATTGGAGTGGGCAGATTGCTTTGGATTGGAGTGGGCAGATTGGAGTTGGCAGATTGGAGTGGGGTAGATTGTTTTGGATTGGAGTGGGGTAGATTAGAATTGAATGGATTGGAGTGGGCCAGATTGTTTTGGATTGGAATGGGGCAGCTTGGGGTGGATTGGAGTGAGCAGATTGTTTTGGATTGCAGTGGGTAGGTTGGAGTTGGCAGACTGGAGTGGGGCAGATTGTTTTGGATAGAAGTGGGGCAGATTGTTTTGGAATGGAGTGGGGCAGATTGCTTTGGATTGAGTGGGGCAGATTGGAGTGGAGAAGATTATTTTGAATTGGATTGGGGTAGATTGGAGTTGGATGGATTGGAGTGGGCCAGCTTGTTTTGGATTGGAATGGGGCGACTTGGGGTGGATTGGAGTGGGCAGATTGTTTTGGATTGGAGTGGGTAGATTGGAGTTGGAAGACTGGAGTGGGGCAGATTGTTTTGGATTGGAGTGGGGCGGATTGTTTTGGAACGGAGTGGGGCAGATTGGAGAGTGGAAGATTGTTTTGGATTGGAGTGGGGCAGATTGATTTGGATTGAGTGGGGCAGATTGGCTTTGAATGGAGTGGGGCAGGTTGTTTTGGAATGGAGTGGGGCAGATTGGAGTGGGGCAGATTGTTTTGCATTGGAGTGGGGCAGATTGTTTTGGATAGGAGTAGGGCAGATTGGAGTGGGGCAGATTGTATTGGAGTGAAGCAGATTGTTGGAGTAGGGCAGTTTGTTGGAGTGGGGCAGATTGGAGTGGGCAGACAGCAGTGGGGCAGATTTTTTTTAAGTGGGGCAGTTTGTTTTGGATTGGAGTGGGGCAGAATGTTTTGGATTGAGTGGGGCAGATTGTTTTGGATTGGAGTGCGGATTGTTTTGGACTGGAGTGGGGCAAATTGAAGTGGGGCAGATTGCTTTAGACTGGAGTGGGGCAGATTGGTTTAAATTGGAGTGGGCCAGATTGTTCTGGATTGAAATGGGGCAGACTGGAGTGGGGCAGATTGTTTTGCAGTGGGGCAGATTGTTCTGGTTTGGAGTGGGCAGATTGGAATGCAGAAGATTGGAGTGGGGCAGATTGTTGTGGATTAGAGTGGGACATATTGTTTTGGATTGGAGTGGGGCGAATTGAAGTGGGGCAGATTGGAGTGGGTTGGGTTGGGAAGACTGGAGTGTGGTGGACTGGATTGGGGTGAGTGGTTTGGATTGGAGTGGGGTGGATTGGATTGATTGGTCTGGGATGGATTGGGTTGAGTGGGGTGGATTGGTGTGGGGTGAGGCGGGATGGATTGAAGTGGATTGAAGTGGGGAGGATTGGAGTCAGGTGATCTGGGGTGTACTGCACGGTTATATGTTTAAGCATCATTTCAGAAATTACACATAAGAAAGAAACAATGTCACTGTGCAATAAGATAATCTTCATCTTTTGAGAACAGCATCCATGAGCAAAAACAAAAGAAAACATGAGTGCAAAGTGAGAAAAGAAGATTTATAGAAACTTAACTATAGAAAATAAATCTTCGCAATTTTGTTTGTCCTGCTGGGCACGTTCTTGCCAGTCACATTCCTTCTGTTTGCAGGGCAGTAAAAGTTAAACAGAACAAAATAGTAACTCAATCACGTCAGGAGCAGCGGACAGGCACTAATTAAGTTAAATCAATCAGTGCTTGGTCCCTGCTTCACAGAGAGGAATGGAAATTATTTTAGGCCTGCCTTGAGAAATTAGGAGACTGTAAAGAAGAGTGCCATGCAAGCCAACAAATGGTAAGCAATGGGCGGGCTCCAAGCCCTTATTGCTAACAACAGTGTCTCACAAGCAAGATGCATGCACTAGTGCATTCTCTCGCAGGGTTGACCCTAATAAAAAAACAGGCATACTCTCGGCTGTGGTGGGTGACAGTAGTTGGGAGGAGGGCTTCAGAAAACTCCTGCTCTGGAGTAGCTGCGAGGTGTGGTGGAGGCTGGGAGGGTAGGTTAACCCTACCCTTTCCCAACTCATCATTGGGTGGGGTAGGATACATGTCTGTGATGATTACAGACCTCGTCCCATCCTACTTGGGAAAGGGAGGGGTGGGGAGGCATTAATAATTGGTATGCAGCCACACTACTTCCCGGGCAGATGCTCATGCTACCCGGGGCGGCTGCAAAAAGTGACGCTACTGTGCGTCACCTGAGCTGGACCTCAAAGGCTCCAGATAAGGGGAGGCTCGGGATGCAGTGTTTTTAGCCCTTGGGCCTCCACGATGTTGGCACAGGCACACTAGTGCATGTGTCAGTTGGAGTACCTGCCTGACCCTGCATAACGCAATGGTCAGAGTACTTAGCTGACACTGAGGACCAGGCACTGGAAATGCTGCTTCCGCTTCAGGTGTCTGCCATGTACATTTTCCTGCTTTATGTGCCATCCACACTGATAATTAAATAATCACAATAGACAGTAGGAAAATTGTGTGTGTGGGGGGGGAGGGGAGGGGGGGGGGAGGTGCAGCCCCACAGCCCCAAAGAAGCAGCTGCTCCTGCAATTAGGTAAGTACATTTTTCTGGCTCCTGGAAAAAGGATCCTGGGGCACTAAGTTCTGCTGTTGTGGCTAAATAATGATGGGGAATCTTTCCAAAACCTTGACTTTTGTGTGTTTCATGATGTCTTTTAAGACATAGAGTACATATACACCTTTTTCTTACAGGAAAGTATTTTATTTTCCTGCCAAAATGTCTTCACTGTTTCTGAAGTGCCCTTCCTGCGGAAAAAAGAAGGCACAGTCTTACCCCCATGAGGTCTATATTCTCTGTCTTCCAGAATTCTGCAGCTACTGTCAGAGGTTTTAAGAACAACGCTGAAGGACAGAGAGAATATCAGGCTGCATAGACTCCAGGAAAAAAAGCAGCAGCAAAAAGGCTGCTGGTTCTTCCAGAGGCCATGGGGAAGGTCATTCTTCCACCACAGCACCTCACACCTGCTTCAAGGACTCACCCAGGGGCAGATTCGGATGAAGAGATATCAAAGGAAGAGGGGTCGTTCCCGATCGACGTTGAGAAATATAATGTAGAATATCTTGATGTCAAAAACTGGTAACCTACCCACTTGCTCGCCATCTACAGGTATGGCGTCTAGACAATATTCGACATCAAAGCACCATTCGATTGTGAAAGACCATACCAGCAATCACCGTTGAAACATTTACCAATTTTGAATTCACCGCCACGACCAGTGAAGCCACCACCGTCGATGTCGAAAACTCCATTTAAGCCTCAATTGACATTGAGATCACTGTTGATTCAAATATCACCTCATTGGTTTCTAAGTTTAAGTAAAGAACGAATACCAGACATTTCAAATTCTAAGTATTTTCGTACATACTCGCCTTCTCCGATTACTCCTAATGTACGTTTATATAGTACCTTACCGAAAAATTCCAAGACACCCAGGTTTTCACCAAGTCCATCCAGTACGGCTCCCATATTATTGTCTCCTATTCTTTCTTCTAGGACATTGGTATCACAAACTTCTTCTACTCTTGCAAAACCTCAAGCAGATATTACTCCACCTCCTACAATGTCCAAAACCCCAAGGAGACACCTTCATTCACAATCCTGATCAAAAAATGGATCTTGCAGAACTTCTCACTCTCACTCCAGGTGATCCACTAAAAGATCAACAAGGAGGTCATACTCTCCCCAAAGAAGATGTACTCTAACTGGGACAACCACTTCACGCTTATCTATCAGAAATTACTCATCTACTCTGAAAGATACACTTCCTGCAATAGTCTCACCGGTCGATGACCTAACAATCTTTAATGATGTGCTATTAATAGGAGCAGCAAAGTTTAATCCTGTAATGCCACTCCTACTACTTCAACATCAGTCATATTTGAGACCTTGTATCAGAAAACATCTTCAAGGCCCCTACTTTCCTCGGTGCCAGGTCTACTTGAACCAGGTCTACTTGAAGCAGCTTACACCTGCATCAATAAAGTCTGCACCATCACAACTTCTAAAGAAGTTCAGGCCACTGGATCAAGGCACCCAGTTTCTCAGACAAGATCCTACACCAAATTCTGTTATTGTGGCTATGGCAAGAAAATCCCATGCAGTAGCTCTTTCGAGTTCCATCCCTCCAGACAAAGAGACCAAACTTATGGACACTGTAGGCAAAAAGATGTGTGGACTGTCTTCATTAACCTTCAAAGCTGAAAGTGCTACTGCTCCTGCTCTCTTGGGGAGATATAGTAAGTCCCACTGGCATTTTCTCCAGAAATACTGCAACAAACTACCTCAAGAAGACAGACAGGATTTCCAAGAAGTACTTAATGAAGGTATGCTTGTCTCCAATCAGCTCACTGGAGCAGCAGCAGACACATTGGACCTGGTGGCACATGGGTATTGCCCTGGAATCTGTATGAGACACAGATCTTGTCTTAGATTGACTGGTTTAAAGCTGGAAGCACAACAGAGAATCTTAAATCTACCCTTTTCAAGAACTACACTGTTTGGCGTGCATGCAGAAAATGAAATGTCTTGCATGAAGACGCAGATGGAAACGCGGAAAGCTGTTGGTTTAGAAAAGAAAAGAGAATACAGGAGAAGCGACAATACTTTCCACAGAGTGTTCAAACCCTTTATTGGTCACATTACCAACAGCTCATTGGTCACATCAACAACAGTAACAGCAAGGACAACCTTACCATCATTGTAGGGCCTCCAGAGGTAGAGGTCAGCAACAACAAAAAACCTGCGGCTGCAGGAAAATCTCCTGCTTAAATAAAATGACTTTCTTCTTCCTCTTGCTCTGTTGGTCATTCCCGTGGGTGGAAGCATAACCAATCACTTTCAAGAGTGGCTACGTATAACGACAGACAAATGGGTTTAGAATATTGTTCAGAATGGATATTCTCTCAGTTTTAAGTCCCCTCCTTTTTCTATGCCACTAGAAAGATCATCGGCTTACCATCTGGTTCTGTTGCAAAAGGAAGTCAACATATTGAAATAGAAAAATGCAGTGGAAGTTCATTTGCACCAAAAAGGTTTGGTAATTTATTGCTGGTACATTCTGGTTCGAAAAGAAGGACCAAAAGAAGAGTTCAAGCCCATCCTCCATTTACAAATATTGAACAAATTCATAAAGAAAGAGAAGGAGACTGAATGTGTGCGATAGAACTTCAGGATGTCTACTTTAATAAACCGATCATAAAGAAGTATCGAAAATGTCACTCCAAACACCTACAATATAAAGCCCTACCATTCAGACTAAAGTCAGCACCACAGATATTCGCAAAATGTGTGGCTGCCGTCACAGCACATCTAAGGAGGCAGACTTTTTTGTCTACCCTTACCGAGATGACTGGCTGATAAAAGGTGTATCCTTAGAACAGGCTCTTAATCATTTTCAGACATGTCTCAATACTCTCTGCAGCTTGGGTCTTCAGGTGAACATCAGAATATCAACAACTCATACAGTAAGCAGAATGCACTACCTCAATGCAATACTGGATACCCAATCTGCAAAAGTGTACCCTTTGGAGGAGAGACTGTCATCTATCCATCTGAAGTGTCTCAATCTTTTGCAAACTCATCACCCAATGGCACAACAGATACAATCTCTGTTAGGATTGATAATGTCCTGTATTTTCCTGGTTCCTCACGCCAGGCTTTACATGAGACCTCTACAACAATGTCTGGAGCATCAGGGAACCAGTTCTCAGACAGATGGGAAAAGAGACTAACTCTCTCACGATCGACAATCCAGTCACTTCAATATTGGACCTGGCTAAGAAATTTCATGGAAGGGACATCATTACATCAGGATCTTCCAGTGCAAACTCTAGTCAAAGATTAATCCCTCCAACTGTGAGGAGCTCACATGGGCCATTTAAGGACACAAGGTTTATGGCCAGACAAAGAAAACACTTACCATATCAACCTACTAGATTTGAGAGAGGGGCATTTGGCTTTGAAATCCTTCTAGCCTTCGATCATTACAAATTCCATTCTTGTTCAGATGGACAATACAAAAACAAGGTATTATCTGAATAAATAGTGAGGGACACATTCAAGACCATTGTCTCATGAGTCTCAAGTAATATGGAAATGACTGATCGCGAGAAACTTAGCAATCACAGCTGTATATAAACCAGTTGTTTAAAATGTAGAAGCAGACTCACGCAGTCAGACATTTCAAGAAAACCACGACTGGGTTCTAAAAGACTAAATCTTAGACTCTACTTTTCAAGACTGGAGCTATCCTCAAATATACTTGTTTGCAGATGCAAAAAGCAAGAAGTGCCAAGAATACACCTCCAGATTTTACCAACCAGGGTCGACGGGGGATGTCCTTTTGATAAACTGGCCAAAGAAAAGTCTATATGCATTTTCCCCAATACCCTTCACTTTGACAGTCCTGACCAAATGTTATTAATCCAAGAAGAACATAATAATAGTAGCTCCAGAATGGCCCTGTGGTGGTTTATAGATCTCCTTCACCTACCCGAACGTCCACACAAGAGATTGCTGTGCAGACAGAATCTACTGTACAGGTTTGAGGGCCAGGTTCTGCACCCCAACCTTCCATCGTTGAAATGAGTGGCCTGGCTTCTGAATTCTTGCAATATGGCTATCTTAGTTTACCACAAGACTGTGTGGACATATTACACGAAGCCAAATGGCCACCCACTAGAAAATCATATGCCTTAAACTGAAAGAGGTTTTACATTTGGTGCATTCATAATGACTGCAATCCTTTAACATGTCAAAAACATGTGGTAATTCCTTACCTACTCCACTTAGCAAGGTCTGGTCTTCAATATCCTTTGATTAAAGTACACCTTGCAGCAATAACTACCTATACGACATCTTCACAAACCTCCTTATTTAGAATCGCTGTGGTGAAGGATTTCTTAGAAGGTATTAAGATAGTATTACCTCCTGTTAAGTCTTATTCACCACCTTGGGAGCTTAACTTTGTTCAGTCAAAATTAATGGGTCTCCCCTTTGAACCCATTCACAAAGCTTCCTTACAACACCTTACTTGGATGGGTGCATTCTTAGCTATTACATCTGTGAGCAGAGTTAGTGAAATTCTAGCATTGTGCTCTACTAAAGCCTACAGGCATTCCACAGTATCAGTGGCAATAAGCACCTATCCCAGTTTTCCCCATAAGGTGGTTTTGGATTTTCACATATTAACCAAACTCCTTGCCTATGTTCTATCCAAATTCCTCAACTCCAGCTGAAAGATCTCTACATTCACTAGATGTAAAAAGAATGTTAAAATTTTATTGAGACAAACCAAAAGAGATAAGACCATCAGGTCATCCTTTCATAAATTATGCTCCAGTAAGAACAGGTTTACCTTCAACAAAAGAGTCTATTTCTAGATGGATAGTTTCTTGTATAATATTTTCGTACCAGTTAGCTAAGAAGTACCCCATACATGGTAGTCCTAAGGCCCATTCCAAACAGGGGAAAGCTGCTACTGTAGCTCTTCTCAGAAATATTACCGTTTCAGAGATTTGTAAAGCTGCCCTCCGAAGGTCTGTTCACCCTTTCACTAGACATTACTATCTAGATTCAGACTCCAGAGCATATACTCAATTCGGGAAGACTTCTTTGAAGAATCTTTTCGGCTGATTGTTAGAGATTTTTGATTTCTTGTCTGCTTTAATTGAGAGATAGACTTGCTATTCTACTCAGTGCTTATGACTATTGATGAGGATCCCCTGTAGGAGAAGGAAAAGTTACTCACCTGTAATCCTAGTTCTTTTCTAGGGGCATCCTCATCATCGTCATAAGCAACCGTCCTACCTCCCCGGAAAAGAAATATTACAGCTAACCTCAATCTTCACCCAGGATCCTCTGATTTTCCGTAAAAAATAACCTGTCTTGTCACCTGTGGGCCACTGTGTTCTGTGCATTGCAGCCTACTGGCTAACAGTGTCCCACATTCCCTTTCCTTTTGCTTTTAAAAAAAGGTTTGTGAAAGATTTTCTGAGATCATTTTCAGTTTATGATAAGTAGGGTCTGATCTAGACCCTTGGATTGTAATGAGAGGAGGTGGTTTGACAGGCTTCTTTTGCTGGTTATGTCAAATAGTCTGAAAGTGGTGGCCTCTGACAGTTGTGTGTTGGAAGGGAACATGTGCAGCTCTTAAATGTACAGGGACAGGTAGAAATGGTAGGAACAGCTTGGATAGTGAAGTGTCTGCACTACCCTACTCCCTGGTGAGATACAACTCTCCACATAACTAGTGGGTCATTCGCAAAGCAGGCATGTCGCAAATTTGGCCCCATGAGGCCTTAAATCCTTTGCGTCCAAATTCCATATTGATTGCTAATCCCTAGGGGCTGTGCCAAGTTGAGTACAGCCAATGAAGATGCAATTGCCTCCCCATTCACATCCTGTAAATTTATTTCATAAACACTGATTGGGAAAATCTTAAATGACCGGCTATATTAAGCAACTGAGAATCATTGTACCATATCCACGAACCACAATCTATCTGAGGAGGGAAAGCCAAATGCTCAGAGACAGCATTGTATTGTATCTTACTGCAACATTTATATAGCGCTTACTACTCTTATGTGAGGCGCTGAAGCACTTGCCTACATCAGTGACTAAATTTTACATATTGGCTTCTTGTTTAAAAAGGAAATTAAACAGAAGTTGGTCAAGTTTTGCCTTTTTATAGTCTGCAAACATATATGTAATGTACAATGATACCAAGTTATATGTACATATATGAATGTTTTTAACAAGTACTCCGGGATCCATGCACGTGGTTAGACTATTCAGTGCATATGACTGTGATGAGGATTACCCTGGAAGAGAACTAAGACAACAGGTGAGTAATGTTTCCTTGCATCCTACTTCGTCACTCATTTTCCCCTTAATCGTTTTTGTGTGTTGAGGGTGTCCTTCTCTGACTCAGCCCATTTTAACAGTTCTCACGCCCAAGAGTCCTTTGACTGGGCCTGTGATGACGTATAGCCCACAGCTATGTTTCTTAGCAACTAGCCATGCCAAATCTGCCAATCAATTCCATAGTTTTGCTAGTTCCACGTTTTCTGTATAAACCCAGTATGCTCACTTTTAAAGAGTGGGGGGGATAAGCTCTCCTAATCATTTCTTGCAACATCTGCAGAATTGATTGCCAGAATGTAGCGAGTTCTAGACAACTGCAGAACATGTGAGCGATATCTGCTCTGCTACCTGGGACATTCATTAGGAAGTGTTGTATATTCTATGCAATTTATAAAGTGTTATGCACGCTCTGTGGAATCATTTGAATTGGATTAATTAAAATACTGCATTGCGTGAAACCTTTGAAGGATACTCAAGTATCATACCCCACTCTTTAGGTGTTAATTGCCTACTTTAGTCATGCTCCAACAATTCCTATGGAGACAATATGTCTATTTTGGTCTGTTGTATGATACATCAAGAAATGATGAAATAGCTTTCCTGGCCCTGCCATGTGTAAGTATATGCTGCAGGGTTTCATGTGTGGTTGACTCAGCATCCCCCTGCTGCCAGATAGATAATGCATCATATGCCACAAATTGCCTTGATGGTAAATGCAGGGAAACAGCAAATACCACGACCGCTAAACAATGCACTGCCTTTGCTACGCGGGCAGAACAACAAATGCGTCTGAACCATGCATTCTATTTACAACTCAAGTCGTTACAACGACATGTGTTAGGTAAAGCGGCGTTGGACTTTAAAGTTCAACGCTTTTCCGACTGTTGCAGGGACTGGAGTTGGAATAGTAAATTATACTATTTCAAAGTCCAGCGCCCCCCTAAGGCAAGTCGCTGTAACGACTTGCGTTGTAAATGTAATTGTGGTTCAGACGCATTCATTGTTCTGCTCGTGTTGTTAAGGAACGCGTGGGAAAGGAAAGCGTGGTTGAGTCATACAACCGTAAATGCATGCTCTGCCGCAGTGCATTAACTGTTAATAAATTATGATTGTCAATCATGGTTATATTGGTGCTGCCCCAGCTCTCTCTACTTCATACTGTTCCTATGTTACATACTTAAGGGTGTATCTACAGGGGAAACTCAGAACTGGATGCTGTTCCTGTCTTGTCCAGATAAGGCATTTTTCTAGCAATATTTAGTTACTTCTAATAGTCTAAATCACTGTAGCAGCCTAGCTCTAACGTTTAATGTTTCAGTTGCCAGTGTGTCTCTGATCTCAGCACCTCCCATACTTACCAGCTTCACCTCTTGTGAGTTCCCCACCCACCCATCTAGCTACCTACTGCAACTGTGCCACGAGGGAGTACCCTTCAAAATCAGGGGCAGCATGGCCCCCATCTACCACTGGCAGATGTAGCTGCGAAGCACCGCCTTATTCCTTCGGTCATCCATATAATGTCCATTAATAGTCTGTTTGTTTTACTGGAGCAGAGGTCGAAGTGTGCAGGATCTGAGGGTCACAACGTGCTCATACTTATTTAATTTACTATAGAGAGTTCCCCTACTTTTCATAAAAAGACAATGTCCCAGGCCGGTTAATCCCAACAGTTTAAATGCTTCAGCTGAAGTGTAGGGCAGTGAGACTCCATGGCTGTGTAAAACAGAAGGAGGGGCAGGCAGCTAAACAAGTAACAAGCCTTACTGCCAGGGTGCCTGCTGGCCTAAAAAAATGTAAATGTGTGCAACTGATTAATCTGAAAACGTAAAGGGTGCTTGGAAGCCAGTATTGGCTTTAATTGATGTAATCACTTCAAGCTTCTTGATGATAATTTTTTTTTGTGGCATTGCAAGGGAGTTACCAACTGCGAAGTCTGTGCTTTTAAAGGATAGTTATTAAAAAAATTGTACTAGGTAGAGTCTGGGTATTACTAAAATCTATATTTTGGAAGCACTTTTTTATCTTAAACCTTTTTGTGCATTTTGTAGCAGCCTACCTTGTACTGTGTGTAATGCAAGTTCAAAATAATAACACGTATTCACAGTGTTTCCTGCCACAGACTGGGACCTCGTAGCACTAATCATTCACAAGTCACTATTCTCCACAGCACCAACCAGGATTCAATTCTGTAACTCTCCGGTTACACACACAGACCTCTGCAGTGCATTAACTAATAAAGGTTTCATATTGTACGATAGTGCATTTCCCACTGTTTAACTTAATTTGCATTTATTTTTCCTTTAAGCTGTCCATTATTTTATATGTAGCTACCTGAAGGTGAAAGACCGAAAACAGTTACAGAGCATTTTGTTTTTTTAGGCATGCCTTTCACCCCACCCCCATGCTCACTCACACCGCCCCCATTGTGTGCAGCATCAGTTTCCACACTGTTTTTAATGCACTTCAGCCGCCGCCCTGAAGGTCCTGTCCTGCCAGCTACCACCACTGGGATGTTTGCCGTAAAATATGGGAGAAGGCAGGATAACCAATCCTGCACATGTATTTTCAATAAAAAACATTTAAACTTAAGTGTGGCGCTCTGGCAGGCAGCAGTTATGAAAGCACAGCCGCAGTAGCAATCAGTGACGGTTTAGATGTCACTCACAGTGGCGTAACAAAACTTGAGGGGGGCCCCCTGCAAAGTCGTTCGAGGGGGACCCCACCCTTTGGACCCAGTCAGGAGCTCATAGCCACCGCCCGTGCACAGTGCCGGATGGGGCCCCCTGGTGCTCGGCGCACCCTGCACCAAGGGGCTTCGGGGGCTTTTGTTACACCAATGGTCACCCAGGGGCATATTTACAAGCCACTGATGCATCACTTTTTTTTACGCACAGGCGGCGCAGAAGGCCACGTAAAGCCACTCTGCGTGGCTTTTCGTGGCCTTGTAAATATAGCCCCTTTTCATGCAGCACTTTGAGTGAAAGGGGCGTACCATGTGTGTTGCTGTGGGTGTTCCCACGCAACACCCATAGATTGTGGCATATTCCCAGATTTACAACATTTCGGAAACCTGGGAATGCATCAGAATCCTACGAGGCGCAACGAGGAAAAATACTTACATTTCTCCTTGTTTTTTCCTCTTTCTATGCGTGCTGCATTGTGCAGCACACCTAGAAAGAGGAAAACACCTCACATGATTGTTTTTGTGCAGGAAGGTGTTCCTTCATCCACAAAAACAATCTGTCCTAAAACGCAGACACCCTTGCACCAAGACACAAGGGTGCCTGCGTTGGCGCCTGGCAGCCATTTGTGTGCCAGCGCAGGGGAAAGCACAGGGATGCGACATGTTGTTGTAAATATGACGCATCCCTGTGCTTTGAAAGTGGCGCAGCATGGCGCAGTCAAATGGCTTGCGGTGCCGCACTGCATCACTTTCTTGTAAATAAAGCCTCCAGTGTACAAGGACTGACAGGGCCCTGCTTTCCCAGCCACAGGCATAATAATGTGGAATTCCACAGAATAATGGTGGTCTGTTTACTGCCTTTCCTGAATCATCCCATGGCATTTCTCAGTTCTTAGGCATGTTCCACCTACACCATGTGACTAGGAACTCCACTGCGTCCTGCCGCTATAAAATGGCACAGAGGCAATGGAGTTTGGCAACAGACCTATATGCAGATAGGGCCAGTGATTGAGGGGCAAGACGGTCACAAATGCCAGTAGAAGGGTATCTCAGAGAGGGCAGCGCCAAGAAGCAAAGTAAGTTTAAAAGTTGAGAAAATGGAGACAAAAGGATCGAGGCAGCTGCGACAACCGTAAGTAGTTGTCTTTTTTAAAGTTTTCTACTCTTAGTCTGTTCCATCAAACTTCCGGTAGACCTAGTGAGTGTTGTCCTTGTTTTGAGCACAATACCCCTTTAGGCCAAAATGTGTGGCACACATAAGTGTTGACCGTGATGCAATCTCACTGCTGGAATGACCAAGAGGCAGGCTGCAGGTTGGACTAACACAAGGGCATGCACAGAGACTGAGAGCAGTTACTTAGGAGGAACTGGAAGATAAATTGTTTCATAGGGTCTGATCTAGGCCCTTGGGTTGTAATGAGAGGAGGTGGTTTGACAGGCCTCTTTTGCCGGGTATGTCAAATGGTCCGAAAGGGGTGGCCTCTGACAGCTGTGTGTTGAGAGAGAACATGTGCAGTTCTAAAATGTACAGTGACAGGTAGAAAGGGCAGGAACATCTTAGACAGTGAAGTCTTAACTCCCGTAATCCCTGGTGAGATACAACTCTTCACAAAGCTAGTGGGTCATTCACAAAGCGGGCATGTTGCAAATTTGGCCCCATGAGGCCTTAAGCTCCTCTGCTTTCAGAAGGTAGCAATCCATATTCCATAGTCTTTGATAATCCGTAGGGGCTGTGACAAGTTGAGCACAGCCAATGAAGTTGCAGTTGCCGCCCCATTCTCATTCTGTAAATTTATTTTATAAATCCTGATTGGGGAAATCTTAAACGGGCGGCTGTATTATGCACCTGAGAATCATTGTACCGTATCCATGAGCCATAAATATAATCTATCTGAGGAGGCAAAGCCAAATGCACAGAGACAGCATTGTATTGTATCTTATTGCAACATTTACATAGCGTTTACTACCCCCAGAAAATTAAAAAATATTAACAGATCTATAAAGTGCATATAAATAAAGCAGCAAAATTGAAAATTTTTAAACGTTCCCTAAATGTGAAGGAATTTGAAATTGAAGGCTAAAAATAAAGTTCGTTTCCTCAGATTGATTTGTGGGAGCAGTCAAATGCATCAAACAGAATATAGTATGGAAGATGGCTGGCCTCATTTGAATTTAGAAAAACCGTAACCTTCCCATTAAAATAATTTGTTTCATTTTTTATATTTATGAATTAAATAAAATACTTCATCATTTGTGTATATGTTTGATGAATGTGTGTTTCCGTTTATTTTTCAGGTTCAAATCAATAAAATTCCTTGCGTCGGGTCCCCAGCTTCCAGTAATGACTCAGTGAGGGTCCCTGGATTCCAATAATGATTCAGTGGGGGTCCCCGGATTACAATAATGATTCAGTGGGAGTCCCCGGATTCCAATAAGGATTCAGTGGGGTCCCAGGATTCCAATGATTCAGTGGGGGTCCCCAGCTTCCAGTAATGACTCAGTGGGGGTCCCTGGATTCCAATAATGATTCAGTGGGAGTCCCAGGATTCCAATGATTCAGTGGGGGTCCCTGGATTCCAATAATGATTCAGTGGGGGTCCCCAGATTCCAATAATGATTCAGTGGGGGTCCCTGGATTCCAATAATGATTCAGTGGGGGTCCCCGGATTCCAGTAATGATTACGTAGGGGTCCACAGAAGTCAAAAGGTTAAGAACCACTGGTGTAGGGTGTTTGGTTGGAAGTGTGTTGTCTTGGTTTTAATCTTGTGTGGGAAGTGGTTCCATGTTGTGCATGAGGGCCACCGAGTTGCAGTTATCGCGTTATGGGACCCAGCACTTAGCAGTGTGATGGATTAAGAAATGTGGGGGCTTGTCTATTAACTGGGGTTTCATAGTCTGTTAGGAGACAGAGTGCACAGTATCTGAAAGGCGCAAAAGCGACAGGTAGCCATGCCCTCTCCCACTTTAAGCCACACCCCCGATATATTCCCTGCCTTCTGTAACCGCACTCCATCCGGATCTTAGATTGACAGATGCCCCTGGGCTGGCGTACCTTGCACTTAGCAGAGGGTCGCCATTAATCACTCCATGGGCAGGAGCAAGAGGGGGGTCACCGAGGCTGTGTTCCTGCGAGGTGGTGATGTCAGCCGGAGGCGACAAGGCAGGGGGCTTAAAAGCAGCTGGTGGACCCACATGCTTGAGTATGACTCATTTGTCACAGGGATGGTGAGTCCTTGTATATGAGTGAAGGTCAGCGATTTGCACGTTGTGAGCGAGCTGTAATTGAGACAGGAGTGAGCAACAAACTAAGCCTACCAGTGGCGGCCGGCACGGCTCGCGGGTGGTGGGTGGCCACAATGTAAATAAAAATACAAAATTACACTTACCTTGCCGCCGGGTCCAGCGTTTCCGCTTCTGCTCTCCTCCATCTTGGACTCCAGGAATCACAGCTAAGCTCCCCTGACCAATCACAACGCTGCAATGCAGCGTTGTGATTGGTCTGAGCACTGTGGTTCAGCACTCAGCCAGGGACTGGGGGCCTGGGCATGTTCTCCATGCAGGCTATAATGCAGCCTGCATGAGAACAGGGAAAGTGTGCATGACTGTTTTGGGCGGCCAGAGAGGGCCGACCTAACAGTCATTGCGTACTTAGGAAGGTTCTACCACTCCTCCCCTGCAGCCCCGCCCCCTCATGCAAAGCTGCTGAAGCAGGGAGAGCAAAATAAATTGATAATAACATTATGTTATTATCATTTTATTTTTTCCTTTTTTTACTGCTTCAAGGCAGTGGGGCGACGCTCCTACGCCTTAGCAGAGGAGCCGGTATTGACTGCTGCCTACCCCAGTCTCTCACAGCAAACTTGCCCTCTCCTGGCTGGCATGAGGGAGACAGCTAGCCGCACCACCCACCACCCTCTCACGGTCACGGAAAGGAAAACGCTGATGATATTTCTGAATATCCATCAAAATGCAAAATACCCTAGTTGCATGTATGCACGTGGCCAATTCATATGCAAACTGATGTTTCCCAGCCAGGCACCCTGTGCATTATGCAGCACGGGTGGATAAAACATCAGATCCGGTTCGAATGTTTAACAGCAAAGTGTGCAGGGAGGTTGGCGCCTTCCGATGCCGATCCCCCCTGATTGCCAAGGTGCACCAGGGTGACTCCTGCCCGGCAGCAATGCCCCTTGGCGGAAGTTGGTGACTGCAGCCATCTATACAGGCACTTTGCATCACCAAGGAGGCGCATTTACACATAAGGTCGTCCAATAACAGTTGGCCACAGTGATCTGCATGTGTATGCAGATGCAGTGTAACAATATCTCTGTGCGCTGCTCATCCGATCTATTGTCACCCAGATACACAAGAAACAGATCTTCGATCCTTTGCACGTCTATCATGCAGACGCGTCACGCGGATCATCATTCAGGTGCATTTTCCAGGCCCTGATGGGCCGCCATCTTTATGTCTGTGTTGAAGGAGTGGTGGAGTTATCCAGCCATGCGTGTTGCTATTCCAATGTAGGTCACAGTTTTTGCTGCATTCCTCGCGTGCACCGTTGCTCTTGCTCAGCTCAGCTGGCTCGACCCGAACAGCGCCCTCTTGTCCCAGAGACTGTCGATTCTGGCCCCAGTTCTGGCAAACACGGCGGCCAGTGGATCCCAAAGCCCATTGGTTGGTGCGGCTTGTCTACAGGGATAAGTCAGCATAACCACTGCTCCTGGCCCCTCAATGGCCCTCTGTACTGGGCTGGGCCTTCGCCCTTTCATTGGGATTGAAGACTGTGCTCCTAGGGGTGGTTTAAGAGGTTGGAGCCTGTCGGGGTTCGAGTCTGTGCTAGTAGGGGTGGCCGTAGGCAGTGCTTAATTTGTAAAACAGTAAGTACTGGTACCCAAAGTTTTGCTTAGAAGCCGAATACCTAGGCTGCGCACTCTAGGGTCCACCTCATGCCTCTGCAATGAGCCAACAGACTCTCCTTGCCTCTTTATCTCAGTCTTGCATGTTCTTTCCATCACTTTGTCACTGTTTTCTCGTCTTTCTCTCCTTCTTTCTCCCCCTTTTTGTGCTTTTCTCTCCCCTGCTCTGGATCAAAGGCAGTGGAGGAAAAATATGTGCGGGTCCCCGTAGCCCCCACCTGATACCACTGGCTCAAATTAAGCCTTGCTGGTTGGAGTCTGTGCTCATGGGAGTGCTAGGTGTTTGAGCCTATAGCTATAGTAGTGGCCATAAGGCCTGAAGTCTGTGTACATAGGAGCGATCATAGGGGTCAGTGCCTTTGTTCCTAGGAGTGGATTTAAGTCTAGAGAGTCTTTTAATCAAGCAGTAGCTATAGGTGTTGGAGTTTGTTTTCATGGGAGTGATAGGTGTTGGATCCTATTTTTATAGTAGTGGCTGAAGTCTGTGTACATAGGAGTGATCATAGGGGTCAGTGTCTTTGTTCGTCGGAGTGGATATAAGTGTAGAGAGTCTTTTAATTTAGTAGTAGCTATACGTGTTGGAGTCTGTGCTCATGGAGGTTGTAAGCAGCGGCCGCTCCCCCGTTATGGCGGAGGAGCATCGCCCCCCTGCCAGCAGCTGCAAAAATTGAAAAGTAAAATGATAATAAAACAGTTTTATTATCATTTTATTTTTCTTCTCGGAGCCGAGTCTTGGGGGCGGGCCATACTCACCCAGCACTACTGCAAGCACAGAGGGGGAGTGGTGGCACTGCTGTCAGTGCGTATGTCGGGTGGCCGGGAGTCTCAGGACGTCCAAACCGACATGCGCACTGACATCTCTCCAACTCGAGCTGCATTGCCGGGTGGAGAGAACAACAGGCGCAGGTTCCCAATCCCAGATGGAGCGGAAAACCAGTCCACTCAGGCCAATCCCAGCGATTCTCTCACCAGCATGAGAGAAGCGCTGGTATTGGCCGTAGGGGAGTCCTGGAGCGTCAGCCTGTGCCCAGCAGAAATCAGAAGAGCGGCGATGGAATGGAATGAAAAGACATTTATAGAGCGCATGGCTACCCTTAGGCATCCCAGCGCAATGCCAGTGGCGTAGCTAGATCTTATGCCGCCCATGACGGCAACTGGTTTTGCCGCCTGTCTGCTGGTGGGGGGGGCGGGGTTGGGTTTCCTGCACGCCTCGGTAAGACCGCCCCTCCTTGCTCCGCCACTGGGCGAGCAGCAGCCATGTAAGTTCTTTTTCTGTTTGTTGTCCCCACGTGCTGCTCCACCACTTTCACCCGATATCAGCCTTTACTAGTTGTGAGCAGGATTTGAGTCTAACCTCGAATGATTGGTCACAACCTACGTCCCCTTTACGGCACACGGCAGCACATTCTGTCATTTATGCACAGGGGGCAAGTGGGTGCGCATATTACAAAGGGTCCTGCTGTTGACAGCTCTTTATCAGCTGCGCAGAAAGTAGGAGTTGAAAAGGGATGCACTTTATAAATACTTAGAATAAACACTGTTTGTTGTGACTAAGTGAAAGCTCTACTGCTGGCTTCCTGCACACATTTGGACTGCACCTGTGGGACACTCTGAATTGCATAATTTTCCCCGTGCTCTTACAGCCTGACCCGAAGTGCTTCATAAGCATTGCTGTGCTGAATTTATATTGTAAGTCATTCTGCACCTTGACTGATCCGCCCCCCCACCCCCATGATAAGAAGCTAAAACTGGAGGCTATACTGCCTACAGGTGTTGATGTGAGGGTAAATTTGACTGGCCTCATTTAATAGTATGTCATGTCAGCATCTGCAGCATACCAGGTTTCTCATTCTGCCCCTGCAGCACAATAGAGACATATATGCAGCTGTGTAAAAAAGTAAATACTCTGCTAACTCAGGTCACACCATTTTCCTACATGCCTTTAAAATGCCTATTCTATCCGCCACATTTATGCATATGCTTCTTATCTCCTAACAGTAAGTGAGGCAGAGTGAGTAAGTTAGTGCGTGAGAGATGGTGAGAGAGAGGGTAAGTAAGGGAGTGAATGTGAATGTGAAAGTGTTTAAAATGTGTGTATTAGAAAGAGAGTAAGATGGCGACTTTCTTTTAGAGAACACTCCGTTGCAGCCTTTCATAATTTCAAAGAGTGCCTGAAAAATATTTCTAAATGGATGAATAGCAATTTCCTGAAACTTAACGCAAATAAGACTGAGATTTTGTTTTTCAGTCAGGCGACGCCGCCTTCATTCAATCTTTGGTGGCCTGCGGAGCTGAATCCTCCGCCAACGCCGGCTGCCTTAGCCAGAAACCTGGGAATCAGGTTGGATACCGATCTTTCCTTTACTGCGCAAATTCAGCAGATTTCTTCATCTTGCTTTGTGAAGTTAATATTTATCAAGAAGCTATTGCGTTTTCTCCCAGAGGAGAGCCGCAAGACTACTGTCCAAGCACTGGTGACCTCGCACTTGGATTACGCCAACAGCCTATACCTGGGGCTTCCAGCTTATCTGATTCACAGATTGCAGATAATTCAGAACGGGGCAGCAAGAATCATCCGACGGGTCCCTTTCCGCCACCATATTTCCCCTCATCTGAGGCATCTCCACTGGCTCCCTGTGGCCAAGAGGATCGAGTTCAAGGCCCTGACATTTCCCACAAAAGTGGTGTGGTAACCTTACATCAGAAGCCTCTGGAGGATCAATGCCAGAAGCCTGGATGTATGGGTCCAATATTCTTCTTATGCACAGAACAGTATTATGTTTGTTTGTCTCCTACTGAGAATGGCAATTCCAAGAATTGGACGAGGTGGGCTCACTCACGTAATGTGACATGCTTCATCATTCATAGGCCATCTCGTCCCAACATATTTTCTTGCCACATGACTTCTGAAGGGTAAATCCACAGCATACTAAATTGAATGGTGAATATATGTCTTTTGTGTGACAGGATGGATGATACATATTTCTTCTGAGACTTGTTTGTTAATGATCACTACTGACTCACATCTACAAAGCCCTCCAGGACCAAGGACCACCATATATAAACCACTGCCTGAACTTCCACAAACCAACCAGAAACCTGCGCTCCTCCTCCCTCACCCTTGAACGGATACTGCGCATCCACTGGAGCCACAGCTGAGGCCGCTCCTTCTCCCACCCAGGGCCAGACTGGCCGTAGTGGGCATCAGGCGTTTCCCCAAGAAAATGGAAGGGTGGGGGCCAGTTTTGCAGCTGTGGGGGGCAGTTTTATTACTGGGGTCCGGTTTTGCAGCGGTGCTGCAATATTTGTCCCCAGTGCCAAAAGCAGCAGTGCACCCTCCTCCCGCCCACAGAGGGCAGGAGTGGGGAGGATGCTGGTCCTACAAAATTTCAAGGGCTGCTTTGGGTTCCCAGTTCGGCCCTGCTCCCACCTCACCGCTAAGTCCTGGAACCCCCTCCCTTTCCACCTCCGAACATCACCCTCGCTGACGGACTTCAGGAAGAGGCTCAAGACCAGGCTTTTTGACTAGCCCAGCAAGCCATTACCTGGATACCCTAACGGGTGACAAGCCACGCTTTACAAATACTGTTTGATTGATTGTTTGTGTTGAGAAATTATTTTTAAAACTGTCAAATTTCTTCTGTGCCACAAACACTCTACTGTGCTGAGGAGTTGTGTAAGGAAAGGCTCTTTTTGAAGGACCACCTCCACTTTTTGCCCCCACTTTTTACTAGATTTACATCTGGGGTACGGACTCTGAACCCCGAGGCTCTGACATTCAGGGTCTGTAAATTAAATGTGCCTCTGGTCACCGCTTTGCCTTTGCTGCCTTCTGCCATTGTTGCCTGCGGGGGAGGACCACAGAGCCCAGGACACATCGCGGCAGGAGCCGCGTTACGGTTCCGCGCCAGTCGGCGCTTCAAAACACGCCTGGGCTCACGCAGCGCGGGAGCCTCTGGTCACCGCTTTGCTGCCTTCTGCTATTGTTGCCTGCGGGGGAGGACCACAGAGCCCAGGACACATCGTGGCAGGAGCCGCGTTACGGTTCCTCGCCAGTTGGCGCTTCAAAACACGCCTGGGCTCACGCAGCGCGGGAGCCTCTGGTCACCGCTTTGCTGCCTTCTGCCATTGTTGCCTGCGGGGGAGGACCACAGAGCCCAGGACACATCGTGGCAGGAGCCGCGGTACGGTTCCGCGCCAGTCGGCGCTTCAAAACACGCCTGGGCTCACGCAGCGCGGGAGCCTCTGGTCACCGCTTTGCCTTTGCTGGCTTCTGCCATTGTTGCCTGCGGGGAGGACCACAGAGCCCAGGACACATCGCAGCAGGAGCCGCGTTACGGTTCTGCGCCAGTCGGCGCTTCAAAACACGCCTGGGCTCACGCAGCGCGGGACGCGCGCGGGCGAAGCCCGGGCCAAGGGCGAGCCCATCCACGCTTGTCGGAGCCAGGAGGGGGCAGGGCTGGGCCCCCCCCCTAACACCTGATCATCCGGAAAGAGGAGAGTCCGGATATCGTTCTTCTGTGCTGCAGGTACAGTGGTGCTAGAAGTCTTGACTCTGACGTTTGTTATCTGGGTGGCTAGGTTTCCACCATGAGTACACGTAAGGGGGTAGCTGGGACTCTGGACGCCTTTACTATAAGGGCGGAATCTATGCTTAGCCACGAGATCGAGCTTGCTGAACGACGCTTGTCACTAGACCCCCTCACTGCACAGCGACGATTATCAATAGGTCACCCGCTGGTGGGTGGTGCCCTACAAAATTGTATGCCTGCGAGCCCACAAAATTTGTCTCAGTCCCCTGTTGTACCTGTGTCTGAGGTGGCTGTATTGTCTCCGGTTACCCCTAAGGCCACCCCAAATAGGCCATTTATAGGCACAAGGGCAAGGACCACCAAAACCCGAAACAAGGAACACAAACAAACTAACAGTTGGGAGCAAGAAGGGCGTTAGCACTAATGGCTATTAACAGAAACAAAAAGGGTCCCGAGCCGAGAAGTCCCAAACGGTACAAGTATGCTCCATCAGCACCCAGACGGACATTGCCTCCTCGCCATTAATACAGAGTGCCTTTGCAGCTTCCGTTCCTGTTGTTGCCGGTTATGCTGATTCTGGCGTGGACATTATCATGGACACTCTGGACAAGGTTCTTACTCGGCTAAAAGAACATATAGACATTAATTTCACCTCACTCTGGGCACGGATAGATCGGGTAGAAACTACAATGATTAATATGAATAGTCAAAAGGAGTCTATTCAGAATACTGATAGCGCAGGGGAGTATTGCCCACTTTAACAGAGGTGGGCTCTAATAATGACCCTTTGCTTTCTGTACCAACTCCACTTATCTCACATACAGGCTCCCCACCTGGTAAATCATGTATAACATGCAGGAAAGTCAAGGAGCTTTTTGTACCTTGGCAGATTGACGCGCAGGGAGAAATGGGAGACCACCTCATTATCCCCAACACATATCATACAGCAGGGATTCACCAAAAGCTGCCAACCACCAGCGTGCTTGACCCCGTGGTTAACCTAACTATAGATATTCCAAAGCCAAGCAATGGAGCTCTGATTGCCAGAAGCAAGGGCGACTGTGATACCTACGGGGAGATTTTAGACCTACCCCCAGAGGCCTGTCCATACGTTGTAGTGTTAGCAGGGGTTCCTACCCTTGATAAAGGCCAGGGGGAAACGTGGCTTTAGCTGAGAAACAAGTGTGCGGACTGGTTGTCTAAACACAGGAGGTTCAGGGTGGCAGATATGCATAATATCATTATGGCCAGAAGAGTAGGTTGGGTCGGTATGTCACCTAAAAATATCGAGGGGGACTGCATAGTGGTTAACTTTCGCAGTCCGCCCGTGGCTAGATCAATTTTGAGGGCCCAGGAAGATTCTGCCCTAAACTCCACACGTATCTGTGCATTACCTTTGGGCTACTTTTATAAACCAGCTCCAAGGCCCTTGTTTATTGCTGCTCCCTACCCTTCAGTGTGTAATAGGTTTTCACCTTTGTCTGATTTAGACAGCCAGGGCTGACTAACTTCGCATTTGATATCTAATGAAGTTGGCCCCCCTTCACCAAAGACATACCTGCACAAACATATGCAGCCCCCTGACCCAATGAACCCTGCCTTGCACGACAATGTTAGTCCCCTAGTGGCAAGAGGGGAGTCACCTTGCCATCAACGGAGTACTACCCGTGATTGTATGTTGAGGCCGGGCTTAAATATAAGTGAAACCCTCAATTGTCATATTATTAGCTGGAACATTGCGGGTCTGAGAAGCAAAAAAGAGGATCCCAAGTGGCTTAATTTGTTAAAAGATTTTGAGATAATTAGCTTACAGGAAACCTGGGATACGGAAAACAATTTTTGGGTAGATGGGTTTAAATCATATAGTGTCCTCGCACAGCTGTCCCCCTCAGGTAGAGCGAAAGGGGGTCTCCTAATGCTCTTTTCTCTTAATTTAGCAGGGGAACACAGGAGGGTGGATGTGGGGTCCCATAATTGTTTGGTAATAGAATTTACTGCCCGAAACTCGAAGAAATTCCTGTTTGTTAACTTTTATAATTCTGGAGATATGTCTATCGTTAACGAACATTTAACTAATTTGAAATATTTTTTAGAGGCATATTGGGAGAAGCAAAACACTTATTATTCAACTATAATTATGGGAGATTTTAATATTCATGTTTGTGAGCAGAACTGTATGGGTGATGACTATCTAGGGTCCTCGAATCTTCAAACCCCTCATTTTGAACACACACAGTCGGGGGAAAGTCTAGAGGAGCTCCTAGCAGAAGCAGACCTTTATGAACCGAGTTTTATTGACACAGAGGAAAGGATTCCCACTTTTAAAGCACGAGGCCGAGATACTATTATAGATTTTATTTTTATCTCCCCTACACTTTTATCTCAGGTAATTTTTTATAACGCTAAGTGGACTCATTTTAGCGATCATAACCCCGTATCCTCGTCTTGGGTAGGGGATGTGGCTTAAAAGGGAAATCGGAAAACTTAGGGGGTGACATCTGCCTGAAAACATCTGACCAAGGCCGTAGATTAAAATGGGCCAAAATAATCCCGGACCTTTTCTTCCAGGAGCTCTACGAAAAGGCTGGGGATCTGTTCGAAACCTGCCTTGATAACACCGGGCAGGGGTCGGGGATCCTTACAGCCTTTGAAGGCATTTGTGTATAGGTTGAGTTAGATCTCTCCCTACCCACCAGACCGGGGAAATTCTTGGGAGAAAGATGGTTTGACAGGGATTGTTCTGAGACCCATCGTAAATTGATAGCCGCACTAAAAAAGGTCCCACGTGACAAAGTTTATGTTGCCAGGCTAAGAAAGGCATATAAACTTGCCTTAGCTAAACGAAAAATGGAACTTAAAGATGAAGCCTGGAATGCTTTATTATCGGTGGAGGTTCTCAAAGATAGTTCTAGATTTTGGGCCATTGTTAATCAACCTGCCTTGTCAGGGACTGATAACTCCTCTGTTGATTATAATATCACAGAAGATCAATGGCTCTCACATTTTGAAGCCATATATGAGTCCACTTTGAGCACGGACCCAATTGACAATTTAGATTCTTGTAGGGTCTCCCCTACTATTGTCTTCAATGTAGGGGAAGTGGAAATGGCCATTATGCAAATGACCAGTAATAAGGCCCCTGGACCAGATGGCGTCCCAGCAGATCTATATAAACAGAACCCATCTCTCTGGGCCAAAATTTTGACGAACATCTATAACAGGGCGAGTCATCAAGGCTTTCCGCCATCCTGGTCAACGTCTATTATTATTCCGGTCTTTAAAAAAGGCCAGAGAGGGGACCCACGGTGTTATAGACCAATTTCACTTATAGACTCTGCAGTAAAGGTTTTAGGGAGAGTGATTTTAACCAAATTGATGGACTGGCTGGAAGAGAACGAAGTTTTAACTAATCTTCAATATGGTTTCAGAAGGGGTAGGGGCACTCTGGACCAGTGCCTAAACTTACATCTTTTAGCAGGAAAATACACCATAGCCAAAGAGGGGATGCTTCAGCTAGCTTTTATGGACCTCTTCTCGGCTTTTGATCTGGTTAACAGATCCAAGCTTTGGCTCGTCCTGCTAGATATGGGCATAGATCCAAGTCTAGTTTACTTCCTGGCGGACCTTCATAGGGATCTTTCGGCAAGGGTGAGGGTCAACCAGGAAGGGAAATGCACACGGCACTTTAAATCTGGTAGAGGCGTACGCCAAGGCTGCATATTAGCCCCATTACTTTTTACGCTTTATATAAATGACTTGGGCAAAGTGTTAGATTTAGCCAGTTTGGACATACCACGAATAGGGGAAAGGGTTATCCCCGTGCTCCTATATGCGGACGACGCCGTGCTATTGGCCCGTACTGCTGTAGGGCTGCAAAGACTTTTGGATTCCTTTGGGGCCTATATGAATTCGTTGGACCTAGTGGTCAATAAAGCAAAATCACAAGTAATGACCATGGGCCAGAAACCAAAGCAATCCAAAACCTTGTACTGTGAAGGTGCTGAGTTGACCCGGGTAAGTTCTTTTACCTACCATGGGGTACTTTTTGACGAGAGGGGATCTTGGGTACCCCAACAGAAAGTTAAAACTAACATAATGGCTAGGGCCACGGCCGCTGTGCATGGATTTGCCCAGCGTCTGGGGGCCAAACCAATTGACGCCATGTTGAACATTTATAGGTCAAAATGTATGGCCATCGCACTATATGGCGCGGCCATTTGGGGTTACAAGCCGATGGAGGGGGTACAGGTGTGCGAAAACAAGTTCCTGCGTTCCCTTTTGTCGGTCCCCCAATCAACCCCAACTTTCACAATACACCAAGAAACAGGAGTGGGTTACGTAGGAGATCAGCTGAAGCTGGCCCCGGTGGTATGCTGGCTCAAGACCTGGCTCAACTCAGAATTAACCCTGAATCACATGATTATAAAGGGCTGCGTCACCTTGGAACGAGCTAATAATACTCCATGGCTTGCCTATGTTAAATCCATTTTAACTAAAATAGGGCGCCAGGAACTATTCTACCACCCTGATAAAATAAAGAAAGAGGACCTGGCATGGGTAAAAACCCATTTCCTGAATGTGTTGATGGCGGAGCGGGAGGAAACTGAGTTAATGAAACCTTCAGTTAAAGCTTTTTTCCTGTTGAAAACCTCCCCCATGATTGAACCCTATTTGAGATTAGTTACGAAGCCCGCCCACCGTTCGCTTTTAACCAGGTTTCGTTTTAATTTAATTCATTTCTCCCTAGGTAACCTGCAAGGTTGGGGTAGGCCGTGTGACCTGGGTCCTTTTACTTGTGATGACTTTTCGACCCAGGACACCATGCATTTTATGATGTTTTGTAATTTTTATAGTGCTATTCGTAGGAGGTTTTTAATTCCAATTTTGAGGGGAAAGGGTTTTACTCAGGCGAAACCCGCCTTACTTTATCTCCAGCTGCTGAACAATTCGCGGGATATTTTTTACGTTGCAAGTTTTTTAGTTGCTGCTGTGAGACTGAGAAAAACACTGTTCCCCTCGATATCTTACTGAGCATCTATTCTGTATTTTTACCTTGTACTATTTCCACTGTGTCGGTTCTTTGATATGCTCTTTTATGGTAGCCTTGACTTATATGTAATTTAATGAATTCTGATTTTATGTGATTCTCCCTTTATACCAGATTGTCAATATTTATTGATGAATTGGATATTTGTTGTTTATATGTATCATGTATTGTGTTATGTGTTGTACTTTTATGGTTTTTATTAACCGAAATAAAGTGGTTTGACTGACTGACTGACTGACTGACTAGTGGACTGCAGCCCGGATTGTGCCACCCCTACAGTGACAAAGTGAAAGCATGACTCTATGACTGCCACTGCAGCCTAGCATGGGAATTTTAAAACTGCAAATTCTACCTGGGCAAAGAAACTTTTTTGCCAGGCCTAAAAAACCTGCCTTTTTAATACTCATAAGTCACCCCTAAGGTAGGCCCTAAATGCCACAAGGGCAGGGTGCGTGGTATTTAAAATGTAGGACATGTCTATTTAAGTTTTACATGTCCTGACAGTGAAACATTTCCAAAGTTGTTTTTCACCTTGGCAAGGCTGGCTCTTCCATCGGAAAACACAGAGTTACATTGTAGCAATTTATATAGTATACCTTCAGTTTGGGAATAGCTAAAACAATGGTTCAACTACTCAAATTATTAGTATTTTTATATCTGAACTGATGGCAAAGTTGGATTTAAAATCAGTATTTTGAAAATGCCACTTTTAGAAAGTGCAAAAAGAAGTGCAAAAAGAACAATTGATGGACAGAATGTTGAACAATGTCATACATTCACCCAAGTACAGAGATCTGGGCCTAAATCCATTGGTCCCAGGATGCTTGTTTCTGGTCCAGGGAAGACCTGGCTTGGCAGTTCAGTCTGGACTGTTCCCATGAGGCACAGGGTCAAGACTGATTTGCATATGGCTAGGTCTGAACTGGGGTGGCGAAGTGAGCTAAAGAACGATGATGGATTCAACCCAGATCTGTGACTGGGGGTGAGTGTCTGAAAAGCTTCAGCGCTCCGTCCATCATCTCCTTGTGTTTGCTTTGTTCGCCCTAAGTTGGCGGTGTATGCCCAGGCATGGGTCCCTTGCTCACTTTGCCACTGGATTCAAGGTAGCCTGGCTGATGACGGGTGTTACACCGAAACAGGTCCCAGGATGCTTATTTCCGGTCCAGGGAAGACCTGGCTTGGCAGTTCGATCTGGACTGTTCCTATGAGGCACAGGGTCAAGACTGATTTGCATATAGCTGTGTCTGAACTGGGGTGGCAAAGTGAGCTAAAGAACGATGATGGATTCAACCCAGATCTGTGACTGGGGGTGAGCGTCTGAAAAGTTTCAGCGCTCTGTCGATCATCTCTTTGTGTTTTCTTTTAGAAAGTTGGCATTTTCTTGCCTAAACCCTCTAGTAACCCTTTCAGAGACAAACTTCCAACTGTCACTTGGAGGCCTTCTGGGAGGTATAAACTGCTCTCAGCAAAGGGAACAAAAGGGCATTGGCTGGAAGGAGGTGTGACCTCCTCCTGACAGGATGGCCTAGGGGGATGTTACCAGCAACTGGACAATCTTCAAAGGGGCAGCCACTGTCACAGGCAGAGGTAAGTCACACCTACGCTGCTCCTGCCATTATCTAAGTAGCCAGAGTGGCACCAATGCCAGTGGGGGGGGATCCGTGTCCAAGAACAGTTTTTCAGGGGGCGTTCCTCATTTTCTTAGACACACCTCAGGGGTGTGCCCAGAACTATGACCAAGGGAAGAAATATTCTGACATCTTGAATTTGAGTAGACAGATGCACTGTGGGATTATTTAGTGCCAATCCCCTAGGAAGTGATATAAGAGTGGGTAGGGTTGCCCATTGGGAATTTTACTCCTATTGGTTAAGGAGTCTCCCCCAATCCACAAGCGAGTGTCAGGCATAAAAGTGGCACCCCTGGCTACCTTCTTCAGAACACTGCTCGGCCCATGGAAAACAGAAGAAGCAATGCACCTGCTGAACCAAAGGACTGGAACTCCGAAGAAGGACAGAGACTGCTGTTTTGCCTGTGGTGAGAATTCCCAAAGGTGGGACATGCCTCCACTTGAACCCAAGAAAGAAGAGTGGAGTCTAAGAGCTAGTTGGCTAGCCTCCTGTTAAACTCCAGGCACACAAAGCTGCAAGAAGTCTGCAACAAAAAGAGCCCAGCTAACCAGTTCCAACTGGATTAACTATGGACCCTGCTGGTGGCTTCTGGGAGATTGAGTCCTAACTCACCAAGTGACACCCAAAACGTTTTGGACCATTGGCTGATGTTTGAGTGTACTCTCTCCCCTCAAGATTGCAAAAGTGGACATTTAGAAACTTTTTCTTAACTTTTTCCTAAAAGAACCAGAGGCTACCATGGTCCCGCCACCTAACCGCAGCTGCCTCCTTCACATCGCTGGTTAGATTCCACTTGCTGGTTTGCCATGCTGAAAGCAGCTCTACTTTCAGAAATGCTTCTAAGCCCCCACGTGGAGGATTTCACCGAGACCAATGCAGAACAGCACCCTGCCGTCAAGCCCTCTTTGGATTAAGTCGGCAGTTGCCCCGCCAATGAGAAAAATCCTCCAAAAGAAGACTACGTCAGAAGGTAAACTTTTCACTGGGACACACCTGGTCCCTGTAATCGAACAGCGCTCCCTCGTTTGCGGTCTAGTGCAACCAGATACCTGCAGTTGACGCTTTGTGCTTTTTGGCAGGTGAAAACTCTAAAACTCCTAAAAATCATATCTCCAGTTCCCTGTTCCGATTTTGGCCATTTTGGTGTTTGCTCAGTACATTTTATACTATTTTCATAAATTGGAGTGGGATGTTTATTGTATTGTGTTTTCGACTTACTAACTGTTTTGTTACCGATAAATGGTATAGACTTGTTTCTTTTGAGTTAAGCCTAACTGCTCTGTGCCACAGCGACCCAGGACGGAGCTAAGGTTTAAACTAAAGTAACCAACAGGATCTGATACAAAATAGTGACAATATTATTTGGTGAGGTCTCAACCACCCCAACTAAGAATCCACTTTCTCACAAATAGTATATAGCGCTCTACAAGTAAATAGCAGATGTATGACAGAGGAACATACATGCTTTTTTTTTTTTCAAACGTGTTTTTTATTAGCATTTAATCATTTTGTTACAACGTCAGTCAATAATGGTACAGCATGAAGAGGTTTGTATCGTGCTCATGCAGAAGACAGAAGAGTGAGAGACACCAATTCTACCGGTGCTAGCCCCAATCACACAAGAACCTAATAAGAAGATACAGTTTTCTCATGACATGGCTAGCAAACTCATATTGCGTCTTAGTAAGGCCTTCACTCATCTGTCTTTCTTTTGCGACAGCCGTATTCTCAAACCTCCCAACGGGGGAGGTAGTCTCTACCAAGAGTTCAAGATCCCTAAGGGGATTACTGAATTAACTAAAACATAAACAAAAACAACCCCCCCCTCTTCCCTCCCCCCACCCATCCCCTTACTGGTGGTGGCTGCCTAGTTAGTGCGTCTCAGCCGACATGTCATTCTCAGGTCTTGTTATACTTGAAATAAGTGCATTGCTCTAAGGGAGGGAGGACATACCGCCGACGGTAACCCCTTCGTGAGGAAAGCAACCAGGGGCCCCCATCTGTATTCAAAGTTTTTGTAATCATCTCTAAAGATGTCAGCCATCCGTTCTAAACTTAGGAGTTTCCATAGTCTGGAGTGCCACAGTGAAATTGCAGATGCCTCTTTTTTCTTCCAGGCGGCCGCAATCGCCACTTTCGCGGCCCCAATACATGTCCACATGATGGCCTTATCAGCCTTGGTTTGGTGCTTAAGTGATGGATCACGCAAACCCAGGAGGACTTCTGCCATAGTGGTCGGTATGGGATAACCTAGTATATCTTTGATTTGTGCAAGAATTTCCTCCCAGAAGGGTCTTATCCCAGGGCAGTCCCACCAAATGTGCTGGAAGTCTCCTAGTAGCCCACACCCCCTCCAGCACCTGTCGGACGAGTCAGGGAATATCTTTTTAAGCTTGGCAGGGTAAAGGTACCAGTCCATCATGGTTTTGAGATGGGCCTCGCGTAATTCCGTGGAATGATTAAATTTCACAATGTCAGACCTTAGGCCCTCCCATTCGTTATCGGAAATGTTGCGCTGCGAAATACCCTCCCACATGCTCATATAGCGGGGGCGTGGAGTGTGCAGAGAGGTTAGAAGATAGGAATACAAATAGGAAATCACCCCCTTCATAGAATCTACTTTTTGTACATAGCTTTCAAATTTCGTAAGTGGTCTAGTGGCGGCCTCGTAGACGGAAGGCGTAAGCGCCCAGTGCTTCAATTGAAGGTAGTGGAAGTGTTCAATGTGTTCCACCCCGTAGTCCCTCTTGCAGTTGTCAAAGGTGAGGATGTCATAGTTGTGAAATAGGTGAGTCAGTGCCCTGCACCCTCCCTCTCGCCATTGATCAAAGAGCCCTTCCTGCATGGCCGGGGGAAATGCCGGGTTGTAGTGGATTGGCGTGTAAGGGGACGGAAATGTGGTCCACTGGGTGTTGTGTGAGACAGAGTCCCATGCCTTCAGGGTGGTCCGGGTGGGGGTGCTAAGGTAGGTGTTTTTTGGTCTATCGGTCTTGTGGCGCCAGATGAGATCCCAAATCGACCGACCAGCGACAGCCCTGTCCATATGAAGCCAATGCTTCTCTGATTCCCTTTTGGCCCATTCGGTGACCACCCGCAGTTGGGCTGCTTTATAGTATAATCCGAAATCTGGGAGGCCCACCCCCCCTCTTTCCTCGGCCGCCTCAGGATTGCATAGGAAAACCGCGCTCGCCCCCCTTGCCAGATAAACTTCAACACCATTGATTTTAATTTGGGGAGAAGGTCTGTGTCTAACTCAATGGGAAGCGCCTGAAAAAGGTAGAGAAGCTTAGGGAGCACCGTCATTTTAATCGCGTGTATGCGGCCAAGCCAGGATATGAAAAGCGGTTTCCAGCGTGCAAGATCCGTCTGGAGTCGCAGGAGGGCGGATGGGTAATTGGCTTTCTACAGCTCTTCCACTCGTGATGTTAACTGGACCCCCAGATATTGAAGGGGGCGGGTAGTCCATTGTAATGAGGTGCATGGTCGTAGCATCTCCACCTCAGCCGCTGGGATCGTGAGGTTAAGTATGGAGGATTTTTCCATATTAATTTTAAACCCCGCAACTGTTTCGAAGCGCCTGAGCTCCACTTGGAGTGCAGGGAGAGAAGTGGCTGGCTCTGCAAGGGACAGGAGCACATCGTCCGCAAATAGCGATATCTTGTGTGATTCTCCACTGAAGGGGATACCTCGTATTTCCGGTGATGCCCGGACCGCCACCGCCAGGGGCTCGATACTAAGGGCAAACAATAGTGGCGAGAGAGGACACCCCTGACGGGTGCCTCTAGTGAGAGAGAAGGAAGGCGACAGCACCCCATTCACCTGAACTCTCGAGCGGGGTTGAGTATAGTTGGCCCGGACCATGGTGATAAATTTGTCGTCGAACCCAAAATGAGTAAGGGCAGCGAAAAGGAAGGCCCAGTCCACCCTATCGAACGCCTTCTCGGCATCAAGGCCTACCAGTACCGCCGGGATCTGTTTCTTATTAGCTTTTTCAATTAGGTGGATGATACGTCTGGTGTTATCATGAGTTTGGCGTCCTTTAATTAACCCAGACTGGTCTGGGTGAATGAGGTCCGGCATCAAGTCATTCAGCCTTGCCGCGAGAATGGATGAGTATAATTTGGCATCCAGGTTGAGGAGAGCTATAGGGCGATATGAGGCGCATTTCTGCGGGTGTTTCCCCTGTTTCGGAATGACTGTTATCACTGCCTCCGCCATCGTGGGTGGGACCGTCCCCGTCTCGGCCATGGTGTTAAATAGATGGGTCAGGTGAGGCAAAATATCGGGAGCAAAAGTTTTATAGAATTGAGCTGTATAGCCATCCGGGCCTGGGGCTTTGTGCGGTTTGAGAGCTTTAATAGCGAGGGCCACTTCCCCCGAGGTTATGGGGGCCGTGAGCGTGTCATTCCATTCAGATGTAACTTGGGGGAGTGTCAGGGCTCACAAGTATTCATTTTGCACTTCTATGTCGCGCCGTTCCCCTGTATACAGGGTTCGGTAGAAGGCACCAAAGGTGTCTGCTTTATCAATGTCTCTATTGGTCAGCCCTCCTCCCTCCAGCAGTATGCCTCCTATGTATTCCCTTTCTCTCTTTTCTTTCAGTTGGCGGGCCAGATGTCTACCAATCTTGTTCCCTGGGAGTAAGATATCTGGCGAAGCTTCAGAAGGGTGTGTTCTGCCCTATTGTTATAAATGGCCCTAAGTTTTCCTCGCAGTGTGGTGAGTGTGCGTAGGGAGTCCCTAGTGGGTTGTGTTTTATGGGAAGCTTCTGCCAGTGAGAGCGCCGCCTCTAATTCTATCCTTTCTTGGGTCCTTCTTTTGTTCAGCGCGGAGTTAAGCGCGATGCAGCGCCCTCGAAAGACTGCCTTAAAGGCATCCCAAGTATTGAACTCTGAGGTGTCTGAGATCGCGTTCTGGGCAAAAAAATCCTTGATCGTGTCTCTGAGTTCCGTGCACAGCCCCTTTTCTCTCGTAAGAGAAGCCGGGAAATACCATTTGGGGGTTGTAGCCGCCTGCGGGCTCCAGGAGAGACATATCGAGACCAGGCTATGGTCCGATATTGAAAGCGGAAAGATCTTCGCCTCTCGCAGAGACCCCACTAAATGTTGGGTGATGAATATGTAATCGAGTCTAGAGTACTTGCGGTGCACGTGCGAGTAGAAGGTGTAGTCCCTCGACTGGGGATAAAGAGTCCTCCATGTGTCCCTAAGGCCCAGATCGTGAATCTGTTGTCTAACCTCCCTGGTAAAGCCGCTGGATTCGTGTCTGTGGGGGTGTGTGCTGTCAAGATCTGCCTGCCAGGTTAAGTTGAAATCGCCTAGGAGAAGTGTCGGCCCCTCCGCAAATCCCTGTATTTTCCCCAAAAGTAGCTGCAGGAAGGGTGTTTGACCCGTGTTCGGTGCGTAGGCCGAAATGAAAGTGCAAAGTTTACCCTTCAGTATGCCTTTGACCATTACCCAGCGGCCCTCTTTGTCTGATTTAGTGGCAGTAGGTTGAAATGTCGTAGAGGTATGGAAAAGAAGCGCCGTCCCCCGGTGTTTAGTAAGCGCAGAGGCTCTATAGATCAGGGGGTATTGAGGGTGGCGAAAGCGAGTCTCCTCTGCGCGTGAAAGATGTGTCTCCTGCAGCGCCACAATATCTAAATGATGATCAGTGATGTATTTCCAGACCTTCTGGCGTTTCTGTGGTGAATTAAGGCCCTTTACATTCCAGGATCCTAGTGTAATTACCATCGGTTCCTTGCATCCCCCCTCCGCCCTCTAGAAAACCGTTGGATATCCTTCATGTCCCTTGCACCGCAGCTCCTGCCGCGCCTGGACCTGAGGTAGCTACCCTGTATAGAGACGAACCCGTGGCACATATCTGCGTGTGTAGTTGCATTAAAAAAACCACCACCAGTCTCCCTCCCTCCCTCCCACCCGTCCCCCCCTTCCCAACAAACAAAAGAAACAACGTTACCCTCATGAACAGACGTCGGATTGATGACAGATCTCCGACATTGGGGTGAAGCACCCCATTAAACATGTTGGGGGAGCTGAGGGACCGAGGTCCCCGTCCGCGCCCGCCCCGTACTTATCCAGAAACAATGTTATGTGCCTATACCATGGCATTTACGTATCAAGTTCGGCCCTGGTCATTTCGTCCTCGCCGGTCCCCCAGGTATCCCGAGGTCCACCTGTTCTGGACTCGGTTATAGTACAGATTGTCCTTGGGGTCTGGCTTCAGGTCCCGGCTCGAGTCACATCGAGGCCTGTCCTCGTACCCCACCCCCACTCGTTCCAGCGACAGAGGGTGGCGCTTGCCGCTACTCCCGGCCTCCACAGTGTCTTGGCATTATTGTTAGGGCCTTAGTTCTCGTCCCCGTTATGGCCCGTGGTGTTCAATTTGTTCTGGGGGGTCCGTTCCTGGAGCGAGACCCCTCCTAAATAGGAAATTGCAGGCCACCAGGCCTCACCTACGATTTCTCCTCCGGCCTGCGGTCCATGAGCTCATCTGAGGGCTGGCCCCCGTCGGATCTCGTGCCTTGTGTCCTGCCTCGCCAGTATCCTCGGAGGGGAGGCCCAGAAGATCCAGTCCTTCCTGCAGGTCTGAAATGTGCCGTGGCTTGTTTTTATATTCGAACGCCAGCCCAAATGGATATGTCCAGCGATAGCGAACCTGATCCGCCCTCAATTTCAGCGTGATGGGCCTAAACGCCTGTCTCCTGGCAAACGTGGCCGGTGCTAGGTCCTGAAAGATGGTGCATGAGTGGTCTTGGAAAGAGACCGTACCTTTTTTCCTGGCTGCGAGTAGTACTGCTTCCTTAACTTTATAGGAATGAAATTTCGCCAGCACATCTCTCGGTCTTTTCTTGTCTCCAGTCGGCTGGCCTCCAACGCGGTGAACCCTGTCGAGCTTTATCTTTAGGGTGGTTGGACTCAGAACCTCGGCAAACAACCCCTCCAGAAAGGCCTCCAGATCTGTCCCCTCCGCTCCCTCCTCCAGGTCACGGAGTCAAAGGTTCTCTCTCCGGGCCCTATTTTCTAAATCCTCCGCCTTTAATTGCGCTTGGTGCCATTGCTCTTGGAGGGTATGAATGTCTTCCCGCATGGCAGCTGTGTGCTTATCAATATCCTGGGTTTGGGTTTCCAGGTCTAGGACCCTAGTGCCGACAGAGTCAACATCTTGCTGGAGAGAAGCGAGCCTGCCGGTGAGGTCAGCTTTTAGTTGGTCTATTGATGCCTTGAGGTCCTGCCCCAATTCAGCCCTCAATTCCGTCTTGAATTCCCGCAAAGTTGCCAAGAGATCCTCTTTAGTGAGAGCCATGGTGCTCGCACCCCCGTCACAACTCGAGGGCTGGCTCTTGTCTGCTGGTGGGAAGAAATCTGACACCCTGTTCGTGGCCTTGCACGACGGCTTCTTTGGTGGCATAGGGGCCGGTCCCACGTTCTGTGGCAGCCGTGGTAAAGGGGTGGCGTACCAGGCGACTCGTGATGTCCCCCCCTAGGAGGGTATGTGGCTGGATTGCCCGTCTGTTGATGCGTCCCACCAGTAGTGGGTGGATGGTGACCCTTGTAGTCCAGGCCCAAAATGCGGCGCTCTCCCTCAGGGACGTGTGCCACCCCTCTCCACGCAGGAAACGGCCCGCGCTGCCCTCGTGGTTCTCGGTGGGGTTGCGGGAGCGCCCGCCTCAGGTCCCTCAAGCGAGGTGGGAGCAGCAGTGGTGGGGGGGAAGTCCCTCTCAGTTATCGGCGCTCGCCCAGGGCCGCCATCTTAGGGTCAGGCAGAGCAGGGGCCTCGGCGCTAGAAGGGAGTCAGCAGTCCGCGGTGCCCAACATCAGTCAGCGGTGCCCAACATCACACCACCGGGAGCAACAGCCGCGTCAGGGATGGTCGGGGGTAGCTCCGCTCGACGGACCGTGTCCGCCACGTACCTGCTGCATAACGCTTCGTCTCCCAGCTCATCGGAGCCTCACACGTCGCCGCAGCCACCAGCGCCGGTGCCGCACCACATCTCCGGTGTATTTACATCGCAGTCGTCACCGGGCTCCGTAGTGTTCACCTTTGTGCACCGGCCGTCGCAAGTCTGTCTCCAGAGCTGCCGTTAACGGAGATCCGCCGCCCCCTCTGGAACGAGGGCCGCCATTTTGTCGCTCTCCGGCCTCATTCGTGTTGAGCCCCGCAACCAGGCGCCACATGAGGTGTGCCTCCGCCTCAAGGTAGCATTATGTGCCCTCTGCTTTCCGGTGGCCACCTGTGCCGTCAGGGTCGATTTTCAGGTGGCATAGGTTGCGATCGAGGCACAAGACTGCAGCGCGGACCGGGAGCCGAGACGAGCTACGTCCGTCCGGCCATCTTGCCCGGCCACGCCCCCATACATGCTTTTTAATATTTCTGAGTGCTCTGCAGATATTTCAATATTGCCTTATTATTTCAAGAACTCTCTTTTATAACTTTGTAAAAACGATGGCTTTTTAAACAATTTTGTTGGAAAATATGCTTAAAATTGTATAATTTAACCAATTTTTCTTACATGAGTAGGGGGAAGGTTCCAAAAGACATAAAATGTTGGGCCCACCACCAAGAAAGGTGGGCACACACACGTCATTTCCGCACATAGAGAAAAAAAATATATACAGGGAACACTGGCTACAGGTGTTGGAGTCTTTCCTTATGGGAGTGGTCATAGACATTGTAGTATGTTACTTGTTGGAGACGTCATAATTGAAATTTGCCCATATAAGTAGTTATTGGGGATAGTGCCTGTACTTTTAGATTAGGTCATTGGTTTTGGAGTCAGTACTTGTAAGGGTGGTGATTGAGGTTGAAGTTTGCACACAGGAGTGGTCATAGGGGTGGAAGTCTGTGCTCATAGATGTGGCTGTAGGCACTGGAGTCTGTACTTGTAGGAATGGTTATAGAAATGGGATGCTCATAGGGACTAAAGTCTGTGCTCATAGATCAAAAAGTCTGTGCTCATTGTATTGTTAATAGGAGTTAGAGTCTGCTTGTGTTATTATTGGTCATTGGGGTCTAAGTAAGCACTCCTAGGAGTGGCCCTATAGGTTGAAGTCATGATCATATAAGTGGTCTACAGGATTGAAGTTGGTGCATCCTGTAGTGGCTATCGGGTTATGCAGATGCTAATGATGGAGACTTAACGCTACAGCTAAGATACCCTCTCTTCATGGATCTACAATCACTTTCTTTGAAAAATGAAGAGCTTCACCATTATACGGGATCCCGGAAAGTATCATGCGAGTAGGTGGAGGTATTCAGTGTTTAGGAATTTGATGAGCTTAGTATTTTTTTCAACTGCACTCTGGGAAACCTCCGTGAAGGATCCATACATTCTGACACTTGATACCTGGTTCTAGAAGGATAGTCTTGCGGCCATAAAGTATTTTTTAGTCTGTGTCAGCAGTGTGTTCAACACTAGGACTTAAAAAGCACACTGTCACCTTCGGAGGGCAGATGACATCATTCACTTTCAGACACATGTGACAATTTCAAAACCCAAATTATTTGGTCTGCTGGCTTCTCTTGCCATTATCAATGAAGTCAGAAAGGTTGATATTACCCCGACTAATTTCCATTACATCGTCAAAGACTTCGCTACTCCAGCTTAAACCACAAACAGCATCACCCCCTCGCAAAAACTATGCAATAACCTCTCCGAATTTTTCAGCAACAAGATCAAATCCATCTACAACAATTTTGACTATCAACCACACCCCTGCAGCCTCACCTCCAGCCTAACCACAAATGACCTCAGTAACACCCTGACTACATGGGAAACAATCACTATGAAGGAGACAGCCAACATCATGGGACCACCCACTCCGGGGCACCGAAAGACCCCTGCCCCCACCACATCTACAACATGGGCACCTCCCCAATCAGCAAAGAACTCACCCGCATCTCGAACACCTCCTTCACCATGCAACGTTCCTAGAAGCCTGGAAACATGCATCAGTCAATGCACTTCTAAAGAAACCTAAAGCAGACCCCACCCAACTAGCAAACTTCAACCGATCTCCCTACTACTCTACTCAGTCAAGGTCATGGAGAAAGCCATCCACAAGCAATTCGCCTTCCACCTCGACTCGCTCCAACTCCTAGACACCACATAATCAGGCATCAGACCCAACCAAAGCACCAAGACGGCACTCATCGCCACTACTGACAACATCAGGAGAAACAGCGGCCCTCTTCTCCAGTATTGAATCTTTCATAGATTCACATGCTTGCATCTTCCCCGTCATCATGGTGGGAGTCTCACGGTAAAAGAATAACCATAGCAGTAAAAGAAAAAACTGCATAGAAAACCAATAGGGAAGTCTAGAGTTTGGTAGCTTATCATCATTATTATGTGGTCTAAATACCAACCAATCAACTGCCAGCCCTGAGATCACAATCCCCAGCAGAGCCACCATACCTCAGATTTCCAACCGCCGTCGTGTGAGAAGGAGTCTCCCTGAGCACTGCTCAGTTTTTTGAACTTTTGACCTTTCTACAGTTTTGGATTGAGGTACTGTTTTTTCCACTATTTCTTCACCATGTCTGACAGCTCTAAGAAGAGGCTTTTCAGACCTTGCAGATCTTGTGGGAACGCCAGATTATATTCGGAGGATCCTCACAAAGAATGCTTATACTGCCTTTACCCTAAGCACGTCCCCAAGGAGTGCAAACACTGTCGCACCTTCTCGGCTAAGACCCTGAAAGACAGAGAAGCTCGCTTGTTATTATGGCTTCAAAAAAAGAAGACCACATCAGACTCTGAGTCTGATGAAGGATCTAAAGGGCACTCCTCTAAAAAACATAAGAGGGAGTTGCCTGAGGAAAAAGCTGAGGTGAAGAAACAGAAAACAGAAAAATCTAAAGTCAAAGAATCATCGTCCTCTTCTTTGTCTCATACACCCCTCAAAAAGCCTTCAGAGACGAAGGCCCCGTCGTCGCTCCCGTCGACGAAGACCGGAGTATCTTCTGTCACGACGCCAAAGAAGACGTCGACGACCTCGACCGCGTTGTCGACGACGGCCATCTCGACGACGACTGCACCGTCGACAACATCTGCGATGATGACATAGTCGACGACGGGATCGTCGACGGCACCGTCGACGGCACCGTCGACGATGAGTGGACAAACCTCGTCGACGGCCATTGTAATGCCGCCGTCGTTCTCGTCGACGGCGAATTTCAAATCGGCGATGACAAGATCGACCATCTCAATAAAGACATTTCCTCCGTCGACGGGCTCGTCGACGGACAAGAAAACAACAGAATTCACCACATGGACCAAGATCTCGCCGCTTCTCCCATCCAAACTCCTGGATTTACAGGAGTCAGAAGATGATGGTCTGTGCGAAGTGGCAAATAGTCCCTTGCAACTCCACATTAAAAGCCAGGAGACCGATGAGGAGGAATGCCAGGAAATTCAGGAAGAACTGTCGTTTAAAGATCGCCCAGTACAAGGCTCCAGTAGGTATGAATCGTTCCAGCAAGCCTACGATTACGACGATGAAGAGGAGGATAATGTCAGGGAAGACGCAATATCCATGCATATCTCTCTAGTCTCCGATTTAAGACACATGATTAACGACTACTATCGCCGTTTCCCAGATGCCAATGCCCCTGCTTCCAACACCACAAGTGTGCCACAGCCGGTGGTTCAGACTCCAGTGATTCAACCTCCACCTCCGGTGCAGAAAGTGTGTACCCCTAAAATAATAATGATTAGGGATGACTTCGTGGAAAGCGAGCAGGAGGAACAGCCAGAGGAAGGGGAATTACTGCAAGACGACCCAGTGGTCGATGAATGGGACCAATATGTTATTCCCTCACCATCACCATTGCCATCTCCGGCAAACTCACCACCGGAAGACATCGGTGGCTTCCATGACTTAATGGAGAAAGCTTCCAAGAGGTTCGAACTGCCTTTGCCGGTAAAGGAAAATGAGTGTTTCCTCTATGACTTTAAGGAAACTTCAAGAAAATCTATAAGGACAATACCAATAATCAACCACATCTGGGAAGAGGGGCTGAAGATTATGAAAAATCCGGCCTGGGTGGCAGCTTCAGTTCCTAGGATTGAGAAAAAGTATTGTGCCCCCGAAACGTCACCAGCGTGCCTGATCGGTCATCCCCGACCTGAATCAGTAGTTATGCAGGCGGCGCAGAGACGCTCCAAGAACCCGGCCTCTACTTTGTCAGCTCCTCCGGACAAGGAGGGCAAAAAGATGGATGGCGCAGGGAAGCGCTTTGCAGTGCTGGCAGCAGCTTCTATCAAAGCCACGAATGCATTGGCACTTGTCAGCCGATATAACCGACAGATGTGGTCGGACATCGCTCCACTTTTGTCTCATCTTCCTGAAGACAAAAAAGAAGAGGCGGCAATGATCCTGCAAGACGGAGCTAGAGCAGCTTCTGAGTCCATCGACATAGCTATGGACATCTCATCGATAGGATTCAGACAGATGGCTGGAGCGGTAGCGCTTCGAAGACAAGGGTGGCTGACGGCTACATCTTTCAGGCCCAAAGTCCAGACAAAGATCGTGGACATGCCCTTTGATGGGGAAAAACCTTTTCGGAAGACATATCGATGATGCGTTGCAAGGAATAAAAACAGACACAGACACCGCAAAAGCCTTAGGTTCCCTGCAGCAAGGAAGATTTCAGTCTTTTCGTGGAAGAGGATCAAGAGGACAGTTCCAACAAAGATCCTCCTTTCAATCTAACAGGTACCACCCTTATCACCAACAGGGGTACCGTCAATTCTCCAACACCCAGCAGTTTCGCTCCTCTAACACCTCTTACCAACAGCAGTCTAGAAGAAAGCCTACTGCAAGGGGAAAGGCACAGGACTCCAATAGGAGACAGTGACGATGTCCAGGCGCCGTCCACCTCGTCACGCCCCAATCAGATCCATTACCTCTCTCACTATTATCATCAGTGGCTGTCAATAACATCGGACAGATGGGTGTTGGATATTATACAACAAGGCCACACCCTGGAGTTTATACAAAAACCTCCAGCTCGACCTCCCATTCACAGGAAACAAAACCATCTCTCAGCACTCAAGGCAGAAATCTTGGCCCTCATTGTGAAAGGAGCAATAGAGGAGGTTCCACCACAACAGCGAGGGAAAGGATTCTACTCGCATTTTTTCCTTATAAGAAAAAAGCAGTCCACCAAATGGAGGCAGGTAATGGATCTCAGAGGCCTGAACAAATATATCAAGAAAATTACGTTTCGTATGCTGTCGCTACAAGAGATTCTCCTAATGTTGCACAGAGGAGATTACATGGCATCGTTAGATCTCTTGGATGCCTATTTTCATATTCCGATTCACATCAAACACAGACAGTATCTACGATTCGCGGTGACGGGGCGCCACTACCAATTCAAGGTGTTACCCTTCGGTCTCAGATCCGCGCCGAGGGTATTCACGAAATGCATGGCGCCGGTCGCGGCACACTTGAGACAGCAAGGCCACCAGATATATCCATATCTGGACGACTGGCTCATAAAAGGCGCATCGTTCCAGGACGCACTGCGATCCCTAGAATGCTGCATGGATTTGTTCCAAATTCTAGGACTGAGGATCAACATGGAAAAGTCTTCCCTCGTTCCAGCGCAGTCGCTTCAGTTCCTAGGAGCCAAATTACAAACTCAGGAAGCAAAAGCGTACCCCTCGGAAGAACGCACGCAAAAAATAATGGGGCTGACAGCACGATTAAAATCAAAAAGGTTCACTTCAGTAAGAATCTTCAAATCATTGCTGGGAATTATATCATCCTGCATTCCCTTAGTCCCCAATTGTCGACTACGCATGCGGCCGCTGCAAGAACTTCTCGACAAACAATGGGTGCAAGCCCTAGGATCCTTCGAGGACCGAATCACTATCAACCCTCAGATCAAAGATGCACTGTCATGGTGGGGCATCAGGAGCAACTTATCAAAAGGTCTGCTTTTCGAACCCCAATCTCCCAGCTACGTCATGACGACAGACGCCTCATTACAAGGATGGGGAGCACACCTTCAGGAACTGGAAATACAGGGCCATTGGACAGATCAAGAGGCCCGGTTACACATCAACCTGCTCGAGTTAAAGACGGTGTTCCTGGGTCTGCAAGTCTTCCTTCCCAGAATCCGAAACTCGCCTGTTCTAGTCAGAACAGACAGTACAACGACAATGTTTTACTTACTGAAGCAAGGGGGCAAAAAATCAAAACTCCTCTTGGCACAAGCCCAGGAGATTTGGAACTGGATGTTACAACACAACATTTCTCTGCAGGTTCAACATGTCCCTGGAGTTCACAACACGAGGGCAGACCGCCTAAGCAGATCAGCCTCAATTTGCCACGAATGGGAACTAAATCAAATCCAACTCTTAAGAATATTCAGTTTATGGGGCACACCAACTTTGGACCTGTTTGCAAATCAACACAACAAGAAATGCAAACATTTTGCAAGCAGATTCCCTCAAGCGGGGTCTTGGGTAAATGCGCTACACCTCCGTTGGACGGGGATGTTTGCATACGCGTTTCCCCTGTTCCCTCTGATACCGAGGATAGTACGGAAAATGAGATCGGAACCATGCCATCTAATCCTAATAGCCCCGGCTTAGCCGAGACAGTTCTGGTACTCGGAACTCCTCCAGCTGTCAGTGAATCCCAGAGTGCAGTTCCCATTGATTCAGGATCTGATCTCCATGAGAGAAGGGCAAGTTCTTCATCCGCAGTTGACCTCACTGAACTTGTCAGCCTGGAACCTCATGAACATGAATTTTATTCCTTAGCTATCCCTCAAGAATGCCGGGATATTTTATCGAACTCTCGAGCAATATCTACCAATAAGACTTACACAGCAAAATGGAAGAGATTTTGCCATTGGTGTTCTGATCAAGATCTGCATCCTTTTCACTCTTCGCCGGAGCAGATACTCCCTTACCTGCTACACCTAGCCAAGGCTGGAAAGGAGTTCCTAAAAGGACTGTTCAGAGTGTTTCCACCTATTAAGCGGCCGTCCATTCCATGGCAGCTCAATACGGTTTTGTCACATCTCATGAAACCCCCGTTCAAACCGATTCACAAAGCTGAGTTACAGTTCGTCTCTTGGAAAGTGGCCTTATTACTCGCCCTCACTTCAGCCAGGAGAGTCAGTGAGATCCAGGCGTTCTATGTCTCGGAGCCATTTCTTCAATTCAGGTCAGACAAAGTCATTCTCAGGACAAACCCTAAATTTGTGCCCAAAGTCCCTACGGCGTTTCATCTCAACGAACCAATTGTATTACCCACATATTTCAAGAACCCATCTTCTGCAGCGGAAAAATCTCTGCACACTTTGGACATCAGAAGATGCCTCAGATTTTATATTGACAAAACAAAATCCTTTCGGAAAACAGACCAGCTGCTAGTCGCTTTTGCGGGGCCTAGGAAAGGCTTAGCGCTGTCAAGATCTACCATTTCAAGATGGATAGCCTCTGCCATCTATTTATGTCATGAAAAGGCAGGAAAACCTTTACACGCCAGAGTTTGCGCTCATTCGACACGCAAAATGGCAACGTCAACCGCATTGTTCGCGGGAGTATCGCTCCCGGACATTTGCAGAGCGGCAACATGGACAAATGCACACACGTTTACCAGGCATTACTGTCTGGACACAGCGTGGAAAGCGGACGCTGCAGTGGGACAAGCAGTTCTACGGCACCTGTTCCAATAAGGTACCTCTCTTTCTGTATACTTGTATGTTTACATATATACGCATATTCAAGAGACTAGTTGTGTTTCTTTTCTTTTTAATTCCTTTACTCTATGACTGTTTTTCCATTAGATTTACTTTTATATGCATTGTTGATATTTTGTTTCATGTACCATGTCCCAGGGTGATATGCACTGAGAAACATACCGTGGTGTTTGGGTCAGTATAAGGCAATATGATATTCTAGTACTAAGGAAGCAGAGCCCTAGGGAACAGGGTCTATCCTGGAAACGCTACATGGTATACGGACTGCTGTCTATTCTGATACAAGCATGTGAATCTATGAAAGATTCAATACTGGAGAAAAAACTAGTTACTTACCTGTACACTATGGTTCTCCAGTATTGATATCTTTCATAGATTCACATCCGGCCTGCCCGCCTCCCCGTTTTCTCAGATAGACCACTTTTATCTCTGGATATATCCTTGGCTCACACTATGGGCTGGAAATCTGAGGTATGGTGGCTCTGCTGGGGATTGTGATCTCAGGGCTGGCAGCTGATTGGTTGGTATTTAGACCACATAATAATGATGATAAGCTACCAAACTCTAGACTTCCCTATTGGTTTTCTATGCAGTTTTTTCTTTTACTGCTATGGTTATTCTTTTACCGTGAGACTCCCACCATGACGACGGGGAAGATACAAGCATGTGAATCTATGAAAGATATCAATACTGGAGAACCATAGTGTACAGGTAAGTAACTAGTTTTTTCCTGCTTGACCTCTCAGTGGCCCCTTCAACTTGCCCTTCCACTCTACCTGATCAAAAGCCTCAATGAAATAGGCATCCGAGGACCCGCACTCAATTGGCTCTGCTTCTTGAATGAATGGAGGCGTCTTCTAATTTGCAGGGTATGCCCAGACGTGGGTCCCTTGCTCACTTTGCCACTGGATTCAAGCTAGCCTGGCTGATGAGGGCTGTTAGCCCGAAACCGGTCCCAGGATGCTTGTTTCCGGTCCAGGGAAGACATGGCTTGGCAGTTCGGGCTGGACTGTTCCCATGAGGCACAGGGTAAGACTGATTTGCATTTAGCTGTGTCTGAACTGAGGTGGCAAAGTGAGCTAAAGAACGATGATGGATTCAACCCAGATCTGTGACTGGGGGTGAGTGTCTGAAAAGTTTCAGCGCTCCGTCCGTCATCTCCTTGTGTTTGCTTTGTTCGCCCTCATTTGCAGGCTATGCCCAGACGTGGGTCCCTTGCTCACTTTGCCACTGGATTCAAGCTAGCCTGGCTGATGAGGGCTGTTAGCCCGAAACCGGTCCCAGGATGCTGGTTTCCGGTCCAGGGAAGACATGGCTTGGCAGTTCGGGCTGGACTGTTCCCATGAGGCACAGGGTAAGACTGATTTGCATTTAGCTGTGTCTGAACTGGGGTGGCAAAGTGAGCTAAAGAACGATGATGGATTCAACCCAGATCTGTGACTGGGGGTGAGTGTCTGAAAAGTTTCAGCGCTCCGTCCATCATCTCCTTGTGTTTGCTTTGTTCGCCCTAATTTGCAGGGTATGGCCAGACGTGGGTCCCTTGCTCACTTTGCCACTGGATTCAAGCTAGCCTGGCTGATGAGGGCTGTTAGCCTGAAACCGGTCCCAGGATGCTTGTTTCCGGTCAAGGGAAGACATGGCTTGGCAGTTCGGGCTGGACTGTTCCCATGAGGCACAGGGTAAGACTGATTTGCATTTAGCTGTGTCTGAACTGGGGTGGCAAAGTGAGCTAAAGAACGATGATGGATTCAACCCAGATCTGTGACTGGGGGTGAGTGTCTGAAAAGTTTCAGCGCTCCGTCCATCATCTCCTTGTGTTTGCTTTGGGCGTCTTCTAAAGCGCACGAATGCCCGGAGGCGTCTTGGCACTATGCAAAGCAGGGATGAACCATCAAAGTCCTGAATTTAAATAACTATAAGGTCATTGGTTGAAAAGCCAAGTTTTAAGCTGTTTCGTGAAGACCAAAAGTGATGATGCTGTTTTCAATTCAAACGGAAGACGGTTCCATTGTAGAGCCGTAGATCTGAAAAAGCTTCTTCAACCCCAAAAGGCATGTTTGAAGGTTGCAACCTTTATGAATCTAACTGCGCTGTAACGGAGGGTTCTGCCAGGTATATACCCTTCTAAGTTTTTCTTAAAATAAAATGGAGCTTTCCCGTACAAGGTCATGTAGGCTAGGCAGAGTGCCTTGAAGGTGATACAATGGCTAACCAGGAGCCAATGAAGTTGCCTAACGGCTAATTTAGCCAATTGAGATTTTGGGATTTTTATTAAGAATCGTGCAGCAGCATTTTGAAGAGTTTGTAGTTTCTTCAGTTTACCTTTTGGAAGGTCTACATACAGACCATTGCAGTAGTCCAGTCGCGATAAAACTAAGGCAATGACTACAGATTTCAAGAGATCTGCTGGAGAAACTTTTCAACTTTTTAAATGATTTTAAATAAGTAGAAAGAGGTGGAGGTGACCTTATTAACTTGGTCTTTATATTTTAACTCCCTATCCATCAGTGTCTCTAAATTCTTTACTTTTGAAGTTGGCGTCGGAGAAGTGCCTAATTCAGACGGCCACCAGTCCGGAGACCAAATGGACATATCATTGGCAAACAGGATGACCTCTGTTTTTGTAGAATTTAATTTCAGGCAATTACAATCCATCCATTTGCTGACCGCACTCATGCTGTTTCTGAAAGTGCTACCAGAATGGCTTGCACTTTTTGCAAGTGAGACTATAATTTGTGTGTCATCAGCGTATGACGGCAATGACAAGCCAAAAGATTTTATCAGGGAGGCAAGAGGTGTGACATAAAGATTAAATAAGGTAGGGGATAGAGATGAGCTCTGTGGGATCCCACAATGTAGAAAGTATGGGTTTGAATTAAATTCACCCAGCGACACCACTTGTTGTTGTCCCGTAAGGAAAGATTTTAATAGGGTAAGAGCCATGTCGCCAATCCCGAAATCCTACATACGGTCAACCTATATCTTGCGATTGACCGTATAGAAAGCTGCTGATAGATCCAGCAAGATAAGGACCGCATTACCCCCTCTGTCTAGGGACGCGCTAACTTCTTGCGTAGCTTTAATCAAAGCAGTTTCAGTACTGTGATTTTGTCTGAAACCGAACTGCGTTTCATCTACAAGATGATTATTCTCAATAAAAGAGGAGAGATAGAGATTCACAATTTTTTCTACCAGTTTGGCAGGCTTTGGAAGTGGAGATATGGGTCGATAACAGTTCGGATCCAGGATATTAAGATTGGGCTTCTTTACGAGAGGAAGCACTGAAGCTGACTTCCAAGAGGTAGGAAAGATCCCTGTTTTAAACATGGTGGAAAAGATGATAGACAGATGACGTGCTATGACTTCCGGAACTAAGTGTACAATCTTCGGAGGGCATGGGTCGTGAGGAGATCCTGCTTTAATATTTGGAATGAGTTCTGCAATCTGCACTGCACTACAAAGTGTCCAAAACTGACAGGCTTGGTTCATAATTCTTTGCATATATTATCGGAACAACCACTAGTAACGTTTTTAAAAATGTTCATGAATCTTTCCTGGAATGAGCAAGCTAACGAATCACAGAAATCTTGGTTATTGACTGCTATATTGTTTACCATAGGAGTGATCATTTTTTTTATAGTTGAAAGAGGGTTTTATTCATGTAATTTGCTATTTTTATTTCTTCTGTGTAGTATTCAGATTTGGCCGCAAAGATAGATTTTTTTATAACTTCCTAGGCAGATTTGATATTTTTCCCTCCCCTCTACTTTATATTCCATACGCATACTTTATATTCTGTACGCCATTTTCACTCTGGTCTTCTACAGTCCTGTTTAGTGGCTCTAAGTGGTTCGTCGAACCAGGGCTGAGACCTCTTTTTTTTTGTTATTGCCCGGACACTTGAGTGAGACGATGTCATTAAGGGCAGAGCTAATCCAGTTGGAGTAATCCTCTGCCATCTGATCCAATTTAGTGTCTATTGAGGGAAGTGAGTGTGATAATAGATAGTCCAAATCAGTAGCTTGAATTTTATGCCACGCACGGTTAGCCTGACGTAGCTTAAGTACTATTGGGAGGGAGCTCCCTTGCAGACTTAAGTTCCACATTACTGCATAGTGATCCATCCAGGTTAGAGGGAGAGAGTGAGTAAAACTGATGCTAGGGTTGTTGGTAAAAATCCCATCTAATGAGTGACCTGTATAATGTGTGGGCCCCTTCACTATTTGAGTAATGCCGAGACCTAACAGAGTGTCTAGTAGATGTTCTGTTTTCAGCATCAGAGCGATTTTCCAAATTAAAATTAAAATCGCCGATAACTGAAATCAAATTTAAGTAAAGGGGCTTCCAATAGCTGGCAAATTTTTCTGCAAATGTTGCTCTTTGTCCGGGGGGGACAATAAATGAGCATCCCATTAAAGGATTGAGTCTTTGTGACTTCGATGTTAAATAGCACTGCTTCCATTCCCTCAATAGTGACAGGGTTGAAGGCCACTAGCATATACTCTCAATAAATTATTGCTAGTCCCCCTCCCCTTTTTTTAGGTCTATCAAGACGGAAAATAGTGTAACCGTTAGGGGTCGCTGCTGTGATTTTCGGGCCAGACATATCATCTGCCAATGTTTCTGTCGCAAATGCCAAATCTATTTGGTGGCTCAAAATGAATTCAGCTACTTTGATATAATGTTTAACCATAGATCTGGTATTCATGAGAGCACAGGTAATGGCTGGCCTGACGGCGATTGGCTCTATCCTATTAGCAGAGCTTTCAGGGAAATTACCCTCCGTGGGTGAATGAAGGGTCAGACAACTGCTGTTACACCTTAAACAGGAAATAGTTGAGGGTCCAGTCAGGGCTGCTATGCTTATTGGCGAACACTTAAATGACTTACCCATTGCATTGAGGTTGAGAAGTGCTTCTCCCAGGAAGAACACAAAAAGTCTGCATGCCACCCTACTCATCGGAAGCCAAGGACAGCGTCTGTGGGGTCACCCGAGGATCATCTCCCAGTCCAACCTTATTCATCATCTACATGACCCCACTGGTCGACCTCATCAGGTTGGAAAGCATCAACATACTGTTCTACACTGACAACACCCAACTGATACTCTCCCTATTGGACAAGACCTCTGTGACAAAAAACACCTTCACCACATGCATGACCACATCAGTCACCTGGATGAGATCCAACTGTCTCAAGCTCAATTGTGACAAAACGGAAATGGTGCTCTTCGGAAGGAAAACCTCTGCTTGGGAATCTACCTGGTGGCTGGCAGACCTTGGCTCTACACCTACCCCCACCGCCCACACCAGAAACATAGGAATCTTCTTGGGTGACAAGCTTGACATGACAGACCAGGTAAACACTGTGACCTTCACCTGTTTTCATATCCTAAGGATGCCGTGAAAAGTCTTCAAGTGGCTACCAGAGAATACTAGGAAAATGATCTCACATGGCCTGATAAACAGCAGACTTGACTACGGCAATGCACTCTACGCAGAAATCATTAAACAGCTCCTGAACAGGCTCCAAACCATCCAAATCGCCACTGCAAGACTCACCCTCAACCTACCTTGCCGCAACCACATCACTCCACACCTCAAGGAGCTTCACTGGCTCCCCACGCACTCAGTTCAAACTCCTCATACACACATACAAATCTCTACACAACACAGGCCCTGCCAATCTCAAAAGCCGCATACACTTTCACCAACCTTCCAGGCACCTCCGCTCAGTCAGACTTTCACAAGCACATGTACCCCGCATACACAAAAATTGAACCGGAGGTTGCGTTTTCTCGTACATCACCCACAAAACATGGACCGACCTCCCACATCACATCAGATCCTCCTCCTCGCTTCTTGAGCTATGCAAGAAGCTGAAAACTTGGCTTTTCGAATAATCCTACCAGGGAGACACTGCCTACCCACCCGCAAAGCTCCTAGATACCCTAATGGGTGAATAGCGCGATATACAAATTGTCATAACATGACATAACCTGCACAGAAAACCCATGCTGAATGTTTTCATGTGCTCACCATTCCGGGAACCTGGACCTTGGAGCTGATTATACAATGAATGGCATGGGCAAGATTTGTACTATCTGTCTTAAAGCCATGCATGCATACCTGCCCTATGGTCACATATCACCAGAGGGACTTTCAGAGAGTCCTGGGTTTTTAACCATTAGCACCAAGCATGTTGGAACCTCTGGCTTCACCTTCTCGCATTATAAGTATGGCCCACAAATTCCCGGGTTCCTAGTGCTGTTGGCAGAAAAATCAATTTGAGCTTGATTCACAATGCTTTGTCCATAAGTCATTGTCTTACTCCTTATTTAGGTGCGACTTTCTCTAGTATTTCCAGGAGTTATACTTGACAATGGAAACAGCTTCATGAATCCGGCCTATGCGCCTACATTTTCATTTAGTCATTAATTTTGATTTGGTTAAAACTAAACCATAAATAGTGCATTTATAAAACATTGATATGCAATGCAATAAAATCTTAAACACCCTAATCTGCAAGGAGCTATTAACCTAGGCAGTGAATTTTAGGTTCAAAGCCAATTGAGCATTTTGCCAAAATATGTGCATTTTTTCAAAGGAATTCATTTCATCGCCACTTGGTTCAGTAATAGTAGAGCCATAGAAGGAGAAAATATTTCACCCTTTTCCTTTTTCAGCTCACAACATTTGAACATGATATGGTCACTGGTAGGGCGAATATTCAACCCACTTACAGGCACTGTTAAAAAAAACAACAGGGCCCTTAGGCTCAACGCCAAAGTTCTAGATGGTGTGGTCCGTTTTAAACAGTGGTTATAACGGGCCATGATTTAGAGCTCTGGAGTTAAGGCTGAAGGCACTACGAGTTTCTCACAGTGCCTGTCAGTGAGGTAAATCAAATTATTATTTAAAAAAACAAATAAAGATTTACTTACCCACTGCTCCTCTTCCTCTCGCCAGTCGGTGGATCTCCAGCACCGGCAGCAGGCTCCCAGAGCTTCATCCAACTTCCCTCTACTAATCATGGCGCTGCTCTGATGCTGCTAAGGCAGCATGAGGAATGCACTAGGATTGGCTAGAACGTGCTGGTTCGTCTCTCCTTCAGGCCCTGGAGGCCTGTGCTTGCTCTCATCCAGCTGTCTAAAACAGCTCAAGTTGGGGTGTTTAAAGTGTGCATGCCAGGCTGGCCTTCGCAAGAAAGCCTGCCAAAGTGACATTCAGACTTTAAACTGAAGCGCACACTGTTCCTCCCTGGCTCCGCTTAATGAAAAAAAAGCAGTTTGGCCAAGCTGGGGAGAACCAGGGGCTGGCTCCAGCATCCTTTCACAGCTATTGCTGTGAATGAGCAACATCTAATGGCCGTGGCCCTGCGGTGTGGCAGTTAGATGTTGAACAATCACCAACAGCTGTGAATCAAAGGCATCGGAGCTTCAAGGATTTCAACTCCATCGAGCTCCGAGAGGCCTCTGTGTTTTTTTAATTAGAACATTCTGCCCTCATGGGGCGGAATGTTCTTATAGCGTAATAGCCCACCGTAGCTGGGCTATACCGGCCATTAAAGGCCCCCCGCCCCTACCTTTAAAGGTGGCGCTGAAGCAGGCCATTAATGGTCGGTATAGCCCACTACGGAGGGCTATAAAGTTATATTAAACATCGGAATGTTGAGAGCTCCATTGAAGACAATGGGGTGGCTCTCGGCTTATAATGGCTGGTATAAGCCCGGAGTTCCAACAGTCCAATGTTTGTTTACATGTTTCTCCCATTTTAATTTAGAACATTGTACCTTTAGAGGGTGGAATGTTCTAATAGAATTATAGCCCTTCTGCCTCAGGCTATACCGGTTGTTAAAGGCCCTCTCCCTCGTTATAATCCCTCACCTGCGGCTAGGGCCTGTAACTCGGGTTCATTGCCTTTAGCAACCGGTATAGCCCTCGGCAGTGGGCTATAAAGCTATAATAGTAACCAGCCTTTGCAAGTTTGAGCTATCTGTTTCTTTAGTCCACAGTCTCTTGCTTCAGTTTAGAGTTAAATGTAGGCTTACCTAGGGGAAAGAAACCCTCCCGGTAGCCGTGCCGTGTTTTGGACTAAATTTAAAAAAGTGATCCCGTAGTAGCAATTTTAAACTTGTGCTAATCCAGCAACATTTTTTGGATTGCGATTACATTTAGCTGTAGTAGTTTTCATTGCAATAGTCAAACACACCATTATGTGACCAAGATTTAAAATTCATGCATTAGAAATTATCGTAAATCTAAAATACAGAAATGTAAAAAAAAATTGGTCACTGCAAATTGAATTTTTACTATTTACATCCTATACATTTTACAACGTTAGCACAAACTGTTTCATTAGTACCACAGTTATACCAAAAAAAGCCTGATTCACATTCAAGCCCCCCAGTGTAAATGCAAGCACTTTAGATATTTTTCCTCAATCCCAAAAGGACTGGACAAAGGCAGAGAGCATGTGCAAAAAAAGCAATATCAAGGCCAGAGCACGCACACCTGAATGAAGATGCCACCAAGGACACTTGCCATCCTCAAATAGATTTTTGGCATAATAAAAATGCAGAAGTAGGAATTTCTATCGTGGAGTGTGTCTCACAAGCCCCATAAGGTATTACTGGGGTTCGAGAGAAGTGTATGTGGGTAGCAAGATGGCGTAAACTTTGGTTTCTCTAGCTAACAAACCATGGAACACATACTTGTTTTCTTTGATGGAAGCACGGACAGGCCTTCTAAAAATGTTGTCTGAAATACTTACATGTTCCCGTGGCTTTCAGCTGGTAAGGTTTCAAAGGTTAATTTTCAAAGTAATGAGCAAATGGGACAAGAAGGTTCGCCTGCGGCTTGGCGTAAGCCAGAAACATAATTCATAGCGACTCCGTCAACTTTCACTGCAATAGCAATCCTTCTGAATTTCTTTCTGATTGCGACTGGTGGTGTCCCTGTTTAAATCATTTGCACAACTCATTGCTTTCAATAAGATTTAAGTTACAGGTGCACTCGCTAGTATATGCCAGCACATAATATCCAGGGAATAGCATTTATTTAGCGCTAGAAAACCTTTGTCAAAGATTAACACGATGCAGCCCCCTAATTAGACAGGAACCACCTAACTCCCTAATCACTACAACTGTGCATTACAAGAAAGAGTAGATTTAATCTTGATGCCCGGTTAAACATAGTTCTGTACCACTTCAATCCTGTTCCATTGACAAACGCATACTGTTTATTCCCACTACTCCTAAAGGCCATTCTCTTGGGTTTGGTTAAACAAGTGAGGAGCTGTCCAGCAAAACGAAACCATCAGCAAACCTAAACACAGAAATGGGACAGTTCCTTCACTTTGGGGAGAAGCATTTTGCAGATTTTTAAAAATTCAAAGATCCAATGTGTGTGACTTGAACACATTTTTGCCATATACAGCCTTGTTTGAGGCAACAAGTCACCATCTTCACTGAGCTGAACTCACCCCAAGTGTACTGATGCAAGGTTAATAGCCACAGCAATTGGGTCAACATCCAGCATAACCACCTGCCGAAAGCCGTGCTCCAACCGACATAGCAGCTAAGTAATGTTTCACTTTTGCCTGGTTAGGATCGATCCTCAAGTGTAGTTAATGCCATGGTGTTGTCTCACGTTACCATACCAGACCTAAAGCCAGTTTGGACCAAAAGTAGAATGTCATTTCAATCCACCCAATCTTGCAGTAGGTATATTAGGTATTTTGTGAAGACCTTCCCCTCTGTGTCCCATAAAGCGATCAGATGAAACTCTAAGTGGTATATTTGCTAAGTTTTAGCGCCGTGTTTGCGTTACAAAAGTGACGCCAAATCTTTTTTTACTAATTTACTTTCCAGCGCTAAACTTGTTTAGAGCTGGAAAATCACTTGAAAGTAGCGCATAGTAGTGCATAGCGCTGCTTTGCACTACTTAGCGCCAAGGAGTACCATGGGCGTTCCCATGCAACTACCCAAGGTTTCTGACGCTAAGCCCTATTTACTTAAAAAGTAGACAGGATTTAGCGTGAGAAAATAGCGCCCATTTCAAATAGGCGCTATAAAGGAGAAATGCTTTCATTTCTCCTTACTTTTCCGATTTTGTATGTGTGCTGCACTGTACAGCACAAATACAAAATGGGGAAAGATTTAAAGTTAGTCTAAGCATAGTATTTTGTACTGGAAGTGTTCCCTTCCAGTACAAAACCTATGCTAGACTCACAGAGACACCCTTGCACTATGGTGCAAAGGTGTGTCTGTGGAGCACGGCAGCATATTTCTGCGCTGGCGCTATGGAGAGGGGAGGAGAGAGCCATATTTCTGTAAATATGGCGCTCTCCTGCTCTCTCCTTCTCATGCAGTGCAGCGCAGCATTTGCGGCTGCTGCACTGCGGTACATGACAATCTCGTAAATATGCCCCTAAGAGTCTGGAATTTTTCCTTACTCTACATTTTTTTGAATTATGGATACATGCCTCAGCCGAAAACAATGGATTTGATTTTAGCTATATGACCAGAAGAATCCCATTGAAGCACAAGGTCTCGACAGCTTTAAGCCCGCAATCAATTGTTGAATACAGTCCACTGAAATACTTTAGATACCTGCTTTGCGAACAATATTGTAAGGTTCAAGGATTCATGGATATGAGCCATGTAATTCCAGAATGTTGCATCTCTAATCCACCTCTGCCACGGCCAGGTAAGTCCCAATTTGACTTTTATCATTCACCGTAGCCAATAGCATCCAAAATTGCTTACCATCTTTTTGTCTTGTCACATTCATTCTAAGGCACATTGTCTTTTGATATGCTTACTTAGCGGCATACATGCAGCACCTATATTCTCCATGGCACATGAATAATTCTAGATGAGAAACACTGTTGGATGGCATTTGTTGGCAGTCTAAAGAAACGGCCCCTCATTTTTAGGTCTGCTGTAGGGACAGCTTTAGTACAGTTAGGAGCCATATGTAATCATAAATACATCCCTTAACTATACATAGGGGGACTTCAGGTTAGCCCTCTTCATTCGTTGGTTTGTTTAACTTTCACTCACATTTGACTTTGCCCGCACACCATCCTCCGTATATCAGTGGGTCATAACACTTCATCCATTTGCCCTCTTGGACTGTGAGTGATGGCATTTTGCCTGATCACATGTGCCCATAAGCCTTAAATAAAGTGTAGTTCAGTGACAAGGATGGAAAGCCAATTCTTTACTTTGCCAATACTTTATTTCCATTCTTTAATCTTTTTTTTATATTTTACAGTCATTAGTGTATCGAAATGATGTCATTGGACTCATAATAATATTTTCTTTCCTTTCATAGGAATTAAAACTAACAAGGGGTCTACAATAGTTCTAAATTATCAAAAGATAGCTACCTGCTAGACAGCACCCATACTGTTCTGTTAAAATGATATGCATGTTTTAATTAAAAGTTTATTACAAACATTTCATCACCATGTTTAGGCGGAGGCTTCCTTTCCTATTTTTCTCTTTATCTCCCTGTGACACGTTTCCAAAGAAAATGTAAGTAAATAAATAACCATTGACAAGTTTGCAAAACCAGTGATTGCTTTACGTGTCATTACATTTGCTGGCCTCCTCCTTAATGGTATTTTAAATCTACAACTTTGCAAACTCACCATCTCTTCCAGTCCTCTCACTTCCAGAGTATCCAAGGTGAATTTGCTGCAAGTCAGAAAAGGCACTGCCCTTCCCTGGCCCGCGATCGATGGAGTCAGTGAGAATTTGAAAGTTGATGCATTGTGTTGCTTTAATCACCTGTTTTTGTATGTTACTCAGTCCAATAGGAGGTATTAAAACCTGGTTCATTTAGATTCTGCTCTGCGACGCTGACTCAACCATTGTTATGGGGCCGGCTTTGTGTTCTGTGAAGCAGCCCATTAATTCAGGGATCGGCAAACATATCGCTGTTTCACGTCGTGGCTGTCACCGCCGTGATTGCTCGAGTGTTAGATTTACGCGGTTTTTGCTCAGAAAGAGACGCCGCTGTTTAGTTTTAATGGAGAATCGGGTCTTTTGTGTTGAACAGACCCACGTGCTGGAAGCAGAAAAAGCAATGTCTAAAGGCCTGCTATAAAAGAGGATAGTAACAGAAAATACGACAAAAACACTCTCCCTGTAGGCACCTTGTACGGTTTAAAAACAAACTATTGGGTGTTCCCTGTGCCCAGGCGGCAGAACCTCATCAGAGTCTGCCATCAACTCTGCCAACGTTTAGAGTAAACTTGACGCAATCGAATCCACCACCATGCCTGGCGGAGTTCACTTTGGAAAAAGAACAAATGATGGACAGAATGCAGAACAGTGTCATACACTAACCCCAGTACTAAGATCTGGGCCTAAATCCATTGTTTTTTTGCTCCCCATGCCATTCCACTTTGAACCCAGCCATATGCAAATCAGTCTTGACCCTGCGCCCAATGAGAACAGTCCAGCCCGAACTGCCAGGCCAGGTCCTCCCTGGACTGGAAACAAGCATCCTAGGACCTGTTTCGGGGTTTCATCCCTCATCAGCCAGGATAACTGGACTCCAGTGGCATGGAGAGCACGGGACCCACGTCTGGGCATACCCGTTCCACTCGGGGTGACAAATGCAAAAAGAACAATTGATGGACAGAATGCAGAGCAATGTCATACATTCACCCCAGTACAAAGATCTGGGCCTAAATCCATCGTTATTTTGCTCCCCATGCTGTTCCAGTTTGAACCCAGCCATAAGCAAATCAGTGTTGACCTTGTGCCCAATGGGAACAGTCCAGCCCGAACTGCCCGGACAGGTCCTCCCTGGACTGGAAACAAGCATCCTAGGACCGGTTTCGGGGTTTCACCCCACATAAGCCAAGATAGCTTGACTACCGTGGCATGGAGAGCACGGGACCCACGTCTGGGCATACCCAACCCACTCAGGGTGACAAATGCAAAAAGAACAATTGATGGACAGAATGCAGAACAATGTCATACATTCATCCCAGTGCAAAGAACTGGGCCTAAATCCATAGTTTTTTTGCTCCCCATGCCATTCCAGTTTGAAACCCCCTATATGCAAATAAGTCTTGACATTGCGCCCAATGGGAACAGTCCATCCCGAACTGCCAGGACAGGTCCTCCCTGGACTGGAAACAAACATCCTAGGACTGGTCTCGGGGTTTCACCCCTCATCAGCCACGATAGATTGACTCCGGTGGCATGGAGAGCACGGGACACACATCTGGGCATACCCGTCCCACTCGGGGTGACAAATGCAAAAAGAACAATTGATGGACAGATGGCAGAACAATGTCATACAATCACCCCAGTACTAAGATCTGGGCCTAAATACATCGGTTTTTTGCTCCCCATGCCATTCCACTTTGAACCCAGCCATATGCAAATCAGTCTTGACCCTGCGTCCAATGGAAACAGTCCAGCCCGAACTGCCAGGCCAGGTCCTCCCTGGACTGCAAACAAGCATCCTAGGACCGGTTTCAGGGTGTCACCCCCTCATCAGCCAGGATACCTTGACTCCAGTGGCATGGAGAGCACGGGACCCACGTCTGGGCATACCCGTCCCACTCGGGGTGACAAATGCAAAAAGAACAATTGATGGACAGAATGCAGAACAATGTCATACATTCACCCCAGTACAAAGATCTGGGCCTAAATCCATCGTTATTTTGCTCCCCATGCTGTTCCAGTTTGAACCCAGTCATAAGCAAATCAGTGTTGACCTTGTGCCCAATGGGAACAGTCCAGCCCGAACTGCCAGGACAGGTCCTCCCTGGACTGGAAACAAGCATCCTAGGACCGGTTTCTGGGTTTCAACCCACATCAGCCAGGATAGCTTGACTCCCGTGGCATGGAGAGCACGGGACCCACGTCTGGGCATACCCGTCCCACTCAGGGTGACAAATGCAAAAAGAACAATTGATGGACAATGTCATACATTCACCCCAGTACAAAGATCTGGGCCTAAATCCATCGTTTTTTTGCTCCCCATGCCATTCCAGTTTGAACCCAGCCATATGCAAATCAGTCTTGACCCTGCGCCCAATGGGAACAGTCCAGCCCGAACTGCCAAGACAGGTCCTCCCTGGACTGGAAACAAGCATCCTAGGACCAGTCTCAGGGTTTCACCCCTCATCAGCCAGGATAGCTTGACTCTAGTGGCATGGAGAGCACGGGACACACATTTGGGCATACACGTCCCACTCAGGGTGACAAATGCAAAAAGAACAATTGATGGACAGAATGCAGAACAATGTCATACATTCATCCCAGTGCAAAGAGCTGGGCCTAAATCCATTGTTTTTTTGCTCCCCATGCCAATCCAGTTTGAAACCCCCTATATGCAAATCAGTCTTGACCTTGCGCCCAATGGGAACAGTCCATCCCGAACTGTCAAGACAGGTCCTCCCTGGACTGGAAACAAGCATCCTAGGACTGGTCTCGGGGTGTTATATCCCGCATAGATGCCCTAATGTAGATCCGTTCACACATGCCCTAAAATGGACGCATTCATATTTACCCTAATATGGTCATATTCGTACTTGCCCAATTATGGTCATATTTGCATATGCCCAATTATGGTCACAACTGTACATGTCCTATTATAGTATGATTCCTTATATAGGCATGATCTTTCACCTACAATGGTCCCAGCTAGTACACAATGAGCTCTGAGGGCTGAACGTTATCTATCCTGTGGTTTTGAATGCAGCAGGGTTCTTCCAAACACAGGCCCACACTGTACTCATTAATTATGCATGGCTTTCTAAGAATACACCACCAGCATAATGTATGTACAAAGTTCACCCCTGACGTCTTCCTCATGTCCAATACAAACCATACTGAGGACTGAGACTCTTTAGGGTATAAATACACCACAGCTTGCCCCGGTAAAACAGAGGGAACCGAGACTTCCATGCTGACACACTGACCAGAGACGCTGAGGCTCCTGCATGCAGTCGCTCAAGCTGACAGTGGTCTGACACAACCCGAACGGGGTGTCCAACTCGAGACCAGGACGGGGTCCCACACTCTCTCTATTCAGGTATGGGGGTTCGACTAAATCCTAGGAGGATTCTTGGCTCTTAGCTTCTAAGACCTACACACATATGCTAGGTACATACAGGTACATCTAGGTAGGCATCGTAGGAGTACGCACATTTTGCATAATGCTTTTATATTCATGTATGTATCCATGATTATCGCAATATGGTAGAACTGTTCTATCTCTTTGCTTTTATCGTACTGCTGATAATATATCTCTGCTATTGCCTGCTGGTCTCTGCAGCACATATATTTTACACTAGAATAACAACTGTTCAATAAATACTTATTGAAACGCCCGACTGTTTATTCTGTGTAACTCTCTGAGACAAACCGAATAAGTGAGCACGAATGACTGAGCGAAAGGTAGTACATTGTTTCCACGATTCTGAGGGAATCAGGGTTGTTATGTTCTAAGGTTGCCAAAAACTAATCTCTCCCCGATAAGAGGAGACACTAGTGGCACTGCGAGCTAGCTAATGCAAAACTAGGCTAACATATACGGTGGGGGTGCACAGAGTCAGTCTGCCACCAAGCCCGCAGTATATGTTATCCAAACGCGCAGGTCCTGCAGGGGTACTATAGGAGCTACACGACAGGGGTTTCACCCCTCATCAGCCAGGATAGCTTGACTCCAGTGGCATGGAGAGCACGGGACCCACGTCTGGGCATACCCGTCCCACTCGTGGTGACAAATGCAAAAAGAACAATTGATGGACAGAATGCAGAACAATGTCATACATTCACCCCAGTACAAAGATCTGGGCCTAAATCCATCGTTATTTTGCTCCCCATGCTGTTCCAGTTTGAACCCAGCCATAAGCAAATCAGTGTTGACCTTGTGCCCAATGGGAACAGTCCAGCCCGAACTGCCAGGACAGGTCCTCCCTGGACTGGAAACAAGCATCCTAGGACCGGTTTCGGGGTTTCACCCCACATCAGCCAGGACAGCTTGACTCCCGTGGCATGGAGAGCACGGGACCCACGTCTGGGCATACCCGTCCCACTCAGGGTGACAAATGCAAAAAGAACAATTCATGGACAGAATGCATAACAATGTCATACATTCACCCCAGTACAAAGATCTGGGCCTAAATCCATCGTTTTTTTGCTCCCCATGCTGTTCCAGTTTGAACCCAGCCATAAGCAAATCAGTGTTGACCTTGTGCCCAATGGGAACAGTCGAGCTCGAACTGCCAGGACAGGTCCTCCCTGGACTGGAAAAAAGCATCCTAGGACCGGTTTCGGGGTTTCACCCCACATCAGCCAGGATAGCTTGACTCCCGTGGCATGGAGAGCACGGGACCCACGTCTGGGCATACCCGTCCCACTCAGGGTGACAAATGCAAAAAGAACAATTGATGGACAGAATGCAAAACAATGTCATACATTCACCCCAGTACAAAGATCTGGGCCTAAATCTGTCGTTTTTTTGCTCCCCATGCCATTCCAGTTTGAACCCAGCCATATGCAAATCAGTTGACCCTGCGCCCAATGGGAACAGTCCAGCCTGAACTGCCAGGTCAGGTCCTCCCTGGACTGCAAACAAGCATCCTAGGACTGGTCTCGGGGTTTCACCCCTCATCAGCCAGGATAACTTGACTCCAGTGGCACGGAGAGCACGGGACACACATCTGGTATACCCGTCCCACTCGTAGGGACAAATGCAAAAAGAACAACTGATGGACAGAATGCAGAACAATGTCATACATTCACCCCAGTACAAAGATCTGGGCCTAAATCCATCGTTTTTTTGCTCCCCATGCCATTCCACTTTGAACCCAGCCATATGCAAATCAGTCATGACCCTGCGCCCAATGAGAACAGTCCAGCCCGAACTGCCAGGACAGGTCCTCCCTGGACTGGAAACAAGCATCCTAGGACTGGTCTCAGGGTTTCACCCCTCATCAGCCAGGATAGCTTGACTCTAGTGGCATGGAGAGCACGGGACACACATCTGGGCATACCCGTCCCACTTGGGGGTGACAAATGCAAAAAGAACAATTGATGGACAGAATGCAGAACAATGTCATACATTCATCCCAGTGCAAAGAGCTGGGCCAAAATCCATAGTTTTTTTGCTCCCCATGTAATTCCAGTTTGAAACCCCCTATATGCAAATCGGTCTTGACTCTGCGCCCAATGGGAAAGGGCCATCCCAAACTGCCAGGACAGGTCCTCCCTGGACTGGAAACAAGCATCCTAGGACTGGTCTCGAGGTTTCACCCCCTCATCAGCCAGGATACCTTGACTCCAGTGGCATGGAGAGCACGAGACCCACGTCTGGGCATACCCGTCCCACTCGGGGTGACAAATGCAAAAAGAACAATTGATGGACAGAATGCAGAACAATGTTATACATTCACCCCAGTACAAAGATATGGGCCTAAATCCATCGTTTGTTTGCTCCCCATGCCATTCCAGTTTGAACCCAGACATATGCATATCAGTCTTGACCCTGCGCCCAAAGGGAACAGTACAGCCTGAACTGCCCAGGCCAGGTCCTCCCTGGACTGGAAACATGCATCCTAGTGGCCAGGGTATGCCCAGACGTGGGTCCCTTGCTCACTTTGCCACTGGATTCAAGCGAGCCTGGCTGATGAGGAGTGAATCTCCAAAACCGGTCCCAGGATGCTTGTTTTCGGTCCAGGGAGGACCAGGCCTGGCAGTTCGGGCTGGACTGTTTCCATGAGGCACAGGGCCAAGACTGATCTGCATATGGCTAGGTCTAAACTGGGGTGGCTTAGTGAGCAGAACAATTATGATGGATTAAACCCAGATCTGTGACTGGGGGTGAGTGTCTGACTGAAAGGTTTCAGCACTCCGTCCATCATTTTATTGTGTTTGCTATGTTCGACCTAAGTGGCCAGGGTATGCCCAGATGTGGGTCCCTTGCTCTCTAGGCCACTGGATTCAAGCTAGCCTGGCTTATTAGGAGTAAACTCCGAAACCGGTCCCAGGATTCTTGTTTCCGTACCAGGGAGGACCTGGCCTGGCAGTTCGGGCTGGACTGTTCCCATGAGACACAGGGTCAAGACTGATCTGCATATGGCTAGGTCTAAACTGGGGTCGCTTAGTGAGCAGAAGAATTATGATGGATTAAACCCAGATCTGTGACTGGGGGTAAGTGTCAGAAAAGTTTCAGCACTCCAACCATCATCTTATTGTGTTTGCTATGTTCGCCCTAAGTGGCCAGGGTATGCCCAGACGTGAGTCCTTTGCTCACTTTGCCACTGGATTCAATGTAGCCTGGCTGATGAGGAGTGAATCTCTGAAACCGGTCCCAGGATGCTTGTTTCCGGTCCAGGGAGGACCTGGCCTGGCAGTTCAGGCTGGACTGTTCCCATGAGGCACAGGATCAAGACTGATCTGCATATGGCTACGTCTAAACTGGGATGGCTTAGGGAGCAGAAGAATTATGATGGATTAAACCCAGATCTGTGACTGGGGGTGAGTGTGTGAAAAGTTTCAGCACTCCGTCCATTATCTGACTATGTTTGCTATGTTCGCCCTAGGTGGCCAGGGTATGCCCAGACGTGGGTCCCTTGCCCACTTTGCCACTGGATTCAAGCTAACCTGGCTCATGAGGAGTGAAACTCTGAAACCGGTCCCAGGATGCTTGTTTCCGGTCCAGGGAGGACCTGGCCTGACAGTTCAGGCTGGACTGTTCCCATGTGGCACAGGGTCAAGACTGATCTGCATATGGCTAGGTCTAAACTGGGGTGGCTTAGTGAGCAGAAGAATTATGATGGATTAAACCCAGATCTGTGACTGGGGGTGAGTGTCTGAAAAGTTTCAGCACTCCGTCCATCATCTTATTGTGTTTGTGGAGTTCACTCTGGGGCAGACCACCAGGGAAACAGTGGCTGGCTTTCCTTGAAAAGCATGTATTGTGTCTCTAATATGGTGGGAAAAAAATACCAGGTTAGGAATTCCAAATATGTGTAGGGTGACCAGTCGTCCTGGATTTGCAGGGACAGTTCTGGTTTTTCACCAGCTGTCCCAGCAGATATCAGCAAATTTGGCTGTTGTCCCGGTTTTTAGAGAGAGGGTTGACTGAAAACAGTGGGAGCCACGTTTCTATCTATTCCAAAGCAGGGCTAATTTGTAAAGGTTATAAGAAAGCAATTTAACTAACAGGTATTTTATTGGTTTTAAAAATTACTTTTTATGTTTTTCTTAGTACCTATTCTGTATTTCTGTGTTAATGTCCACAGTCATTCTGTGGTGCTCAGATATTGCAAAATTGTAGTCCCTCTTCAATTTTTGGGAAATGTCCCAATTTTTGGTTTTTAAAATCTAGTCACTCTAAATATGTGGGCTTCAACAACTTCCCCCATACCCATGTTTGAAGGGGAAAACCTTTGCCCGAAGTGATAGGCACTGATGAAAGTACAACCAGAGGGTTTCTCTCCAAAGCGGCTCTACCCCTTATCAATAAAGCCACTTTGGTGTAAAGTTTTGGATTCCAATCGAACATTTTAAAAATGGCAGATTTCCTACTGCCGCATTTTAGGGGTAGAAGTTTTGACATATTGGCAGAAGGAAAATCCACCATCCAAGCTCTCAATCGGCCGCTAAGTCAGTAGAGATGAGGCCTATTTAGCTCGAGATTTAGAGCTGTTTGTATGAAGAGTACTTGTACACAACGCACCGAGCTACAAATCAACGTAGCAATGTACATGATTAGGGTACAAGTCATTTCAAGTACTGTTTGATGTGTGCGCTTCAAATATGGTCCAGGGCTGGGAGTTATGTTTTAGAATAACAAGGTCATAAATATCAACCTACAAGAATATCGACTGCAGAACATCGACTACCACTGTATCGCCAAGGGAAGTGTATATAAGGTAAATATATATTTAGTATTCTTAACTCCTCTCTACGTACAATTATTCTAAGCTGCCAGGTATGCTGCTAATCATCCTCCTGCTATCGGCCAACAGCCATTCTTCTTACTGCTGTCCAGATGAAGATGGAGAAAGCCATCCGCACTAATCAGACTCCACCATGCTCCACATGAATGGGGCTTGAACCTTATGGACTCCCAGTGTATCTTGCACACCTGGGCAAGCGTCGTTGACATTTGAAATTATCATGAGAATTAATCGTTTGCTTCTATGAAAAAAAAGATTCTGAAGCTGAAATAATGTGTAGCTCCCTGATTCACTCTTAACTACGTTATTGCTTCTGTCTCACTTCGAAGTGAAGGGTCTCTATCAGCAGTGCTCCCATCTACAACTGGAGGCAGTTTCTCAGTCATTTAATTTACTTGACAAATTACTGTAGGAGTCTTGTTCTTGTGTGATGATTACAAGGCTTGAGGAACACACGTTTCTAAATCTCTCCGCAAGACAGTACTCCTTAGATACCAAGTAAGCCTTGGTCTTCGCCTTACATGGAAACCTCGATAACGTAAACCCTTTCTGTAAATATCGGGCTGTAGATGTTGAACTAGTCACCCAGTCTCAAAGATCGTAAAGCTTTTGGCAGAAATTTGGGGATAGTTTTAGGTTCTCTGGAGTCACTAATACAAAGGTGCCTGGGAGCTGGCAGTAGTGGATGTACTCTAGCGAGTCACTTTGGCTGTTCCCGAAGTATATCATTGCATGTCCATAAAGACCAATAAACACATCTGTGTAACAGTCGAAGAGTCTTGTGTGTTTTTTAAACTCAGCTCTGTGTTGAGCGCAGGAATTCAGAGCTTGCTAACTTCCTTCAGGGTGAGGAGGTCCTTAGTACTGATAGGGCAGGTAACAGTTCCATAGTCTGTGTAGTTAACAAGATGCCAAAGCAGTGATCAATTTCCAATTTTCTCCCAAGGGTGATGAAGAATGTTGATTGCAAAAACCTAGTACCCAACAATACGGTGTTGCTAGGGGCATGCACAACAATGCGATAAAACACTGATGAAGGTTGTAAGTAACTTCTCCCAGGGGTGCTTTTTCAGTTCACTAATAAAAACCTTTACCACGTTTCTTTCATTCTTAGTTGATAGAAATGTGTTTTCTCTGCTGTTCGACAACTAAACGTCATCTGGTAACTCCCTGAATAACTCGCGTCTAGTGCAGAATCAAACCACCCTCAACCTCTTCTACCCTGAAGTACTGATTGAGTCTCCTCAGTCCTTGTGCATTTGCTATATGATGTGCGATATAGCCCTTGGTGCACATCACACAACAAATAAAGATTTATTTATGGGCCCCCACTATTTCCTATTGGGCGGGGGAGGTTCTGATGCCTACTTATGAATCACCCACATGTGTGTTACCTTTAAAAATTCCCACAGATCCCATGCATCATATAAACCATACAAACAAAAATTGTGTGTATTTAAGAGGTGCCTCACGTAAGCAGCCACACCAAGGAGCGACTGGCAGTTTCTCGCCAACTTGCTCACTCTCTCATCATCAGCACTTTCCTAAATTAATGGAATGAAACCAACACCCAAAGTATGTGTGAAAAAAAGTCTATAATATAAGTGTGAACCTTAAGTACTAAACTGTGTGTAGTACACATCTAGGACTCTGTGTTCCCTATCGGTCCTCGAAAAAGGAAAAAAGTTAAAAATGAGTTACAGAGGCACACTGCATCTGTCTTTAATTTTTAGTGACCATAGTGGGGGGGGGGCATAAATAAATCTTTATCTGCTGTGTAATGTGCACCAAGGGCTATGTTGTATTTGATTTGACCTTGTTGCTTTTTCTTCCCTCTCAAGCTCCTCTTTGTTGAATAGTATATGATTTGCGAGCCTGTTAACACAGGAGTGTTGGCCTGGCCCCCTCTTTTTTTACCCCTCAACATCGATTTAAGACCTTGGATTTAAGACCACCAAGCATGCACCACTTGGTTTGCGAGTGGCATAATTAAATACAAGAATATTCATTCCTCCCATGAACATACCCAACATAAAATAAGTGTGGGGCGGTGGTAATGCTCTGACGAGCATAAAATCCAGGGCTTAGTCACAGAGAAAAATAAAGGATTACCGAATGGAAAACAGCGCAAGCACTCAGGAAGCAAACTCTCGCCAAATGCAGGGGTGGCCATTCTCAAACATGGTTGTGATAAAACATGACGTTTTCTGCTTGTTTAGGGAGCAGAAATATGCATTCGACGACAAACGCTGAGCCTATGAATAATTTACCAGTAGAATTGTTGCAGTTGTTTCCAGCTTCAGAGTCACTGCTGCTTTGCCCTAATTCACGGGGGTAATAGGTTTCGTGCACAGTAGTGCAAGTCTACACAGAAGGCTTTTGTTCCCAATAATTGACGGACTTTCGTGCACCCGTCGGAGTCAATAGTTCTAGGTAGAACTGGTGTGTTCCTGTTCTGTCCCACTCCCCGTCAGTCATCAGGTTGTGCTGCGCACGAGCCCACGTACGCTTTTGGAATGTTTTCAGAGCAGGCGGCGCAGAAGCAGCTGATAAACCGCAGCCAAGGGAGAGGCTGCGGCCTACTTTCTGGGGGAGGCAACGTATTCGGGTCCCTCGAGACCCAACGTATTCGGATCTGGGATCAGGCTTCATACTTGAGAGAAAATCGATCAATAAAGGAGATCAATTAAGCCTGCGCAGAGGGGTGTGATGGGCTGTGAATTTCTGAGGCGCGGAAGTCACCTTCAGGCTCCACAAGAGACAAGACTCGTAAGGACGCTTGCGCACGAGACAGCAACGAGAGAACATGAACACCTGCTGCATTACACAGCTAATACATAGGTCTAGGCTAATTTTTCATTATGAAAATGTAATCTAACATAATTTCCAGCATTTCGTGTAACACGTTTTACGCAAAATGCCCAACATTACGCCATTAGTCCCAATAGCGGCCGGTACTACGCAGGGGTGGTAGGGTGGGGCCGGAGGGGTGAAAAATAAAAATAAACTCACTTACCAGAATGGCGCTGGGTGGTGACGCCTCTGCTCCGTTTCCTCCACGCCAACAGGAAGGTACCTGCCTCCTAGAAGCCCCTGTCCTGCCTTAAGCAGTTTTCTGATTGGTCTGAGCATCGTGGTTCAGTGCTCTGTCAGGGGCTTGAAGGCTTTGCATGTTCCTCACCAGGCCGTGTAATGCAGCCTGGTGGGGAAGATGCAAAGTGCGCATGACGGTTGTACTGGCCCTGTTGGGCCGGCCAAACCATCACACGCACTTTAGATGTGTGCTTAACTCGTCCCCTGCCCCGGCCAGCCCGGCCCACCCGCCCCGCACCCGAGCAGGAAGGAAAACGAAAATGATAACGTTAGTTATTATCCTTTTTCTTTTTACACTGCTCGCAGAGCAGTGGGGCGACTCTGCTCCGCCTTAGCGGAGGAGCCGCCACTGATTAGTCCCCACAGTAAAATTTGTGCACCGGGGAAAAATCCTATTGCAGTAGCATGGGAACCAATCTAATGGACAGAACGTGAGCACCTGCTGATCATGTTATGTGCGACATAAAGAAATAGCGTTAAATGTCAGTTTTGCTGTTTTCGTAATTTGTCTGAAATTTTGCGTAAATACACAAAGGGAAACTACGCACATTTTACACTGTTAGAAATTGGGTTTCTGGTTGGCAGAGGTATGCACCTTGTCCAAGCAGGAACCACAATCCTAGTCAGGGTAAGTGTACTACACACCTAAAGTTTACATGTGCTCACCCTCTGGTAGCTTGGCAGAGAGCAGTCAGGCTAAATTAAGGCAATGTGTAAAGTATTTGTGCGCGCACGCGCACACACGCACACACACACACACACACACACACACACTGACACAGTGAAAACACCTCAAAATTACTCCACACCAGTTTAGAAAAATAGATAATAATTATCTGAGTAAAACAAGACCAAAACGATAAAAATCCAACATACTCAAGTCCAGTTATGAATTTTGCAAGATTGAACAAAATTGCAGTGCTTAGAATCAATAGCCCCAACTGGGGCTATATGGTCATGCTTGACCAGGGCAAATCCAAAAGTTCAGTCCGACTGCGATGGAGTGTGTGTCGAATCCAGGAGTCACGCAGACCTGCTGACAGTACTTGGTTGCGTCAAAGCTCGGGGACGATGTGTTGAGCAAAGAAGGGAATGCGTTGCTGTCGACGGTGATGCATCGTTTCCGAAGATGGGCAACGTTGTAGATCCGTCAAGCAGAGATGTGCGTCGGGCAGATGCATCGATGTTGAACTGCTGGGCTGTATGCGATGAGTGCAGCACACAAGTGGTGCGTTGGCACGAAGCCGTGCAGGACCAAGAATATGTCGAAGTCAGGGGACGGTGCGTCGCAGAGTCGGCAAAGTGGTGTCCGAGGCTTGTTCAGCAGTAGTGATGCAGAGGCACTGCATCGGGAAAATTAGGGCTGCGTTGTAAGTCATGGTCATTGCGTTGCGCAGTCAGTGAGCGGTGTCCACGGCTTTGATGGAGACAGCGGGGATGCGTCAATATCGCAGAGAAATGCACCAGTTCTGATCGACGCGTCATTGTTGATGCGTTGGTTTCCTGGGTTGCAACACCAAACACTCACGTCCAAGGGCCTAGGAGTGGATTTGCACCCGTTGGCAGAGCAGGACTCACAGCAGAGGACCCCAGGTGCTGGTAGCAAGATGCAGGTGAAGTCTGTGATATCCCTGAGACTTCAGAAACTGGAGGCAAGTCCAACAAGCCCTTGCAGAACCTTTAGAGATGCAGGATGTAGAGTGTCAAGTCCAGTCCTCTCACCCACAGGCAAGAAGCACCAGGCAACAGGCCAACAAGCAAAGCAAGCAGCAAAGTGGCAGTCCATCCTGGCAGCACAGCAGCTCTTCTTCCTGGTAGAATGCCCCCAGTTCCAGAAGTGCTCTGAGTATATTGTGTCAGAGGTCCAGTACTTATACCCATTTTAGCCTTTGAAGTAGGGCGACTTCAAAGGAAGGTCTTTGTAGTGCACAAGATCCCGGCCTTCTTTCCCTGGCTCCAGACTCACTACGGGGTGGGGTATGCAAGCCTTTGTGTGGGGACAGGCTCATATGTTTTCAGGTGCTAGTGTCAGCTCCTCCCTCTCACTCTAGCTCAGGAAGACCCATCAGCCTGGTGATAGGCCATGAGGATGCGAGCAGCACAACTCAGCTCCCTTCGTGTGTGACTGTCTCAAGGGAATGCACAATGCCCAGCTTTCACCCAACCCAGATGTGTATCCCAGAGACAGGCAGAAGGCACAGAACGGTTAAAGTAATAAATTGCCAACTTTCTTAAAGTGTCATTTTAAGACCTGCAATTTAAAAACCAACTTTCCTAAAAGATGTGTTTTTAAATTGTGAGTCAAAGACACCAAACTTTTCCTATCCTTTCCCAATTGAAAGTTACACTTGTAAAATGTTACAAGGCAGCTTCAATGCTAACCTATGGGAGAGACAGGCCTTGCAGTAGTGAAAAAAAGAATTTAGAAGTATTTCACTACTAGGACAGTAAAACTTAAAAAGTACATGTACTACCTTTTAAGTACACTGTACCCTGCCCATGGGCTGTCCAGGGCCTACTCTAGGGGTATCCTATGTGTAATAAAAAGGAACGTTTAGGCCTGACTAGTAGGTTATCTTGTCAGGTTGAAATGGCAGTTTAAAACTAAACACACAGGCTCTGCAGTGGCAAGCCTGAGACATGTTTGAAGGGTGGCACAATCAGTACTGCAGGCAGACTAATAGCATTTGATTTACAGGCTCTGGGCACATGTAGTCCACTATACTAGGGACTTATCAGTAAATCAAATATGCCAATCATGGAGAAACCAAATGCCATTACATTTTAAACACAGAGCACATGCACATTAGCACTGGTCAGCAGTGAAAAAGTGCACAAAGTCCTAAAGCCAGCAAAAATGACATTCAGCACACAGTCAAAAACAGGAGGTCAGAAGGCAAAAAGTCAGGGGAAACCATGCCAAAAGATGCCAGGTCTAACATAGACACTAATACACTACTAATAAAATGCACCACCAGCGGCCACCACAGCCGAACCTTGCAAATTAGAGGGGGAAAGGTCTTTCTTCATTAAATCTGTTCTCACATCCAAAGAGAGGGGGATACTCAGCCACCCAGACGGTTCACTCTGTTAGCAGGAGAGATAAGGATGGTGTTTGTGCCACGCAAACTTGGCGCAAAGTTGAAGCTCCGCTATGTCCACTGGGACGGATCTTTATCTCGAACTGAGGCCAAGTCATACATTTGGCAACATCTCAATGACAGTGAAGCAGATTTTGCTCCACAGTAAGGACATAGAAGAGAAATTGTGCAATCCATAAAGGCTTATTACCAAATTGGTAAAGTTACAAATTTTAATCAAAACAGTTTAGTTATGTTAGTAATCACCTGAAAACAACATATGTGAATATAATCCAGGCAAGTCAAATAGCAAATGTGAGAATGAGTTATTAAAAGACAGCATATGCAAAATTAGATAAATTCCGTTCCCTTGAAGGGGGACTACCTAGTGCTAAGTTAAGTTGCTGGTGAGTTGAATTGTGAAGCAGCAGGTGACAGCAAATATAGTAGCGCAAGTAGAACCAAATGAAGGTTCCAATCAAGACAAGGAGAAATATGCTTGCTTTAGAAAGTAACTATGAGCAGAAATGTAAGGAGCATGTGGGTTTCAAGCATAATTATGCTACACTGAATTATGCAAGTTATGGCCACCCCTACTAGAAAGGTGGACAGGGGCAAATCTAACTAACTAAAGTCTGAGCCACAGAATAAAAACATGAAATCACCTCTACAAGATACATTGCACAAGTTCTTACAGAGCAAGAACCAATCATATGAAAACTTTCACAGGTGTTAGCCTTTTTGACACAATGAAGGCGACAAGCAGCTGCAGTCCCAGGCATTCATAGAAATTATATTTTCAATAAGGAGCTATAGAGGGAATTAATGTACCAGGTCACCCTCCCATCAACACTGAATCAAACAACAAAGACCTGGAACTAATAGGCAACCTCATCCATTTTATAAATATCTTGGATTGATATGGGGTGATATTCTTATCATTTCCCACACTCAGATACTATTGTATGCACTCTGACCTAATGGAATATGCCTAGTTGATTAATAATTTAAAACAACCCACCATGAGAAAACCAGTCGTCTGTCAGATCACTTAGAAGACAACACTCAGAAAGTTAAGTATATATCCCACAAAGAAAAAGTGTGAAGAAAATGAGAAAGTGTCTCACGTATGCACCACCAAAACGGGCTACTGGCAGGTTCTCACCAGCTTGCCCAAGTACTTATCATCATTGATCACTTTCTCATGTGAAAAAAGAAAGGAAAAGTTTTCGTGTCCAGTGTAAAGGAAATGAAAACATTGAGGGGCCGATTCCGATCTCGGCCGGTAGTGCTCCGAATCGGATTCGGATTTACCGGATCCGATTCGGAGCCCTGTTTCCCGACCGAATCGTACGCGGGTCCGGCCGAGCGAGTACGATGCACGCTCCCGCGAAATCGCCGACCGACTCGTACGCGGCTTCAACACGCTCCGACCGACTCGCACGGACACGACTCGCACCGCGCTATGGAGACGTTTCCCGGCCGGGTAAGTACGATGCGCGCCGCGCGAGCAGTCCGACCGACTCGCGCCGTCCGGCTCGAAAGAGCTGTCGGAGCCGGACTTTGGGGGTCCACGTTGGACCCCCCTGTACGCGTAGGCGCGCGAGTCGCACACAGGGGGGACCCATGGGTCCCCCCTACCTGTGCATGTACGCCGCGATGCGCATGGACGCGTACCCGCTGTAGGGGGCGCCCTTGTTCGCCTCGCACCCATTGAGTCAATGGGAGCCCGCGTACGCGTTGTACGACCGGCTCCCATTGACTTCAATGGGAGTCCGACCGAATCGAGTCCGATAGAATGCGAATGCATCGTACTCGTCCGGTCGGACTGCTAGGGTCCGATTCGGTCGGAATTCTCTCCGGGTCCGGCTCGGTCAAAGAGATTTCCGTCCGGAATCGGAATCGGCCCCTATATGTATAGAAAAGACCCCGTGAAAAATGAGACACAAGTAGTCTCTAATAAAAATTGAGCTGGACTCACACACATACTTATAGTTTTTAATCCAACACGTGAGTTCGCCCAATATTAAAAACACGGCATGTTGTGAACCACTTCAAGGACGGCCAACATGTTTCATTGCCAATTCAATAGTAGCGGCAAATTCGTCAGGGCAACCGAGGTCACACGTCATCTCCCTGGACGTCTACTGTAATATCAAAAGTGACTGACAAACATAAAAGGACAGACTGGTTAACTCATTAGAGAACACAACCTCAAACTTTCACTCCAGAACAGGTAATAATAAAAACATGGAGTGGACGTATTATCGCTCCACTTCCCACTTCATTGGCAAATAATCATATTTACCTACTGAGAGCCATGGGCCCACATACCAGCTCTCAAAGATCACAGGGGTGTATACCATATATACTATTCTCCCCTTTCCTGTCAGCACTTTTGTTGCTCATAGAATAATCTGTGGAAATAGACACAAGTTAGCATGCACATATTTGAGTACAGCCATCCTTATTCCATAAATCATAGCCAGATCGATAAATTCATTCCTCACCCCGCCTCTAACGTGCTCATAGTTTACATCACAGCACGTAATCACACAAAATTAAAATTCAATGTCCTTCTTCCTTACTAAATGCCACTATGTTCCGGGTCCATAAAGGCTTTATTCAATACAATGCCATATACACAAGTTCACAGTGTTATAGGGCCTGTTCCTTTAATTTAGTTACATACGGGGTGTTAGGTTACTCGCTCCGGCTCCTTACAACCCCTCATCTACACCCAGTCAATCAATACGCGGAGTCATCCACCCGCGCAAGAGCGGGACGTGAGTCCATTCAAAGAAACGCCTCTCTCATATCAAACTTCCTCACATGGTGGCACTCTCAACCCCATATTTTCTACATCCAATATCTCCTTACCGCTTTGTGCAAAAAACCACACGGTCAATCGTCCCGGCGTCTCGAACATCTACGAGCGCTCATTGTCTTTTCTGTCAAATCACAAACTCGTGTATATGGCATTGTATTGAATAAAGCCTTTATGGACCCGGAACATAGTGGCATTTAGTAAGGAAGAAGGACATTGAATTTTAATTTTGTGTGATTACGTGCTGTGATGTAAACTATGAGCACGTTAGAGGCGGGGTGAGGAATGAATTTATCGATCCGGCTATGATTTATGGAATGAGGATGGCTGTACTCAAATATGTGCATGCTAACTTGTTGTGTCTATTTCCACAGATTATTCTATGAGCAACAAAAGTGCTGACAGGAAAGGGGAGAATAGTATATATGGTATACACCCCTGTGATCTTTGAGAGCTGGTATGTGGGCCCATGGCTCTCAGTAGGTAAATATGATTATTTGCCAATGAAGTGGGAAGTGGAGCGATAATACAGTCCACTCCATGTTTTTATTATTACCTGTTCTGGAGTGAAAGTTTGAGGTTGTGTTCTCTAATGAGTTAACCAGTCTGTCCTTTTATGTTTGTCAGTCACTTTTGATATTACAGTAGACGTCCAGGGAGGTGACCTGTGACCTCGGTTGCCCTGACGAATTTGCCGCTACTATTGAATTGGCAATGAAACATGTTGGCCGTCCTTGAAGTGGTTCACAACATGCCATGTTTTTAATATTGGGCGAACTCACATGTTGGATTAAAAACTATGTGTGTGAGTCCAGCTCAATTTTTATTAGAGACTACTTGTGTCTCATTTTTCACGGGGTCTTTTCTATACATTTAATGTTTTCATTTCCCTTACACTGGACACGAAAACTTTTCCTTTCTTTTTTCACATGAGAAAGTGATCAATGATGATAAGTACTTGGGCAAGCTGGTGAGAACCTGCCAGTAGCCCGTTTTGGTGGTGCATACGTGAGACACTTTCTCATTTTCTTCACACTTTTTCTTTGTGGGATATATACTTAATTTTCTGAGTGCTGTCTTCTAAGTGATCTGACAGACGACTGGTTTTCTCATGGTGGGTTGTTTTAAATTATTAATCAACTAGGCATATTCCATTAGGTCAGAGTGCATACAATAGTATCTGAGTGTGGGAAATGATAAGAATATCACCCCATATCAATCCAAGATATTTATAAAATGGATGAGGTTGCCTATTAGTTCCAGGTCTTTGTTGTTTGATTCATAGAAATTAAACAAGAGGACTTCTGCTCTGACTCCTTTCCTTCCCAGTTGCAGAAACTAACATTCAACTAATTAAATAGCTGAAATGACCTTCACATAAAGTTTCAATATCACATTTCAAACAAACTAGATCACAGCAGCTCTTAGTGCCTGAAAATAGAGAAAGAATATGCACAACAAGCGAAAATACAACATTGTATTAAAAACTGAATTGTTCATTCTGAGGCCTACCATGACACAGGCTAACTTAATATGACTATACTTTAACTGGAATTCATAAAATGTATAAAAGCACTCATTATAATCAGCCTGAAAGTAAAGAACAAGTTACTTACCTTCGGTAACGATATATCTGTAAGAAACATTAGTTAGTTATAGATTCCTTACCTTAGAATTACCCCCAGGCGTCAGACTGGATCCGGAAAGTTTTTTCGTCAGCAGTACCTCTGCGCGTCGGAAGGTGGCGTCGGTCGGCTCCACGTCCATCGTTGGCGTCGTGGTCGCCGGGATGACGTTGCGGTAGCTACTTAGATGCCACCCTCGCGCGCTGACGTCAGTTCTGTACACGACTTTCCGCGCCAGAAACGCAGAGCCATGCAAGACACTGACCACTGGTGCACAAAACTAGGACCCTGAAAGGATAACCTTAACCCTAGAAATCAGTTCGCAGAACGGGGAGGATAGGTGGGGCGGTAAGGAATCTATAACTAACTAATGTTTCTTACAGATATATCGTTACCGAAGGTAAGTAACTTGTTCATATGAAAGAAACACGTTAGTTATAGATTCCTTACCTTAGAATAGATACCCCAGCAATACCAACCCCGGTGGTGGGTCTGCGAACCAAGATCACACCAGAAAGTCCTGGAGCACAGAACGGCCAAAGAAGCCGTCTCTCTGGACTTGACTGTCCAGACAGTAGTGTTTCGTAAACGTGTGCAGTGATGCCCACGTGGCTGCCTGACAGATGTCATGTAGAGGAACTCCTCGGCCTAAGGCAGTAGTGGCTACCGTTGCCCTGGTGGAATGGGTGCGTAGCCCAACAGGAGGCTCCTTTTTAGCCAGAGAATAGCATGCTTTGATACACAAAACGACCCATCGAGAAATGGTTCGCTTGTGTACGGCCCGACCTTTCTTGGCGCCCACGTAGCCAACAAAGAGTTGGTCATCCACCCGGAACTGCTTTGTGCGATCCAGATAGAACGAAAGCGCACGTTTTGGGTCCAGACGGTGGAGCCTCTCTTCCTCTTTCGAAGGATGCGGAGGCGGAAAGAAGGTGGGCAAAGTGATGGTCTGCCCGATGTGAAAGGCAGTGACAACCTTAGGCAAGAAGGAAGGACGAGTCCTGAGAACTACCTTGTCCGGATGAACAGACAGGAAAGGAGGCTTGGAAGAAAGAGCCTGGAGCTCACTCACTCTTCTGGCAGATGTGATGGCTACCAGGAAAGCAGTTTTAAGTGTCAGAAGCCTCAAAGGACAGCTGTGAAGCGGCTCGAAGGGAGCACACATTAAATAGGTTAAGACTAGATTCAAGTCCCACTGAGGCATAACGAAGGGAATAGGAGGAAAGAGTTGAGTTATGCCTTTCAAGAAACGATTAACAACCGGGGACTTGAAAAGAGAAGGCTGATCTGGAAGCCGAAGGAAAGCAGAGTTGGCCGAAAGATAGCCCTTGATAGTGCCGAGAGCAGAGCCCTGCTGGGCCAAAGAAAGAAGGAACAAGAGAACCTCAGAAAGAGGGGCAGAAAGGGGATCCACAGCCTTTGCTGTGCACCATGCCACAAATTTGTTCCACCGGCAGGCGTATACCGTCTTAGTGGAGGGACGCCTGGCTGCCAAGATTACATCACAAACTTCAGGAGGTAGGTCGAAAGACGTCAACTGCCGCCGCTCAATCTCCACGCAAGGAGGTGGAGGCTGGACAGGTTCGGGTGGAGGACCGTCCCCTGTTGCTGCGACAGAAGATCCTCCCGAAGGGGCAGTCTGGTCGGAGGATCAATGGCCATGTTGAGCCGCTCGGGGTACCAGACTCTTCGTGCCCAATCCGGAGCCACAAGGATGACTTGGGCCCGGTCGCGCCTGATCTTCTTCAGCACTCTGGGCAGAAGTGGTATAGGCGGAAAGGCGTACAACAGACCGCAACTCCACTCGCGACGAAAGGCGTCGCCTAGCGAGTGCCGTCTTGGAAATTCCAACGCGCAGAATTGCTGACATTGCGCGTTCTCTTCGGTGGCGAATAGATCTAACCAAGGCTCTCCCCACTGTCGAAAGAGACCTTGCACCACCTCCGAGTGTAGACGCCATTCGTGATCCATCATGCACCTGCCAGGTGTTGAACCACCAGGGATATGCCCTGATGTTCCAGCCATGTCCAGAGGCGGAGAGCCTCCTGACATAGGGTCCAAGACCCCACCCCGCCCTGTTTGTTGCAGTACCACATGGCGGTGGTGTTGTCCGTGAACACCTGCACTACTCTTCCCCGGACAGAGGGAAGGAATGCCTTGAGTGCAAGACGAATCGCTCGAAGCTCCAGAAGGTTGATGTGGAGCCCGGACTCCGCCGGAGACAAGAGGCCTCTGATCTCCGCCTCTCCCATGTGGCTGCCCCATCCCAGAAGGGATGCGTCCGTCACCACTGTGTGCACTGGTTGGGGAAGGGAGAGGGATCTGCCGTTGACCCAATCCTGGTTTGTGAGCCTCCACTGCAACTGTCGATTAGTGCCCTCCGAGATCTGGACGCAATCGGACAGATTCCCCTGATGCTGTGCCCACTGGAACTTCAGGTCCCACTGCAGAGCCCGCATATGCCACCTGGCATGATCGACCAGCAGGATGCAGGAGGTCATGAGGCCCAGCAGCCCCAGAGTCATCCGGACCGAAACCCGTGCTAGAGGCTGAAAGATCGGAATCATAGCCCGAATATCCCAGACTCGCTGCTCGGGAGGATAAACCCGAAACCGCGTCGTGTCCAGAACCGCTCCGATGAAGAGGAGCTTCTGAGAGGGAATCAGGTGTGACTTCGGCACATTGATGGAGAACCCCAGCGAATGCAGGAGGTCGGCTGTAGTCTGGAGGTGGGAGACGACTGCCTGGGACGAGCCCGCCTTCAACAGCCAGTCGTCGAGATAGGGGAAGACTGGAACCCCTGATCTGCGCAGATGAGCTGCGACCACCGCCATCACTTTCGTGAACACCCGAGGGGCGCTGGTAAGGCCAAAGGGGAGCACGGTAAACTGAAAATGCTCAAGACCTACCGTGAACCGCAGGTAACGTTGGTGGGCCGGCAGGACGGGGATGTGAAAATAAGCGTCCTGCAAGTCCAACGCTACCATCCAGTCTCCAGGGTCGAGGGCAGACAAGACCTGAGCGAGCGTCAACATCTTGAACTTCTCCTTCCGGAGGAAGCGGTTGACGTTCCTGAGATCCAAGATAGGACGCAGGCTTTTGTCCTTCTTGGGTACCAGAAAGTAGTGGGAATAGCAACCACGACCTACTTCTGGGGCAGGAACGCGCTCGATGGCTCCCTTGGCCAAGAGTGCCGAAACTTCCTGTTGGAGAAGGCCCAGGTGATCCTCCGACATGCGGTGGTATTGAGGTGGCATGGCTGGAGGGGTAGCCTCGAAGGGGAGGGAGTAGCCCCTTCGGACTATTTGCAAAACCCACCTGTCCGACGTGATGGTGCGCCAGTGAGGGAGGTGATGGCGGATCCTGCCGCCCACTGGCGTTTGATGGGCCTGAAAAGTCGGACTAGGAGGGTTTGGAGGCTGCTGCAGAAGGGGGGTTGGTGGAATGGGCCACCCGCTGGCCCCCTGAACCACGGCGCTGGTTCCCACGTCCCCGGCCGCGCGAAGGTTGGGAAGCTTGCTGCGGCCTGTGGCTCTGGTCGGGACGTAGTGGGGCACCCCTTCCGTAGCCACGAAAGGGGTGAAAAGCAGACTGCGCTGGGCGGCTGGAGAGGCCCAAGGACTTGGCCGTAGCCCGTGAGTCCTTGAAACGCTCTAGAGCGTTGTCCGCTTTGTCGCCAAAAGGGCGACGGCCATCAAAGGGCATGTCCATCAAGGTGTTCTGGACATCCCCCGAAAAGCCAGTCGATCTCATCCAGGCGTAGCGTCGAAGTGCTACTGACGTTGAAATTGTCCTGCCCAGAGAGTCGGCGGTATCCAGCCCACAACGGATGGTAAACTTTGCTGCATCTCTCCCGGCGGCGACAGCCTGGGAGAGCACTGCCCGGGCCTCCTCCGGACACTGAGGTAGCACCTGCGCAACCGTATCTCACACAGAGTGGGAATAACGGCCCAAAAGACATGCAGTGTTTACCGACCGCAGTCCTAAGCTGGCGGAAGAGAAAATCTTCTTCCCAAAATGGTCCAGCTTCTTGGATTCCCTTTCCGGTGGAGCGGTAGGGAATGCGCTCTTGGAAGTGGAGGCGGTGGCATGGGGCAATCATCCTGTCCACGGGAGCCCCCGTGTTGGGCCTGGACCACGTGCCCAAAAGGACATCGGTGAGGGCCTCATTAAACGGCAGCAGGGGCCCCGAAGAGCTCGCAGCCGGTTGAAGCACCTCTGTCAGGAGGTTGGTCCTGACCGCCACCGTAGGAAGCTCGAGGTTGAGAGCCTCGGCCACCCTACGCAACACCACTGCGTATGACGCTCCCTCCTCCGTAGCCACGGTAGGATGAGACAACATGCCAAGGTCAGGAGAGGTGTCAAGACCACTGGCATCCCCCAGTTCCTCTCTCCAGTCCTACTCAGACTCCAGCTGATCAGTTAAAGGGTCACCTGACCCCTCCCAGTCCTCCTCCTCCTCCTCAGGTTGCCAATCTGGCCGAAAAGGAACCCCAGGAGTGAACAGGGGCACAAAAACCCCACTCGGCGCCGGATCCGGCGTCGCCCGCTCCGGGTCCACATCGGGATGGAGGCCGGGGTCGACGCCGGCCGGGGACACGCCCGGCGTCGGTTGCAGCTGTGGTGCCGAAGGAAGCGGTGCCGGTGGAGGTGTAATGAGGTCAACCGGCACCGTTCCGGATCCAAGCCTGGATCCACGGGGGCCCAGCGGCGCCGAGGCCAGAGCCGACGGCGGAGAAGGCCTGGGCCTCCCAACCGAGTCCGCGGGGCCCGAAGGCGAGCCGGCGGGTTCGGGCCACCCAAAGATGCGATGCATCGCTTCGTAAAAATTACGAAGTTGGGCAGGAGTCGCTCCGGGTCCCGGAAAGGGAGGGAAGGCCGGAGTCGACTCTTCGGGCTCCGCGCGCGGAGCCGCGGGTGGGGCACTGCCCACATCCCTCGTCGCGTCAGCCGACCAACGGGGAGAAGTCGAAGAGCGACGATGCTTCTTCGACTTCTTTTTGTGCTTTGACTTACCCGACCCCGAGTGCGAAGACTTCGATGACTTGGACGAGTGGTGGTGGCTCCGCGACCGGTCCCTCGACCTCCCTCGCGACCGGGACCTTGAACGGCGCGGAGCCGACTGCCGGCGCTCAAGCAGCTTTCGGGACCGCTCCCGCAAAGCCTTAGGAGCCATCGACTGGCAGTCGGAGCACGACTTGGGGTCGTGGTCGCGCTCCAGGCAAAAGAGGCACAAGCTGTGCGGATCCGTAACCGACATCAGTCGGGTACAGGAGCCGCAGGCCTTGAAACCGGGCATCCCTCGTGCAGTAGGAGTCGTAGACTCAAAAAAGACGTCAACAAAAGTCGCTCAAAAAAGTCAGTCAAAAAGTGACTGGAGGTACCGCTCTCTCCGGATCTGCGCTGGCTGGCGCGGAAAAAGAAAGAACTGGCGTCAGCGCGCGAGGGCGGCGTCTAAGTAGCTACAGCGACGTCATCCCGGCGACCACGACGCCGACGGACGTGGAGTCGACCGACGCCACCTTCCGACGCGCAGAGGTTCTGCTGACGAAAAAACTTTCCGGATCCAGTCTGACGCCTGGGGGTAATTTTAAGGTAAGGAATCTATAACTAACGTGTTTCTTTCAGATATATATATTAGTATGCCATTAAATGCAAATGAAAAATAGTGAAACTGCATCACCAACACTCCATGGTGTTACAGAGAAAGAAAAAGAACTCCTGCGTGGTCTGTAACTGTCCTCACCCTGTGCTGTGATAGAGCGGGAAGAGTCTCCTTTACCGAGTCTGCTCACACCCAGTGGTGAAACAGAACAAGAAAATGGACTCACGGTGTGGCAGAGAGGCCAGGAGTCCCCTTCATGCAGCTTGTTTATTTCTCGTAGAGATGGGACAGGGGCTTCCTCTTCCAGTCTGTTATGTCTCATAGTGTAAGAGGGGGAAGAGGGCTCCTTCATATGACCATTTCACATGCAACGGCGTACCAAAAAGGGAAAATGGCCTTTTTCCACCGGTCAGGTGACATCACCTGGTGTAATACAGTGGTATGTGGGCTCCTTCACGCAACCAGTTCACACTCCATGGTGTAACAAAAAGGGAAAATGTGCTTTATCATCAATGGTGTTGCAAGGGTGCCAAAGGTTCTAATGCAAGCAAGGAAAGTGGAGCCTCTTGCCCTCAATCATTGGCATAAAACAGCCATAGCTTGGGTAGATGGGGCCCCTCACAGCCCCTGGTGTCACTGCACCTGATACATCACTGATGGCTATGCCATGGTTTTTCATCCAGCCTGTTACATCTCATGGTGTACTAGTGCAAAAAGGCATCTCCTAGTCTGCACCTGAAACATCATTGATGGCTACGCCATGGTCTTTTGTCCAGCCTGTTTTCATCTCAAGGTGTACTAGCGCAAACAGGCGTCTTCTTCTAGTCTGCACCTTATATTTCATTGATGGCTACGCCATTGTCTCTCGTCCAGCCTGTTTACATCTCATGGTGTACTGGCGCAAACAGGCGTCCTCTTCTAGTCTGCACCTGATACATCATTGATGGCTACGCCACGGTCTCTCGTCCAGTCTGTTTACATCTCATGGCGTACTGGTGCAAAGAGGTGTCTTCTTTTAGTCTGCACCTGATCCTTCATTGATGGCTACTCCATTGTCTTTCGTCCAGCCTGTTTACATCTCATGGCGTACTAGTGCAAAGTGGTGTCTTCTTCTAGTCTGCACCTGATACATCATTGATGATTACGCCATGGTCTTTCATACAACCTGTTTACATCTCATGGCGTACTAGCGCGAAGCGGCGTCTTCTTCTAGTCTGCACCTGATACATCATTGAAGGCTACACCATGGTCTTTCATCCAGCCTGTTTACATCTCATGGCGTACTAGCGCAAAGAGGCGTCTTCTTTTAGTCTGCACCTGATCCTTCATTGATGGCTGCGCCATGGTCTTTTGTCCAGCCTGTTTACATCTCATGGCGTACTAGTGAAAAGAGGCGTCTTCTTCTAGTCTGCACCTGATACATCGTTGATGGCTACGCCATTGTCTTTCGTCCAGCCTGTTTACATCTCATGGATACATCTCATGGAGTACTGGCGCAAAGAGGTGTCTTCTTCTAGTCTGCACCTGATACATCATTTGTTTTAAAAAAAAAACTTTATTTATAAATTTTTTAACAAACGCAGGCTGCGGCCCGCCATCTCAGACAGGGGGGCAAACAACATACATAGGGTTGCAGTACTGACCTTGTGTACATGTATCAATACAGTATTCAAGTCACGGAAGACGAAGAATGGTGATTCCATAGTGTGTTTGCTGTACCGAGGTAACACATAATCTTGCCAGTCCGAGACATCGTCCGGGCAATGGCGGCCGCAGGTCAGCAACAGAGGAAGAGAGAGGGGGGAAAAGAGTAGAGAAAGAGGTTCCAGAAGGACAGCATCATGAAGAGAAGGCAGGAGAAGAATAGGGAAGCGAGGGAAGGGAGGATCTACGGCTGAGTTGGAAGGGCGTACATTCCGGCGTGTGGGGCGGACTCTCACCCAGTGGTCGAAGTGGGGGGGATCGGCAGGGCACGACGTGCCCCTACTTCTTTAATTTCATAGAGTCCGTTCCCCTACTTTCTTATTTTAGTCATGCCTCCCCTTTCTTATTTTAAACATGCCTCCTGGACGGCAGAAAACACCAAGGCCGATAGTTAAGGCTCGGCTTTTGGGGATGGGCGGAACGGGCAGAGAAGGAAAAGGACTCTGTCTTTTCCTTCGTGCCCAGAGAAGACAAGGACAGTGACCAGTTCTCCTGCCGCTGCCCCCACCCCCCCTCCTCTATTTGTTCCCCCTCTTCTCTCTCTTTCTGTCTCACTCCTCATTTAGTGAAAACCGAGACTTCAAGAAACAGGTATTACCTTCTCTTTCCTCCTTTCGTTTATTTGCTCGCCTGTGAAATGGATCCAAAAAAGAAAAACACTTTTGCTGGAAACATCGTCTTTTTCTGCTATTTTTCAATTTCCAAGTGCAGTCTCAGGGTGGAGAGAAATAAAACATTCAAAATATGAAAAATAACTAGCTAACTAAATAAAGCAAGACAGAGTGGTTGCAAGGTGGCCAGATTGATTTATTCACACCTAAACACATTAGCACCACTTTACAGTGTTTGCCAGTGAAGCGCTACTTTTGTTTTCTAGTCTCTCTTTGAACAACATTGTTTTCCCTGGGTGGGAAAGTGCACTATTCCTGGAGGTACTGAAATACCTGCTTGATGGGTGAATTGGAAAACAAAATGTGTACAGCGGCTGTGTGTTCACGAATATGGTCTTTTTAAACCATACTGCTTATGTTTTGTAAGGATATAAGCAATGGGCATTGAAACTGGTCCCTTCTGGGCCCTGCGGTCATGGCCTTAACATTTCAGGCAAAAGCACTCACTAATTTCTGAATAATGAGTGTAAAAAGAAAAAGGTAACCATGTTGTTCCTGCTTACATTTCACATGCTTTACTTAATCTTGCATTCCCTATGAGTGTTTGCTTTTTCTAGGATGTTGTTAATTTTTTTTAGGCAGCATATTGCTCTTGTCTAGTGAGTAATTTGAATTGAGTCACATCCAGGTGTTTATAGCGGGTCAGTGAGGTGCAAGTTTCTCTCAGTGGGGCAGTATGGTGTTCAGTGGGGGAGAGGATGTGGCACTATGGTCAGAGCTGCTGAATTTGGAACTGGGGAACCAGGTTCAGCCTTCATGACCAGACCACCCCCCTGAGGGAGCACATTCCCATGCTAGACCTTAGAAGGCCCCGCAAGATCTTAAAAGCCCTGGTGTCTTAGCACCAGCAGGTGGACCCTAGCAGTGGCAAGTGTGGGTTAACCTTGAAGGCCTGTCTGCCACAATTCATTCTGAAGTTCACCTCCAGTCTTGCAGGCAGGCCTATGAAGCAGCACACCATAGAGTGACAGTGACTCTGTCACTAAGGTCACAGGACCCTTGAGGAGGGTGGCTCTAGGGCAGTGCGACCGCACCAGGCGCTGACCAGCCGCGGTCCGTGCGGGTAGCATCGGTGGGGCAGAGGGGCCGGGTAAGGGGGGATTTCATGGGACGATGCAGAGGGGAAATTAAATAAATTAATTTTCCTTCGGCATCGTCCCTCGAAATCCCCCCTTACCCGGCCCCACCGCCCCACCGCTGTTACCTGCACGGACCGTGGCTGGCGCTGACTTCAGGTGGGGGCATCATGTTTTCAAGTATAATATAGTTTTAAAAGCACTTGCTGCCTCCTTCCTGGCCTCCAACAATTTTCGGCAACAATAAAAATGTCATGATAACTCCAGTGATTAATGTACTTAGTAGAGAGAGATGGTGTTTTGTCTAGTGGATGTTTTGACTCCTGGAAAGGAAGCGCAGAGGGTTAATGTGCCGGCTGCTAAGAACATGTACCATGCAGAACACAAAGTGCACATAATGTAAATAGGTCAGTGGGTTCCTGCTTTTGTCAGAGAGACCCTATTGTTACTTGCAGTTAATAAGTTAAAATCCTAACATAGAACAGTGAGCTATTAACTGTCATGTAAGAGCTGCATGCAAACTGCAAGGTATAAATTAGAGCTTTACGGTTTTCCCCCCAGTCTTTTATTATCCTAATGTTGCAAAAAAGGGTTAATTTGGGTAGAAATCAATTCTGATTATTAAATAGAACCCCCAACCATGGTATTACGTTTTAAATTCTGAGTTTGTGTTTCTCTAGACCAATCACTATTAAACTATGCTGCCTACTAGTATGGTTGTCATGTGACTCCTACACCTTGTAGTCCTTTGTCTTATGTAACATTTCCTATACAGTGATTTACACACGTATGATTGATTGTCTCTGTGTTATATGTGTGATGTAAAGTGCTCTGACACCCTACACTGGTATTAGTGGTGCTGTAAATTTTCTGATACTTTATTATTTTGACATTTTTACACATGCTAACAGTCTCTGCAAAGATTTTTCCTTATTAGTACCAGTGGAACATACAAATGCAGCAGTGAGAAAGGTGACCAGTCAACCTTTGCAAAGGGCCCTCCACTTCACAGCAGTACAAGTCACATTTTTTAGTAACTTTTGATCCGTTTGAGCTATAAACAATTTATTAGTTAAAATCGTCAGATTATGCAGCAGATGATGTATTATGTGGCAAATATGGCAGAGCCATAATTATGTGGAAAACATTTGCAAACTAGGATATTTTGCCATTCATGTTTGAACTGCTCTTGTGGAAAAAGGGAGGAGAAGTGCTGATGACAGAAACTCCATGGCAGGGATACAAATGGCTTGCGATTCCACTTTTAAGGATATTTGGGACATTCTGTGATTGGAAACGTATCTCACTTTGTGAATGTATTTTAATGTCAACTCATATTAAACCTTAAATAAACGTGTATCCATTGGTTAAATTAAATAACGTAATAAGATGTAACCGGTAAGTAAAATCGGAAACAAATACTATAAATTGGGATATTGCACTCTGCTAGTTTGGGGGGCGGGAGGTTTTGTTACCGCCGAGCAGGGAGGGGGGGTTGGGGGAATGTATGTTGGGTCTGTGGGGGGGCGGGAGGGGATTGGTTTTGGGGTGTTATTTTTCGTATTGTTTTTGTTTAGGCATGTTTCCTCCAAAGGGTCTCGAAAGCTAATGATGACGAACTAGGTGACCGTTTTAATCCCGCTGGTCGTTGTATTCTCTGGCAGGTTTGCCAGCTGTTTTTGTTTTATACCGGTACACGATATGGTCCATTTCTCTAGTATCCTATTCCATTCACTTACCATTGGTACATGGGGCTCCCACCTTGACTTCGCACACCCACGCTTGACTATCCGACATTACTTAGCTCCCACTAGTTGGACGTCATGACACGTGGTCTGACACTTAATTTGTCCACCTGGAATGTTAATGGATTGGGCGATAAAATTAAGAGAGGCATTGTATTGCAGTACTCTAAGCGTAACGAGCTTGACCTGGTGTTACTGCAGGAGACACACCTGATTGGTAACTCCTGTGGCGCCCTGAACAGGAAAGGGTACAAAATGGTGGCTCACTCTGGCTTCACTTCAGGCTCCAGAGGGGTGGGGATTCTACTTCGGAGGGGCTGCCCCTACATTATTCACAACTCCTGGACTGACCCCCAGGGCAGATATGCTGCGGTCTCGGGCACCTGGGAAGGGCGTGTTGTCAATGCTGTCTCCATTTACGCCCCCCCCCCGGGCTACAGCGCTTGACGCTGCACGACATAGGGACCCTGTTGCTGGACCTGCTGTTTGGGGTGTTGGTGTTGGGTGGGGACTTCAATCTCACGATGGACGGTTCTCTGGACCGCCTCCCTCCCCGGGGTGACCCGCTGAGAGGTTCACAATTGTCCACATTTGCTAATGCTCTGGGGGTGGTGGATATTTGGCGGTGGTTTAACCCATCACATACTCACTTCACGTTCCAATCCGGGGTGCACGGCAGTCAGTCGAGGATAGACTATCTCTTCACTCATGCCCAGGATGTTCGGCTTTTCACAAGGTCCGGCTGCCTTGCTCGTGGTATCTCCGACCACTCCCCCGTCCTTGCGACTCTGGGCTCTCACACTGGGGGACGCCCATGCTCTATTTCCATATACCCATGGGCGCTGAAAATCCCGCAAATCAAAGATACCCTCCGCAGGGACGCTGAATTTTATTTCGCAGAAAATGTTGGTACAGTCGACTCCGCTGCGACATTGTGGGAGGCCTTTGGAGCTGTCATTAAGGGCAGGGCTTTATCGCTCATGGTAGGATACAGGGCGGAGCGGACTAAGAGAATATCGGAATTAGAGGCTGAGGTCTCGAGTTTGGAGGAGTCGGTCTCCCGGGATCCGGACCTCGCTCTATGCCATAGTCTGGCACTCAGGCGACAGGACTATCGTCAGCTTCTCTTTGAGGAGGGGACAGCGCGTTTGCTAGCCTCTCGACACAGGATTTATGAGCAGGAGGAACGGACGGGAAAACTTTTGGCGTGGCTGGAGCAGAGGGAACAGGCCGCTAGATGGGTCCGCGCGATTGCAACATCGGAGGGTACCCTAATTACCGACCCCCAACGCATCGCTGACGCATTTGCTAGTCACTACGAGGAGGTATATACTGGTTCCCCCACTTCTCAGGCCTCCCTGTCTCCTGATCTGCTGGCTACGCTCGATATCCCCACTATTTCACTGCAGGACAGAGAGACCTTGGAGGCAGACATTACAGTGACGGAGGTTCAGAAGGCCATACAGGACGTTCGCTCCGGGAAGGCTATGGGTCCTAACGGGCTTCCCATTGAGTTATTTAAGCCTATGTCCACACTATTGGCCCCCCATTTGCTCAATCTCTATACCGGATGCTGCGAGTCAGGTGTGTTACCCGCAGAGATCCGCACTGCCGCTATAGTGGTCATTCATAAGCCGAACAAACCTCTTGAGGAGTGCACATCGTATCGCCCCATATCCCTGTTGACAGTTGAGGCTAAGATTCTGGCCAAACTTCTTGCGAACCGTCTTCTCCACTTTATCTCTGACTTGGTCCATCCCGATCAGTCTGGGTTCATGCCGGGGAGGAATACGGCTCGGAATTTACGCTGGGTACATGGGGTCCTTGGCAGGCTTCACACCATCGAGGAAGACGCAATTCTTTTATCGCTGGACGCCTCGATGGCATTTGATACCATCGAGTGGGACTTTCTTTTCGCCATTCTGGCCCGTTTGGGGCTTGGACCCAACTTCATTCGTTGGATTCGGCTACTGTATACATATCCCACGGCTCACGTTGTTGTCAATAATCACCGCTCCGCTACTTTCTCGCTTCATCGAGGCACGAGACAGGGTTGCCCCCTGTCGCCACTGCTTTTCGCCCTTGTCTTGGAGCCGCTCGCGGTATGGGTCCGAGGTGATCCGGCGATACGGGGACTCAAGTGGACGGAATCTCACGAAGACCGTATCTCCCTGTATGCCGATGATATCCTCTTATACCTGGCCTCCCCTGCTCGGTCGCTGCGACGGGTTCTCCACATCTTTCACATATTCGGCGCTCACTCTGGATATCAAATAAATTGGTCTAAGTCCCAGATGTATGCGCTCTGGGGCTCCCCCCCCGGCGAATCCCCGGGGATTTAATATCCCAGTGGCGCTTCGGGGTTTTCGGTACTTGGGCATTTTCGTCACTCCTGACCCTGACCTCTTTTTCGAATTCAACTTACTCGGACCTCTTCAGCGCTTTAAATCGGACGTGGTGCATTGGCGCTCTCTCCCGTTAACTCTTCTCGGCCGCGCGTCCCTTTTCAAAATGCTAGCGCTCCCGCGCTTTCTCTATGCTTTACAGAACACACCTATCCCGATCCCGGATTCTTACTTCTCTCAGATCGATGGAATACTGCGGGGACTGCTTTGGGAGGGCCGCGCGCCGCGCATCGCAATGACTAAACTTACCATGGGTTGGTATGACGGGGGCATCGCTCTACCGGATCTTAGACTGTATTACCAGGCGTCCCAATTGGTGGTGGTCAACCGCTGGGTGTTTGAGTCCCGCGACGAGCCTAATTTCCGCACTGATCACTGGCTCCTGGGACGGGGCGGTTATAACAGAGCGCTATACACCAATCCCCGCAAACTTAATCTGACAGGTCCCACGGCACGCACGGTGGAGGTTTGGCATGAAGTCACCAAGAGGTTGGGTTGGCGTGGGCGCCTGACGAAGGCTACTCCCTGTGGGAGCCCGAAATCTTAGGTCATCTCAGCACCTGCCCGGGGTTCGACAGGTGGGACTTGATCGGAATCTCCACGATCAGGGATATCTGGGTTCAGGGGAGGCTGGCATCGTTCCCGGAGCTCCAAGCTAAATATCAACTTGCTCCATCGGAGACGTTCAGGTATTTACAGATTACTCACGCGGTGTCCTCAGCCCTGCCTCGGGACGGTCCTCTCCCCGATTCGTCCCCTCTGGAGGACCGCTTGCTGCTGGATCCCATGGACCGTAAGGCCATCTCGCTCACCTACAAGAAATTGATCAACAATCGCCCCGACCCGATGTTGAAACTTAGGGAGGGGTGGGAGAGAGATCTGGGTGATATAGAGGATGACATGTGGCGGGATGCTTTAGCCTCACCCCGAGAAATAGCCATCCCTATGCACTTGCGCCTGCTCCAACTCAAGATCCTTCATCGGGCATATTTCGACGCCAAACTCCTGTTCCGACTGGGTAGACGCCCGATCCCCTTTGCCTCCGGCATTGTAATCAGGAGGGTACTTTCTTCCATATTCTATGGGACTGCCCACACATACACGACTACTGGGTGAAAATCGTCCGTCAACTTGGGAGGGCGGGAGGTAAATCCCTTGAGCTATCACCCCACTTGTGCCTACTTAACATATGGGGGGCGTCCGATCTCACGCAGGCTGAACAGACATGGGCCTCTATGGGTTTCATTATTGCAAAGCGGAATATTGCACAACATTGGGGGGTGGCCACAGTTCCACGCCTGGCTGATTGGGCAAAAGACATGGATACTGCCATGGTGGCGGAAAAATCAGTATTCAAGAGTAGGGGCTGCCCCAAAAGTGGGATCAGAAGTGGGGAAATGGAACAAATACAGAGGGGACATCTGTATCTCACCAACGGTGGAACTCCGGAGGGACAGACAGGCGCTGATGGCTCAGTTGACGGCGGAGGTGCTGGCTTCTCCCCCCTAGGGGTCATGCTCTGGGTCTCTCAGTCCCCCGCTCCCTGCACACTGTTAGCTTGCACCCGACGCTTAACTGGACCTTTCATTATCCCCAGGAAATGTATAATGATGATTTCTCGCATGGACCCCCATCTTGCCAAGGGGTGGATGGCATCATGTGAAAGGCATGTCTACATTCAAATGGGCATTTCTCACAGTAACTGTATATTGTATGTACCGGTCTTTGGTTGGTGTGTAAAAAATAAAAATTGTTTATCAAAAAAAAAATTGGGATATTTTGCTCTTTCTGCCACACCTCTGACTCCGCCCACTGACCCAATCCACAGGTTAGTCCCGCCCTCTGATTCTCTGCCCACAGTTCCCCTACTTTTTTCCCCCCACTTTGACCACTGCTCTCACCGGCAGCGCACACGAGATTACAACCACTCACACCTCCACTATTGGAGTATGTATGCGATCATCAGAGTGTGCCTGCAAAAAACTGAGTAGTGGTTCCTATATGTTGTGAGGGCGGGCCTGCGCCGGCATAAGTTCCCAGAACTCCGACAATTGGTTATGGCAGAAGGCGGCATCTTTAAGCCAATCGTCTCTACTTGGTCTGCGCCTGCGGCCCCAGCAGTTAGCAACACGCCGCTTGGCCAATAAAAGCATCATAGCAGCCAGTCTCCTAACATCTGCTGGGAGGTTTTTAACATACCCAAGCAAGGCAGTAAGCGGGGAGTGCTTCATCCTGCATTCCAACATTTCCTCCAGTACGTCGAAAACACAATTCCAGTATTTCGCCACTTCCACACATTCCCAAGCCAAGTGCATGAAGGAGGCCTCAGACGCAAAGCACGCATCTCGCATCACTGCTCAGCCCAGTTCTGCACATCCATACAGGGGTCCTGTAGAGTCTATGGAGGAATTTGAAATGGATAAGCCTCAATCTGTAATTGGGCGACATATCTTTTGACTGTGTACAACAGTATGCCCATACTCCCTCCTGAAACGGGGTTCCCAGACTTTCCTCCCATTCACGCTGGGCAGGGGGAACGCTAATTGGATACTCACATTGCATGCCAGAGTAGATGCGTGATATAAGCTTACGGGGCGAGGGGTTAGTTAAAAACGCATCCAGGACGTGGAAAGTTGGGGGCGCAATCGGGAACGAGGTATATAGCGCCCGTAGCGCTGCCCGTAGTTGGAAGTAAGCCAGTCTATCAAGGAGGCCGGTATGCTCATCCCCCAGTGTGGTGTCCATGTCGATAAAGACACCATCCGGGAAAGCATGCCCTAACGTATGCAGCCGAAGCCCGCGCAGTCGCTGGCAGACCCCGGCCTCATCCGTGAAAGACAGTGCTAGATGTCTAGTAAGCGGCACCGTCGGTGTGAACAAGTTGTCTAGATGTGCCCTGCGGCGAAGTTGTTGCCAGGCCCACACCGTGCAACCCACAGTGTCGATTCCAGGTCTGGGGCGACTCTGTGGGCGGAACAGCGCCATGTGCAGCAGGACCGGGTCCGCCAGATCACTTTCGGGGGCGGTATGCTCCATAAAGAGGGTCGGATATACCCAATGAAAGCCGAATTGGGCCTGTGCGCAGTTGTGGTAGAGCTCCATATCAGGCGCTCCCAAACCGCCCTGCTCAAACGGGAGTGTGAGTCTCCCAGGCCACTCGAGGTTGCCTTCCCGCCCATGCAAGAGATATCAGACTTGAGCGGAGTCTCCTCTTGAACTCGGAAGTAAGGGGGAGCGGGAAATTCACAAAGACATATAAAAATTTAGGCAGAACAATCATTTTGGCCACAGCGATCCGGCCGGCCAGGGAGAGAGGGAGCGCCCTCCAGCGGGGTATGCGACTCTCCAACCATTCCATGAGCGTACCATAATTGTATCGCCACAGTTCCTCGTGATCCCTGCTAATCCATACACCAAGGTACTTCACAGGGGAGTCCGCCCATTTAAGCGGGAATTCTGACTGAAACGTGACTGTAGCGGCAGTGAGAGGAAAGATCGTAGATTTCCACCAGTTGACATTAACCCCTGAAAGGCCCCCGAATCTGGTGACTTCTCGAATAAAGGGGTTGAGATTAGTTGCCGGATTATTGACATACAGAGTCACATCGTCCGCGTACATTGACTCGAGAATTACCCTGGGCGTGAAGTCTAGCCCCCTTTGGGCGTGATGCTGTCGCAATCTAGCCGCCCGTGGCTCCATGGCGATGGCAAAGAGGAGGGGCGAGAGCGGACACCCCTGCCACGTGCCACGACAACTCGGGGGAGATGACCCCGTTGATCCGCAGGCGGGCAGTGGGAGAGGTATAGAGTAACGCTGTCTTTTTAAGAAAGGCCGGACTCAGACCAATACAAGCGAGGAGCGAAAACAAGTAAGGCCACTCCAGCGTATCAAACGCTTTGGTCGCGTCTAGGAAAACAGCAACTGCGGGGAGAGAAGGGTCCACCTCCTGCATCACTGCAAAGAGAGTGCGAAGATTGTGGGCAGTGCTCCTGCCTGGCACAAAGCCACATTGGTCTGGCACAAAGCCACATTGGTCGGGCCGGAGTATTGTAGGGAGCAATGGAAGCAGCCGCACGGCCAACAATTTAGCAAGAATTTTATTATCTACGTTGATCATTGATAGCGGCCTGTAAGAGTCACACAATAGCGGGTCCTTATCCGGCTTAAGGATAGTCACGATGAGCGCTTCACGTAGGAAGGGGGGGGAGGACGCCACGCTCAAGTGAGTCCTCATACATATTGAGGAGGTGGGGAGCAAGAAGCAGCGCAAACTCCTTGTAGAAGACAGGAGAGAGGCCGTCCAGCCCAGGCGCTTTATCCCCGGGCATGGCCCGAATCACTTGAATCACCTCCTCCACCGTATATGGCTCATCCAGGTACCGTCGGTGTGCGTCACTGAGCCATACTAATTCAATGGAGTCAAAAAAAGGGAGTAGGTCAGGGAGGGCCTCCGATTGTCGTGCCGCTTACATAGAAGAATAATATTGAGTCATCTCAGCCTGGACAGCCTCCTGCCCGACCACCACCAGATCCTCATCTGTGCGCAGCTCGCAGATATAATCATTAGCCCACAGCTTTTTAAGGAGACCCGCGAGGGTTTTGCTGGCCCGGTCCCCCTCCCCGAATTGGCAAGCACGCGCTTCCCGACCCAGGAAATGCACTCCTCTGTTCGCCGCCTCCTCAAATTCTGCTATTTTAGCCTTGATCTGCCCGAGGGTCGTGAGCCGACCAGATGCGAAAAACTCCAATTCAAGTGAGCGAATCTCTGTCTCCAGCCGCCGCAAATCGTTGCGCAATGAGCGTAGGATACCGTATTGTTTAGCGATACACGTGCCCCGGATGACAACCTTAAACGCCTCCCAAAGTGTGGACGAGGAGTCTACAGAGCCAACGTTGGTATCAAAGTAGTCCATGATGGCGGACCCAATCTCCTCACGGAACACCTGATCCTGGAGGGCCCCAGCGGGGAGTCTCCAGCTAAAGGCTCTGTTCGGCGCATCTGGTAAAGCGAATTCTAACATCACTGGGGCATGATGCGATAAGGTTTGGGCAAGATGAGCGCAGTGCCGGACCCAAGTGTCCACGTCTCGAGTTATGAGCCAGTAGTCAATTCTAGACCACGAGGGGCCCGCAGAGGAAACGCAGGTCCCCTCTCGGCTGGAAAGATGATAACAACGCCAGACATCGATCAGATCCTGATCGTCCATAAGGGCTTGCAATTGCGCCGCAGCACAGGGTGAGGTCTGCGAGGGGCGCCTGACCTGGCATAATCAGGGTCGAGGGCTACATTAAAATCACCCCCCCATAGCACCGCCCCAGGGCCAAGAGTATCCGCCAGCCACCATACCTCGCTAAAAAATTGGGGATCATCGGTGTTGGGGCCATATATTGATACGAGTCGCACTGGGCGTCCCTCGAGAACTCCCGCCACTATCACATACCGGCCCTGGGGGTCACAAATTGCAGTGCGCCAGGGGACGCCCTTTCTAAGAATGATGGCTGTGCCCCTAGCATAGTTTGAATATCCCGCCACAAACTTTTTGCCCATCCATCCAGCTCGAAGGCGCGAACAGGAGGCTCCCATGAGATGTAGCTCCTGTAAAAAACAGATGTCTGCCCCATATCGATTGAGAAGCGCTGCCACTAACCGCATCTTCCTGCCATCGTTGAGGCCCCTCACATTCCAGGTTACAGCTTTTAGCTTGCACACCTTGCCAACAGTCGCAGTCATCTTTGTGTTACCATGCATCCATGCGCACCAGTGGGGGAAGCAGAAACCAGCCGCCGTGGACTCACACAAAGCGCGCACGCCATGGGAGGCCATTTGCTGAGAGTGAAGGCCATGCCCCAGGCGTAACCATAGCAGCCCGCTATAGATTTCCCCCCCAACCATCCCGCCCGCTGGCACATACAGTTAGCATCCGACAAGTGCAACTTCTGCGTAGACCAGGTGTCAGCCCCACAGCGGCTGAGAAGCGCCGTCACTGGTCGCACCTTTCTAGCAACAGTCAAGCCGCTCATACTCCAGGTGACTGCCTTTAGTGTGCATGTCCCATCGGTTTTTAACCATATCCGCACTTCCATTCAGCCATGCGCGCAGGGAAGGGAACACAGATCAGTATCATTAGATGGAAACACTGTCGGTACTTTCAGCCCTCCCTGCGCTTCCCTTTATCCATGCGCACCAGGAGGGAGACAAAGATCAGCATCTTGGGGTTAGAAGCCGGGGGGGGGGGGGGGTGAAGCAGAGAGAGCAAGAGGGAAAAGAAAACAGCAAAGTACAGGTGATTTACCCACCACCCAAACAACCCACCCCCCACCCACTACAGCCGCCCAACATGGCTGGGGAGCATTTTCCCTACCCCAACAGGGCCTCAAGAGGCCAACAACAGAAAGCAATATGGGACTCATCCCAGGGGAAGGCACTAGGGGGCTCGGCGTTTCCCAGCATTGCATTGCTGGGTGGCTGGACAAGTGCACCCATGATGGCGCGCAGTCAGGCGAGCAAGTTCGATGACTGTCTATCACCACATGCACAGTGGAAAGTAGTTGCAAAAAGGCATAGAGGGTGGTCCAGTCCTTCTGGGTGTTAGATACCCCCCAGTTCAGTGAACGCCGCAGAGCTCCAACAGGTCATCAATCGTTCTCATTGAGAGGGCTCTCAGGTGACAAATCGTTGTCCGCGGGGGCCGCCGGTCGTGGGCGCTTATGACCGCGCGCAAATTTGGCAGCGAGCTTGGGGTCCGTAAAAAAGGAAGTCTTTCCAGCGTGAAAGATGCGAAGCTTCGCTGGGTATAGCAGGGAGTACTTGACGTCCTGCTGCTGCAGCAGTCTTTTAACTGGCACAAATTCCCGGCGGACACCTGATACATCATTGATGGCTACGCCATTGTCTCTTGTCCAGCCTGTTTACATCTCATGGAGTACTGGCGCAAAGAGCCGTCTTCTTCTAGTCTGCACCTGATACATCATTGATGGCTACGCCATTGCCTTTCATCCAGCCTGTTTACATCTCATAGTGGCGTCTTCTAGTCTGCACCTGATACATCATTGATTTCTACGCCATTGCCTTTCATCCAGCCTGTTTACATCTCATAGTGTACTGGAGCAAAGAAGCGTCTTCTTCTAGTATGCACCTGATACATCATTGATGGCTACGCCATTGTCTCTCGTCCAGCTTGTTTACATCTCATGGCGTACTGGCGCAAAGAGGCGTCTTCTTCTAGTCTGCACCTGATACATCATTGACGGCTACGCCATGGTCTTTCATCCAGCCCATTTACATCTCATGGCGTACTAGCGCAAAGAGGCGTCTTCTAGTCTGCACCTGATACATCATTGATGGCTACACCATGGTCTTTCATCCAGCCTGTTTACATCTCATGGGGTACTAGCGCAAAGAGGCGTCTTCTAGTCTGCACCTGTTACATCATTGATGGCTACGCCATTGTCTCTTGTCCAGCCTGTTTACATCTCATGGAGTACTGGCGCAAAGAGGCATCTTCTTCTAGTCTGCACCTGATACATCATTGATGGCTACACCATGGTCTTTCATCCAGCCTGTTTACATCTCATAGTGTACTGGAGCAAAGAAGCGTCTTCTTCTAGTCTGCACCTGATACATCATTGATGGCTACGCCATTGTCTCTCGTCCAGCCTGTTTACATCTCATGGCGTACTAGCGCAAAGAGGCGTCTTCTAGTCTGCACCTGATACATCATTGATGGCTACACCATGGTCTTTCATCCAGCCTGTTTACATCTCATGGGGTACTAGCGCAAAGAGGCATCTTCTTCTAGTCTGCACCTGATACATCATTGATGGCTACACCATGGTCTTTCATCCAGCCTGTTTACATCTCATGGCCTATTAGCGTGAAGAGACATCTTCTTCAAGTCTGTTGATCGCCAACAGTGTAATATAAGTCAGACCAGCCTTAGTAGTACTTATATTAGTGATCGTACCTGTAGCAGAAGAAGTAGGGTAAATGTGGCAGAAATGCCAGTAGTACCATCAGTCATAGTGGTAGTAGTAGTAGTAGTAGTAGTAGTAGTAGTAATGGTAGCAGCATATTTTTAGTATTAATTGGCAATGGTTTCACAGGGTTGGTGGCAACTCTTCCAGACCTTCTCCTTGTACCTTATGTGAGTGGGTTGAGTATGCTCGCAGCTGGCTCCCCCAACATACAATCAAGACGAACCAATGTTAATGATTATTTGTTTGGATGTTAAACTCCCTGAACTAGACAAAAGATTTCTGCACTTCTTGCAAGAGGGCGCAACAGCAGTGAACCTCGCATCTTCCACATCTGTGGTAACATCGCCTTTGGCCCCACAAAAAAGGGCCCGCATGTTCAAGGGCATGAACATCCTTCTATCAACAGGGCTACTTTCTACCAAAGCGGAAATACTCGCAGCGCCTTTTCACTGCGCATGCCTGCGCTTCTCTGCTGCAGAGGCGCGCATGCGTGCAGCAACTGTTCGTGATTTGTCTAGTCCCACACCATGTGTCGGCCAGAGTTGAAAGCATTGTATCTCCCTGAGCCAGTATGTTCCCTATGGAGTACATGAATGCCGGTCTTTGTAGTGTTAGATCGGAGGGTATGTTAGAGGTAAAAGTACTGTCTGAGACCAGTGGATAAGTGAAGTGTGTGTGCACGTGCATGTAGGGGTGGTTTGAAAATCCCCTGTGACATCAGATGCGATGTCTGCTGCATTTTTACTGAGAAGTTACAAGACCTCTCTTGCAGGTGCTCCGGCAGGCATTATTATGTGCATAATAGGCTTCATTGGAATAGGTTGGGTAGTAGGACCACACCAAATCAGTGCGTCAAGATACCTTTTTCTGCACAGCACCGCTGCACGCGCTACCTACACGACAAAAAGGCTTATGGGGGACTCCAATATCATTTGACCTGGTACATACCTCCGTTTACAGCTGCCTTTGTGCACATAGGGTTGCGTTCATTCTAAATATAGGAGTACATGGTCTGGAAGCCACAAGATGGTTGCTGGCCACAACAAACGGTGACAGAAGAAGGCCACACTACACCGTTTCAGCGCTGCCACGCATGGTTCTTGGGGAGACGCAACTCACCTGGGCATGGGAAGGGATGAGGGAATGAGGTCCCGCCTCGACTTTTCACTCAAGTCCTCACATCGGATTCTACAGTTTTGGATGCAGATCTCTTTAGTAGGAATGACTTGTGTGTGGGAGAGGGAGGGGCGAAACGGGGTGCAAGGACAAGATGTGTTACTGTCCTGCATTGAAATCCCGGGGTTACATGGTCCCCCAGATACTTTGCGTTGTAGTGTGTGCTCGGTGCTTAAAGAGCATTTTAACTGTACTCGATCTGTTGTGAATCTGGAATTTATCCTCTGAATAGTACCTAATTTTGAAAATTGCAGACTTTGACATTTTTGTTGTGGCTATAATTGCATTTACAGTTGTGAGGTAAAGGAAGAGCCTCCAAATTGTGGAGGAAGTGCTTCGTCCTTTGTTGGAGGATTCTTCTCCGGTGGAGAATTTGGCATCAAAATCACCTCTGCCAAGTTATGGCTACAGTAGAGGTAATTTCCTCTTTTTTTGAAAAAGGGATAGCTCTTCTTTTAGAAAATCGGGCATCAATCAGGCACAATATTTTTATAGTTACTGTTTGTTTTATTTTATCTGTTAAGCCGTATTCTATTTAATTTTACTTTCCAACTTCAGCCTACCCTTTTCTCCCTCTGATGGGCTTGTGTTATCAGTTCGGCTAAGCCTGGCGCCTGATCACTGTGCTGCTCTCACAGCTGGCCGTTGCAGCCCTACCCACTGTGTGTTGGAATAGCTTCTTACACTTCAGCCTAGCGGATCAAAGTGTTTGTCTAAGGTCTTTAGGGGAATAAGAAGATATGCAGGATTGTTATTATTATTGCATTTGCATAGAGTGAACCTCACAGCAGGGGTAGCCGAGTACTTCACATATAGCTGAAAGTTTCCTACAACTAGCCACTAACTCAGCAAGCATCAGTTTAGAGGAAAAGAAGCATCTGGCAACAAACTGCATAGGGAAAGAACGAGTAGCATGGGGTTGTCACTGAGTAGGCAGTCCTCAGACTGATTTCATGTGCAGCGCTTTTTATGGTCATGGTCAAACATGTTGTTAACGGTTCATACATGGCCAACAACGGTTATGTTGGGTTGACTCAGGACTCACTCACCGAAAGTGGAAGAGCACCGATGCTATCAACAGATTAGGGGCCTGATTATGACTACGGCGGTCCGATGGACCGCCGTAGCCACAGTGGTGATGCGGGCACCGCCGGTCTGACTGCCCTATTATGAGTTTGGCGGTCAGACCGCCAAAGGACCGTTTCAATTGCCGGGGATCCGTGATCCTTTGGCAGTGTTGCAGCAGTGTGAGGCTGCAATATGCTGGCGGTGCAGCAGCGAGTTTCCTCACATCCACCCTTTTTACGGTGGTGAGCCCACCATTAAAAAGGGTGGCAGTGAGGAAACAAAGGGAGCCCTACAGGGCCCCCTGTTGCCTCAAGGCCTGGGGATGCATGCAGGGGGGCACATGGTGTGCCTCCCGTGTGCATGCACCCCCTGTTCCTGCACGGCATGGACTTCACAGTCCATGACGTGCAGGAACGGACTTTGGCGTTCCCATTGTGGTGACTTTCTAAAAGGTACTGCCAAAGGACTGCCCGCCAGACCAGGAGAAAACTCCTAATCTGGCAGGCAGGCTGGCGGCAGTCAAGTTTGGCAGTGTGGGAGCGGGATACCGGCGTGGCAGCCCGCTCCCACACCGCCAAACTCTTAATCAGGCCCTTAATCCTCTTGCGGAATTCTGCTTAAGTATGAATGGGCATCGGTGCACTCCTTCTGCAACGCCCTTCTAAGTTGCGCCTCCACTTAAGAAGGAGTAATGTGCCCATCTTTTGTGTCTGGTTGGCATCAATTCTCCTCTTGCTCTTCCGTTCCTTGCAGACACTGCTTTGATCAGTGGATAGCTGTGTTGGACTCTACAGCTGGGGACTGGGCCAGGGGAAGGTGTAAGTAACATGGAGGAGCTGACCTGTGAATCTCTGAAGAAGGCAACCACAGCAGATAGCTGAGGACCTACCAGCCTGTCTCTCACTAGAACCGTAGCGTTCCTTCTAGCTTCTGACTTCAGCTAATGAAAGGATGCTTATTGGGTTGAAAGTCAGAAACTCAGTGTTCTAGGACACCTCCCAAAGAACAAAGGCGACAGTGCTTTGGCTGTCTGAGAGAGATGCACAGAAAATCTATTACCACTACAAGCTCTCGTTGCCAGTGGCGTCTTCAAGCGTAGAGAAGAGGCTTCAACGGGTTGAATTTTATCACCTACTTATTCAGTGATTTTGCGTTACAGCGTGTCAAGGTAAATGTCACACTCTCATCAAATGAGTGACAAGAAATCGAAGAAAACACACGAGAATCTGCTCAAGATGACAAGCCACAGATCAAAGGCTTGAAGAAGCAATTCATTAGTTATTTCTACACTGAATTACCAATTCTCAAAGAGGAATGTATTATTAGCCTTAAATCGTCTGTAAAAACATATCAATAAATGATGAGTGAGGTACCTCGGCTGACCCCCCACAATACAGTGAAAATGAGGACATCAAACACCACCACCAGAACCCAAAAGAGGACAGTTGGGCTCCAGCAGAAACCAACCCACAACAAACAGGCAACATGGTCAACAATAGCTTTTCTTTGGTACCGCTATGCAGAGTTATGCCTTTCATTTCAGAACAGAAATCTGGGTGTGGTGAAACGGATTGTGAAGCTGCTTGTTGTACATTTGGGAGATACAGATAGCAGTGGTAGTTGCACGCTAAACAAATATTAGATAACATAACAACGTAAACAAAATCTCACATTATGGGTCAATTACCAAGAGGCTTTAATCCGTCTAGAGTTTTGTTTCTGTATTTACTAAATTTCTAATCAATGCTGTCCCAGATATGGTCTCTTCCAGAATGTTGGGATGGAGAAAGATCCCTCCACATGGCCCTGGAAAGCATGCACCCCTGCCTTATCTTCATTGTAGCAAGTTTAGCCCCCCCATTCCCCCCAACCTCAACACCCACAATCAATATGCCAGTGTGCTAGAGGTATTTTGAGTGACATGGATTGAGACCCAGAGCGGGGTACTGTGGTTAAGATGGGTGCGCCTTGTGAAACCCCTTAAACGTAGCATGGCTATTGTCAGCACATTGGCCTATATAAGATAACGATTAGAGTGGCAAGATAAGCTTTTTTTACCTGACCCTGCCTGGGAGGGATGCTTACTGGCCTCTCCTGCATTTTTAAATTGGTCTACTAGTCCCCTGCAACTGGGTCCTTTGGCCATCCTGCTGGGACATAGCTGTGTCAAGTGTGCACCTTACTGTATATATAAGTAATATGTGAGTGTGGAGTGTGTGTGACATTGATGGTCGGTGCTACACTGGAACCCATTTTGTATTTGCTACAACTCAGTGGTACTTAAGATGGTGGTTGGAGAGAGCCAAAACAGCAGATGGGAACTGCAGGGGTCCTCCAGTACAAGGATCCTTTTTAATGGGTCAGATTTTGGGTGAGGAGGAGAGGAGGCATAGTGCAGCTTGAAAGCTTAGGGACTTTCTCCTGCACTTTCCTTGTCCATTGTTCACGGGAAAGTCTACCACCTCATGTTAACCGGTAGGTAAGTGGGAAATCCTACCTTTCTTTTGTACCCTTGTTTTGGGTTTCTCCTGACAGGAGACTCACAACTATTTTTTTTTTTTATTGATTTTATTTAACAGTCCACAGCAGTGTACATAATTCAATGACAGTAACATTATATCAGGGGTAAATACCATGCAATCTGTGAGAAATGAATGAAAAAACAAAGCAAAGAAAGTGATCCATTGGATATGCAGTAGGGACAGCGGCCACATGTCGAATAACACACCCCAGTCATGAGCATTTTGCAACAACATTACTCCAAATGAAAATAATTATAACCATGTGCATCAGTATTACCCTCAATGACATATTGTAGTTTAAGAGGCTCGTTCCTGCACAGTAACTTTAAACGTCATCCGTACCATTCTCATCCCTTGACAACAAATACTGTTTATACAGCCCCCAGAAATTCTTGGGGTGGCTCTGTGGAGGCATTAGCTCACTATATGTTTCAGACTGTGTATTACAGAAGATCATATCTTTTTCCCATTCCAATTTCGAGGGTGGGGGTCCTCGTGCCCAGCGCATAGCTATTCGCCTCTTAGCCAGAAGAAGGCCCAATCCCAAAAGCTTCCGAACCCCTTTAGGCTGTGGTTTAGTTGTATCCCAATAGGGCTATTAGGGGGTCCGGAGTAAGTGGAGTACCAATGATGTTCCCCAATTCCAAGAATATCTGGTTCCAAAAAGCAGCAATCTGTGGACATACCCATGCCGTATGAAAAAAATCTGCACCGCTTACCCCGCAGCGCTCGTATCTGTCAGATTCACGTAAGCCATCTCTATGGAGGCGAGAAGGTGTATAATATGTTCTATTTAAAAACTTAAAGTGTATTAATCTATGCCTACCGTTTAAAGACACTGATTGGGTGACCGCGCAGCAGTACTTCCATTGACTATCATCAATGGGAACTTCCAAGTCGGACTGCCACTGCGCTCTCGGTGGGGAGTAATTGGTGTGGCAGTATTCCTGGGAAATGGTGTGTATGTTGGAGATTAACTTATACGGGGTTTTGGCACGCAAAAGGTAAGTGAAAGACGGGAGAGCCGGGGGCTCTAAATATTCATCTCCCAGCAACGCCCTCAGAGCGTGCCGTGCCCTGAAGTAATGAAATTGTACTAAGGAGCTAGCACCGTAATCTACAGTGGCGACCTCATCCCACGTCCGAGCTCTGCCCTCAGAGAAGAAATCACCCATTTTATTAATCTGGACATTTCTAAGCGCTTTCTTGACAGCTACTTCAGAACCCAAAGAAAACCATTGGCACCAATCCAATGGAAGTAGTGGAGAATAAAGCAGAGTGCACGCCTGCCTTTTTAATAGGTCACTCCACGCATGGACTGTCGAGTTTATAGAGTCGAGAACGCCATAATGCCTGTTGGGAGGTTGAGCGAGTTGCCTGGGGAGCGGGGAAGGGTCAGAAGCAATTCTCTCTATGAGAAGGTGCAGGAGAGTGTGCGGTCCGTGGCACCAGTAATTAGCATGCGAGCCCTGCGCAGCTCTGTAGTAAGGAGACACAACTTCACCGCACCTTCCTGCTAGTACATTATAACAAATAATTTTGCTGGACCAGTCTTAGTGGAATAAGCAAAAGGGGCAGAACAGCCAAGAAACCTTCAATCAATCAATAAGGGTTTGTAAAGGGCGGTTACTCACCCATGAGTGTCTCAAGGCGCTGAGGGGGTAGGGGGGCTGTTGATCCGTCTGGGCGCTGGGGTTCAGTTGAAGAGCCAGGTCTTGAGATCCTTCCTTAGTTGGGTCAGCGACAGGGATTGCCTGAGGTGGAGAGGCATGGTGTTCCAGGTCTTGGCATTGACTTTCTCAGAGATGACTGCTGAAATACACAATTACTGTATCTGTAACTGAAGTATAAAGATGGGACACAAAATGTGAGTAAGCATGCCAAGATTTCTCTACCAGTATCCAATTTCTCCACACTAGGGAGATGCTGCTGAGATGGAGAGGGGTCATAAAGGAGCCAAGATGAAATGAAGACACCCACTGCTGCACCTTAGGGAAGACCTGTACTGCTCTACGATGGTGAGGTCCAGGAGTCCCAAAGTGTCCCTGCAGTGTGAGCAGACTGTGTGTACCCTTGTGGACAGAGGGTACAGAGGAACTCAAGCCTGACTAAATTCTGTTGTCATATCAGTTGGCAAAAAGCCCCCAGGCTTTAAAAGAAACCAGGACTGTAGTCTACAGTTGCCACAAAGAAGACAAGAGTGCCAGAGGAGAAACATATCATCCAGAAGGCCTGCACCAGGATCTAAGTACTCACTGTTGCAAGAGCGTTCTGCACCTAGCTTGTTTGGTTGTAGTGTTATGTGTCTTTGTCTGAGGAAGTACCAGAGTCGCAAGATTTGCTGAATCACAAGCAAATATTATTCACCACAAGCAAAGCCACTCAACAGCAGCCTCCTCGACAGGCGGTGGTGCTACCTCCGCTTATCAGTTACAGCACAATGGTCACAGAACACCGCATCTTTTAGCATTGCCTGGGAAAAATCACTGCCTCCTGCAATCTGTGGGCATCTGGTGCACACCATGTAGAGTGGTGCCACCCCCCCCCCCCCCATTACAAGAATTATGCATTTCCTGTGTTCACTACCACTAACGAACTGTTAACAATAGGTACTGTGCAAACTGACGGAAATCAAGAGAGGTAACAAAGTCCATGGAGACAGTTATTTGCAACTGCTGGCCCACAACCTGGTCAGCCTCCCTCAGAGACTTATCACACCCCAGTGCCCCTGCAATGAAGAACTACTTAGTAGGATTGAGAAGTGTTGCCCAAGGAGTACCAAAAAAGTTTCAGGACTGGGATCGTTTGGACTGTGCCCTCAAGACACTGGAAGTAATCAGTAACCACCCAGTATAATTTTCTGTCTTCTTCTGTATTCTGTACACTATTACGTTGCGTGTGTTTTGAGTAAAGCACATCTTTTCTAAGATTAAAGACTAACTGGACATTGAGATAGAAACTTGTATTGGTCAGATGACTGAGTTTTGAGCCTTTAACCCCACACCACTTCCCTGAGTAATCTGTGGATTGCTCGACTTCACTACCCTGAGGGTCAAGTGCTAAAGGGCTATATTTAACCTGGAACAGCCTCCCCAATCACCTCCGGGCCATCACCTCACTTCCGGAATTCGGAATGGCCCTCAGGACCTGGCTGTTCGAATAAGCCTCCAGGGCCTGCAAGCACCTGGATACCCTATTGGGTGATTAGCCGTGCTTTATAAATCCTGATTGATTGATTGATTGATTGATTTGGGGCTCAGTTTTGGGCTCAATAGTAAGGTTAAACCCTAGGACATCAGTGATAGAAGGCTCTTATTGACACAATCTGAGCCCAATAACCCCTGTCTGCCCTGGAACCCCAGAAAATGTTCCCACACAAAGCATATGTGGGTTCTTGGGAATGGGGCACTTCTAATTCACATAGTACCAGAGATAGGGTCAAAAAGAGACCAGAACCCATTGCTGAGATCCAAATTCTAAGTCGAGATTCACTGATTGGAATCCAACTCTGAAGCCAAAATATGGCAATGATAATGAAATATGGACTTGCCACTAAACGTGACACTGGGAGATACTGTTGCTTAGAGAAACATAACATTGGGATCGAAATTGACACTGGAAGAGCCACAGCCTCAAGCTAAACGTGGCATCAAGGTCAAACATGGTGTTGAAAGAGACACCATGGCAAAAGAAACATGGCTTCAAGAGGAAGTCAGGGTTGAAACTGAAACATGGTGTCTCGTGCATATGATAGAGACTTGCCTGGGGGTGTTCTTTGGGAATTAGTTGTATATTTGAGCTGAGCTCCAATTGGACGTTTTTTTATCATTGCCTGTTGACCCCCTCAGATTAAAACTAGTGTCCGTTTTTTTTTTTGTAAAGTATTTCCTTCTGACCAAGAAAGACATGTTTCCATAGTAAAGTCATGCAACAGGAGTAGATCGGCTAAGAGAGAATTAAGGGAGACATTCCATTCTTGAAAGGCTGCCTGGCACCTTCCTACCAGGAATATCGCCCCCAGTTCCTAAGAAGGAAATCGAAGGAGCTAGGGAATGAGATCAGAACCCTGTGTCTCAAAGTGACAAATGAATAAGCAAGGGCATGAGATCAGAGCCCCGTGTCTCAAAGTGACAAAGGAAGGAACTAGGGCATGAGATCAGAGCCCCGTGTCTCAAAGTGACAAACGAAGGAACTAGGGCATGAGATCAGAGCCCGTGTCTCAAAGTGGCAAACGAATAAGCTAGGGCATGAGATCAGAGCCCCGTGTCTCAAAGTGACAAACGAAGGAACTAGGGCATGAGATCAGAGCCCTGTGTCTCAAAGTGACAAATGAAGGAGATAGGGCATGAGATCAGAGCCCGTGTCTCAAAGTGGCAAACGAATAAGCTAGGGCATGAGATCAGAGCCCCGTGTCTCAAAGTGACAAACGAAGGAACTAGGGCATGAGATCAGAGCCCTGTGTCTCAAAGTGACAAATGAAGGAGATAGGGCATGAGATCAGAGCCCGTGTCTCAAAGTGGCAAACGAATAAGCTAGGGCATGAGATCAGAGCCCCGTGTCTCAAAGTGACAAACGAAGGAACTAGGGCATGAGATCAGAGCCCTGTGTCTCAAAGTGGCAAACGAAGGAACTAGGGCATGAGATCAGAGCCCTGTGTCTCAAAGTGAGAAACAAAGGAACTAGGGCATGAGATCAGAGTTCTGTGTCTCAAAGTGACAAACGAAGGAACTAGGGCATGAGATCAGAGCCCTGTGTCTTAAAGTGACAAAGGAAGGAACTAGGGCATGAGATCAGAGTTCTGTGTCTCAAAATGACAAACGAAGGAACTAGGGCATGAGATCAGAGCCCTGTGTCTTAAAGTGACAAAGGAAGGAACTAGGGCAAGAGATCAGAGTTCTGTGTCTCAAAGTGACAGAGAGAAAATGCTCTTCCGCTGGCTCAATGACAGCCAATGCTTACCCTTAATCTGTGGCCGGGACATGTTAACCTGGCCTTAACTCTTAGGCTTGGTCCTTTGATCGACTGCTTCAGGCGGTTCTTTATGTCCGACGGAGACTTAAGCGGCCGAAATAGCCACACGGAAAGCATAATATCTTGTGGCACCAATGAGAGCGGCGATTGTCATTTGGAAAGTGTCCAACAGTGAAGGCAGATAGGGGCAAATAGAGGGGGAGCGAGAAGAAAGTGGCGGGAAGAAGGTAAAGAAGCACAGAGAAAAGAAAGGCAAGGACTAGGGGGAGAGAGAGTGGGGCGAATAGGTGAGTCAAAGAGTTAAAGAGGTGAAAAAAATAGTGGGAGCTCATAGGAGAGTGTGGTGGATAGTGAGCGAAGCCTTCCGGGGGAGGGTGAGAGATAGTGGAGAGGTGTGGTGAGGGAGGCTTCACTGAAGAGAGCGAAAGACAAAGGCGAGAAGTAGAGAGCACGGCCTCACAGGAGAAGGAGAGAAATGGTGGAGGTGCAGTGAGTCAGGCCTCATATAGGAGAGAAGAGGTGGACGCAAAAGGTAGAGTGAGTCCTCAAACGAGAGGGAAAACGGAAAGAAGGAGTAACTAGTAAGGCATCACATTGGAGAGGGAGGGATGAGGAAGGGATAAAGAAAGAGATGCCACAGAGGGAAGAGATAGGGGAGGAGGAGAGAATTAGGCATTTCAATGAGAGGCTAGACATATAGTGATGGAGTAAAGTGTGAGGCATCACAGGGGACAGAAGAGATGGAGGGAAGAAGTAAGGAGCGCAGTTTCACAGAAGTCCAGGACTGGAGAGATGAGGGAGACCTGGGAGACGAAGACACAAGCTCCCCCAACTTTCAGACTTGTAATCCCTGGAATTGAGCCTGCTTCATCGCCCTCCCACCCCCAGGCTTCAATGTCTCCCCATACCAGAATTCATGGTTCCAGGGTAAGGGGGGGCACTGTGCAGCCCCTGCACTCGTCATAAAATGGCGGCAATCTCCATACCACAAGGGATATGCGATCTTCGCTGCCTAAACGCGTCGCCAGAACTAGAAAAATACAGGAATTCGTGCTTTCAAAGCGTAGGTCAGCATGGGTCTCGGACCACCTGAGACATGGCTTGACCTGGGGTAGGAGGCTTTCACTGGTTTGGGAGACTCCTGAGGTCTCAGGTGCGTGGAGTGAGGTCATAACCTTCAGCAGCGAGGCCTGTGTGCTCAGAGTCTCAGGAGAATGGAGGGAGCAGCCTCTGCCCTAAGAGGCTCAATAGCATGGATAAAGTGAAGGACTTCAGGAGGGAAGCCTGTCCCTGCATGGGTGGAAGTGCTGCCTCTGAGCACATATGTTTGGCCATCAGGGACCATGTAGGGTAGTGCTGGAATTTAGTAGAGCGGACTCAGACTTTGCACCGAGGAGCATGGAGGGAGGTGATGGACTTCAGCAGGGAAGCCTGTCCCTGCAGGGCTGTGGGTGGAAGTGCTGCTGCCTTTGAGCACAGATGTTTGGCCATCAGGGACCATGTAGGGTAGTGCTCGACGTTAGCAGACCAGACTCAGGCTATGCGCCGAGGGGCATGGAGGGAGGTGCTGGTCCTCAGCAGGCTGGCACCTTCCTTCAGGTCCTTCTCGTTTCTACCTCTACTCAATTTCGATAGGTATCCCCCAAGGATCAGTGCTATGCCCTCTCCTGCTCCCCCTGTGCACCGCATCATTCAGAGACTTCATCTTGCCCTCTAGCTTCTCTTACCACTTTTACAATCACTGTTCTCACCCTTCAACATCCCTATTTTTATTAATAAACAATATCAGTTTACCAATAAACATAGGCTTTAAAAATTGTCCCAATATTGGCCATACGTATATAAGTAACAATAACTCGTGCCCTCACCATGCACTGCTAATTACCTCCTAACTTAAATTACTCATGTCATGTTCTATGACATCACTGATAACATCACTGCAACATCTGAAATAACATCATTGATGACAACACTGTGCATGGCAGGGGCGTGAGTTATAGTTACTTTAGGGCATGAGTTATAGTTACTTTCGAGCATGAGTTACAGTTACTTGAGATAACTAGAACTGGTGAATTTCAGTGATTTTGTTAATTTAAAACGGTATATTCTAACTGACATTTTCACCTAACTATAACGTTTCTTTAACCTTTGTTTTTTTCAGTAAACATATACACATATATTTATGGTCGATAGTTGGGTACATATTTCAGCCTATGTTTATGGATAAAACTGATATTGTTTATTAATAAATACAGGGATCCAAAAAACACAGGCTTCAAAAATTGCCCAAATATCGACCATGAATATATGTTTTTATGGTGGATGTTTGAATAATTTTTTATGCCTATGTTTATTGATAAAACTGATATTGAAGAATAATAATACAGGATGAAAAGAGTCAGTGTAAAGGCGGTAAGACTAGCCAGAGGGCGAGATGACATCTCTGAATGATGGGGTGCCCAGGAAGAGGAGAGTGCATGTATATATCAACCACGTGCCACTGTATGTACTCAGACTTCTGTCAGAATAGTAAATAACCCCATAAAAGGTGTAGGAAGTCACTTTGGTTAAATTCAGGGATTAAAACGGGTCATAGTTTTTAGAGGGAGATATTTATGTTTCATTGATTTTTGGCAGTAGATGTTTTTGCTGTATCTGTTTTCATCTGTAACCTGGAAAGTAAAAAAACAATCCCTGTAGTACTTAGAGGTCAGAGGGTGAGAGGAGCCAGTGCATATTTGTTATCACTGGTGTTGTCAGAGAGGACAAACATTGGCAAAACCAATAGGTCTCGCTTATGCGGTTTTGGTAATATGTTTTAGCCATGTTGTACACCAGTGTGGCTGCTGTTCAGCATGGCTAAATATTAGTGGCATGGAGTAGGGTGGAGTGGGGGTAGATTGAGGTAGATTGAGGGGGTAGATTGGGGTAGATTGAAGGGGTAGATTGTGGTAGATTGTAGTGGGTTGTATTGGGTTGATTGTAGTGGGGAAGATTGGGTTAGATCGAAGGAGTAGATTGTAGTGGGGTAGATTGGGGTGAATTGGGGAAGGTTGTAGTGGGGTAGAGTAGGGTAGACTGGAGTGGGGTAGATTAGGGTAGATTGTAGAGTAGCTTGCGGTAGATTGGAGTAGGGTAGATTGGAGTAAAGTAGAGTGGGGTAGATTGGAGTTGAGTGGGGTGCGGTGACGTGGGGTGGAGTTGGGTGAATTGGAGTGGGGTAGATTGGAGTAGGGGAGTGGGGAAGATTGGAGTGGGGTAGACTGGAGTGCAGTAGATTGGATTGAGGTAGATTGGGGTAGATTGTTGTAGAGTAGAGTAGGGTAGATTGGAGGGGAGTAGGGGAGTAGGGTGGGGGTAGATTGGAGTTGAGTGGGGTGGAGTGGTGTAGGGTGGACTGTGGGTGGGGTGGAGTAGAGTTGGGTGGATTGGAGTGGGGTAGATTGGAGTGGTAGATTGGAGTGGGGTAGACTGGAGAGGGGTAGATTGGCTCAAGGTAGATTAGAGTAGATTGAGGTTGAGTGGGGTGATTGGAATGGAGTTGGGTAGATTGGGAATTGTAGTGAAGTGGGGTAGATTGGATTAGACTGGAGTGAGCTAGATTGAAGTGGGGTAGAACGGGGTAGATTGGGGTACAGTGGAGTGGTGTAGCTGGGGTAGTGTGGGGTAGATTGGGATAAAGTGGAGTGGGGTGGAGGGGTGTATATTGGAGTGGGGTAAATTGGAGTGGGCTAGATTGGTGTAGATTGAAGTGGGGTCGAGTGGGGTGGGGTACATTGAGGTGGAATGGGGTAGATTTGGGCAGAGTAGGGTAGACTGGAGTAGATTGAAGTGGAGTATATTGGGGTAGATTGAGTGGGGTAGATTGGAATGGGTAGGGTAGATTGGAGTAGGGTAGATTGAGGTGGAGTGAGGTGGGGTGGGATGGGGCAGTTTGGAGTGGGGTGGAATGGGGTAGATTAGCGTGGAGTAGATTGGAATGAAGCGCTGTAGATTGGAGTGGGGTAGATGTGAGTGGGGTAGATTGGGGTAGAGTGGAGTGTGGTAGATTGGGGTAGAGTGGAGTGGAATGGGGTAGATTGGAGTGGAGTGGGGTAGATTAGGGTGGAGTGAAGTGGGGTAGACTGGGTGGATTAGAGTGTGGTAGATTGAAATGGAGTGGGGTATATTGGGGCAGACTGGAGTGGAGTGAGGTAGATTAGAGTAGAGTGGGGTAGATTAGAGGGAAGTGGGGTAGATTAGAGTGGCATAGATTGGAGTGGGGTAGTTTGGAGTGGGGTGGATTGAGGTGGATTGAAATGTAGTGAGGTAAATTGAAATGGAGTCGGGTGGAGTGGAGAGCAGTGGTTAGTTTGGAGTGGGGTAGAGTGGAGTGGGATAGATTGGAGTGGGGTAGTTTGGAGTGGGGTAGTTTGGAGTGGGGTAGTTTGGAGTGGGGTAGATTGGTGTAGATTGGAGTGGGGTAGAGTGGAGTAGGGTGGGGTGGGGTAGATTAGCTCCGGGTTGATTGGAGTGGGGTGGAGGTGGAGTAGGGTAGATTGGGGTGGGGTGGGGTGGAGTGGAGTGGAGTGGAGTAGATTGGAAGGGAGTGGGGTATATTGGGGTAGATTGGAGGAGGGTAGATTGGAGTGGGGTGGATTGGAGTGGGGAAGATTGGAGCAGGGTAGATTTGGGTGAGTGGGGTGGCGTGGACTAGATTGGAGCAGAGTGGAGTAGGGTGGTGTGGGGAGGATTGGGGTACACTGGGGTGGAGTGGGTTAGATTGGAGTGGAGATGGGTAGATTTGAGCGGAGTGTGGTAGATTGGAGTGGCGTAGATTGGAGTGGGGTACAATGGAGTGGGGTAGATTAGAGTGGAGTGCTGTAGATTAGGATGGAGTGGAGTGGGTAGACTGGGGTAGGTTGGAGTGGAGTGGAGTGAGGTAGATTGGACTGGAATCGAGAGTGTAGTGGAGTAGATTGGAGTAGAGGGAAGTGGGGTAGATTGTGGTAGAATGGAGTTGGGCAGACTGTGGTAGACTAGAGTGGAGTGGGATGATTGGGGTGGAGTGGAGATTGGAGTGGAGTAAATTTAGTGGAGCAGGGTAAATTAGATTGGGGTAGTTTGGAGTAGAATCGGGTAGATTGGGGTAAATCGGGGTACAGTGGGGTAGAGTGGAGTGAGGTAGATTGGAGTAGACTGGAGCGAAGTGGAGTAGATGCCAGCGGAGTTCTGTAGATTGGAGTACAGTGGAGTGGGGTAGATTGGGTTAGATTGAGTGGAGTGCGGTAGATTGGAGTGGAGTGTAGTGGGGTAGGTTGGAACGGGGGAGTGGGGTAGTTTGGAGTGGAGTGGGGTAAATTGGAGTGGGGTAGATTATGGTAGATTGGAGTGGATTGGAGTGGGGTAGACTGAGGTGTATTGGAGGGGAGTGGTGTAGATTGGAGTGGAGTGGGGTAGTTTGGGGCAGAGTGGAGTGGGTAGATTGGAGTAGAGTGGAGTGGGTAGACTGGAGTGGAGTGGGGTAGATTGGCATGGAGTGGGTAAATTGGAGTGAAGTGGGGTAGATTGGGGTGGATTGGATTGGGGTAGATTTGAATGGAGCATGGCAGACTGGGGCAGACTATAGTGATGTTGCGTGGGGTAGATTGGGGTAGATTGGAGTGGAGTGGATTGGGGTAGATTGGAATTGATTGGGTTAGATTGGAGTGGAATGGGTAGATTGGAGTTGAGTGCGGCAGTTTGGGGTTGAGTGGAGTGGAGTAGATTGGGTGGATTGTAGGGTAGTAGATTCAGGTAGATTAGAGTGGAGTGGAGTAGAGTGGAGTGAGGTAGATAGGGGTTGAGCGTGGTAGATTGGAGTGGAGTGGGTAGATTGGAGAGGAGTGGAGTAGATTATGGAAGAGTGGAGTGGGCTATACTGGAGTGGGGTAGACAGGAGTTGAGCGTGGTATATTGTGGTAGATTGGAGTGGAGTGGGTAGATTGGAGTGGGTGGGGTAGATAGGAGTCAGGTAGATTGGGGTACGTTGGAGTGGAGTGGGGTAGATTGGGTAGATTGAAGTGGAGTGGTGTAGATTGGAGTGGAGTGGAGTAGATTTTAGAAGAGTGGAGTGGGGTAGATTGGGGTCGAGGGGTGTGGGGTAGATTGCGGTCAATTGGAGTGGAGCAGATTTGAGTAGATTGTAGTGAAGTGGAGTGGGGTAGATTGGAATGGAGTGGGTTGGGGTAGGCTGGAGTGGAGTGAGATAGATTGGGGTAGATTGGAGTGGAGTGGGTAAATTGGAGTAGAGTGGGGTTGAGTGGAGTAAATGGAGTGGAGTGAAGGGGCGTAGAGTGGAGGGGCCTAGAGTAGAGTGGCCTAAAGTAGAGTGGAGTGGCATAGAATGGAGGGCGCAGACTGAAGTGGCATATTGTAGCGTGGAGTAGCGTATCATGGAGTGGAGTGACGTGGAGTGTCATAGAATTGAGTAGCATGTCGTAGAATGGAGTGTCGTAGAATGCAGTGGTGTGGCATTGAATGGAGGGGCATAGAGTGAAGCAAAGTGCTGTAGAGTGGAGGCATGTAGTGTGGAGTGGTAGCGAACTGCCATTACAGAAAACACATTTTCAATTGAAATGACCATTACATTTGCACAGACATACAGTTTTACTGCGCACAAATGATAATGTGTGGAAATATCATAATTGTGGATCTGATTCACAAAGGGCCTCCGCACTCGTGGCAGAGGCCCCACAGACGTGGGGGAGTCTCCACACTCAGGGAGAAATCTCCACAGTGAGAATTCTCATGGTGGAGGCCCTGCAGTGGTGGCGGAGTCTCTTCACTGGGGAGGAATCTCTGCAATGAGAATTCTCATTCCGGAGATTCCGTCCGAAGTAGGGAGACTCCCAATTGACTGCGGGCCTCTGCCATGAGTGTGGAGGCCCATTGTGAATTAGGCCCCTAGTGTATTGATGTATTTAGATCGTATTCAAATATTTGTTTCTACCACACTTCGGAATCACAAAAATGTGCTTCATTTGTACTTGCCTAGTTCTGATATATTCTGAAATACAAACATAGTTCATTTTTGCTGTGTGCAAGAAAAACATAACGTCCTACAGCCTCTCCTCTCACATGAGTATCCAGCAGGATTGTCACATAAATTCTCTCACTTTGAAGTAAAAGAAAGAAAAGTAAACACCAAGCTCCCTCTGAAGACATGGCCTGACATTTGACCTCTGTTTTGAATGCCCAGCAAATGTGACAAGATAAGAACAAGATTTAAAGGCCTCTTTACAGAAAGCGAGTACTTGGAATGATACAGTGAGCAGGCGATGCGGCACCAAAGGACGAACTCAAGCTGGACAGTCTAAAGCAAATAAAGCCAACAAGGAGAGAGCAAGCAACTGTGAGGTGCAAACCACAAAGCCAATGATAAGCAATGGGCAGAATCAATTCCCAGGGAAGCTTTCAGAACGCCCAGAAGACGTTGTTAGCAAACCGGACAGCTGTGCTGTCTGGTAGTCTTCGATCTAAAGATGTGGACTCCCTTGTTATCCGTAACTAGATATGGTGCAGATATGAAGAATGGGGTCCCCTTTTAAGATACATGAGGTCTAAGGGTCCCCAGCACAAGTATAGCAGGGCTAAGGTTCACTAGCACATGTATGGGAGGTTAGGGGTCACTCGCACAGGACAGCGGATGGTCGCCAGTACATGTACCGGAGGCCTAAGGTTCACCATCACATGTAAATGTACAGGAGGTCAAGGTTCACCAGCACACATACAGTAGGACTAGGGGACACCAGCACAGGTGTGGGATGCGTAGTAGTTAAATGGGCTGGACTAATGGTCATCTGCAGAGGTACAGCTGGTCAATGGCTACTAGCACAGGTACAGGAGGGCTGTGTTTCACCAGCACAGGTACAGGAGTGCTATGGTTCACTAGCACAGGTACTAGAGGGCTAATTATCATCAGCAAAGGTACAGGGGGGCCAAGGGTCACCAGCAAAAGAGGGACAAGGGTCTCCAGCAGAAGAGGAATAAGGGATAGGCCTGGGTGTGAGTTTGCTGAGTTTTTCCCACTCCGCGTAGCATGCGGAGTTCCGAAAAACTCCAGAGCACCTCCTGGCGAGATTTCTCAATGCGGGCAGTCTAAGATGGTCGCTACTGCTCGTGTTGAGAAACCTTCCGCTCGTGTTGACGAAGCTGCTGTTCGAGTAGAACATCTACTTGAGCTGCAGAAAGAAGCAGCGCCCTCTTGCATTGCACGTGGTGCCATTCGTGCTGATTTTACAGCATGGGACAAACACCCGGTGCTAAAAATCTGCGCGAACGGCAAGATGTAACTCACTCCGCCTAGCGCGGCGGAGTTTTTGGGTCACCCGAAACACCACAAACTCCGTCCAGGCCTAATAAGGGACACCAGCATATGGGGAATAAGGGTCAACCACTCAGGTACAGGAGGCCTAGGGTGTATGTGCACAGGTACAGATACAGTAGACCTAGAGGTCATCACCACAGTTACTGGAGGGCAGAAGGTCACCATCAAAGGTATACACAGAGCAGCGGAGGGCACCTGCATATGTAAAGGAGACCTAGGGTTCAAGAGTGCAGGTACAGGAGAGTTAAGACTCTCCTGTCTGAGGGTCACCTGCACTGACGGCTAACAGCCATCAGCATAGGTACAGATCTAGAAATCAGCAGCAGAGGAACTAGGGTGACCACCCGTCCGTTATTCACAATGACTGTCTGTTATTTTGGATAGATGTCCATAGTCCAAAACTAATATTCCAATGGATGTGGTTGACGCCAACAAGGTGGCTGCATTCCAAAAATATAATTCTGGTTGTGGCCTAATGATTACAGTCTAAAACTCTCAGTCTGAAGAGTAATGCCTCAAATCCTGCTTTCTTCATGCTCATGTGTCTGCTCAAAGGACTTTTCCATTACAAAGAATGATGTCAAAGTTCATTCAATTGTTTTGAACTTGCACCAATATAACCAGTGGTTTTTTTTTGTGTAAATTTCTTTTATAGTTTTTCTGGGGTGATAACAAGTGCTTTACATGCATTAACACCAACCATCAACAAGCTTTGAGACTTAGATAATAAAGCATCTAAACGATGAAGCAACATTGCATATTACAAACGCCAGATTTATTCCGGGCCTGCACTACAAGGGCCCTCGTTACGAATCGGTGCGAGGCATACAGGGACAGTTACTACATTGAATGTCAATGGCTCCTGCATCTGCGTAAGGCACGTTGGGCTGGGGGATGGGAGAAGTGGGGTCAGGGGGGTGGTGTGGGGTGGGGTCGGGGTATGTACCAGTAAACTTGCCCAACACGGGTCTCCGTCGCTCTACAAGACTACTGTGTCTCCCAGAGTGCGTGGAATGTCGGTATCTACCTGTCTTAATGCTTGATGTGTTACCCGGCCTCATGCAAGGGCCGTGACAATGCCACTTGTTCACTAGGCCCCCGGGGTATCCCCACTACGTTCCATCATGGATCTCCGCAGATGCCCCCTCTGGATCCTCGGTCAGCGCCTGGGGCTCGTCATCCGATAGCCATTCGCAGAGGAGTTCCTGGAGCACTACGTCCCACGCAGCAGCTAACGGTAACTTGCGGAGTCCCAGGGTGTCTTCGCGATGGAGAGCGACACTCTCCGCTTGTACCTAATTCGTCAGTCAGTGGAGCCACGATGCCACAGGTGGGGGCTCCAGTCGTTTCCAGCATCTGGTAAACAAACGCTTGCCCGTGATTAATCATAGATACAATAAATCTAGATGTCACCATGTGCCTCTTGGATCTGCGGTAGAGACCCAACAAGCACACCTCCCAGGTGCAGTCCACCACTTGCCCAGTGCAGCTGGACAGACAAGCGGCCACAGACCACCAGTAAACACAGAGCGCCGCGCAGCTCCACAGCATGTGCTGAATATCTGCGTCTACCAGGTGGCATCTGGGACAGTGGGCATCGGCGGGTCTGATGTACCTATTAATTCTGGCCGGTGTCAGGTACACCCTGTGTATTATATAGTATTGTATGAGCCGGAACCTGGCATTTCTGGGAATGAGTGCGGGCCCCTCCAGTATTGCCTCCCACTCTTGGTCTGTGCATGGTCGGAGAAGGTCCACGTCCCAATGTCGCCTGAGGGGATCCAGCGATCGTGCCGTGTGTGTACACAACAAACCATTTTGTGAGGTGTCTCCCTGTGCCCATCACATGTATGTACTGTATGGTAAGGTGCATGGTGGGTTCCTGTGTTATGTCTCCCCACATTACCCACAGTGTGGGTATCAATGTGGTATGCATGAGGAACTGGCCTTGCGGCAGTCCGTCCTCATCCACCAGGACGTCGAATGGTGCCAGCTGGCCATCACGATAGAGATCTCCCAGCGTTTGTAGCCCCACTGCACTACAGGCGGAGAGTTCCGCCCTGGTGACGGCCCATTGTCCCCTTGGCGTGCCTTGAAAAGGCCCGGTGCATAGGAGACTGTGTCGCTCTTAAGTTGCAGTCCCCAAAGAAAGCATTTGTGTGCCGCCCCCAGCATCAGCTGAACGGGCGTCGCTCCTCGCCGTCCAGGATGAAACAGCCTGAGGATTGACGAGTGCGTCCACGGTGGCAAATGCGTAGCATGTCCTCCAGATTCCCGACGCTGGCCCATCTGTCCATCCACTGTAGTTGTGCTGCCAGATAATAGTGCTCCATGTTAGGGACTGCAAGCCCCATCAACCAGTCGGCAGGTATAGCTTGAACAGCACAATGCGGCATCAGGAGCCATGCCAGATAAACTCCCTCATGGTGCTTTAGAATGAGCGAAAGATGGGAGGTCGAATGTATAGGGGCAGGTTTGTGAAGATGTACAATAGTCGGGGTAGCACCACCATTTTAAGTAAAGCTATGCAACCCATGACCGTTAGAGGCAGGCTCCGCCAGAAGTGCATCTGCGACTTGACAGCAGAAATCGCTTGCAAGAGGTTCCCCTTCAGTAGCTCCTCAGGTTGATGGTAAATCCTGAACCCTTGATACCTAAAGATTGATGGCTGCCACCGCACGCCCCTGCCATTAACAACCAGCCTAGGGTCCGGGGCAGACGGATTGAACGGATACAGACACGACTTCGCCCAATTCACCTGCAGACCGGATAGGGACGCAAATGTGGCGAGCGTCCTCAATATATCATTGCAGGGCTCTCTTATCTCCCTGACTGGGAATAGCAGGTCGTCTGCATGGAGGGCAGTCGTGTGCATCCCGTCGCCCAAGGGTATCCCTCACTCTGTTCCACTATTCCAGAGTGCCACCACTAGTGGCTCTAAAGCCAAGAGTGGTGTGTAGGAGGCTGGCTTAGTATATGGTGCACACTTATCTAAGTGAAGCACCCTGCACTAATCCAGACAAATCTTATGGTGAATCGAATAAAATTTATTTGTTTCAATTAATAAAAATTGTTACAAAAACCGTTGCATGTTCGTTCTAAAATTATCACATTATCAATTATCACATTTCGTTTCATTTGGTACATTTCATTCTAATGTGATTAAAAGGATTCATGAGTCCAACCAATAAAACTAGGGTTTGTATGCCATCTTGAAACTACATGGAGTTCCTTCAGTGTTCGTCAATATGTGCGTGGCTTTCCATTAATAACTTTTGAAGTTGACGTGCGAATTTGGCTAGCCTTGCCAATTCCATTGGGATGTCTAAGTTAAAAAAAAGTTCCATTGCTTCTGTGCAGGTGCGGATGCCATATTTTAAAAACAGGGGTTTTAATAAAGGTGGCGTGCGTTGTTCAGGTTTGGGCAGATGCAGAGGAAATGGGCCAGAGATTCATTGTTTAAATTGCACAGTCTACAGGCAGTAACTGTCTCAAAGAGTTTCCAGCGGGCGTTTATATCTTTTATTGGAAGCGACATGAGCCGAATTATTAAAATTTGTTTTAAAATTGATTTATTCAGCGCGCTATTTAAATAAGGCTGGCTGATTTGTCCCTGTAGGAGTTAATTATAACCCGGATGTTGCTTTCAGAGGTTTCAATGAGATGCATATCTTCTTGCCTGGATAAGAGTCTAACATGTTTCCCCAGCACTGTTTTTAAGATCCCAGGTGGATGGATAAAAGTGCTCCAGTTTCTCATATCAAGGTTTAGTTTGGTACAGGCAGTCAGCAAGTACTCTGACCAGGGATTTTTATCTTCTGTGAAGATTTCCTTCAAGATTTCTTTTATTGTATTTGGGGGAGCTGCACAGATTCTGCGGTAGCATCGGATGATGGAAGCCCAGTTTTCATACGATTGTTTATTTAATCCAAACTCCAGTTTTACCAATGCATTCCGGGTATGGCAGGGGATTTGAAAAATCCTTTAGAAAGCATGACAATGAGCAATTTCCAAGGTGTTTGCCAATGCCCCTGGAAAGGCCAGTTCTTCGAATGAAATTGAGGGGAGTAATTTGGCTTTTATCACTTTTCGTATTGCCGCAGTAGATGGGCTGTACATTTTTGCGTTAAGTTTGCACATGGCTTAAGTCGGCGCCTTGGCCTTTGTTTCTATGGAAGTGAAATGATGGTTGGGCCTGCCCTTGCTCATAAACCGCACCCATAACAAATTATACTTGGACGTGGTACTGATTTTCAGATTGCCAAGCCTCCATTGTTGCTTGAGTTTGTTGGTGAAAATTCCAATAATTGCAACCTTTGTTTTGTTGGCATTGGTCACTAGTTCGTTAGCATTGTTGTACTTACTTAACGTATCATGTGCTTTCTGCAGTCCCATTCGTGTGTGGTCCATGAGGACCATGTCATCTGTGTACTGCATTAGAAACAGTCTAGTCCGCCTGATTTTTGGGGTAAGCAAGTTGGCAGATGTTTAAGAATTGTCTAAGCCAGCAGTATACAGATTAAAACGTAAAGGTGCCAACACACAGCCTTGCTTAAGCCCTTGATCCGTAAACACCTTTTTTGTTGCGGTGTTATGGTGATTTTAGTGGTCTTAGACAACCATAGAAAGCTCTCTAACTGGCAGCTGAGGAGAGCAGCCTTCAGGCTTAGTCCAGAAGGAGTATTAAGCAGCTTGTTCCACCAGAACTAATCATATAGTGTAGGTTAAACGAAAAAGAACCACACAGTGTAGTTATAAAAATAGTTATATTTATTATACACACTCACTAACACATTGGTATATCTCCTACCCTGAGATATCAACACAATACACACAATATTTCAAAAGGAAACAGGTAAGTAAGCACAAATACACAGTGGTCTCCAGGGGGAGACCAAACCATATACTAAAGAAGTGGAATGTGAACTGCGACCGAAGTTGAGACTTGACCCAGAAGGCTCAGAAAAGCTGGGGACCCAAGGAACCACCCAAGGTAAGTACTCAGGAACCCCACGGAGGCTGTGTGCAGAGTGGAATTACAGCCGCATACTCACTGCAAGGTAATGGGAAAGTCGTGGTTGCAGTTTTTAAGAAGAAGGACCCTTCCTAGTGGACCCTGAATAAACCCTGTGGAAGACAGAAGGTTGATGAGTCACCCCACCGGTGGTTACCCCAGGAACCAGGATACCTACACCAGGGATACCGGATGCATAGGTGTGAAGTGATGTCAGAAAACCGCTGTAGACCACAATGGAGGACTTCAGTAAAGATGCAGCTGGCGAAGAAGGTGAAAGAGTACGGTGGAATCCAAGGATGGATTCTTGAAGAGGAGTACCTACAAGCAGAGGGGACAGAGTCTATGCCACTCGGAAGTGACCAGGAGGCACGGAAGACCAATGACCATCGATGACGGAAGATGTAGGAGTGATGACAGTGACCTTGTCGCTGCAGCTGTAAGGACCAGGCGACGCTGTGGAAGACCAGGAGCCGTTCAAGAGCTGTCCCACATCGAAAGTCGGGAACCAGAAGGTCGGTGTCTGGCAGGAGCACCAATAAGCCTTGGCAGCAGCAACAGACGTGGTAAATGAAGAAGGTGCAGTGTTTGGACCAGCAAGGTCCTGGGGACTCACCAAATGCAGGAGAGTCAGAGCAGGCCCCGAGCAAGCAGGGGAGCCCACAGAAGCCAAAGAAGACCCCCAAGAGGACCCACAGGCCGAAGGCACAGGAGTGGCAAGAGGACCTCGAGCAGCTCACCAAAGATGCAGGCCCACGGTGCAGAGGATGCGGTGAGGACGAAGATCTTGGCAGGAAGAGATGCCGGAGCTTCTGGTAGCCCAAAGATCTCTGGAGGACAGAGTCAACAAGCCTTGGCGACAGCAAGTCAACGCGGTGCACAGGGGTGCTGTTCCAGCAGTTCTGACGAGGGATACTGGCTTCAAACTTGCTGAGAAGACAGTGCGGGCCTCGAGGGAGTTGCAGAACCACCACCTGTGTTGCTGAGCCTTTCGAAGTCCGTGGGACATCAGGAGCAGCAGACTGGTCAGCTTAGTTGCAGTGTCTGCAGATGCAGGGTAGTGACTCCTTCACTCCAAGGGCGATTACTTTGGGTGTCCTTGATGCCCACAGGCCTGGAGAAGAACCTGGATGAAGCACAGGCACAGACAACGCAAAAGACTGGCAGGACGACGAGACCAGGAGCAGGAGGATTCTTCATTGATGCATTCTCGGTTCCCAAAGCGAAGTCCCAAGCGCCCAAAGTAGAAGTAGAAGTGGTTTCGGATCTGAATCTTGTCCCACGACAAATCTGGTGAGACCTTAACTACCCTAAGGAAAGGTTTGGGACGATTTGGGGATTCCTCCCAGAGGAGGAGCTGGACAGAGGGGAGGATACTCACAAGTCCTTTGTCCAGTTTCACGCCAGAGCAGGAGCCAACGGCTCCCTGAACTGGTTCCAACTGGAGTATGCAAGGAGGGCTCCAAATGTGCCCTTCAAAGCAGTCTGGTGGTGCTGGCAAGCGCCCCCACCCCAGCCCAGTACACTAAATTCTGTCTGGGAGGTGGTTACACCTCCCTTTGACAGGAAGCCTATTGTTATACCTTCCCCTTCCCCTGCTCGAGCTCAGCTCAGCAGCAGGAGGGCAGAATCATGTCTGAGGTCGGCAGCAGCACTAGCTTGCTGTTGGACCCTGAAAGGCTGGTACCGGGAATACAGGAGGGCTCCCTAGGGGAGCCCCCCAGTAAATGGGATCCTACATCCAACACCAGAATTGGTGTTGGGGTAGGATTCCAACATGTTTGATACCAAAAATGACCGGTTTCGGTGCAACCAATATATAGTTAGACATCTCATAATTGACTTGATGTCCACTATTTGTATAAAATGGCTGACCGCACTTACAAAGCCTGGCGGATCGACTCCTGGGTTTGTAGGGGGTATCCCACTCATGCAGGGCACCCTCACACATATAACCTATCACCCTGCCTTCAGGAATGAAAGGCCTGCTTTAGGGGTGACATAAGTTTTAAGTGGAGTGACCTCAGATATAAGGAAACCTATATCTGTTGTGAGTGGTGCTAGCACCAGCTCACACAGTCTGCAATGGCAGGCCTATGGTCACAGTTTGTGCGGTCTCTCATGGGTGGCATAATACATGCTGCAGTCCATGGGAGACCCCTGGTGTACCTATGCCCTGGGTATCTTAGTACCATATACTAGGGACTTAGAAGGGTACACCAGTGGCCAATTGGGAAGGTACCAAAGTACTTACCATAGTAAATTTTAGGGAGAGAGCGCAGTGACTGGTTGTCCTGATTAGCAGGATCCCAGCCAGACTAGTCAGAAAACAGCAAAAAGTGGGGGTAACCATGAAAGCAGATCCTACTTTCCTACACAGTGACAATGGGCAGCCCTGCCTGGTGCCACGGCCAATGGCCAGAGGTTCGGACACCAAAGGCACCCTCCGGACCCTGGCAGTGGGCAGGGTATATAAGAGCCGGACAAGACCGAGGAAACGTGTTCCCAGCCCATAGCGGGAGAGGGTGAAGAATAAAAAGTCCCACTCGAATGTGTTGAACACCTTCTCCAGATTGAGCACTAGACACCCAGAGTATGGCCAGCGCCCCGCCGAATACCTGGCCACCTGAAAGAAGCGGCGCAAGTTGAGTGATGTGCTGCGAGACCAACCCATTCTGGTCCGCCTGTACCAGGAGCGGGACCATGGGAGCCAGGCGATCAGCCAGTATTTTGGCCAGGATTTTATATGCAAAAAGAACAATTGATGGACAGAATGCTGAACAATGTCAAACAGTCACCCCAGTACAGAGATCTGGGCCTAAATCCATTGTTTCTTTGCTCCCCATGCCATTCCAGTTTTTAGACCCAGCCATATGCAAATCAGTCTTGACCCTGTTCCCCATGGGAACAGTCCAGCCCGAACTGCCAGGCCAGGCCCCAGGTCCTCCCTGGACCGGAAACAAGCATCCAGGGACCGGTTTCGGGGTATCACCCCATATCAGCCAGGCTAGCTTGACTCCAGTGGCATGGAGCGCACAGGACCTACGTCTGGGCATACCAGTCCCAATCGGGTGACAAATGCAAAAAGAACAATTGATGGACAGAATGCTTATCAGTGTCAAACATTCACCCCAGTGCAGAGATCTGGGCCTAAATCCATCGTTTTTTTGCTCTACATGTAATTTATAATCGGTGATTAGAAGTGCCAGCCGCCGGTATGAGCCCAACTGTTCGGGGTCACTGTCTGGTTGGGGCAGCGAAACTAGCAGCGACTCACGGAGAGAGACCGGCAGGGTAGACGTCTCCAATGATGCGTTGTAGAGGACCAACAGGCGAGGGGCTAGCGCTGTAGCGTATGCTTTGTAGTACTCGAATGGTAGGCCATCCAGTACATGCACCTTCCCTGTGGCCAGTGCCCTGATGGCTGCTTGGACCTCGGTAAGCGTGATTGGTTCTGCATGTTTTTCCCGCTGCAATGGTGTAATGACGGGCAGGGAGATAGTAGTGAAGAAAGATGCCAGCGCAGATGGTTCCGCCCTGACAACAGATTTGTATAGCTCTGTGTAGTACCTGGTCAGTTCCAGGTGTATCTCCTGCTGAGTGTGCAGTAGCTGGCTCGATGTTGAGCACAAGGAAAGGGTCGGGCGCCGCATCTGATGAATCAGGCATACCAATAGGCGACCCGCTCGGTCCGCTGTGGCATGTAGTTGAGGCAGCGCAGTCGCTCCAACAGCTCCGCGTGTTCCCGCCGGGCCTCGTCCAACCGCCGCTTGTGCCCAGAATCCTCCACCGCTGCCGACTCCAGCCAAAGGAGCAACCCCTCAAGGCGGGGATGTCCCCATCCAGCTACTTGCGGATGCCCCAACTGAGACCCATACTTTGTCAAAAGGGGTCGGCCCTAAAACAGACAACTAGATAGGGCCTATAAAATTTGAAGAACATTTTATCTAGCTGTTACGTTTAATACTGTTTTCTACTTGAACAGACTCAGACCAATCACTGATTACATTGGTCTTTAGTATTTATTTAATCATCATTCTATACTTTTTATAGACCATTTAATTTTTGTCTTTTGTGCCAGAAACAGGGAAAACACTGTTTGTTTTCACAATAAACATACATTCAAACTTAAACCATAATCAAACGCAAACACATAGCAAACAATACATATACACAATGAATTGGTGAAAAATGAATTACAATTTTGAACCAGACATCAATTTCTAAAACGCAGCAACAAAAATCATGATTTGTTTTTCAATTAGACAATCCCTCTAAATGATGCTGCCCACTGGGAACTAATATTCAGGCGCCTAAGGTTAGGGATTTTCAAACCATTCCCTTAGAATGGATCCTAATCATCTACATATGTTCCCCAAATGGTGAGTGATGCCGACGCGTTTCAAACCCCAATATTATTCTTGGGCTTCTCCTCAGGACTATGACTGGGTGTGATCTGTAAGTAAAAATTTAAAGAATTATAATTCATTTCTAGCCCCTTCTACACTTCCTTTGACATTTCCTTTAATTCTTATATTTGTTGAGTAATTCATGGTACCTGCTAAGTCTTTTGTCTTTCATCTTTGTGCCTTTGTCTTTACTTGGAATACGCAGTGGTTAAAGTGCTTATGTAATTCTTCTCAATATAACATGTGTCTTTTCGATCATCCGGTCTGCAATGTAAGAATTAAACAGTGGTAGTTTGTATCAAACTGGTTTAGCTTGAATTTTAATTTCACCGTTTAAGGTCGACAAGCACTTTGTGTCAAAAAATTGTTAACACGACTTACTTTCCAGGCGTACGAAAACGACATGGTTTAAAGGAACCGTCGTCTTGTTCAATAGACGCAAGCTTTTGGTCGAAATCCGGTCAATATAAACCACAGTTCCGTTTTAGTTCTAAAATAAACAAGACAAGCAACGATGATGTTTTAAAATGGGTTGCAATTTCGAATTGTGTTTTGCAATCTACGGGTTGCGGTCGAGCAAGGGGCAAACATTCTAAGGACTTACTTTTGGCTGTTCTGCTTTCAGCGTTATTTGCGCGTTTCCTCCAGCTGGGTCAATCTTAGTGACTTCCGGTTTCCAGCTATTTATAGTCGATCGTTCTCAGTGTTACTAATGTTGCATTTTGGGATTTGTAGTGAATAATTCACGATTTGATTTTACGCTGATCCTTTATTGGCTCAGATTCTGGAATGATGTTAGAGATTCAAGCTTCTAATGTGATCCTTTGCTACTCTTCATCTATCTTCTGACGCGTTATTAGATTCACTGGGAGTGCTGTTGTATTTCAAGAAATCCATGTATCTCCTCCTTTTGGTTCAATTGGATACACAACCAGGTGTAATAAAATAGAAATCTTGTGAAATCTAGAGCTACTCATCATCGATACTTCAAAATCAATTCTGGTTCCTTGGCCGTTACGCTCTGCCTACTTCTGACATTTCATTAAGGCCACTCACAGTGCTGTTGAATTTCAGTATTAAATAAGTCTCATTTTGCAGCAGTGCTGCCTCTGTGTCTCCTTCTCTTGGATTCGGTTTAATTACACATAGTATGGTCCATTTGAGCTCTTTCTCAGTGTGGTTCTTTTCCATGAAGTGGCTGATCATCGGGGCAGGGACTATCTTTGTTTTGATTCTTGAACAGTGCTGTACATTGCGTTGTTTTGCCTCTTGATTTGTCTTTCCAATATATATTTTTACTGAGACCCAGGCAGTGTCCCCTGATCACCGCCTTGACTGCGTCCCACTCCACCCCTTTGTCGGTGACTGAGCCCGTATTGTCCTCAAAGTAGCTGTGGATGGCAGCTCTCAGTGATGCCCGAAAGGGCGGGTCCTTGAGGGCCACCGGTTGGAAGCACCAGATATGTGTGGTCTGCCCTGCTCCCTCCCATGCCAGTTGGAGAATTTGGGGATTGTGATCTGAGTGTGTCCACCCCATGTAATCTGTGTGATGACAGCTGGGAAATAAGGCCGCCGAACCCACAAAGCAGTCAATGTGGACATGGAGGTCATGTGGTGTGGAGTAGAAAGAGTATACCCGTGCGTAGGGATTCTGTACCCTCCATATGTCCGTCAAGCATCAATGGTGTAGCCATTCCTCCAAGGGTTGGGCATTAGTGGAGGCATCTGTGCGCAAGAGTGGCAGGAAGGATGGGCCTAGTGTGGTGTCGAGGACCGCAATAAAATCCCCCCTATGAACCAAGGAATGTCACTCCAGAGGGCCAACACGCCCAATACCGTGTGCCACAAGGCCGCCTGCTCCGTGTTAGGGGCATATACAGTCCCAAGCAGCAAAAGCCTCCCGACGAGGCACCCACTCACGAATACGTGTCTGCCACTAGAATCCACCTCTGTCTCATCCACCGCAAAGGGAACCCATGGCCTCACCCAGATGAGTGCCCCCCTGGCGTACAAGGAGTATCCGGTGGCAAACACCTGTCCGCGCTATCTGCGATACAACTTGCAAATCTCGGGTGACGCAAGGTGAGTCTCCTGTGGCAGTGCTATTTGGGCCAATCTGCATTTAAGGTAGGAGTATGTGGCGTAGCGACGCACGGGGTATGCATACCACCTTACATTCCAGGTGATTATGTTAATGGCCGACCTCTAATGAGCTGATTAGGATTGTACCCTTGTGTGGGCATCGCAGCATGCTGGGGCGTACCAGAAACCCAATTCCACAAGCAGGGGCCACGCCTGCCAGTCTGCATACTGGTGTACTATAGTGAGTAACATATCTAAAAATGCTAAAAACAGCATAAGCATTATCTGGAAGAGAGCAGAGGGACAACATGTATCTGCCCAAACTGTGAGAACGCCTTGCAGCAAATATCGGCTAATCGCTCCAGGTTTCTAAGGCCTGTGGCCTGTTAGGGGGTGGAAGGCGAGTGCAGTGGTGCCCCAGAATGTCGCATCAATGTACACACGGTGCCAGAACATGAGCATGAAATTCCATTGCGGGGGAGGGCAACTGTTAGTCTGGATTTAACGGCAGTGCCCGGCTGTCTACCCTCTCCCCCCTGGCATCCCCATTGTCTCATCGATGTGTTCAGTACATTTGAGCTGCAGTTCGTGGGCCTCGTGACTCTCCACCAGTTAAAACAGGTCGTCTGCCATTTGTGGCGTGACGCTGGGAAGGTTCAGTGTTTCTCCCCCAGAGGGCCATGTCGCCGAGGAACCATCTTGGCTGAGGGAATGTTCCAACGAGGTGTCTCGTTCTCGCCTTTCGTTGGTGTCTTGCATCATGGCAACTGCTTGTAGAGCCTGCCGCCGTTCTTGTATCACTTGTTCTAGGTTTGAGACGGCTCGCGATGGCGGAGGTGGATGTCTGCCGCGTCTGCGCTTTCCTCTGCAAACGGCCCCTTGCTCTATGTCATTCTGCATGAGTTCCTCATTCCTGGGCCGCGACATCCGGTGCCCGGTGGACTCCAGCCAGGTCCACACCTCCCCTGGCGTATCAAAGAAGTGTGTGCTGCCTTTGGAGATGACCCGGAGACGTGCCGGGAAGAGGACGGAGTAGTGGATGTCCAGATCACGCAACCGCCGCTTGACTGCCGAAAGGACCCACTCTGTCTCTGTACTTTCATGGCGTAGTCAGGGAAGAAGAGCACTGTGGCGTTTTCCATCTTCACTTCCCGCAATCTGCAGACCTCCCTGAGTATGGCGTTGCAGTCCCTATAGCTCAGGAGATGGAGAAGGAAAGGTCTCAGCCTCGTACCCGATGGTGGCCGGTGGTCCGCTGGCACTCTGTGAGCTCGCTCAACCACGAAGAAGGGTGAGAGCACTTTAGACGGCAGTAGGTTTAACTACCATTGCTCAGTGTAGGCCACAGCATCAGCTCTTTCCGCCCCCTCCGGTAGCCCCACCACTCGGATATTGTTCCGCCAAGAGCGGCCTTCAGCATCCTCTGCTTGCCTTTCCAGTAACTGCACTTGAGTCTGCAGGTCTTGCACTTCGGTCGATATGGCTTTGGTGGCACGACAGACCTCTGTCAATTCTTGTGCTATGTTGTGCACCTTATCAGCAAGCTTACGATGATCGGCGTGTAGGAGGGTGAAGTCCATTGTAATTTTGTCTATGCTGCCTCAAGGGAGGTGCGCGTTAGGTCCAGAGATGCACCTAGCCTCTCTACCGCCTGCAGAATGGAGTCTAATTTAATGTTGAGCACGTGGGTCTCTGCTCGTTCCAATGGCCTCTGATCTTGGTCCGCTTGGCTGACTTTAGAGATGGACTGGGGGGTACTGGTGCTGCTCCCACACGTTGGCATCCCATTACTGCTGGGAGTGTCCAGGTACTAGGGAGAGTCAAGCACTTTGAGTCCCTGCCCTGCTCCAAGTCGTTGTCGCGCAGGTCTTCGGGCCGCCCAGGGAGCATCCTCTCCGCCTGGCTACACCCGTGGGTGGCTCCTTGTCGGGGGTGGGTAAAGGCCCTCTCTACACACTCCTGTCTACGACGTCGGGCAATGGTGGAAGGTGGGGCCCGCATGTACACTCGGACCTAGGCCCGAAGTGACCCCCTGTCACAGGACTCATCAATTTCGCAAGAAGTCTGGCCAGGGAGGCAGCGTTAGCCACGAGCGGGCCCCAGTGGGGCCCCAAGGTACTGCATTGTGTTGTGCTGCCTGTTGTGCTGTCCTCTCAGGTGCCCTGCTGTTGCTGTGGTGGTGCTGGGCCTGGGCCTGACATGACCCCTGAGTCCCAGATAGCTGCACACCACCTCTCCTCTCCTCACCTGTTTTCATTCGGGGTCTCTGGCCCGGGTTGGCGGCAGTTGGTCTCGGTGATAGTTAGTGAGGGACTCTGCCACTCCGATCCCTCCTGCGCCGGCCATCCACGGGGTGCCCCCCCAGGGCCAGGCACTCCTGTCCATGGGCCTTTGTCATCGCTGGCTCAGGGTAATCTCTGCATCTCGCTTTACGCCCAATGGCATCACTGCAGCGGACCACAAGGTGTAGCGCAGGGCAGTGGACCCTTTCGGGTGTCGCGTCTCCTCTTGGCGCCCGCTCATCCACGCTTACACAGCTCCAGGTCGGCCCCCCAGCCCGTTCGTCAGTGCCCGCTCGGCTGTCCACAGGAACCACATCATCCGCAGTCTGCGGCACAGGAGCCTCAGTCTACCCGATACTCGTCCGTGCCTTCTGCCAGTCTCCCATGAGTAGGCTACGCCCGGAGGTTCTAATGGGAGTTGTCCTCGCGTTTGTCGCCCCTGCTCTCCCTCGCCGTTGCCGGGCTTCTCAGGCGTTGCTGCTCCCACACAATCCGGTGTCTGTTTCGTCCGTTTGGCGAATACCTGGCCCGCTCACCATGGGGGCTCGGGTCCTAGGCTCGCTCCTCTGCCTGTTAGTCATCCTCCGGCAAATGGCAAGTACCACAGCAATTCCCAGCTGCCAGCAACATATCCAGCCCCTGCAGGGGCTTGGATGGTACCATGGGCTTGTCTATTTTGGGGGATAAATGGGCCACGCTGCAGAGCCTCTTTAAAGTGCGTCCGCCATCTCAGCCGGCTAGCCACGCCCCCTAAAATTGTGTTTGTTAATGAGAGATTAGTAGGATTAGATATTATGTAATTTTTATTGATAAGAAAATATTTTAATTGCCAATCTGTCTGGTTTTTTTTTTTATATATGCCAGGCACCAACAACTAAAACTACTTTTGACTTCTTTCAGCTGCAAAAGTAGAATGCTGGTTGTGGCCTAACGGCTATGGTTCAAGCTTCTTGCTCGGAAGAGCAGGGGATGAAATCCTGCTGTCTCCATCGTCATGTGTTTCATTACAAAGAATGTCAGGGTTTGCCCAATAAAACCGTTTGCAAATCGTACCAATATGTCTACATTTGTGTTTGTTATTGGGAGAACAGTAGGATTAGGTGTGAACGAATTCTTATTGATAAGCAAATATTTTAATTGGTACTGTGTCTGGAAATATCTGTTTTTAGTACATGCTTGGCCCCAAAGAGCACAACAGTACCGCCCTCTGTCTTTCCTCAGCCTGCTGCTAAGCTGATTTTCAATGGTCTTTACATCCATCTTTTGGAGGGAAGCGCAAATCATGGACTGCATGTACCATGATGCAAAGGAGCAAACTTTCCTGGGATATGATGTACTATCCGGCCACACCCTTTTCCCTGCCCAAACGGATTTTCATGACCTCCTCTACCATTTATCACACGTTCCTAATGTTCCTTTTTGTAAAAAAATGATTTTCCGGCCCATTGATTGCACTTCATCCGGCCAGAGCTGGAGAGTATGGCCCGAGCTGGAGAGTACGGCCCGAGCCGGAGAGTACGGCCTGAGTGCGGAGAGTACGGCCTGAGTGCGGAGAGTACGCTCCGGGTGTAGAGATTCCAGTCCGACTGTGGACGTAAAGATACGACTCGTAAATGACCTCTGTGAATACCAAAAGTCGTAAAGTTAGACTTTTGTCTCAGATTGCCTTTGTGAATAGGGCTCATAGTGTTATCATAATATCACCAAAATACCGTTGTTTAACTATCACAGGTAAAAAATATTGCTATTCAGATTTTTTTCTTTATTTTGCCATGTTTTTTGTTTAATGCTTATTATATATATATATATTTTTTTTGTTTACAAACTTTAACATTATGGTTGCAAACATATAAGGTGAGAATGTAACATGAAGCAGTCCAAAGCATACAGGTTATATCACGCTGTACAGGGCAAACTGAAAGGTGCAAAGTGTTAGTAGATGGTCAAACCACAGGATGCGCAAATATGAGGGAGATACCCTAATCTTTAAGAAAAGGGACGGGTATGCAAAGCATCAAATAAACAAATTCCCTTTTCTACTTGATAGGAAAGAAGAACACTCGTTCTGAGTAGTACAATCTAAGCAGATTATGTGTTATAGGTACCTTGTATGGGATCTTTCAAACATCTACAGAACAATAGATACAAAATATCTCATTTGAAATAGGAGACAAAGTATCCACATTTATGGTTGCTGCATAACAATGGACAAAAATACAGTGCTTTTTGTAGAAAAAAGTATATCCAACTATGTAGTGTTAATTATAAAAACATTTTTTATTAAAAAATTATTTGTATTAAAATCTTCATTATCATGTGTTTATAAACATGTGACAATCTCTTAGGGGCAAAAATTGCGTTGATACATCAATATACACATACATAAAACATTCAAAAAACGATATAAATTCATGAACCAATTTTTCAATGGTTCTGGGAAAACTGTCGACGCGGCGTTTCGGTGACACTTCACCTTCTTCAGGACAAACAGATTTTTCCAATTTTATCTAATAGTATAAATGGAGACACAGAATCTTGTTATCTCCTGCTGTCAATCGCGGAAACCCAAAGTAAGGGACCAGATGTTCTTTTTCTAGGATTGAATGCTCTATCGCCTTTTTTTTAATTAGGCCAGGTTCAAAAAATGCGGTCCTTATATTTCAATTAAAGGGTCTGGCAACCCGAACGGTGTTGCCTGTTTATATCCTGCTTATTCAATCTGCAGTTTGCTATGCTGCGGTAACCAACTGAGGATATTGCATAACATTTTAAACTTTTAAAATAATGCGCGGTCGTCCGACAGCGTGATGCAAACCACAGGATGTCCCCTCAGGGCCTAATTAGATCCCTACAGCGTTTCCAGGAGCCTGTCATTAACTTTTACCCACTCGATCCAACACTGCAGGTCCTCCCTGGAGCCGGGCCATACCTATTCAGTTATTATGTTCATTACTTGCTGCATGACTGATTGTCAGCGACTAATATCCAGGCCGTAGAACTCCCTCCGCCTACCGTAGACCCTCTCAAACTTCTTGGGGCATTCTGTAGCTGATTATACCACCTTTTCTGCCCCCATATAAGTGTCCATCCTAGTGATCCATTTGGTCTTGGTTGGTAAAGTCGATGATCCCTACATCTGAGCAATATCCCTCTTAGCGACTACCAGACCCAGTGTACAGAATAACAGTGTTTTCCTATGGAGATCAATGTCTCCAGGGACTCCTAGCAAAACAAACTGGGGATTATGCAGTATTTCTTCCCTGAGTATGTCCCCAGCCTATCCATCTCCTAATATTACTGAATCCCCGGGCATTCCCAAAGGGTGTGGAAGAACAAGCTCAAGGCACTCTGGCAACTCAGGCCATCATGTGTGATGGTTTACCCCATTCTATGGAGCTTGGCCCTGTCTATATAAACCCTGCGCGGCACTTTGAGTTTAATCAAATGGAATCTCGCCCTAATGGCTACTTTTCAGGGGTACATCAGGGCGGCCTCCCAATCCACATCTTCCATCACTCCCACAGCTGTGTAAGGTTCCCAAAATTGTTGTGATGTTATTTATTAATACTTTGTATATTGAAGAGACTGCCCCTTTCCCCAGTGGGCCCCTCAGTATGTCTCTCTCTAGGGGTGCTGAATCAGGCAGGTCATCCCATTCAATAGCCTCAGCAAGAGTGTGTCTGAGTTGCATGTATTTGTGATCTCGTATTCTTCTTGGAGCTGCTAGAAAAGGCTTAACAGCCCGTTTTCTACAATATGTTTTACTCTAGAGATAACAATCAGATCCCAGGGGGGAAAAAACCTATAGTCTGCGCACCTCTTTTAACACAGAGCCTTCCTAGAGCGGAGTTTCCATTGTGACCCTGCCCTTCCATCATGTCTATTTTTAATATTAAATGGTTACATGTTTTAGGAACTGGATGTTGTTTTTGTACGGGTATGAAGTGGGTAGTTTTTGAAAGTTTTATTATTTTGATTTTTTTACATTTCTAATTAAAAATGTATGTTATTTATTTTTCTTACAAAGTATTTATTTATATTATTTTAATTTGTTGTGGTTTTCTGGTATCTGTAAATGTATTTTTTAGGTAGTGTTATTTTTTATGTTTATAATGCATGATTCAGGGGCTGGATGAGGAAAAGGGTGGGGAGTGTTTTTTTACACAATTTGTGCATTTTTTTGAAATATAGAAATATAATTTTATATTTCTTAAATATTTATTTTGAATATTTAAAATATATTTTTGTGTGTATTTTTAACTTAATTTTAAATACATTTTTTACATATATGTATTATGCAAACATTTTTACATTTCAAAAACCTTTTTTGATGTTCATATTTTCTCGTTTCAGCAATTTTTTTAGCATAAATGTTTACACTTTTCATTTATTGGAAAAATTGTATAACATTTTTATTTAATATTTTTTACAAATAGAGGACATATTTTTAACAAACAAAACATTTGTATTCACATTATTACAAATATATGTTTTATTTGTATATATTAATAAGCACTGTAAATTAATAACCTTTTTTTCAATACTTCTTAATCTATTACCTTTGAAAAATATAATTGTTTGTTTATATGTATTTAGAAATATATTTAATCATTGTTTATGGGTTGTCGGGTGTTTGGATTTAGGTGTTATATGGTTCCCTCTACAAAAGGTAGGACTGCGTATTAGGACAAGAGGACGTCAGAGTGCAGGGACTAAGTTCATCTACACCATTAGAGACTGTTGGCCCAATTCCTTAGTAGCTCACAGTGCCTCTCCTGAACCCCTAACCTTCCTGTGGTGTCAGGTGATTTTGGCAACCTCGAACATGACACTCTGATCCCCAAGGGAATCGTGGAAACAGATCTTACCACTTTTGTTGTGTACTTATGCATGCCCATGGTAAACACAAGGAAAGATATGTATAGTGTTTCAATACATTTATTGAAGCAATCATAATGTTGCTCCCTGGTTCACATCTATGGACTTTCTGATTTTTTGTCTTTTGCCCTGCCCGCCATTTTGTTGCTGATCTCCGCCGATTCCACGGACCCGCCATCTTGTTGAACCTTTGTCCTTTCCCCTTTTCCTTCATTCTCCCCCTGACGATCCTCAAATGTTTCTCCCTCTTCCTGGTCTGCCGTAACTCCATCCCCCCCCCCATCCCCCGGCTCCCTCTTATCCCCGCACTCGCTCTCATAACACTACTTTTGTCCCTCTCTACCTTCTCTCCCCCCCTTTGATTTTTCCACTATCCCTGTTAATTCCGTACAACTCTGTCTTAAATTTACTGTACCTTGACTGTTCTCTTGTTGTTACTTTGTAATCATTGTGTAACCTATGTAAAATTTGTAACTTGCAACTCGCTGTGCCTTATGTAAAGCGCTCTGATACCTCCGGGTCTAGCCAGCGCTATATAAAACTCAAGATAAATAAATAAATAAATAAATAAATAAATAAAAATGCATAGAAAGAATGAGCTGCAATGGTTAGGCAGATAAAACAAAGCAATGTAACCAGCATTATGAACATGGTGAAAAGAATGAGCAATCCGACCACGGCAGTCAGATTTATATAAATATATATATAAATATACCTATCACTACACCTGCTCTGAGAGCATAGTGGGTGTGCCCTCTGCCTGATCTCTTAAGTTAGCCTGAGACCCATACCTGAATGACGTGGTCTAGAGTTGGATTGGTAATCCCTCTCTGCAGGATCAGGATAGAAGCTCAGTGTTTGTAGAACTGTATGTCGAACACAGCATTGGGTCCAGGTCCGTCATGGCTGGAGTGCCCCTCTGACCTGTAACGGACAGTGCACTGTTTATATAATACAACTACTGTGTTAGAGGTAGAGCTCTTATACAATGATATGTCTAGATGTTAGAAGCTGCCTCCGAGCGGGCAACGCAAATACCAAGATATCTTGTTCTGTTCTTAGCCTTGAACAAAATGTACAGACAGTGTAACAGAAAAGGCTTTCTAAAAACAAGGCAGCATGTACAACGTATTCCTAGAATAATATTGTGCAAATGCAATATGTCTAAAATGAAGTCAGCTAAAACATGTAAAATGTAAAACTAAAAGGAGAACCAAAGTGGGTTTAAGAGGGCCTCATTGCATAGCTATGTAAAATGTCAAAATTGTATACTACTTTTTCTTGTTTCTTTTAAATAAGTTTTCATTATAAAAGCTTTTTTTTGGTCTGTGTATTTTATATGGGTGTTTGAGGAATATTGTTTATTTTAAAAATATTTCATGTAATATTTTGATTTTTTTTTAAGAGGCATTTCTACATGTTTTAAATGTATTTTAATTCGTGTTTTTAATTTGTAAGATATGCATTTGAAATCTAGGTGTCTTAAAGTGTTTATTGACATTTTAAAATAATGTTAAATGTGTATATACAGAATGTGGCTGTGGTAAATGTGTACTCTCCAAAGTATGCTCTTTCCCCAATGTTTGTTGGACTGAAGTTAGAGTAGTAATGACTACTCCCACCCAATGTATACACTAGTGTTTGTGAGACTGGAATTAGAATGGTAAATCTAGACTGCCTCCCCGACCCCAAATGTAGGCACTTTCCACAATGTATGTTAGAATGGAGTTGGAATAGAAATCTTACCACCCCCAATGACTGTGCTTTTTTCAGAGTTTTCTAGACTGGAGTTAGAATAGTAAATCTACTCTGCCTCCCAAGTATGTATTCCTCCCACCCCATGTTCTAATACACATCTAATGGTTGAAATTAGAATAGTAGACTTGACTGCCACCCCAATGTATCCACATTCCCTGTTTGTTAGACTGGAGTTAGAATAAATCTGCTCCAACCCCCAATGTATGCACTTTCCCCAATATTTTTTCACTGGATTTAGAATAGTAAAAGTAACCCCCATGTATCCACTTTTTGCAGTATTTGTTAGAGTTAGAAAAGTAAACCTCCCCCTCTCCCTTGTAAACACTTTCCTCAGTGTTTGGAGTTAGAATAGTAAATCTCCCCCCTCCAAGGTGTCCATTTTTCTAATGCTACTTAGACTGTAATTAGAATAGTAAATCCGGACCTTCTAATGTATGCACGTTCTCAGTGTTTGTTAGACTGGAGTTACAATAGTAAACCTAAAACATCCTGTCTATATATGCAGGTTCTCCCATGTTTATTAAACTGTTGTTACAACAGTAAATCAAAGCTCTCCCATCTATGGACTTTTCACAATGTTAGACTGGAGTTTGAATAGTAAATTTGGTGGGATTTTTCTTTATGTTCTTTCTTTATTTTCTTGTACATGCTTTTCAGTATTTTAAAATATCTCATTTTGTAACATATTTCAAAAATTATTTATGATGGTTTAATAAATGTAAACTATGTTTTACACACTGTTTCATATGATCATTACACTTGTTTGTCATTTTGTTATTATTTAATATAAATCAATATTATATATTACTTTTAGATTCTTTTATTTGTACAGTACATTTATTGCAATGCATATTTAATAATTATTTTATATTATTTTATAAAACAATTTGGAAGTTATAATTATTTTTCTGAATATTTTCTGTTATCAAATTATTGTTTATATATTATTTTTATGGTATATATATTTAAAATATATTACATGTTTTAAAAAGAATGCAACATTTACTTTAATTATGATAATATAAACTGAATACATACGCTTACCGGTATAATGTCTATATTTTGGACCTCAATATTTTGGTAGTTGATATTTTTGTACTCTATACTATATGTATGTAAAGTTGATATTTTGGTTGCCGATACTTTTAACAATTTTTTGTACCGCAATATGTTTGTGGTCGGTATCCTGTCATACAACCGTTCTTGACACAAGCACAAGAAGGTTCTTTAAAAAGGTAAAGGTTGGCAAAGGGTCCTTGACACGGGTAAAGGGTGGGTGAGGGGTGCGTGCAGGGCACAAGTCCTATAAAAAGAAGTGGGGGGACTGTCCAAGTTAGACACTATGCAAGTGACATCATGACGCCTCCCATCACAGCACATGACGTCACAACGTAGCGCTATAAAAGAAATAAACTAGTGCTATTTAAATTATTTGTGTAAATACTGGGACAGACCACGCCCTCTGACAGTCTTACAGTTTCTGCACTTATATACAGGGACAGAACAAAGGCAAAAGCATGCCTCTCTTAAATACCTGTGAAGAGATAGCAAGCTGTGTGCCTTTGTTTCCCTCTGTGGCATTTACATTTAAGTGTGAGGTTCCAGTCACCCCAGTCAAGATATTTAAAAAAAAAAGGAGGCCTGATGGCTCCTTAACTTAGGCCCAGCTGGAGGTGAAAAAAGTCCTCCTTGCTGCTTGCAAGTTGCTGCTGGAAATGGAAAGCAGACAACGTGCAGGCGCTGCTGGACGTGTCCCGGTGTCTTACGATGGGACAAGTTCAACATATTTCTGTGGGGCCCAACTTCTTGGCAGGGGGGACGATGTCCACCCTGTGAAAATAGTGGGTGGACGCCGTGGACCTGCGTGTACCCCCGACTCGTGCCCTGGGTGCGTGACGCATGTACATGATGGGCTGAGGGTTCTGACACAGGCATAGCAGTGATTTTTGGCGCAGGAGTGCAGAGGGATATTGGCTCGTGTGCATGAGGGCCAATGCCTCTTGGCCCAGATACAGGAGGGGTGGGGTTTTAACACAGATGCGGGAGGGCTATGGTTCTTTACACAAGCACAGGAGGTCACGTTTCTTGACAGAGATATAGGAGGGTTGAGAGCTCTCGATATAAACACAGGATAGCTGAGGTTAATCTATGGAAGTTTTCGTTTTGGCAATCGTGAAGCTGGCCTGTTTATGGGGAGACACTGCTTTCTGGGCCGAAGTCCTCGGGCCCCGGCAGTACATCATGGCCGAGGTGGAGTGGCTCCAGGGGCCCTGAGATTAACGAATCCCCACTGGGTCCCTGCGCTGGCCTGGTGCAGCTGCAGGAAAGCCAGAGCCTGGACGGCATTAGCCGAGCCTTCATCGCCAGCAAGAGCCACTATCTGCAGCGCCCTGGAGCACCTTGAGCCACGAGGGGGACCTCACCTGACCTGAGTTGACCAACTTTATGGCCAACAACAACAACCTGCAGCTGCGAATCCTGTTGAGCAGCACGCTGCATGGGCTGGAGCCAGACGTTCATTGGACTTATTCTACACTCCCGTTTTTCTGTCTATTTGGCGTCCTGATGAGGTGCGTTGTCTCCCTCCACTGGTCGTGCTGTCTTTAGTGTCTGTCGCCAGTCCTTTTTTCCTGTTCTATACTCCCCGAAAGGTATACCTGTTGTATGTCTTCCTGTTGTCTCACACCTTGTCATATCCAGTCACCTTTGTGCCCTCCTCCGTGAGTCCTGGATGCACCACTCTTCCATGTGGTTTCACCCCTCCCCCCCGTTCTCCTTTTTGGAATTTCATAGTCTGGCTGTAACTTCTTGTTTATCCCTCAACATCATCCAATAACAAGAAAGCAGTCGGAGAGGCACAAGCTGATGGAACGTGGGGGATGAAGGATCAAATAAAGACTTGATGTAATGAAAATTGCAAAATCGGGAAAAGACATACAGCAATAGCCAAAGTCCACCTACCAGGGGCCAGTGATCCGAGGAGCCCGCAAGGAGGTGAAGGCCCGCGAAAGATCAACGGGATATAGTACCGGTGAAACCTTGAGGAGCTGAGCACAATGGAGAGGAGCCTTGATGTCGCCGGGTTCAGCGGGTGAGCCGAGACACCGCAGTAAGCACTGAGAGAAAACAGGGGAATGCAGGTCTGAGCCCCCCGCAGCGTTTGACTTACTCGGAAGCCCCCACGCGGTCTGCCTGACTTTAAAATGGCGGCCGCCGGGACAAAAGCAAGGCATCCAAAGCAAGGTGTGATCTCACCGACGCAGTCGGCACAACCGGGAGGTGAGCGAAGCTCGGGGGCACACCATACTGGCCAGCTGGGGTGATCCTGGGGTTCCACACAAGCGGTGTCTTGCCCTGGGAGGAAAAATGGGACAGAGTTAACACCCAGCATTTGGCTGTGCTAGATAGGAGCTACCAAGATGGCCGGGGCTTCACTGCGGGTGCTTGAGCCAGGCGGGAGACTTGACTTCGTGGCACAGTTCCGCCTGCCCTTGAGCGCCCTCCTCTTTCCACAATATGGAGCCCAGCATGACCTCAAGATCAGCCCGGGGATCCAGCATGCTGCTTCCCCCACCACCATCCGGCCTTCTACCCCTATGGACATCTCCAACTCGGGGATCCCTCCAGACCCAAGACCACCACCCTTGAGTGCAACACCACCTGAACACCTGGCTGAACGATGGCAAGATTTTCCTGCTCTGTAAATATGTAATATATAATTGTTCAAGCCTAATCGCTGTTAAAATGTAATCCTGAGTGAATTTGCAATTTGTATATATATATATCTAACCACTAGTATATGTAGTAGACCTTTGTACTTACTACCATTCCTATGTGATTTTAGAGTTTATCTATTTGTATCTCTTCCTTGAGTGACTTTACAACTTGTACATTTGCAATTTTTCCCTCCTTTTACTCCACTTGTATATATAACTCTAACCACTAGTATATGTAGTAGACCTTTGTACTTACTACCATTCCTATGTGATTTTAGAGTTTATCTGTTTGTATCTCTTCCTTGAGTGACTTTACAACTTGTACATTTACAATTTTTCCATCCTTTCACTCCACTTGTACATTGCAATTTTTTCCTGTTTATATCTCTTTTGTAACTCATGTAATCCAAAGTCCTTATGTAACGCAACTGGTTCTTTTGTAAAGCGCTCGAACGCCTTCGGGTAATGTTCGCGCTATATAAAATCGCATTAAATAAAATGGAAAGCGCTGGCCTGGGAAAGAGGTAAGGAACACACGAATGGTTGCCCAAACATTAGAGCTGTGTGTGATCGATTGAACACCACTAGATGGCAGTAAATGCCAGCTGCAGCCGAATCCTCTGCGACAGAGTAGCAATGTTCCCGGTCAATGGGCGGCATATGGCTGCACCTGTTTGTCTCCATCTGCCCCTTTCTCTGGCTAAGCCCGTCTCCTCCTGCGCCTGTCTCTGGGCGCACCAGCTTCACTACACCTCTCAGGCTGCCCCTGTCCCTGTCTTCACATGTTTATCTCTTCAATTGTGTCTCAGGCTGTTCTTGTCTATATCTGCAAATGTTGCTCCCCAAACCACTCTCTGGCAGTCCCTGTACGTGCGTGCTCTAGTCTCTGCTTGTACCTTTCCATCTCTGCAGCTGTCCCTGAATCCGTTGGTGTATTTCTGCCCGTCTATCCCTGAAGCCCTCTCTTTGAACCTCTCTTTGACTGACCTGTGTGTGGCTGCTCCTCTCTGGCTGCAGCTATCTCTGCACCGTGCTCTGCCGGCAGCTGGCTCTCCCGCACCGGCCGCTTGTTGCACCTGTGCCAGTGCCAATGCTTTAAATGGGCAGGGGCTGTCCGGTACTGAGTACCCGCACTTCTTTAATATGAAAGGGAGAGTACCTGCACTGCTCAGCACTGCTACAATAAATGTAATGGGAGAGTACCGGCATTTTTTCAGGAGCAAACATGTTCATTGGATGCTGAATACCAGGACTGATATATTTCCGTCTAAAGCACTGACCTGTGCATAGCTGCAACCGTCTCTGCCTACGCCTTTCTCCCGCTGCACTTCTTCCTGGCTGTACCTGTCTCTCTCCATCGCTCTCTCTCTCGCACCACTCCCCCTGGCTGCAGCTGTCTCTTTTTTCTGCACCTGAAAATGGCTTCCTCTGTCTGTATTGGCCTGCCTCTCTTTGTGCACCTGTCTCTCATGGCCGGGGCTCACCAAAATGGCAGCGAAACAAGCGATGGCATGTGCCCTTTGATCCAAAATGATATCTCAGGGATCCCATGACCATTGACACTAATGACGTCACAAGATATATCAAATACTCTTAAGGTTTGAAGATATCGCAGGAACTGACCTCAAAGAAGCAAAAAATAAATAAATAATAACAAAAAAACCTATAATAAGTGCTAGATCAGGAAAAAAACGAAAAACTTGCCACAGTAAATAAACTCAAATTTGTATATTCTATGAGGTGAAACCTTGATGAGGGAGAGATGCTGCCATGATATGCCAGGGGTGCATTATCACATGGGGCTGGTACTGCCGTCACATACATGGTTTAATAATCATATACCCGAGTTTAGATAGGTCTATAACGTGCATTGACAGTTCTACGTAACTTCAGATGGTCGCAAAGTATGATATATGTAGTAACCAGATTTGCTTTCCTGAAGTTTGACTCATTTTAGTAGCAACAATGTCCATGAATATGGCATAAATCACTAATGTAGATAAACCTAAATATTTGTATCCAGAAAAGTGCGCAGGTTGGGCTGTAAAATTTTAACAGGAGACATTGCCATACAAGCTACAATTTTATAACACTAACTCGCTCCGAATTAAATCTTAACTATCTGTTTTTTAAGTAACACCACAGATTTGAATCAGGTTATATATAGCATGCTCCTTTGCATCTAAGTAGCGTATTCTAGTTTGTAAAGGCCTAGTAGTTAGTCTTGCAGCTCTAAGAGTTACAGGTGTTACTATTGCCAATTTTAATGGTACGCATATTATCGACCTCCAAAGAATGAAAAGTGTATTTACTCTGCAGATGCAAAGTTCTCATCTCAAGGTTTTACGTATACCTGTATAGCCAGTGTTGCCGGATGTTTCAACCAATGACACCCCTCCACCCCCCCCCAGTCTCGCAGGTTAGAGTAGCTCTCTTTCTTTTATCATTCAGTGTGGGCCAATGGTTCGTGAATAGGTCGGGGGAAAGTCCATCACCCTTCCCCACATGCAAGAGACTAGGATATGTTCAGGATATGTCCCCTCCTGGGTACAGGAAACATGGACGTGGGCCCAGGAAGACATCACATCCAAAGCCCTCAAAGTTAGCTCTGAAAGGCGCCACATTCTGGGCCTTCAAAGTAGCTCTGGAAGGCGCCACATCCAGGGCTCTCAACGTTAGCTCTGGAAAGCACCACATACCCTGGTAACCAGAGAGTACATTTATCAAAACTTGGTGCCGGATTTGTGTCACAAAAGTGACATAATCCCAGCGCATAATATACTGTTTGAATTGACTTTCCAACGGAGATCGTGATTTGTGTTGGAAAGATGCCTAAAGTAACAATATGCTACTTTGCACTACTTCGTGTCAAGTGGGTGTTCCATGGGAGGTACATGGGTGTTCCCATCAATCAATCAATAAAACAGGGAATTTTAAAGCGCGCTACTCACCTGTGAGGGTCTCAAGGAGCGGGGGGGGGAGGTGCAGCTCCGAGTTAGCCGAAGAGCCAGGCCTTGAGGCTTTTCCTTAAGGTGTGCAGGGTAGGGGAGCGTCTGATGTTGACCGGGAGCTCGTTCCAGGCCTTTCCGTGATGTAGGAGAAGGCTCTTCCCCCCGCTCTGGTTCTGCGAATGCGTGGGGTTTTTGTTAGGGCGAGGTCGGTGGAGCTGAGGTTTCTTTTGCGTACGTGGAAGGAGACTCTCTCGTTGAGGTACTTTGGTCTGGTGATGTGGAGAGATTTGTAGGCGTGGGTGAGTAACTTGAAGGTTACTCTCTTCTCGACAGGGAGCCAGTGGAGGTCTCGCAGGTGTTGGGTGATGTGCTCATGTCGTGGGATGCCGAGGACAAGTCTGGCTGCAGTGTTCTGGATGGTTTGGAGTTTGCGTAGCAGGGATTTGTTGATTCCAGCGTAGAGAGCGTTTCCGTAGTCCAGTCTGCTTGTTATGAGTGTGTGGGTGACAGTCCTTCTGGCTTCGGGGGGGATCCACTTGAAGGTCTTGCGAAGGATGCGGAGGGTGTTGAAGCAGGTGGAGGTGACCGCGTTGATCTGGCGGGTCATGGTGAGGGAGGAGTCGAGTATGATGCCGAGGTTCCGGGCGTGGTCCGTGGGGGTGGGCGGGTTGCCGAGGGTGGTGGGCCACCAGGTGTTGTCCCAGGCTGAGGGGGTGGGTCCGAGGATGAGGACTTCTGTCTTCTCCGAGTTGAGCTTCAGGTAGCTGCTGCTCATCCAAGTTGCGACGTCGTTCATTCCTTCCTGGAAGCTGAGTCTGGTGGCTTCAGGGTCCTTCGTGAGGGAGAGGATGAGCTGGGTGTCGACGGTGTAGGATACTATGCTGAGTCCATGCTGTCTGACGATGGCGGCGAGGGGGGCCATGTAGATGTTGAAGAGCGTGGGACTGAGCGATGATCCTTGGGGTACTCCGCAGTTGATCTCTGTGGGTTCGGAGAGGAAAGGCGGGAATCTGATCCTTTGGGTTCTGCAAGGAAGGAGCGGAGCAAGTCGAGGGCGGTTCCCTGTATGCTGGCGTGTGGAGTCTGGCTGCGAGAATGCGGTGGGAAACGGTGTCGAAGACTGCAGAGAGGTCTAGAAGGATGAGGGCCGCGGTATGGCCTTGGTCCAGGAGCGTGCAGATGTTGTCTGTGGCGGCGAGGAGGGCAGTCTCAGTGCCGTGGTTACTGCGGAATCCGGATTGGGAAGAGTCGAGGATGGTGTTTTCTTCGATGAAGTTTGTCAGCTGGACGTTGACGATCTTCTCGGTGACTTTGGCTGCGAAGGGAAAGAGAGAGATGGGTCAGTAGTTTTTCAGGTCCGTCAGGTCTGCAGAGGGTTTCTTGAGGAGGGGCTTGGCTTCTGCGCGTTTCCAGTCGTCGGGGGAAAATGCCGGATTCAAAGGTGGCGTTGATGGTGCGTCGTAGCTCGGGCGCTATGGCGGCAGTGGCTCTGTGGAAGATGTGTGGCGGGCAGGGGTCCGTGGGGGCTCCTGAGTGAGTGCTCTTCATGGTCGTGGTGGTATCTTCGGTGGTGACCTGGGTCCAGGCGGTGATGGTGGGCTGGCTGTCGTCGCTGGGGGGAAGGGTGGTTTCTGGAGTCTGTTCTCTGAAGTTGTCGTAGTGATTTTCTGGTGAAGTAGGAGCCGAGCTTGTTGCAGAGGTCCTGGGAGAGTGTGACATCCGTGGCTTTGCTGGGGGGTTTGGTGAATTGCTGGATGATGCTGAAGAGTTCCTTCAAGCTGCTGGAGTTGGTGAGGATTGCCATGTGTCTTGCCACAAATCCCGATCTACTAGCATTGGTGGACAGGGATTTGGGCCAAAAGCTTATGTCTCCTCAAGGCAGGCGTAAGGTATGAGACAAGTTTTCTTTTCTAAAACAAACTTTGAAGGTGTGCTGCACTGTACTGCACACTACAAGTGGGAAAATAATTAAAGCATAGTTTTTGTTCTGGAAGGCCCCCTTCCAGTACAAAACCTATGCTTGACAGAACATGCACACTCTTGTACTATGATACAAGGGTGTCTGCGTTGGCACATGGCAACAAAAAATACGCCAGCAGTGGTGGAAAGCACAGTGACATTTCTTTGTAGATACCGTGCTGTATTTGTCTTTCCCGCTGATGCAATGCAGCAGCTTTGGATGCAACACTGCATTGTGCCAAAAATTAGTAGAGCTGTCCCTGTTATGCAGCAAAGATGCAGCAGGCCCCAATGTAAGCAAGGAAATGTGCCCTACCCCCATTTCATGGTTTGGTAGTTAAAAAAAAGAGCTACTAACTGTGCTGAATTGGGCACATCACACCCGTGGGCTCCGGTGCCATTGCACCTGCTGCACTGTGGATAGCTACACTCCTGCTGGGAACCTCTAGTTTTTGGCTATAGGGGGCACCTCATTCAGGAATCTGTAGCCATAGTCCAGCGATTTGGGAGATACCAGGTCCAAAGCTATAGACAATGGCTCAGGGAGGTATCACATCAACTACCCTCAATCAGAGCTTTGTGCTCTGCCAAGTCTGGGGCGATTGACTCGGTGGTGCCAAATACTAAGTACAGTGCTTAGAAAGTCACCACATCCAGGTCTGTGGGAAACAACAGGTCAAGGTCCCACTGAGAGGGACTTTATCCGGGGCCTGAGCTTTGGGAGGTGCCACTTGCATGGATTTGCAAATTGATTATCAAGGCAGATTGTGAAGTAGGGCCACATTCAGGGTCCAATTCACAAAAGTAAATATAGACATGCATATTTACTCACATATATATTTACTACTACACCTTCGTGTAACTCTCCACTTCTTTGCTATTCACCATTTCTGAGTAAAGATTTACACTGAAGTATAGACTTACATATCTCCACCCCCGTAGAATGAGGATGTGGAACCTCTTACAAAATAATTTATGTTCCGCCTAGTTGGCAGCTATGTCCGCCACAGGGACGGACATCACCATCAAAGAGATGGAGATCCTCTTATGGTAAAGTATAGGAAACTTTAAAAGTTTATTTTTTAAACAGTAAACATATTTAACTGTGTAATATAAATGTAAACAAATTAAAAATATTAATTATTAATCTGGAAATAAAAGGTAAATTGTAACAGCACATTACCTTCTCAAATTAATGTATATTAAATGATAAAATAATGTAAATATAATATCTAAATGTATAAAAATTAATTTTTAAACAATAATTTCAAAAGAATCATTTGCCTTCACTAACATTAGATTTTTATTTCATATTTTGTAAATTTGGTTAAAAGTTATCTATTTTCTATTTAATTAATTTAAAAAAAATGTTAACTACGTTTAAATATTTAGTATTTATAAATAAAGTTTATTAATACATTTCAAAAGAATTACACATTTTAATATAATTTTTGAATCACTTAATATATATATAATTTTAAATGCTGACCTAATTTAATCAATTTCAACATTAGTTTGTATGTTGTGCATTTCTAATTTCATTTTTCGCTTGATTTCTAAGAGAGTGTATTGTATTTCCAGAGCTTGGCCATGTGTAGTACTTGACTCACTCCAAAGTTGACTAGATTGCATTTAAACGCTGGCTGTACAAATATTGATTCTCCTGTATTCTCACCATAATTACAATATGGTGTATTTGGAATGTAGAACCCTCACCCATTTCCCCCCTTTTGCGTCTCCCATTTGAACCCTACCCACATCTACACAACACATCTACATAACACAGGAAAGATGGGAGACGCAAAGGGGGAGGACTCTGGCTGTATTTTTGTGAACTGCATTTTGTAGTAAATGAGTAATACTACTGTAGTAAATGAGTCGTACTACTGTCTGCACCACAAAATGCAGTTTGTGAATTGAGTCCTTAGAGCTTAAAGGGCACTCAGACCCTCCAAATATATGGTTTCCTACTGACGTTGGAGGTTTTCAGTGCCCTCCAAAGGCCTCGTCTTTAACGCCTACAAAGATTTGTTGAGTGACCACGACTGTCCTAAAGTGCTAAAAAAATGCACCAAATTACTGAAACAATTCAATGGGGACAACTCCCCTGTGCCGTAGTCTTGTAATCTCACAATGTTTTGTACAATGTTACTTTTGTAATCTGTTTACAGATGCGCAATTTGAATTATATTTTCTTAACCCCGTTTGCCCGCAGTTGGCCCTGGCAGCCAAGAAAGCACCTATTCTTTTAACCTAGACCCTTCTTATGCCCTCATGGCTACATCCTGTGTTTAGGATTTATAGTAGGTGCATTTCATTTGCCCGTGCAAGACGGTGTGCACTGGTTGCACATACACATCTAAGTTTGTTGCCCATGATGGGCTGAGGAAGGATACATTCTAGTTGAATGCTGATGGGGTGAACCGTGTTTCCAAGCGGAGCTGAAGCTGTGCAACAGGTGTCTGAGTGGGGCACAGGGTGTACACCGGATGCCGTTACGGGTTGAAGTTGTGCTGGGTATCCACGCAGGGTCAAGGGCGGTGCCGGCGAGACCAAGTTGTCAGGTCGGGCGCATCATCTCTCGCGCCTCTCTCTCTCGCGCGCGCTCGCTCGCTCGCTCTCTCATCTCCTCAGATTAGGCAGAACAGCTTTTGGAAGCGCGGGCCTCCTGAGAGCAATCTTTCAGTAACGACCTTTGATATTTCAATCGCTCGCGCAGTGGAGAGTTCGCGTCAGCTTCGCCCGGGCTGTGTTCTGTTGCCATGACTCAATTGGCCCAGCGGGTTGTGAAGGCACGAGCCGACCGTCTCAGCATCAGGTGGGGCCTTCTCAAAGAGTGACCCTGCTTGCCGTAAGTGGGCGGGTGTGTTTAAATGATGGAGCAAAATGGACGTCTGGCTCAGGAAGAAAGAAGTGAGAGGCTTATTAGTCAAGAGCAAAATGGACGACTAGTTCATGAAGAATTGAGGGTCTCAGTAGTTCAGAGCAAAATAGGCAACTGTCGTAGAAACAAGTGGTGGCCTTAGGAGTCAAAAGAAGGGACAACCAACATTAAGAAGATGTAACCATCTTATGAGTAAATGCCAAAACAAACAAGGGGGGACCCAGGAGGAGCAGGGCGCGAGCCGGTCTCCCCCTGGGTATGCGAGCCGGTCTCCCCCTGGGTATTTTCGCACAATGGAACGGGCCACCAGGTGCGATTAGGGGTAATTAAGAAAGGTCGTGCACGGGAGGGAGGCTATATATAGAGGTTCGGCGGGGCGGGAAAAACATTCGCGACGGAGGGCGTCGGGCAGGTAATGAAGTATTCTTTGTCAGCCTTAGTCAGTATTTATTCGTCGTCATTAGTTGAGGTATTTTTTTCAATAGTTATGGCGGGTCATGAAGAGGTCAAGGAGGCCATCAGGGTCCTTTGCGAGGCTGGCAGGGAAGACTTGTTAAAGCCCAGGGTCCCTGGTGAGGCTTGGGTGGGGCTCGATCGACCCAAACGCAAGGCGGCGCGGGGTGTAGCGAAGGCGGTTGCTGCATGTTTGACCGCGCCTCATAAAACAAACAATGCGGCCAAAAAGGAAATTTTACCGGTTCACTCACCGGATAAAGAAAACTTCCCTGGGACGCCTGAAAACCCCTCCGCATCGTCACCAGTTGCGGAGCAGGTTGGGTTTGATGCTCGTCACTCGGCACACGCTCCGCAATTTGTGCCCAGCACCACAGGGTTTAATAATGAAGCAGAACTCAAGTGGTGGGGATTTTCTGTCACAAGCTGAGTTAAAAGATTGTGTTAAGGCTGTTACAGTGCCTACATTGTCTGATCACGAAGTCTGCACGGACGCCTCAATTTTGGAAGGTAGGCCATCTGGCCAGACAGTTGGGTAACAATTGTATTTGCAATCAGGTTTGAGACCCTGTAAGGATGTAGGTTCGGGCCACCTTCACCAGAGCAGGGGAATGAGAGGGCAACACGAAATTAACAAGTCAGGGGCAGGACAGTGGGTTTGGGTAGAACAGGGCGAGATGGCGCTGACAGAGAGTAGGCCTAGCAAGTTGGTTAGGGAGGGAGGTTTGGGCACTAAGGAACAGTCAGGTCTGAGCGGCTTGAAGAGAAAGGCGCCAGTTTGCACAGTGGTGAAAACGGCTGGTGAAAGAGGTTCGTCAACAGAGCACGAATCGGCTCTATTACTTTGGCCCGAAGAAAAAGGAAGATCTAGAGCGGATTTTCCTTCTACGCCAGAAAAAGCTAAGCCTATGACGGAGATTCAATGGAGGTCGTATGATGGTGGGGTGGGTGATGGGGAGATTCCGGGTGGGAGTGGGGCTGTTTTGGGCAATTATGGGGAGCATTTGATTTATGATGAAGATAGCGATGACCTGGAAGAGGGTGAATTGAGGGAAGGGGATTCTGGGGAAGATGGGGGAAGGTACACGCAAAATGTTGGGACACAAGGGGTGTTTTGGGGCAAACCAGTGTTCTTAGTTTATTGCAGAAGTCAAGAGCGGACCGAGCAATTGAACAAGACAAATCAAGCGACGGACAGCATCAAGTTGACCATCAGGAGTTTCTCAAACGCTCGTCACAATTGCCAAAAGGTAAGGCAGAGTGGTGGGCAGCTTGGCAACAATCGGATAAGACACAGAAAGTGACAAGATCTATTGGTGTTGGGGGGGGGGGGGGTTTGGGTAATGATGTAGACACATCTAAAAAAAGGGGCGTGCAATCTGAGGTTGTGCTTTGGGGCAAAACAAAAAGGGCGGTGTTAGTGGAAGAGAGCAGTAGTAAACAAGCTAAGAAGATAACTGAGAATGCAAAAGATGACCAAGATGAAGAGGAGGAGGATAAAAATATTCATAAGAAATTTCCTTACATGGGTATTGGTATGCCCTTGGGTTCTCATTTATCGGATAGGACGAAAAGTAGAATATGGAGACATGAATTTGTTGATGTCTTTAAACTTTTGCATAGGGACATTCAAGCCAAAGAAGGCTCTAAGGAGGAAGAGTGGGAATTAGCTAAGAGACCTAGAGTTCCCAAAACAATTGAGAATTGGACATCTGCTTTTCTTATTTATGCAAGCATTTATTGTGACAAGCAAAGAAGATGGCCGCCCGGTGAGGAGCTCCTGCCGGGAGCTCCCGGTCAGTGATTGCCGTCCTGGCCTTAAAACCCCCTTTTTCCCCGCAATTTTCTCCCTATCCTGACTGCGGACACTGAGATGACTTGGCCGATGCCCGGTGGAGCCGCTTGGTTCGGCTAAAGAGGAGTCTGGCCCGGGTTTCTCCCGCGGCCGTCACCTACCCAGCCGGACATCGGGGCATAGCTTACCTCATCCCGCTGATGCTGCTTCTCTTTCTGCCTATACCGCCTCCCACGGAACTAATCGTCCTCCTGATGACTGTCCAGCCTTGGCTCAGTTCTGGATCCTTCGGATTGCTCTGGATGCCGTCGGATTGCTCTGGGGCGTGATTCCAATCGTCCGGGACATCGAGACGACTTGGCCGATGCCCAGTGGAGCCGCTTGGTTCGGCTATCGAGGAGACCGGCCCGGATTCTCCCGCGGCCATGACCTACCCAGCTGGACATCGGGGCATGTCATTCCTCGCCCCGCCACCGCTACTGCTGCTCTCTCTTTCTGCTCCCTTCCTCGGAGCGAGTCGCCGCGGATGGCTGATGATGGGGCCAGCCATGGCGCAGCTCTGTGTTCATCGGCTGCCTGCCAGTCTTCGCTGCTGCCTCCCCAAGCTGGCCGCCCGCCTGGATGTGCTCGAGAGACCCGAGAGACCTTTTACAGATATGGGGGTGCGGGAGCCACGACTGGCTGATTGCCTTTACCGATGCCCCAGTGGTCCCGAACCTGCACACCCCTTCTCCCTTCCACCCGCCTTTGCGACCGGTGAATCCTTTTCCAGGTATGGGGGTGCGGGAGCCATGACCGGCGGATTGCCTTTATCGATACCCCAGTGGTCCTGAGCCTGCACACCTCTTCTCCCTTTCACCCGCTTTTGTTTTTGGCTCTGCGTCCCCCCCCTTGACTTTTTTTGCACTTTTATCCTGCTCCCTGGCTTCGCATCTATGGACTGTTTGACTCTTTGAATTTTGCTCTGCCCGCCATTTTGTTGCTGGCCACCGTCGCTTCCCAGTGCCCTGACCCACCATCTTGTTTCGACCTCTGTCCTTTCCCCCTTGCCTCCGTTCTCCCCCTGACGATCCGCTATCGTTTTTCTCCCGCTTTCTAGTAACTGAACGTTTTCTCTTTCGCCCGACTGCCTTTACTCCCTCCCCGCTCAGATTCCCTTCCCCCTCCCCACCTATTCTTTTACTCATATTCCTGTCCCCCTTTCCTTCTCTGCCTCTTATGATTTGTCACTTACTTAGAAATTTCTGTGAAAAATGTTTAATTTATTATTCGTGTAACTCACTGTTGTTCCTGATGTAAAGCGCTCTGATACCTTCGGGTCTAGCCAGCGCTATATAAAACTCAATAAATACAAATACAAATTGTGAGAGGCATCAGGATAGAGCGGTGGATATGTTTAAATACATGGACATAATACGAAAGGCTCAAATGTATTTTGGTGGTTCAGCTTGGTTAAGCTACAATGAAGAGTTTAGAGCTAGGATGAGTATTTTTAACGATAGACCATGGGGTGACGTTGACTCAGAGTTGTGGTTACAATGGATGGCTTCTTCCCATCCGCCAGCTACCACACATACAGCAAGTGGTTTACCGGTCACTTACCAGCCCTTTCAGTATCGTCCCGCCCAGTCTGGGGCGGGGTTTTATGGGAGGGGACAACCGCAAGTTTCAGGGGCATGCTGGAACTTTAACAGAGGTTTCTGCAACAGACAATTCTGCCGATACAAACACGAGTGCTCACAATGTGGGGGAAAACATCCACTCACTCAATGTTTTGCAGGTCAGAGGTTTGGTGAGCAAGGGAGAGGGCAGAGGGGAAGAGGTCAGTCATTTCAATTTGCAGCAAAGGGCCCATACACCAATTAAGCTGGAGGTTTTGTCAAGCTGGTTGAAATTCTATACAGACCCAGAGGCGGCATCCAAAATATTTTGGGGATTTAAAGAGGGATTTAAGATTGGTTACCAGGGACCTAGGCAGAAGCGGTGGTCTGATAATTTAAAATCCGCTAAGGAATTTCCCCAGGTTGTTCAGCAGAAGCTCAACTCAGAAATAGCGGCAGGCAGAGTAGCTGGTCCTTTTTTACATTGCCCCATGGATAATTTGATCGTTTCTCCTCTGGGCGTTGTGCCTAAGAAAACTGCTGGGGATTTTCGTTTAATTCACCACTTATAGTGGCCAGAAGGCTCGTCAGTTAATGACTTTATCTCACAAGCAGACTCTAGTGTGTCATATGCATCAGTGTACAATGCATTGAAGTTGGTCAGATCAGCTGGGAGAGCCTCAGAATTGGGCAAGAGCGACATACAGTCAAGCTTTCCGTCTTTTGCCTATCCATCCTTCTGATTTTGAACTTTCAGGCATGCATTTCAATGGCGCATTCTATGTAGATAAGGTGCTTCCTATGGGCTGTTCAATATCATGTGCTCTATTTGAGACTTTTAGCACTTTCTTGCAATGGTGTTTTACCCAGCTTAGTGGTCATAATCTTGTTTGTCACTACCTAGACGACTTCATGTTCCTTGGTGTAAGGAACACTGAGCAATGCCAAAAGGCTTTACACAATTTTCAGGTTATGGCTCAGGATCTTGGTGTACCTTTGGCACCGGAAAAAACTGAAGGTCCAAGCACAAAATTGACTTTTTGGGGATTGAAATAGACACAATGGAGATGGTAGCCAGGCTACCAGCTGAGAAAGTTCAGGAGATAACGTCCTTCTTGTTGTCTGTGATCAATGAAAAGAAACTGGAGCTCAGAAAGGTACAGAGATTATTGGGTTATCTGAATTTTGCATGTAGAGTGGTCAGGGCAGGCAGAACCTTTTGTAGGCGCTTAGGCATGTCCATGTCTAGTGCCTATCTCCCTCATCACCGAGTGTGGCTATCCATGACTATTAGGGCTGACCTTCACATCTGGTTGAAGTTTCTTGCGGATTTTAATGGAGTATCTTTGTTCTTTGCGGATGAAGATATGATATGGCAGATACAAATATTCTCTGACGCGTCTGGCGCAAAAGGCTTTGGAATATTCTGGGAAGGTCGTTGGTGTGCCGAAAGTTGGCCTGTGCACTGGTTGAATCAAGGTCGCAGCATAGCCTTCTTAGAGTTCTTCCCGCTACTAGTGGCATTGTTTGTCTGGGAGAGGAATTCAAGAATAGACCAGTCCTTTTCAATGTAGACAATTTGGCTGTGGTTGAGTTGATTAACAAGCAGAAGGCAAAGGATTTGAGAGTTTTACGGCTGTTACATGCCTTTATGCTGAAATGTTTGCAACTTAACATTGTTTTTAAAGCGAGACACATTCCTGGAGTTAATAACAGTATAGCGGACGCTCTGTCTCGTTTTCGGTGAAAGAAATTTCGAAATCTGGTACCTGGGGTGGAAAACAACAAGACTCAGATCCCACAGTGCGTTTGGGCCTGGGGGGAGTGAGGATAGTCGAACTTGTAGAAAAATCAGTTGCAGCATCTACAAGAAGAAGTTATCCACAAGCTTGGAAAGAATTCATAAGTTATGGTAACAATGTTGCACAGGCTGGGAATATGGTCAATGAAGAGCAGTTGTTATTGGGTTTCGTACTGCAGTTGATAGATAAAGGTCTCTCACACACTACTATTTCAGGAAAATTAGCAGGAATTTCTTTTTATGGGCAGTTGTGGTGGGGTAGGGACCCGGTGGGAGGAGTGTTGGTGAAAAAAGTACTTAAGGGATTAAGTAGGGAACAGAGCAGTAAAAAACTGTTGCGAGAACCAGTGACTTTTGATTTGTTACAACAAATGTTGTTACAGCTGCCATTTTGCTGTTATGATAAGTTTGAATGTTTCAAATTTAGATTATGCATTTTGTGGTTGTTTTTTGGGGCATTCAGAGCTTCCGAGTTGCTGGGTTTAAGAAACAAGGCAGGTATACGTAGCGATGAAGTTTTTCTAGAGCAACAAAGATTAAGGATATGGTTGAGGGCTTCTAAGGCGGATCAATTAGGCAGGGGTAAATGGGTGTCCTTGAACAAAAGCGGGGTGGAAGGTTGTTGCCCTGTAGTGGAATGGGATACTTTTCGAACTTCCAGGTTTTTCACACCAGGGGAAATAGTTTGCCAAGCTAATGGGAAAATGATTTCTATTGCACAGCTATTAGCAGTAATGAGAAAGGTGATCAGCAGGTTGGGTAAGAATCCTATGCTTTTTGGAACACACTCTTTTCGAATTGGAGCAGCGATGGAGGCTGCAAGACTGGGTTGGTCATGGTCAGATATACGTCGAATTGGGAGATGGAAATCAAAATGTTGTGAAAAATATGTTAGAAAATAATTAGTTGTATCTCTGTTCTTGTATTGTTTCTAATATTTGTTTTTCTACCTAGGTTGTGTACAAGGGCTTTTATCTGGAAAAAAGAAAACTTGGATAGTGGGACATTCCTTCATTAAATGGGCAGCTTTATACGCTGAACAGCAAATTTATGGCAGATCTCTTGGACTTCCTAGTGTTAGTCACGAGGTGGTATGGAAAGGAAAAGGGGGAATGCGTTGGGGGGGTTTGATTCATACATTGTCTCTAATGTGCTCTAGCGGGGGTTCCCCTGATGTGTTGATCATTCATCTAGGTGAAAACGATTTGGTAAATTTATCAGGTCTGTCATTAATAAAGCAAATGAAGCTGGATTTGGCTGTTATAAAAAATAACTGGGTTGGTACAACTGTAATTTGGACGGAATTTATAACTCGTCAACATTGGAGAGGAGCACAAAGCCATGCAGCAATGGAGAAAGCGAGACGTAAACTCAATAGAGCTATGAGAGTTTTTTGTGGCGCTTTGGGGATTACAGCTCTATCTCATTATAACAAATACAGAGGGGCATCTTTTTCGGGATGATGGAGTTCATTTATCTCAAATGGGGCAAGTATATTATTTGCTGGAATTGAGAGACTTGATTGCAAATATATGGAATGAAAATGTATGGTGCTCCAACAGAATTTAATAACGTTTTTCATTACATTCATCTGGGTTGTTGGGGACAGGAAAACTCTTCGGTTTTCCTGGGTGGCGGAATTTTTGGGGGGTGAACAGTCTCGAGCGGGCTTATCCATCCCTCAAGGGGGGAGGGGGGGGGAGTACAGAACACGGGGAAAGGGAAGGAAAATGATGGGGGTTTCTTTAACATGAGTACAGTTCTTTTGAGGATGCTTGATCACCATTGGGGGGTTATGTTTTGAAGCTATGTTAAGCTGATTTGGGGATTGACTTATGATCGAATTGTAATGTTGTGTTATTTAAAGTTATGCTACGCACCTGTCTTAATAAAGTGGCCTTTTTTGCTAATTAAAGAAGTTGTGGGACGTGAGTTATTGTGCGAGGGGGGACCCAGGGGGGGCCGGAAAAAACATTCGCGACGGAGGGCGTCGGGCAGGTAATGAAGTATTCTTTGTCCCACCCCCAATTGTATTTGTTTTTCCTGACAATCATTTTATTCACAGGCCTTAAGTTGGGCTGAAAATACAGTTAGAATTTCTGCCACTATAAGACAGGTATAGTTTTTCTTGTAGATTAGGTAGGTGGAGTTTTTGGGGGGGGTGGACAGTCTCGAGCGGGCTTATCCATCCCTCAAGGGGGGGGTGGGAGTACAGAACACGGAGAAAGGGAAGGAAAATGATGGGGGTTTCTTTAACATGAGTACAGTTCTTTTGAGGATGCTTGATCACCATTTGGGGGGTATCTTTTGAATCTATGTTAAGCTGATTTGGGGATTGACTTATGATCTAATTGTAATGTTGTGTTATTTAAAGTTATGCTATGCACCTGTCTTAATAAAGTGGCCTTTTTTGCTAAAATAAAGAAGTTGTGGGACGTGAGTTATTGTGCGACAGGCTCAAGAAGAAGCAGGGGTAATAGATGGCATGAGCAAAATGCATGCCCAAGTCAGGATGAAGTGAGTGTTTTTGAAGTCAAGAGCAGTCCAGTACAAAACCTATGCTTGACAGAACACACACCCTTCTACTATGGTGCATGGGTGTCTGCCCTGGCACATGGCAGCCAAAAGTGTGCCAGCGCTGGGGGAAAGCATACTGCCATGTCTTTGTAGATATGGCACTGTTCTTATCTTTCTCATTGACGCAATGCAGCAAATTTGTGTGCAGCACTGCATTGCGCCAGAAATTAGTACATTTGCCCCATGCGGTGTAGCAAAGGCACAATCATCCCTATGGAATGCCCCCCACCTCATAGTCTGGTAGTAAAAAAAAAACTACAAACTGTGCTGAATTGGGCATCTCACACCAATAGGCTCCAGTGCCACTGCTCCTGCTGCAGAGTGGATGGAGACACTCCTGCTGGAAATCCCAAGCTTAGCTCTAGGGGGCGCCACATCTAGGGCCCTCAAACAGGAATCTGGAGCCATAGTCCAGGGCTTTGGTAAGCACCAAGTTCAGAGCCAAGAAGAAGCAGTGATCTTAGGAGTTACAGAGCAAAATGGAAGCATGAGTCAAGGAAAAGTAGGGGTATTGGAAGCCTAAGAGCACCATTGGTGACTGTCTCAGGATAAAGTGTAGGGCTGACCAGTGAAGACCAAAAGTGCAACAATCTCCTTAAAAAGTGATGGTCTTAGGATTCAAAAGCAAATGGAGAGTAACAGGTTAGAAAGTGCAAAATGGACGACCGGCTCAGGAAAAAGTGAGTCTTAATAGTCTAGAGCATGGGTACTCGCAAACATTTTCCAGGGGGGTAAAAAGTTTGGCCTTAGGTGTGGCAGAGGGCCGCATTGATGCCAGCAGGGTGGCAGTCGGGGTGGGGGGTAGGGAAGGTTTGAGAGTGGAAGGTGGGCATAGTGTAAGGGAAGCATGTACACGTAAAGGCTGAAGTGCACATTGAAAAACCAGAAAACTTGCGATCAATCCCAGCTTCCCCACTTGACCAAATTGTGTGATCCTATGCAATTGTTTTATTTCACTTTGCCTCCTATTTCTACATTATCACTTATAAGAGGACCTGGAATTACAAGACTTCAAGATGCGCACTGTACAAAACCTTCTTTTGTGTTTTATTTAATAAACTATAATGTTGTCTATGTATAATAAGAACCCAGGCCCTCAGGGTGCACATAACAAATGGCTTGCCTCTTTGTTCACTATTTGCATTGTTGCCAGAGTGAGGCAAAGCATGAATGTTTCTACATTCATGTTTGCAAACTATCACTTTAAAAAAATACTTCTTAATGCATTGACATAATCTGATGTACTAAGGTGAAAAGCTTCTTACATGTTAATGAAATACACTTTTTGAATTTTGAAGAGATATGTTTGTTGCAAGATGGTTTTTAAAAATGAAGGTGTTCCTAAAGTTCAGTGGTGAGGGACACATTAGTTACTTCCTTTCTTTGACTTAAATTAACCTGTAAATAAATGCTTGCTAGTTTTTTTAAACATCTTTCTGAGTTGAGAAAACAGCTGCCCAGTACTGCTGTTCGCCAGGGGTCCACATGTAAATATCAGGAGAGCCGCAAGCGGCCCCGGGCCGTACTTTGAGTATCACTGGTCTAGAGCAAAATGGATGACCAACTCCTGAAGAAGTGAGCATTTTAATAGTGAAGAGAAAAATAAATGACCATGGTCAGGAAGAAATGAGATTCTTAAGAGATGGAGGCGTACATTAAAACTTGGTGCAAATAGGGTGAGGTATCTACCACGTGTGGTAAATACCCCTATTTCGAGTTTTCAACTTTAAAATGAAACAATAAGTAGAATCAATATTTAACACACCGATGGGTATATTTACAAAAAATGGTGCAGCTCTGCAAGCCATTTAGCTGCGCCGTTTAAAAAAACGCAGGGATGCGCAGTATTTACAAGAATACCGTGCCCCCCTGGTTTACCCTTGCACTGGCGCTAAAAAAAGTTGTCCCATGGTGCAAGGCTGTCTGCATTGCAGGGATGATTCCCTGCAACTCAGGCACCCTTGCACCATGGTGCAAGGGCACCTGCATTGCAGGGATGATTGTTTATGTGCAGGAAGGGACACCTTCCTGCACATAAGCAATCTTTAAAGTCGATTTGCTCCTTCTATGTGTGCTGCAGAATGCAGCTCACATAGAAAGAGCAAAAACGAGGAGAAATAAAAGTATTCCTCCTCGTTGCTCCAATCTAACGTCTGATATTCAGTGTCAAAAAGCAATGGGTGTTGCGGTGGAACGCCCAAAGCAACACCTATTGCATGCCCCTTTCACGCAGATACCTGTGTGAAAGGCTACGATATTTACAAAGCGGCATTAAGCCACACAAAGTGGCTTAACGCCGCTTTGTAAATATGGAGCAGGGCATTGCGCCACCAGAGTGTCCTGAAAAGTGGCGCTCCGGCGGCTCAATGCCCTTGTAAATATGCCCCTGAATTCTGCATGTTTTGCATAATACATTCCCTCCGGAGCCCTTCCCCTTTTGAATGTTGGGAAAAGTTTGTTTGGGAGAAGGCAGGGGTCTAGGGGACACCTGCTAACTCTTAAACAAACTTAAAAAAAATAAGTAAACCTTTTTCAATACGCTGTCCCATTTCCTTTAAGGAGAACTGGCTACATTTAAAAGAAAAGGTTTACTTTATTGAAAGCAGTCACAAATATGGTGATCTGCCTACCATATCAGGCCACTATACCTGAGATAGCCTTCATTCGGAGTGAGTTGCAACTAGCGACCTACCTCATGCAGGTAAGTTGAATTGCAACCAATTCTGAATCCTTATGTTGTAAACTGACCTATTAGTACATAGGTGTCGGCTCAGAAATATCTTGCACAATTTGGGACCGCTTTTTGCGACTGTAATATTAGTACATCTGGCGGGTAATTCCAACTCCTGTGCAAACATTTATTAGCAGAGGGATCGGAATTTAGCCCTTAACATGTAATGAGGGCCAGAGAAGAACGTTTATGATTAGTTGAGGAAGAAGTGAGGGTTTAAATAGCCAAGAGCAAATGGGTGACTAGGTCGGAAAGAAGCTAGTCTTCGCACTCAAAGAGCAAAATGGGTGACCAAGTCAGGAAAAGGCAATGGTCTTATGACACCAAGAGCAACACAAATGACTGGCCCAGGATTCCAGAAGTAAAATGGACCACCAGATCTGGATTAGAAAGGACCTTAGGATACTGTGAGCAAAACAGATATGAAGCTATTTAGACATGCACCAGTGTCATTGGTTGGTGGTCTTTGTATACTTCTATATAACGTTCTGTGGGAATTACAACTTTTTAATTACAACTTTTTAGTGATTCCGGTTGCTGATAGGAGAATGTCAAGAAATGTCATTGGACACAATGTCCACGAGTCTTAGCTTGTTGAAACTTCATAGCATCATGTCTGCAGGAAGCCTCTTATCGTGAGAAAGCGACTGATTGATGAACTGAGATTGCAAACGTTTGTAGACTGGGCCACAACTGCAGTACAGTACACAACAGCCTTACATAATGTGTTTCCTTCAATGCAGGTAGATGATTGCATGAAAGCTGCCCTCCTGCGCCTATGTAAAGTACACAAAGAACTATTTGAGCTAGACAGTTCCTATTGGAGCATGGTCCAGACTGATTTTCATATGGCTGAGTCCAAACTGAGGTGGCATGGTCTGCAAAATAACGATGGACTGGAATACAACCCAGAGTAATTACCTGCAGCTAAGAATGATTCAAGCATTCGACTCATCACTTTTTTGTATACTTGAGTGCGATGCCCTAAGTGCAACAGGTGTACCCAGATGTGTGTCCGTGCTCACTGTGCCACTGGAACCAACTACAAACGACTGAAGAGCCCAAATCAGGGTGAAACTGGTCTTGGGTTGCTTGTTTTCTGGTTAAGGGAGAACCTGGTCTGGCAATAGTACAGGCTGGAATGTCCCCATTGGAACAGGGTCAAGACTAATTTGCATATGGCTAGGTCCAAACAAAGGTGGCATGGTGTGCAAAATAACAATGAATTGGGATGTAGTGCCAAGTAATTACCAGTGGCTGAGCTTTATTCAAGCATTCCACCCATCACTTTATTGTATACTTCAATGCAACTCCAGCCCCCATGGGGTTGACCTATTGTCCAGAGTGTCATTGTTTTAGGAAGTGGGATAGCAAGGCACCTGAGCCGTCAGGCACCACCTGTTATGTTATGCAGATTTGTAGAGTGCACGATCACCCGGGAGGGAATCCTGGCACTGAGCAGATATGAGTCTAGACACACCTAGGGCTAGCGGGATGATTAGAAATGCCAGGACTTCTTGCGGAAGTCAAGACATGAGGAGGAGGCTCATATGTGTAGTGGCAGGTCGTTCCACGCTGCCCATTGTAATATATTTTCTGTGCTGTCCGACACCGTGCAAAAAGAACAATTGATGGACGGAATGCTGTTTTGTTCAGCATTTCGTCCATCATCTGTTCTTTTTGCATCAGACACCATGCATCAATACTTAAAGCAGGCCCCCTCACCCAGTATTTCTTCACATTCTAGTGGACTACCAGGAAGAAAGTGGTCTAGGGTGTGCAAGTTCAGCCCATCCGATCAGACTTATGGAATGTCCAAAGGATGTTAAATGGTCGAACCCTTGTGTAGCAATGGACAGGGCTGATGGAAGTCCTTTTAGAAAATGCTTCCCACCATGTCTACAGCTGACCTGTCCCTTACCCTGCCAAGCCACTAGGGCTTTCCATAAATCTTTCCCTTGCCCAGGTCCACCCGTGTTAAAGTGAAATTAAATGATATACATTTACATTAAACTTTTGCTGCTGTTTTAAGTTCCCAAGCAATCATGCGTGTTAAATCAGTAATTTGAAACATATGTAACGCATGGTCTTGTATTTGTGTTTATGCAGTGATTCTTACCTTGCTGCAGCACCAACGCGGTTTGTGGACATGTAGCGCACTGGGCATAGTTGGTTGAAAGGATGCCGGTTCTTAGAGTAACTTATGTGAGAGGTATATTCCTGTCATGTGTGAAGGCAGACATGGAGGAAATTTAGGAGTCAACCAGGAGGCTTGCCCCTTGTGAGCCCTGGCACTGGCTTTGTGACAAAACACACAAGATGATGGACGGAATGCTGCACATTGGCAAACATTCACCCCCAGTCACAGATCTGGGTTTAATCCATCGTTATTTTGCTTCACCACGCCACCCCAGTTCAGACATAGCCATATGCAAATCAGCCTTGACCCTGTGCCTCATGGGAACAGTCCAGACCGAACTGCCAAGCCATGTCTTCCCTGGACCGGAATCAAGCATCCTAGGACCGGTTTCAGGCTATCAGCCTTCATCAGCCAGGATAGCTTGACTCCAGTGGCGTAGTGAGCACTGGCTTTGTGACCCCTGGCCTCAGCTGTGGCAAAATGAATGCCAAGAACACAGGGGCGGCTCCGCAGTCCATATTTTCAGCACATTTTACTTTTATACTAATAGTAAATAATCTATTATTCACTATTAGTTTAATAAAACATGGAGCACACTTAGGTGGCACAGAATCTTTGGTCACAGCTGTAGTAAGTAAAAATATTTTCAAATGTATGTTGTGTGCGTGCTTGCGGGTGAGAGAGTGTGAGATAAGAACATGTGTACTTTTGAGCATGTGTCTGTATGTGTGAGCATGTGTCTGTATGTGTAAGCATGTGTGTATGAGTGAAAGTGAGTGCGAGCCAGTGACAGGTAGTGATTGAGATTGTGTGAAATTGAGGCCCGACTTTACTATTCTTTGACGCAAGACAACATTGAACCAAAGATGCTGTGCTGCCTTGCGTCAAAGGGAGAGAAAAAAAATGCACCATATCTACTGAGAAATAGTGCATTGTTTCTCTCCCTGGTGGCTGGTGCACTTTTGGGCGCAAAGCACCAACGCACACACGACTGCGCCATAGTGCAAGGATGTGTGTGTTCTCTGAAGCATAGGTTTTGTACTGGATGGGGTACACTCTAGTACAAAAACTATGCCTGTAAGGGTTTTCTCACTTTGTATGTGTGCTGTATTGTACAGCATGCAAAGTTGGAAAAACGAGGAGAAATGAAAACTTTCTGCTCTTTATTCCTGTCTTGAGTAGTTGTAACATTTTAGGGCAAATTCCTCTCTATCAATGTGTGTAGGTTGTAATTTGGATCAAAACCTATAGGTGGTTGCATGGGCACACCCAGGCACCAACCATGGAACGCTCACTTGATGCAAAATAACGCAAAGCAGTGCCCAGCGCAATTTTGTGTTGCTTTGGGATAATATCCAAAGCAAATCAGGATTTGCGTTGGATAGTCAATCTCACCCTAACACTTTGCACCAGGTCTGCCTCACAAAAGTGACGCAAACACGATGCAGAGTGTTATTAAACCTGGACCTGAGTGTCAGTAAGTATGAGTATGAGTGAGATACAAATGTGAATGAGTGTAAGGGGGTGTAAGAGATTGTGAGGGTGATGGAGTCACGTGACATGCCTTCTTGGACAAATCAGAGTCAAGGGTCATTAGATGTCAATTCCCGGGATGTTATTAAGGTCAAAGTGTATGTGACGTCACTTCCGCTACCCCAGACATTTTGGTGATTCAACGCCTATAAAGGCAGAGTTGTGCTCATATCATGTTATGAAGCACTGCATCTTACCAGTTAGTGGAGTGATAATGAGTGGGACATAGAAGTCTTAATCATGTAAGGCCTTAATGCGTGTGGTTGGAGGAGCAAGGGAATATAGTTTCCCTTTGTGAGGGGTGTTTTGGTATTGTGAATGGTTGGTATAGGGTGAACCTACTGTATTGCTGTGAACGTGAAGCTATGTTTATCTGTAGAGTTGAGCTAAAGAAACTGAGATAGCTGCACGAGGATGTCCTAAAATAGATGCTCAAGCTAGAATGGGGGACCCCCTCAAACACATAAATTTCAGGTCTGGGAGAAGAGAGGAAAAGAACCAACAAAGCAATGTGAAGAATGCTCCCTCGTGACCTATATGCTTACTCTTACACATGCATGAGTCATGAAGAATAAAGAGCTCGAACAATGAATACATATCATGAAAAACAAGGACATTAGAAATGTATTTATGCATCTTTTATTTGCATGAATTTATTTTCCTATATCACAGGCTTACTCGTCCTTATTTTTATATTAATGTATTGAGTGCAATTTTTATTAAAAATGTATTCGATAACAATGATCCGACAACATATCTTAGTACGTGATTGGACCTTAGAGGCAGTTTAAACTGAAACAGTCTGTAGTGGAAAGCCTCATCATAAAATTGAGATAGACCAGGCTATATACTGCCTCTAAGGTCCAATCACGTACTAAGATATGTTGTTCATTATTTCATGTTTAGGGCTCTGAACATGTTATATTTAAATTTCTTTCAGGTACCCCTTGGATGTGTTTGTAACATGTCGCTATCTGGTATAGGTCCTGATGAAGGTGGTGTCTATGTCTTTTGATCCACCGAAACGCGCGTCGACCATTGGCCACTGACCATTGATCACTGTCGGTCAGCACCGGCTGCCTACAGTCTTGATCTTTCGGTCTTAGAGACTCCTAACATCCTTTAGTCTACAGATAGTTGTGATTTTTGGATGGGATATGATTGTGGTTGTAAGTGTATGAATGGAATTTAGTATGTATGACATTGGTATATATACATTTTTTCATTTTTTGTCTTTCATTCAGGGGTAATGTCTAATGTCTGTACATGAAATTTGGTGTTGATATTGTCTTGTTTATATGTTTATTAGATTTTTTAAGATCATTGTTATCGAATACATTTTTAATAAAATTGCACTCAATACATTAATATAAAAATAAGGACGAGTAAGCCTGTGATATAGGAAAATAAATTAATGCAAATAAAAGATGCATAAATAAATTTCTAATGTCCTTGTTTTTCATGATATGTATTCATTGTTCGAGCTCTTTATTCTTCATGACTCATGCATGTGTAAGAGTAAGCATATAGGTCACGAGGGAGCATTCTTCACATTGCTAAAATAGATGCTCTACACGTCCTTGTGAGAGATGCAAGTGAAGAGAAGATCTGAGAGTGTGAAGGAAAACTGTCACATAGAAGAGAGGCGCCTATGTCTGTGCAAGTGTGTGTAAGCCCATTCTTTGTTATAAATGGTGCTGATTCAAAAGCATTATTTCATCTAACTCTGTGACCCTCAACAGTCTTTAGATTGGTTGTAGTCTGGAGTACTGAATAGGGAAAATCGTGATACCTTAACATCATAGGTAAAATATTGAAGACCAAAATATTGAAAGGTACGTGCTTACAGGGAAGTATACTATTCTTAACTCAACATCTACCTATCTAGAACAGATTTTAGGGGTGAGGGCAGGTTGATTGATTGTTACTCGCCTCTATTGCCTGTACTAGGGGTGAGCTTCCTAGTTTTCTGACTTTACAGGAAGACGACCAGGGCGTACAAGGCAAGAACCTAAAAGATGACCTTTCTGACCACACTATAAAGTCACAGCTTACACCACCTCGTCTTTCCTCCTCAGTTAAGGCACCCTTAGTGTAACCCAGCTGCATGGGTTCAACTTTTGGATAGGTAGGCTTATAAGGAATCTTGAACAATGCTTTTGTGCCAGTTTTTAACAAGTATTGTATTCACCGTTCCATTTGTCTTTCCTCAAGACGACTGTCCATAAAAATGTTCTGTTGAATAACATCTTGTAGAGAAGCGGGTCTGGCAACTCTTACAAATTCGTCTTTTTGTTAATCATTTAAGCCTTTTTAAAACAGGGTGAAGAGGGACGAGTCACTTCAATCAATTTCCCTTGCTAAGCCTTTGATTTGAATTTGGACATATAGGTATGAAGATCCATGGAACATTGGCTGAGCCCCAAAATGACCTCTTAAGCATAGAACTCTAGCTCTTGATGGTCGAACCTTTTTTTTAATTCCCAGAGAAAAGCTGGGAATTTGCCCAGAAGTAGACTGGCTTCAGAAACTAGAGGCATTGCTCAAGCCAAGGCAGTTCCTGTGGTAATACTGACAACAAAGCCCACCTTTGATCTATCAGTTGCATAAATGGGATGTGTGAAATAGACCTGACAGGTGTCCAAAAAAGGTTTCAGTTTCCTTGGATTAGGGTCAAACTTTAACTCTGCCAAGCTGGCTGGGAGAGGATCCAAAAAGCCCGTTGCAGAATAGCAACTGATGTAATGAGGCATTTTGAATGGTCAGATTTTGAACCTGCAGTGTGAAGTTGTTTACTGCTGCCAGTAACTCTTGGACCTGAGTCATTTCTTGAATCTAATCCATATCTTGAATTCGTAGGAGTCGTAACCTGTCAAGAGCTGGCCTTCTAGGTGACAGTTGGAGTGTCTTCTTGGGTTCGAAGATATGGCCTTTTATCTCCAAAGCTGTACCAGACCCAGGATACTAACTAGGAATTTAGCAATGCTCCAGAAAATAAATCCAACAGGATGTAAAACACTGAAGACCAGAAAAAACTTTCCTGCTGACCAGGCCAAGCAGCAAGGGGCAGAGCATCAGAATAACTACAGAATCAGGAGAAGGTGGAGAATCCACTTAGTCCAGTGAGCAAGCAATGATGCAGAAACAATTTCGATGCAACTGGACTTAACTCCACTTCCCTTATATAGTCCCAAACAGGATGTGATGTAATACAAAATTATTTTGGCTATTATACATTAGGCATATAAATTCCACACTTAGGTCAAAAATAATACAAGCATAATAGTCTCTGCTCAGATTTTAGGAAAAAAACATATGTGAAAGTATACATAACAAGGGCAGGCAACCACAAAAAACTAATGAACCCTTAAGACGCCATTGGGGGCATATCTTTCCTCTGCATGTGGCATTACAAGGATGACAGCACACAGGAATGACTCGCCCCAGAATGCCTTATGCACTCCAGTCTGTCATGCAAGGAAGGAAGGCGAGATTGTGGTTGAGATGACCCACTGCTGATGGACTCCTACCCGTCAGAACAAGGCAACACGATGGGGGGCCCGCAGGGAGCTGGTCCATCGCGAGCGGTCAGGGTAAGTAGATTTCCTTACATATAAATTGAAGCAGGACTGAATGACCTTGACCTTTTCTGAGACCAACTTATTGGGTAAATTTGTGGGCATACAATAAGACTGACAAGACTGACATGTATGTGTTGAAACACTACAGTTTACAAGGAGATAATGTTGAGAGAAGAACTATAAACACTATAGTGTGACACAACTCTCAATATACATTTACTACATAAGGACACAAAAGGATATTGTGTGTAATCATGGAGAACACTGAAGTTATTCCCCCTGAATGATTCATGGCAGAAGCTGGCCCACCTCCTGTTGAGTAGGAAAAATGGGTGGGCATTTTAGAAAATGAGTTGAAAACATAAGGTACTCAGGACATCAAGCTATTATTGAGTGCTTTCAACACCGAGAGTCAACATAAATGTAAGTACCTACCTATTACACTTGAGTGGAATAATCAAACGATTAATAAATAAAGATTATGGGTAGCTAGGAACACCACATTGAAGGATGTTATTGAAATAGACAAAAAGGTGGAGGAATTGGGTCACTGCAGGAGAGAAACAGAAAACAGGGACACCAGGAAGCGGGAGAGATAGCAGTGATCAAGAAGGATGAATGTGACGTGAATGCAGAAGGCAAACATTTCAGAACGAGGGGTCATATGCTGGGACAACTAGTACATCGTAAAAGGGGAGTAAATGAGCATCCTTGTCAGCAAGACAGGGATTCAAAGGGTGTCAAAGATGTGTAAGCAACTTTCATTGATCAGAATGTAAAAGCTGTTTGGTCAGAGGGAAGAGCGTAGGAAATGTCGAAGGAAGGGATATTTCTCAGCCTTGTATAAAGAGAATACTGTGGATATGATAGCAACAGTATCAGATGTGTAGAGTGAAAAGATTGAAAGAGTGTTGTGTGTGGATGGCATACACAGCGGAATAGAAGCCATTGGCAGGAAGAACAGACCTAAGGCTTTGGCATGAATGGGAGAAATGTAGATCTCATGGCGTATTGCCAGGCGGGTACCAAGGTGGTGAAGTTGATATCTTAGGATATATGCGGTCCAAGATTGTGTTCAAGTAACGAAAGAGATCCAGAGACATCCAAGGAGAGATCTATACGTCGGAAGATACTCCTCCAAATTTGGGCTAAGTGCAACAATATGATTGGCATATTATGATACATTTGAGGCCCCCTGAGCAGGATATGGTGGTGGAAAATATCACAATGGAGGATATTGTGAAGAATGCCAAGGATGTATTTAAGGAGGAATTAGGCCTGCTAAAATGGTATGCACACCAGATCACACTTAAAGCAGAATTGAGATCCAGTCAAACATGCTTTCAGGAGAGTACCAGTTATATAAAAAAAAAAAAGGGGGGAGCAGCAGGCTAGGGGAGATGATTAAGGAGCACTGGGGGGGTGACTAGATGGTTAACGCTAGTAGTGATAACAAAAAAGCAGAAACTGAAATTTTGTGTGGAACTTTGAAGCTTCAACCAGAATACCATGGTAGACCACTTCCTTTTACCTAGCATAAGTACTATTGTTGAAGGGCGCAAAGGTCTTGCCAAAGATGGACTTAAAGAGTGCCTATTATCCGATTAAACTTCACAAAAATCTTGGCAGCTTCCGGCATTCATAATGATGAATGGTGCTTTTCGGTTCACAAGAATGCCATTCAGCTTGTCTTCAGCTGCAAGAGTTTTCTGACACATTATGGCAGTGGTCTTTGAGGGAATAACGTATGTTTTATTCTCTCAGCATGATATTTTAGTGTTTGGGGAGAGTGTAGAGCACGGGTACTCATAGTATGGCCCGCGGGCCGCCAGCGGCCCGGCAAGCCTTCCTTGGCGGCCCGCGGACCTTGCAGACATTGTACCTGTGTTTTTTTGTTTTTTTTAAAGTGTCAGCAAACACCGCCGGTTGCAGCAGCGCGGACTCTGAGAGACTCTGCTCTACGGGGCCGGGCGATTCTTTAAAAGACTATTCACTTGTTAATGAGGCTTTGTTGTATTTCACCTCTTCTTAGCGCCCCTGCATCTCCACTCTGACTGAGTGGAGATGCAGGGGGCTAAGAAGAGGTGAAATACAACAAAGCCTCATTAACAAGTCGAATGGTCTTTTAAAGACCTGTGAAGTACTCGGGTGCGGCTGTGTGTGTTCCCGGGAAGCTGTCTCAGCCCGGGCTGACACACAGGCGGGGTGAGCTGAGAGAGGGTGAGGTGAGAGAGGGAGACAGAGAGAGGGAGACAGAGGGAGGGAGACAGAGGGAGGGAGACAGAGAGAGGGTGACAGAGAGAGGGAGACAGAGGGAGGGAGACAGAGGGAAGGAGACAGAGGGAGGGAGACAGAGAGGGGGAGACAGGGAGACAGAGAGAGAGGGAGACAGAGGGAGGCAGAGGGAGGGAGTCGGGGGGAGACTGGGGGAGAGGGAGACAGAGGGAGGGAGACAGAGGGAGGGAGACAGAGAGAGAGGGAGACAGAGAGAGAGGGAGACAGAGAGGGAGACAGACAGAGGGAGAGAGAGGGAGACAGAGGGAGGGAGTCAGACAGAGGGAGAGGGAGGGAGACAGAGGGAGGGAGACAGAGAGAGGGAGACAGAGAGAGGGAGAGGGAGGGAGACAGAGGGAGGGAGACAGAGGGAGGGAGACAGAGAGGGAGACTGACAGAGGGAGACAGAGGGAGGGAGACAGAGAGAGGGAGACAGAGAGAGGGAGACAGACAGAGGGAGACAGGGAGACAGAGACAGACAGAGAGAGGGAGACAGGGAGAGGGAGGGAGACGGAGGGAGACAGAGAGGGAGACAGAGAGAGGGAGACAGAGAGGGAGACAGACAGAGGGAGAGGGAGGGAGGGAGACAGAGGGAGGGAGACAGAGGGAGGGAGACAGACAGAGGGAGACAGACAGGGGGAGACAGAGGGAGACAGAGAGAGAGGGAGACAGAGAGAGAGGGAGACAGAGAGAGAAGGAGACAGAGAGAGAAGGAGACAGAGAGAGAGGGAGACAGAGAGAGAGGGAGACAGAGAGGGAGGGAGACAGAGGGAGGGAGACAGAGGGAGGGAGACAGAGGGAGGGAGACAGAGGGAGAGAGACAGGGAGACAGAGGGCAACAGACAGAGGGAGACAGAGAGAGGGAGAGGGAGACAGAGGGAGGGAGACAGACAGAGGGAGACAAACAGAGGGAGACAGAGAGAGAGACAGAGGGAGGGAGACAGAGACAGAGGGAGGGAGGCAGAGGGAGGGAGACAGAGGGGGAGGGAGACAGCGTGGGAGGGAGACAGAGGGGGAGGGAGAGACAGAGGGAGAGACAGAGGGAGAGACAGAGGGAGAGACAGAGGGAGGGAGACAGAGAGAGACAGAGGGAGGGAGACAGAGAGAGACAGAGAGGGAGACAGACAGAGGGAGGGAGACAGACAGAGGGAGACAGACAGAGGGAGACAGACAGATAGAGACAGACAGATAGAGGGAGGGAGACAGAGGGAGGGAGACAGATAGAGGGAGACAGACAGAGGGAGGGAGACAGAGGGAGGGAGACAGATGGAGGGAGACAGTTGGAGGGAGACAGATAGAGGGAGGGAGACAGAGGGAGACAGACGGAGGGAGACAGAGGGAGGGAGAGGGAGGGAGACAGAGAGAGAGAGAGGGAGGGAGACAGAGAGAGAGAGAGACAGAGTGAGTGAGACAGAGGGAGACAGAGAGAGAGGGAGGGAGAGAGGGAGAGAGAGAGAGAGAGAGAGAGGGAGGGAGACGGAGAGAGAGAGGGAGGGAGAGATAGAGAGAGGGAGGGAGACAGAGCGAGAGAGAGAGAGAGAGAGATAGATAGAGAGATGTGTGTATGCCGGGTCTGGTGGCTCAGTGGACGAAGGCGTCCGCTGCAGGGGCCTGTGTTCAACCTCATGGTCATAGTTTTTTTTGTTGCTCTAGCCCCGCCCCCCTCCCCCACTGACCCCGCCCCCACCGGTGCAGCCCTCGGCCACAAACCACACTGTAAATTTGGCCCCCGAGAGAAAGTTTGTGAGTACACATGGGGTAGAGGAAGCCAGTCTTGTTTTAAAACAAGTGTTGGACAGATGAGGAAAAGCAGGCTTGGATTTGAGGAAGGATAAATACAAAGTTTGGAGAGAGAAGTGGCGTATTTGGGATACCTATTTTAGCAGAAGGGGTGACATAAAAAATTGATCTTGTGACGGTCATAAGGCTGACTCTATCACTGAAGGACAAAGACCAACTGAGATCATTTATGGGACTCACTGAGTATTAAGCACAGTTTGTTAAAGGCTTCACGTAGAAGATCGAAGATATAAGGGTATTGTGCAAGGGCAAGAGTTTTGTGAGTGCTAGGATACCACAGGTGTGTTTTGTAAACATCAAGAAAGATATAAGTAATAACGCAAACATATTAACCCCATTTGATGTTAAGAAAACATTTTGATGGTCGATGTGACTGCTGTAGGCATTAGGGCTGCCTTATCCCAAGTGGAAAAACCATGGCATTCACATACCATTTGCTTACCATTGCATTAAGGACCTATTCAGGAATAGAGAAAAAGACATTGGTAGCAGCATGGGGTACCAAGCATTTTAGAACACACATTTGGGCTGTAGACTTTATGCTGCGCACAGATCATACACCGCCTGTGAGAGTATTATTACCAGGTGGAGCTGACAAGGAATCAACAAGCTACCAAGTTTGGGATATCATCTGCAAGAATATGAATACAAGATTTAGCAAATCCCTGGTTGGCAAAACAAACAAGGGCACTGGTTGTCGAAGTTACCGGTAAGTTGGGAGGAAATAAATGGTGATGCTGTGAGAAACAGTGAGAGAGAAAGGGTGATTGGCTTAGCTCAGGAGATTGTTTCTAGCATTGAAGATGTTATGGTAGCATGTGGTATTGAATACTATCTGCCTGGCAGATCACTTTGCTGGGGGGAGAAAGCTCTTCCTGCTACCCCCGTTACAGAAAACTCCGCGCAGGGGGCAAGGCTTTCTCGTACCTCGCCCCATGGTACTGTAACTCATTATCTATACATCTACCTAAGTGCCCAGATCTCCTCCGTTTCAGGAAACTCCTGAAAACAAAACTTTTCAGTAACTGATCTCTCAGGCCTCGCATTCCCGCACCTCTAGCGCGGAGATAACCCACCGGGGCGATCTTGGCGCTTTACAAATTCCATCATTCATTCATTCATTCATTGTGATATGCAGAGAGAGTGGGAGAGTGCAGTTGCCAAGCTAAGGTTTTGTGAAAAGTGTGCTGTGTGCTGTTGAAAGGTGGGGTATGAAAAATGTCAGTTCACATTGCTTTGAGGCCGAATGTCAATATTTGGGATGATCTGTCGGTATCGGGGGAGGTTTGTTAATGAATGGCAATCACTTTGTACTGGCTGAGAGTGTGGGGAAAAAGATAAAGAATCTGGCACATGAAGGCCGTTTAGGCCGGATCACGATCAGCAAGAGTGAGAGTGAGTTTTTGGTGGTCAGGTATATATGACCCCATCCTGGATGAAGTCTGGAGTGCAAAGGGTGTGAGAAGTGGTTAAAGGGTGGTGGTAGTTGTGAAGTACACATTGAAGACCACGGAAGACTATGGAGGAGTATAAATTTGGAATTCATTGGACCGGTGCGAGGTTTGTTGCAGATTCATTGCCAATTGGTTGTGGATGTTGAGTGGCTGAGATTTCCATGACAACCACCATTAAGGTATTGAAGGAGGTCTGTCAAAAATAAGGGTACTAATAAAGGTACCCAGATCACAACTCAAAAAATGAAGACGTTTTTGGAGTGGGATTATTCAGAGAGACACTGTCTAATCCACTGTGGTTGTAAAGAGAGTAATTAGGATGATTAAGGGTGCCATACACTTGGCACTGAGCAGTGGAATGAATGGAAAGAACTGGTTGCGCACACAGTGTGGGTACATCTCATCATTGTCAATAGTAAGGTAAGGGTCCCTTCCAGGTAATGAGACGGAGAGAGACGAGGGCCAAGTTTTTGCCAGCATGGTTGAGGAGCTTGTTGGATGGAGGTGGAAGTGGTGATGAGATAGAGAGCAAAGGAGGCTGTTCAAAGAGTGGGTACGAGTTGGCTGAAGGTCAGGTTAAATGGGTATTGGACTCAAGAAGTTTTCAGGACCTTAGTAACTGAAGGAGGTTAAACGGAGCTTGGTTGTTCTGGATAATTGAAATAATGGAACTGCAGAAGGGTTGAAAGATAACAGAGAGGCAGCAAGTGCAACAGGGAGAGGGATGGAGGAGATGAGATTTGCAGTGGGTTTATAATGATGAGGCATGATGAGATGCGTGGAGCAAGATCAAGAGGGACAAGAGGGGATAGGCGTGTTTTTTTGCGAGAAGGTGGAGGAGATGGTGTTGGTGTGGGAGGATATAGTGGATACAGGGGAGGCAGGTGAGAACTGTGTGAAGGTGAGGAAGCAATAAGGGCCTTCTTTGGTTGGTGAACTATGTGTGTGAGTAGAGTGCTATGGGTCAGGGGCGTTACGACCATTATACTATGAATTGGTAGCTAAATGTAAGTTATGTTATTTGTTAGTTCTATAATCTGACTTGGTTTCGATTTATTGTGTTAGCTTCGGTTACATAGTGTGGCCACTCATGCTATTATAATAGGAGAAGATATGTTATACCTTTATGGTTGCATGGAATCATACTGCCGTACAACTTTTTTGTGCACTGTGGGTTCTTCTCAGGCCGGGGGTGGCTGGCTGTCCTGAGAGAACTACGCCTAGGTGATTGTGGAATAAATATATGAATTCATCAAGTAACCTGTCTCAGTGTGGTCACTATAACATACACCAGCACCAGATTTTCCAGAAAAAGAACATTGTTGTTGCAGAACCTTCTAGCTTGCGTTACCGATCCTCAGAAAGTGGACTCAGAAAAACCAACCTTTTCAACCTGAGTGTTACCCTGGGAGTTTGTAGCATGGACTGCCTGCCTGGTGCACTAAGCCAAGCTCCTCCTTCACGCTCTCCGGACTTTCTGCCATTGAGTTCCGAGAAAAACATTTGTGCAGAGAAGCTTAGAGGTCCCATATCAAATCATGTGATGTAGAAATGCCTCCTGCATGGCTCTGGAAAGTGTGTGCTCCTGTCTATAATTTTCCATAGCAAACTGTTGTGTTTTTGACGCCCAGCTCAACACACACAATGACCATGTGTTAGACTTGGCATCTTTGTCGAGGTTTCCCCGGACGTTTGGCTCTACCTCCTGCATTTTTGATGCTGTGCTGGATTTAGTTTTTGCTGGCTTAGATGCTTTGGCCACTTTGCCACCGCTGATCAGTGTCAAAGTGCAGGTGCTCCCTGTGTAAATTGTTGTTACAATTGGTTCTTCATGATTGGCATATTTGATTTACTGGTAAGCCCCTAGTAAAGTGCACTGAAGTGTGCCAGGGCCTGTAAATCAAATGCTACTAGTGGGCCTGCAGCACTGATTGTGCCACCCACATGAGTAGCTCTGAAAAGGTAACTCAGACCTGCCACAGCAGTGGCGGTGCGCAGTTGTTAACTGCTATGTCGACTTGGCACGTGCACCCACTTGCCAGGTCCTAACCTTCCCTTTTCTTACATGTAAGGCACCCCTATGGTAGGCCCATGGTACCCCCTGGGCAGGGTGCAGTGTATGTGAAAGGTAGGGCATGTACTGGTGTGTGTGACATGTCCTGATGGTGAAATACTGCCAATTTTGTTTTTCACTATTGAAAGGCTATCTTGCCCCATAGGATAGAATGGGAGTTTATTTATAACATCTTATAAATATAACTTCCCGTTGGGACAAGTTAGAGAAATAAAGTTTAGGCTCTCTGAACTCAGACATAATTTAATAACACATCTTTTAGCAAAGATGGTTTTTAAATTGTGTGTTTGAAGATGCCACTTTTAGAAAGTATTCAAAAGAAAGCACTGTTCTCGTGCTTGATTCTGCCGCACTGCAGTGCTTTCTTTTGAATACTTTTGTATTACCTGTGGTGGGGGCGATCCACAGCACTGACCGCACGCATTTCTGAATTAAGTCTTGAAGCATGGTGTCACCTTAAGGGAAGGAGTGCATTCTCAATGAATGTTTGTTTGCACTTTTAGAAAGTAGGCATTTTCTTGTTTAACCATTCTGTGTGCCTCTGCCTGTTTCAGGGCTGGGGAGGTGCATTCACTGTAGACAGCCACTGGGGGGGGGGGGGTTGAGGTGTGCCTGGCACTTCCTGGATGACTAAGAGCTGGGCTGAATAGACCCTGGCTGAATTTAGAGTAGTGGGAGGAGATTTCCTTGCACCTGAATAGGGCCTGTCTCCCTTGCGCGATGCTGTCTCCACCCCCTGCGGTCATACTGCACCAGTGAGGACAGAACTGGTTTGGACTGGGCTCAGAGACCCTTGCACAAAGAGAACAAAGACATTTTTGGGGTATAAGTATTAGACCTAAAACCCCTGAACTTGAGACTACTTCTGGAATCAAGAGGAACCTTTGCCAAGGAGAAGAGCTGGAAAAACTGGAGGAGGAGTACTGCCCCTTTGCTGTGTGCTGTCTGGGGTTGGCCTGCAGTAGCTGTTTCTGCCAAGGAAAGGACAAGGACTTTGCTGTGTCCCCCTGCTTGAAGAAGATCTACAAGGGCTTGAGTAGAGCTTGCCTCCTGTTTTGAAGTCTCAGGGACACAAAGACTTCACCCCCAGCTCCCCTGAACTTCCTTGCTCGGAGTTCTGACCTGCCAAGAGGTGCCTGTAACTGTGTTGGGCCTCTGGAGGTCGTTCCTGCTGCTGGGAGCTGGAAAAGCAACACAACTACAAGGGAATCGACACATCGCTCTTTTTGCGGCAGTTTTCCCGACGCACCACCGCTGTGTGAGAAGAATCTCCACGCATCGCAGCGCCGCTGCCGAAACCGACGCAGCACCTATCGCCGCTGCAAGAACGGACGCATTGAGTAATCGCGGCTGAAGAAACCGCCGCAGCGCCGCTAGATGCCGCCGCATCCCGGATTTCCACGATCGTACCTGTGCAGCAAGTTTTTCCCGACGCATCACCCGCGGACCAGAACCATCTCGGAATCCACGCATCACTTCCCCCTACAGACCAGATTTGACACATTACTTCTCCTGCGTGCAGCAGTACTGCCACATCGCCTCCCCAGGGTCTCAGGAACTGAAGCATCTCTTTGTTTTTCGACGCTTCCCATCTCTGCGGCTGTTTGGCCTTGTGAATTTTGTCGCAACTACAGGTACTTTGAGAGAAATCATGCATCCATAGTTTTCTATGGACTAAGTTGTTTGAAACCTTTAAAAGTCATTTTCTTATTACATGTATGTTAGATTTTTGTCGTTTTGGTCTTGTTGAGTTTAGATAAAGATACTTTATTTTTCCAAACTGGTGTGGTGTCCATTTGTGGTGTTATCACTGTATTACTGAGTGTAATGAATACAAATACTTTACACATTGCCTTTGGGATAAGTCTGTCTGCTCGTGCCAAGCTACCCAGGGGGTGAGCAGGGGTTATTTAAAGTGTGTATCCCCCTTACCCTGACTAGAAGCAAGGGTCCCTATTTGGACAAAGGTACCTACCTCTACCAACTAGAGACCCCCATTTCTAACACCATGTGTGTGGACTGTGGACTTTCCATGATACAGAGTGAGACCCAGAGCAGGGCTCTGTGGTCAGAGGGGCAGAACAAGTGATAATTGGGACTTCTTTCCCTTCACCAGATTGTGGAGGACTGACAGTTGTGGCAGCGAAATTAGTAAAGTAGCACACCATCTTTTTTACCTGCCACTTGCTTGGGAGAGCGACTTACTGACCTCTCCCTCGTTTTTAAAATTGTTTTGTCAGTCCACTGCAACTTCACTCATCCATGTGGGACATGAATGTGATGGGAGTGTACATCACTTGTGTGTGTTGATGATACATCTGGAGAGCATGTGGTACGTATGACTGTGGCTGCACTGGACTCCATTTTGTATTGGTTAACATTAAGTGACCTAAGCTGGAGGCTTTGGGGGAGAGTCCCAGACAGTAGATGTATGTTTCAGGGTTTTGTTTCAGAACTTTCCAGGTATCTTTTGTAATGGGTCAAGATGTGTGTTAAGGAAGGAGGCGGAGCTTCCTTTGAAGCTAGGATGTTTCATGTAGCTTACAGTAGAGTGTGGATAGTAAATTGTAACCCCTTAATGCCCAACACTTTCCCCAATGTAGCTTATATTAGAGTTGGAAGAGTAAATCTGAACCCCTCAATGTCCAACACTTTCACCAGTGTAGCTTTCATTGGAGTGGGAATAGTAAATTGTAACCCCACGTTCCCCAATTTAGCTTACATTGGAGTGGAAACAGTAAATCTGAACCCCTCAATGTCCAACACTTTCACCAGTGTAGCTTAGGTTGGAGTGGGAATAATAAATCTGAACCCCTCAATGTCCAACACTTTCCCCAGCGTAGCTTAGAATGCAGTGGGAATAGTGAATGTAAATCCCTCAATGTGCAAAACTTTCCCTAATGTAGTGTAGATTGGACTGCTAATAGTAAACCTGAACCCCTCAATGTACAACACTTTCCCCAATGTAGCTTATGTTCAAGGGGTACTAGTAATTCGAAACCTGTTAATGTCCAACATTTTCCCCAATGTAGCTAAGGTTGTTTTTAGACATAGATTTTGTAGTAATATATTGAATAAATCCAATATACATTTTATATTGCGGTATTTCATTTTAGTTTTATTTATAATCAAACAAAAAGTTTGATTGCAATATTTATTTTCGTCTCAAGTACAATACATTATTTAATACATTTTTATAAATGTCTTTATAAAATGAAATATGCTTTTAAATGTCATGAATCATATAGATATGTACTGTAAATGTACCAATAAGATTTACATTTGTATTAATAAATTTCATAACAGATAAACATTGTTTATACATGTGTATGTTTGATAAAAATATCTTTTTTTGATATGTGTAACAATTTTCAAACGGTTATATTTTTAGACAATGTATTAACACTGTTTATTTTACATTTTTTTTCCATTTTTTTTTTTGAAAACATATTTTTATTGGATTTTGAGAGTACCACATGGGCAAATGCCCGACATAATCCACTTGAAGACAATGTATTAAAATGGTTATCAGACGTGGAAATATCATTGGGTACAATTTGTATACATAACAAACAAACGAACACTGAAAACGACACGTAGACTCTCCCATCCCACCCACATTGACATACAAATTTCAATACCCTTGCATACCCAAAGAGATGAAACAATACATTGTACATTATGGTCAGCAAACCTCCCATAGGGCTATTGTGATGGGAGAGGGGGAAGATCAATGACCCGGTATGCGGCCCACCGAGACCAAATTTTTCTATGTTTTTGGGGGCAGCCCCTCGCTTGAAAAACAGCCATCTCTGCACCCATGCAATTGTCTAGTTCTCTTCGCCACTTTCCTATTGTCGGTGGCGAAGTACCCTTCCATAGCTGAGCAACATCCCTTTTGCCGATTGTAAGGGCGAGAAAGAGAAGGTGCTGCTTATATCGGTTCCCGACTATTTCTTCAGTACTGTGAAGTAAAAGCAGTCGAGGATCGTGCGGGAGGTCCCAGGCCAGCACCTCTTTAAGGCAGGCCAATACCCTACGCCAGAAGGGTTGCAGAGCCACGCAGCTCCACACCGTATGGAGAAATGTTCCCTCCTCCCTACCACTTCGCAGGCACTGGGGGGATGCCACCACCCCCATCCTCCAAAGACGGAGACGAGTATAGTACACGCGATGCACGTACTTAAATTGGATAAGACGGTATCTGGTAGCTACTGCTGCGCCACGAGGGCTAGCTATCGCCTCCGCCCAATCGTCATCTGTCAAATCTGGAATGTCATCCTGCCACCCCCTCCTCGTTTTATGCAGGGTCGTGTTGGAGTGTGTCGTCAACGTCTGGTATATCCGTCTTATTTTGTGTGCCCCTAGGTCACCCATAAGAAGGCGGCCTTCTAGCGGATGAAATTCAGGGAGGTCGGTGACATCTACAAGCGAGGGAGCCAAGGCATGACGTAATTGGCGGTACCTATAAAACTGGGTTTTATGAAGATGGAACTCCTCCTGCAACCGCTGAAAAGATTTAAGGACGGTGCTCCGCATGATGTCCCTCAAAGTAGAGATCCCAATCAGGTCCCATTGGCGGAATCCTTCCAGTGCGGCCACCTGACGTAAGTAGTTCCCGTGCCATAAGGGCGTCGCCTGTGTCAACCGCATGTGCCACCCCATTCGTTGAACCGTATACCGCCACAGCCTGATCGTTGTTCGACTGGCGTGTGGTAAAAAGTCAAGACTCTGCGCACTGTAGAGCAACTGCAGGAGGGGAGTCCTCCCCATGGCCCTATGCTCTAATGCAAACGCCGGGTCCATAGGCGAATTATACCACCAGTCGTTAATGATTAACAGATGAGCCGCCACATAATAGGAGTATACGTCCGCAGCTGCAATGCCTCCACAATAGGTGGATTGCGTACAGGTCTGAAGTGCCACTCTAACTGCCCCTCCCCCCATAAAAATTTGTTGTGAATAGCGTTAATTTGTGCGAACCACACCCGCGGGATATGGTAAGGGAAATTCTGCAAACGGTAAAGAACCCTGGGGAGAGAGACCATTTTAAAAATGGCAGAGCGCCCGTATAACGAGAGCGGTAGGGAAGACCAAATAGCTGTCTCGTCTCGGAGATTGGCGAGGAGTGGTGTTATATTGCGTGACCACGAGATCTGCGGGCAGGGGGACATAAAAACTCCCAAGTATTTAAACCCGTCCGTGTTATGTTTTAACTGGGCTGCCCAGGTGCCTCTGCCCTGATGGCCACATACCGTTAATAGCACTGATTTAGCTGGGTTAGTATGAAGCCCAGAGTTCTAACCGAAGACCCGGAGGATCTACAGTATACGTAGACCCGAAATCCAAGGGTCGGTCATAAAAAACAGGACGTCACCCGCGTAGAGCGCAATGCGGTCCGGCTGTGAATGTGGCCAATCAAAGCCTCTGAGCACCGGATCCCGGCGGACCCAAGCCGCCAGGGGCTCCACCGCTAGGGCAAAGAGGAGAGGGGAAAGGGGGCAGCCCTGACGAGTGCCACGACTAACGGGGAAGAAGGGAGAACGGTGACCAGCTATATGCACAGAGGCCATAGGTTCCGTGTAGTGTAGGCGCACGTAAGCTAAAAAACGTGGACCGAAATTGATCGCTTCTAGAAGTTGGAAGAGGTACTCCCAGCTAAGGGAGTCGAAGGCCTTGTCTATGTCTTCCAAGAGTAAGGCCGCAGGACGTCCCAACTCCGGGGCCAAGGCCATAGCATTGTGGACCCGGCGGATGTTATGTCGGGTGGCCCGATGCGGCATAAAGCCAGATTGGTCCATGTGGACCAGATCCTGAATGCATGACCGCAGGCGGTCCGCCAGGACTTTACCCAGTAATTTGGATTCAAAGTTAATGAGGGAAATAGGACGGTATGAGGACGGATCCTCCGGCGGACGGCCAGGCTTTAAAAAAAAGGACAATTTCAGCTTGACGCCAGTCCCGAGGGAGCAGCCGCCTCTCAAGGGCTTCGTGGATCGTCTCCAATAAATGCGGACCCAGCGTGGCCATGTGGGAGCGGAGAAACTCCATAGGGAACCCGTTTGGACCCGGAGCACGTCCTGGACGCATCACATTGACTGCAGCTGTTAATTCATCTATTGTAATGGGAGCGTCTAATTGATCCCTCGCCTGATCTGATAGCCGCTGGGGGGGAATATCCCGCAGGAATTCCGCGATGATTTCGCCCGAGACCTGTTCCCTCCGAGTATATAACGAGGAAAAATGACGTGCGAATTCCTCCACCACCTCCGCGGGGACCGTACGCAAGACACCGTCACCACCCCGGATGGCAGGGACCACGGCCGGGCCCTGCCTAGCTTGACACAACCTATGTAGCATTTTACTGGATTTGTCCCCCCACTGGTATATCCGATACTGGGACGCCAACCAAATTTCTTTTGCCTCCTCTGTCAGGTAATGGTGCAGTTGCTGCAGCGCAAGAGTCAAATTCCTCCGAATGGTCGGGGGGGCTCCAGCGAGTATTCCGTTTCCAGGGAAACGCACTGGGCCTCAAGGTCGGACCTCTGAGCGGAGCGCTTGTGTTTGTCATTAGTCCTATAGCTAATGTCCACCCCTTTAATGGTAGGTTTCAGGGCCTCCCACAGAGTTACTCTAGAGGGGGCGGAGTCAACGTTCAGGGAGAGATAGTCATGAATCGCAGTGTGAAGGCACTCCTGGTAATCAGGATCGCGCAGATGCCACGGAGACATCTGCCATCTGAGCGGGGGCCTCGAAAAATTCAGGCAGAATGTCGCCGCAACAGGCGAGTGATCCGATAACCCTCTCGGGAGATGCGAGACCTGGGAGAACCTGTGGACATAGCTCTGTGACGTGAACAGGTAGTCCAATCGGGAAAGGGAGCCTTGAACCGCCGACATGTATGTGTAGCCTATCTCGGCGGGAGTTCTCCCCATAACCGAGTCAGACCCTCCACAAACATAGTCCAGAGGGGCGGGGGAGCATATACACTGCCCAGCATGAGCGGTTCACCGTAAAGCGTCCCTGTCAGGAAAACGTACCTACCCCCAGGGTCCGTCCAAAGTTTGGTATGGAGGAAGGGAACCCAGGCATGAATCAGAATAGCGGTCCTACGGGAGCCCCTAGTGAAACTAGCATGGAATACCTGTCGGAATCCAAACCTAGCTAGACAGGGAACCTTATTACCCACAAGATGAGTCTCCTGCAATAGAAGTATGTCCGCCCCATATCGTTTAGCCTGCCTAAGGATGGCCCCCCGTTTTACCTTGTTGAGCAGCCCCCGGACATTCCACATCACCACCGTCAGTTTACAGCTACAGGAGCCCGTCGCCGGGAGTGCCATTTATCTAACCTGGGTCAAAGAGTAATGGTCTGCCAAGTGAAGAATGGGATGTGCGTCCGTGTGAATAAACAACAAAAAACCTAACACTACATTTCTGAAACCCCCCCCTTCGAGGCCCTCCCTCCCCCACCCAATACTGCCAAGAACTAGGAGCATCTGTCGCGGTGGGGGTAACCTCCGCACCCAAACCGCGGATCCCGAGGCCCCCCCTCCAATGGATCCCAACCACCCCAAAGAACATGAACCGTGGGGAGCTAGCGGCCGCGCTGGTCAGCCACTATGCGTGTCATCCCACTCTGTCTAGTGCAAGATGCACAGGGTAAACCCAACCCATGGACAATCAGGTAAACGATAATAGAAATATCACAAGCCGTGGGTCAGTCAAGATGCTTGTACAGGACTAGAGGATCGACGGTCAGAGCCAGAGCGATGTCGCCTCTTAGACTTCGTCCTGCGAAATCGATTCCGCTGCGAGCCCCTAGAGGAGTCAGAGTCCAGTGGCGGCGGGGAATGCGGTTTCAGATGGGCCCTTTCATCCGACCAGGCAAAGACCGCTTCGGGCGAATCAAAAAAGAAAGTTTTAGAGTTATAAATCACTCGGAGCCTGGCAGGCTACAGTAGCATATAAGAGATATTGAGTTCGCGTAGCCTCCGCTTCGCTGCTGTGAAAGACTGTCTTTGTTGCTGCACCAAGCGGGTGTAGTCCGGAAAGATCATAATGGGCCTGGAATCGAAGACAAGCTTATCTTTATTCAAGCGGGCATATTGCAGCACTGCGTCTCTGTCCGCATAATTTAGCAACTTGGCAATGACTGGCCGTGGATTTTCTCCTGGGGGTGGCTTTCTCGTAAGTGCCCGGTGAGCCCTCTTGACCACAAAGCACGCCAAAATCTTGTCCGCCGGCAGCAGATCTGTAAGTTACGACGTAAGAAAACGGTTCATGGAGCCACCCTCGCAACCCTCCGGAAAGCCAACGAAGCGGAGGTTATTGCGCCTGGCATGGCCTTCAGCGTCTTTGGCTGGGGTAGCAAGCTCTTGCGAGATTACAGTCAATTTATTGACCTGCTGTTGAAGCGTCTGCACGGTGTCTTCCACAGTCGACACCCGCGTCTCGGCCTCGGTGATGCGGTCAACGGCCTTACGCAGGTCCTGCCGCGGAAATGAGACCTTGGTACTCACAGCGCCGATCTTGGCCTCCAACGTATCCCTGGCCTCTGTAATGGCCGCAAGCAAGGCTGCATTATCCGGGGTGGGGCCAGGTGGTGGGCCCCCACTGGCGGACGTTGCAAATTGGTCCAGGGTGCTCTGTTTCGGACCTGGGGCGCCAGGTTTGTCTTTCCCCATTGCGAATACCGCCAAGGAACAGTTCCAATTACTCCTGGGGCAAAGCTCAACCCGGCAGGGTATGCAGGGCCACGGGGGCGCCGTTCCGTCACCCCCGGGGACCCTCCAAGGGGCGAACCGCGGCCGGTCCTCACGGTATCCGTCCGCTACTAGGTCACAATCTAATCCAGCCGCCTCCGCAACCTGCAGCGAACGGCCAAGCAGGTCCCCACTAAAAGAACCTTGCTCGTCGGACCACCAGCGCGCAGAGCACCCCCCGGTACCCCGGCGTCCAAGGGCAGCGTCCTCTTCGGCAGTGCAGGGCGCAAGGGCGCGATATGTCACCAAGTCCAGTGGCACCACACAGGAGGCCCCACCTTCTAAACCGCAGCCACAGGGCCCGGACCAGCAATGCAGAGGGATGTAGGGCCCAGCGGGCGGATGCCTGTTATCTGGAGGCACTATGGGGAATCAAGATGGCAGCAGATGAATAAGCCAATCCCCGGACCCAAACCGGGGCCCCAGGGCAGCTGCTGGTCTTCAAGGCCGCAGGTGGATACCCCATCGCGCACTGGCTCCCTCGGCGCTCCCAATGTGTCCCAGCTGCAGGCGGGGCCGCGCCTCCGCACCAGGCTCCAGAAGACCCCCCGACCGGAGGGAGATCACTTCCCGCGGCGCTGGCGGAGCCCCACAGACGCGGACAGTGGCACCACCACCCCCCCGCCCCCGAGGCCCAAAGTAGCCGGACCCCCACACAGACCGATGCCCAGGCCGAAAGGAACCCCGCGGCCGCGGCAAAGGGGAAAAAAGACCCAGCCGGACCCTCGGAGCCCTCCCACGGCCCAGACACCGATCGGTAACCAAGACCGGACCCCAAGCAGGCCCGGTAGGGCGAGGGCGCGCGGCAGCCAGCCACCCCCGCTCAGCCCCTCAAACACCCCCTCTCACCTCACTCCGGGGCAGGACCCGGCCCAGGCCTCGGACGCGACCACAGCCGCACAGGAGCGGATGGCGTGCAAGGGAGCACCGAGCTCCGGCCACAGTATGTTCTTCGCGGTCCTTGCACTCGCCCAAATCCACCGGCGGAATCCTTCTTCTACGAACACTGGCACCCCAGAGATTCCTTCGTCCTGTATGCAGCGGATTTGCTGCACTGGAGTTGAATGAGGTAGGATTAACGTCGGATTAAGGTGGCGGGCGCGCGGAGCTCTTTCAAGCTGCGACCACCATGATTGCTGGCCAAGCCACGCCCACTTTTTTCATTTTTAGATACATTATTTCACATTCTAATTATTAATTTACTTATAGTAATGAACATTGTTCATACATACAATTCAAATAACTTTGGTATTTAATATTGAAAAAACAAATACACATTTTAGATTTATTTTTAGCATTTTCTTCCATTTTTTTGTATTCAACATTAAACAAAAAATACGATTGTATACTTTTATTTTAATTCCATTGATCTCTAAGGATGTTTCGTCTATTTTTTATTTCTAGTATGATGCCATTTTGTTTTCATCACATTTGATTTGAGTTTGGAGCAGTAGCTGTCAGAGGGGGGTTCAGCTTGTCGTCTCCTAAGGTAAGACTTTTTTAATTTTACTCTTACTTGTAAAGTTTAGTGGTAGTAGTTACTGTTAGTGCAGTTAGTTGTGTTTTGGATTTAGGCATCATTATTTTGTGTCCTGTCTAGAATGTAGTTGTCTGGTTTGTGTGAAGGTGTGAGTGGATTGCTTTTTAATTCTAATGTATTCAAAGTGCTGCTATGTTGTAGGTTTTCATGTCGTGCTTATTTAGTGTTGATTTGGTTTTGATACATTGTTTACTAGGTTGATATGGTTCTGAGGATTTTCATCACTATTTTGTATTTATTTATCTTATGTGCAATATGGAGGAAATGGTGGGTAGGTATATGCTATGTAATTCTTGCATTTAATTTTATCTGTAGTTACGTTGGGTGGGTTGTTTTTCTTTGCTTTTAATTTTACAGTAGTGAAGATGCTTTACATTAAGGACTTGGGGCCTGATTTAGATATTGGTGGACAGGTTACTCCGTCACAACGGGGACTGATATCCCGTCCTCCAAAATATAAATCCCATCGGATATTTTGGGATTTAGATTTCGGCGGACGGGAAATCAGTCACCGTTGTGATGGAGTAACTCATCCGTCGATATCTAAATCAGAACCTTAGATTTTTGTTGGTTTTTATTTCTTTTTGATTTTAGGGATTTTTTAATATCTCTTTTAACTCATTCATTTTATTTATTGTTCTCTGCATTTGCAATAACAAAATACATTTTGGAACATACAAACATGATTAAAAAAGATAATAATTCACATCATTAAAATCCTCTTCAAAACAAGAAGCAACGGATCACAGCCGGGGCAACCACTCTTTTTCAGCTAGCATAATAGTGTAACAAAAATGTTAAAACTTAGAATAATAAATGCTAAAACGCCACAAGTTAAAAATCAGTAACATTCCCACTTAGATCTCTGGATGGTCTGTCCTATAACAGAGAGCTAAGGTATCTGTTTAATTTGAAACATTGTAGGTGGTAAATAAGGGGGTAAGCCATTTCATGCACATGCTCACTATATAGGGCAAAATAACATAAAATAGGTGATATTTTCCATTTCCACATTGGCACAATGACACAATTCATCCAGCCCCGTAGCATTACTAAATTTGGCAACAAACGCCTTCAATGGAAGGGTTCCCATGCGGAACTTTATATATAATGAGCACTGTACACCTAGGGGTAAATGTCGCCCAGATAAGGTTCAAAGCCAACAACAGTTTTGTGCTTTAGAAATCCATATACCAGGGTCCCACTCTTACTAGACTCACATATTGTTTTGTTTTTATACTGCCAATGTGCCATCCCTAATCCTGGTTATCGTTTCCCCATTAATTGAAGTGGGATCCTTGGAAATGATATTGAGTTTCAGCAGCGCTAAAGTGCTGCGAACATGATTCCATCATGGCAGTCCTGGGTAATAGGCTACCTCCCTTATGTACTCAAAATAAATGCCTGCTAGTCGGTTTCTCTGCAGGCAAACCCAATAAGTTATTGGAGCTAAGGCAATGATATCGGAAATAGGTTTGATGCCTAATTCCAAATACAGTACAGCTAGAGGCGTGCCAGGACCCAACATTAATATTGCTTTCAGAAACCTGTTCTCAATTTTCTGGAGTATATATGAATATATATTACCCCAGATTTCTGCTCTGTATATTGCTGCTGTAACTACATTTGTACATGTAGCAATGAACTCAGTGCCTGCCCCTCATTCTTTGCTTACATCTAATGACTGTGGCTGCTGCCTGCTTTAGTATTGCAGGTGCTTTTTACCTGTGCTGTTCCCAAGTCAGTTTAGTGTTGTACTGCATCCCCAAGATAGTTAAAATAATTTACCTGTTCCAAAATCTTAATGTTCATAGAAAAAGAGCACTCTAACTCAACTCTTGGCTTCAATATCACAAATGAAATTTTGGAAACATTGATGGTCGAATGTTTCCGTGCACAGTAGTCAAGGAAGCCCTTAATCAATGTATGCATAGAAAGCTTGGTAAAAGAAAGCAGGACCGCATCGTCAGTATTTAATAAAATGGAAATACGCAAATTACAGAGCCTCAGTAAACATCAGGACCCATAATAAAAGATCGTGGGGCATATTAGCAAGAAGAGGCGATAATCATCGCTAACCCTGCTTAGCGTGATTCTTTTATCGCCGGCTATCGCTGGAATATATCGCCACGCTAACGCTGTATTAGCAACGATTAGCGCTATGGCGATGAATATTCCAGCGATAGCGGGGAAATGGGCCAACATCGCTGAAAAACCAGCGATGTTGCATGGAGAAGGGAGAACACCTTGCTGATACGACCCTGTGGTCGTATCAGCATAATCCACCCCCCATGTTAGGTATGGCTAACACCTGCTAATTGCAGGTGTTAAATAAATGGCGATGACCCCGGTTAGCGCGACTTTTCACGTCGCTAACTGGGGCCATGGCCACCTTGCTAATAGGCGATAGGCCTGTTAGCGAGTGTTTCCCAGGTTTGTTCGTCGGGAACGCCCACTTTGCATGTCATTAGCGATAAATATCGCTGACATGCAAAGCGGTAAAAAAACGGGCGCTAATGCCCGCAAACTGTCGCTAACTGCTGTTAGAGACAGTTTGCTGATAGGGCGATATAAATATCGCCGCTTTAGCGGCAAAAAGTGCCGCTAAAGCGGCGATAGTGCCCTTGCTAATATGCCCCCAGATTTTTAGAAATCTATGGGAACAAAATCGGGGCTGGGGCCTTTATTAGGCTTTTGTTGTAGAATGACTTCTTTAACCTCTGATTTGGTGAAAACCCATCCATCTGCTCCAAGTAGTGGTTGCTTAAGCATAGATGTACACTGTTGGGAACAGTTCCTCTGCTAGTAGAGGCATAAAGACTGGAAAAATGCGTAACCCATTCCTGCGCCCCTATGCACATGACCTCCTTATCCCTGCACTGGTTATATCCCCAAGTAATAAGTGACCAGAAGTTCCTATAATTCTTTTGCCTGGCCGCCTGTTTGACTCTGTCCCAGTTCTTAAGTCTCATTTCAAGCTTCTTCCCCCTATCAATTCTTTATATTTCATTCTCATTCTAATAAAAGTGCAATCTGAGGCTGCACTGTCCTGGTCCCTCAGCAAGGCATATGATAGCTTCTTCTTTTTTGTCCAACATTCATGGTCAAGCTAACTACCAGTATGGTTATTAGCACTCACATATTCCACACTCTTTGTAGTCATCATAAAGGGTGAGATCTCCTCAATAGTTTGTTCAAATAGGGCCAGTATCCTTTTATCATCAGACTATTCACCCCCTTTCATTGACTGCTCCTCAACACTAGACTGCATTAAATTTCTCAAATCCTGCACAAATAATTATATTTTTCTGGATTCCGCCAGACCGCCCTTCTAAAACCTCCTCCCTTGAATGCTCTTTCAGGAGAGGAAGCTTCCAATTTAAGTCCGACATAAAGGGATGAGACAAGTGGATTATGGTCGCTGTCTGGGCAGGGTATGACCCATTTATCCCTCACAGCAGGCCAAGATTTGATATTAATTAAAATGGAATCTATAATGAACGAAGGTCACATTTGCAGGGGTGTCAGAACGGGCTTAGCCGTTCAGGTGTCTTATGCCGCAAGACAAGAACACCGACCTGAGCCTGAACTGGCCCCCGGGGCTTGCTCACCCTGTCATTTCCCATAAATGCTTTAGGTAAACCCCACACAAGATCTTCCTTGGGGAGTGCACTTCCTTCTGTGTTGCCTGTCAATGGAGTATTAAAATCTCCACATACTAGTTTAGTATGCTGTGATAATTTACTACAGGCTGATCTGGCCCCTAAGATTGATTTCTCAAGAGAATCCAGCACAGGTTTACCATTGCCCTTCCTCCCTGGCAGTACATAGACATTCAAGGCATCCACGACCCCTTCCATTAAGTGGTTCCCACACAATCTAATATGCACTCTATTGTTCGTGATACGTATAGGGACGATAGGACTCATAAGGCTAGATAATTTGGAGGACACCCATATCCCTTGGCTGACCGATGGGCAACCCATGTTTTGTTTATTTGCAGGAGCATAGTATGTGTTATAGCCCTCCAAGTGGATTTCAGCAATTGTGCATGTCTCCTGGAAGCAATATATATCATTGGATTGAATAAATGCCAGCCATTCCATATCCTCAACTTTGGTCGATAAACCATATACATTCTGGCTAATAATTCTCAGTGTGTTGGAGTCTCTTCTCCCCATTGACCTATTGGGTAATCTCTCCTTATGACTGGATGAACCAGTGGAAAATATTGTGCTAAACCCTCCCTCTACATTCCAGGGCAGTTGTTGCCCTGTGAGCAACATTATTGTTTGTTAGAGCTGCTGGAAGCCATGCCCAAGTATTGTTCCCTCAGAGGTCAGGTTTACTTTGTCTATTATTGATGCTCCTTCTTGGTCTATCATGCACCACTATCTCTCCCTTGTTCATCATGACTATGAGCTGCTTAGTACCGCTTTTAATTGCTTTTGGTAGGGTATGATGAACTGTCAGACGTGGATCAGCAAAAATATTCCCAGACACTCTTTGAGACAGTACTACATCAATACCCATTTTGTGCAAGCCCTCACCATTGCCCATAATCATTCTAGCTGATTCCAGAGTTCTAAATTCAACATGGGTAAAATAATTACCAAAGGTCTCATCATGGGATTCACGAAAATCATATCTCCAGAGGTAAGTAATAGCAACGACGGAGTCAAATACAAAATATCTAATAAGCGTGATCTATTCAGTGGAGACCTAGCTGAAACATCAAAGAATATCTCAAAGAAGCCCAATACAAGAGAGTTAGAAATTGGTTCTGTCTCTATGTAGGCTTCGTGCCACTAGGGGTTCTTCCAATCATTTTCGCAATTTGCTGGTCCATTCTGCGCAAGTGATTGATAAAGATCTGCCAGCCGATTCAACATCCTGGATGCTCGGGTAGCCATCCAATTAGGAACGATAGGGGTGGGAAGAACAGATGAGGAAGAAAGGCTGAAAGGGGTAAGTGAAGTAGGGGCTACAGGCCATCCTATGGATTGGGGCAAATGCCACCTGATGACATAGAAACCATATCTGTCCCTCCATTACACTTATTTTCTCCTTCCTGTATACAATCAAACCTCACTCTACGTTGTCCATTTCTGTAAATCCTTCTCTGCTTCTTCTTCTTCCTCCAGGGGCGTAACACAGGCCCCTGCGGTGCGGGGGGGCCCCAAGCTCCAGGGGGCCCCCTCAGCAGAATACTCCGGCCGGAGGGCTTCTGGTTGTGCCCGGAGGGGGCCCCTCCACGTACCTTGCAGGGGGGCCCCCTCAATTTTCGTTACGCCACTGTCTTCCTCTTAATGACATTATCGTTTTTTGATCCACCAGGTATAGGCTTTTTCCCACAGGTAAATATAGGGTATGTGTCTGCTGGTGAGGCATCCCATAAAATGCTGGTAGACTCCATAGATGGGACTTTAGGGTATTTGTCTACTGGTTCGGCCACTTTCTTTTTCCTTTTGTAGTTCCATAATGATGCATTTCAGCATTATGAGAAATACCCACCATCACTCATTTCTTAAACAACGTTTTTGGTCCGTTCTTTTGATTTTGAGATGTTTCCAGATTTTTTGAAATGTTTACAAATGTATTAAGGTATACTTTTTAATGTAGTTATTTTTACGATTCTATCTTGGGTTCATTTTTACATTTTTTGGGTTACCATTTGTGGATTTATATTGGAGTGATGGGATTCTCAAGGCTCCCTACTGCCAATGAAGTTTACGTATTATTTACAATATTGCAATATGTGGGTGGGAGTGTTTTATATGTATGTTTTATTGATATTATAATTATGTTTCATTTTGTTTGGATTAAGACGTTTTTAATTTATTTATGTGTTCTCTGTCTATGGTGCCTAATGTAGGTTTTTTTATTGAGCATAATTTGTTTTATTCACTGAAATATAAAAAGGTGTGTTGTTTTGTTGGTGTAATGGCTTTGTTTATAGTAGTGTACATGCCATAGAGTCTAAGGGCCATATTACAAGTTTGGCGGTGTGGGCCGCTACGCCAGCGCCCCGCTCCCACACCCTCAAACTCATCCGCCACCGCCCGCCAGATTACGAGTACATTCGTGGTCTGGCAGACAGTGCTTTGGCGATCCCAGACGGTGAGCCTTAGAAAGGCACCGCAATGTGAACATCAAAGCCCGTTCCTGCACAGCATGGACTGGTGCAGTCCATGCCGTGCAGGAACTGGGGTGCATGCACACAGGGGGGCACAACATGTGCCCCCCTGCATGCACCCCTAGGTCCTGAGACAACCTGGGGCCCTGTAGGGCCCCCTGTGTTTTCTCACCACCAGCATTTTCATGGCGTGATCACCGCCACAAGAACACTGGGGATGAGGAAACTTGTAATATGCTTGGGGGTGCCACAGCGGCACCACCAGCATATTGCGGCCTCAGACCGCCGCACCACCGCCAGGGATCACGGATTGCGGCGGTCCTATGGTGGTCCGACCACCGTACTCGTAATACGGCAGTGGGCCCGCTGGTGCGGCTGCCCCTGACCACCACCACACCTCCACCGCGGGTTCGGCGGTCTATCGTAATTAGGCCCTAAGTATTCTAATGGTGGTAGTCCTTTGTATACATTTAGTTTTTTTTACAAATAATTTCATGCAGGTGTAGGATTTGTGTTGTTACTCTTGGTTTTAGCGTTCTTGAAAGGGAATGTTGTATTCCTAAGGTTTGGTAGCTGTGTTCTTTTTTAAGTATCTCAAGGAATTGGTACATTGTTGATTGGTGTCTGCCGACTGTGGATTGAAATAAGTTCTTTCAACCTTCTGCTCCATTGTTTGTTTTGAATTCCATGTTTAGGGAACTTTTGTGTACATTCCACCAATTATTAAATTTTCTTTAATTATACTAAACATTTCAAAGTAGGTGGTTGACAGTTTATTGGGTAGTAAAGCAGATATTATTGCTATATTATGTAGCTATCCATGCATGGTATACAATTGGTAGAAAGGTGGTGGACAAGTTTTAAATGTGCCACCCATTAGCCATATGGGCCATTGTTTTAACTTTTGCAGGTTTTGTTCTGTAGCAAACATAAAAAATTGTCATTATTTTTATTGTCATATAGTATGAAATTCTTTTTTGTGTGGGTACCTAGTAGGTTGCCTGGGATGTCTATTTCTGCAAAGGTTTTAGTGGTTGGGTTTGTTATTTTGCCAGCGCGTCTTTTTCTAGCTATGTTTTTTTTAAAGTTAGGCACAGTTGGCAGTTGTTCTATGCAGTGGTTTGGAATTTTGTGTGCATAGTTTTTTAGTACTGTTCTACTTGGAGCACTAGAACTTGTGGTAGCTTTCTTCGGATCTTGAACTATATTTCTGACCTCTGTTTCTGCCACATTTGGTGGATGGTTATGCTCAGTGGTGTTTTCTACTTCCTCATTTACAAAAACCGCCCTCCCATAGCAACCATTCAAGTAGTATTTGGCGCATTTTCAGTGGCTATGGGGCTGATTACGATGGCGGTTGGAAAAGCATTCCGACCGCCGTGGTAGGGGGAAATCTACGCCCGCAGGTACCGCGGCAAGACCGGCGTGCAGATTAGGATGCACCGCCTGAAACTCCCTACCGCGGCGGTCGGATTCCAGGATACACCGCCGGGAATGTGCGGAAAAGCTGAAAATCCGCCCGCGGCGGTCGGAAATGCTGCGAAAAGACCCCAAACCGCCGTTCAAACAGCGGTCAGGAGTGTCCGGGAGTGGATCTTCGCTATCCGCATTAGTGCTTCCTTCGTCCTCGAATAGCCGGAATCTCCGCTGCGGTGTGATGGGCTGTTTGTGGCATCGTAATTCGACCGGCGGTCGTAACCGCATTCCGCACGGCGGTCCCTCTCTATTGGCTCCGTCCCTCACCGCTGCGGAAGGGGATTTCTGGCGGATCCCGAAACACCGCAGCGGACGGGAAATGGGCTATCTTTGCCCATCGTAATACGGCGGACGCAAGGACCGCCGATGGAGTGCGGAAAAGGACATTTTCCGCCACCGCCAGCACCGCGGATGTGCCTCCGCCCGCCATCGTAATCAGCCCCTATGTTCTCTGATTCTCTGTTCTTGGCTGTAGGTGTAGCCAAGGTATGTTAGCTAGGGTTTTCATTTCTGCGCAACAGTAGGTCTTTTTTCTTTGGACATGTTGTAGTCTGTGTTAAATAAAAAAAAAGTCTCTATCATGTATTGTGTGCTATATTATTAGCGTAAATAGTTTAGTTACAGCTGTTTGCATTTTTTAAAAAATACTTCCTTGTTGAAGCATTCTTCTGTTTTTTCGGGTTTGTGTTTTGGTTTTCTGCTACTTTTCTTTTGTTTGAAATATCTTACCTTTGTTGTGATCTTCTTTGCAGGTCTGTGTTGTTAAAAAAGAACAGAAAATCATGTATTCATTATTTGGTTAATTTTGGAGTAGCTGTTAAAACAAGTTGGGAGTTAGGTAGTTAGAGGAAATTTTTTATTTTTACTTACTTTTTATGTGGTTTTGTCTGTAAATATTTTGGCAGCGTGGTTGGCTTCTTTTATCTCATTCAGGTGCAAGAACCAAGATAGTAAACAATTTCCATGTTTTATAGTAATTAATTGTGTGATTTGGTTGTTTGGTTTTGGTTTGTAGTGTTCTGATTGGTGTATTTGAAAGGTATTTTTTTTTGGTATTGTAGTGGTTGGTAATTAGTCAGTATTTGTTTAATATTGTATTAAAAGTGTGTTTGTAGTATGTTAAAAGTTGAATTTATATGTATATTTTTGTTTTTTAATGTTGATATAGTGGGTTGTCGATATTTTTATGGTGTTTAATGTTAAAAATTCGAATGTCGATAATATCGGTTAAGATATATTTTACCATCAATATTGTTTGTGTGCGATATTTGTATTAACAATATTTTTGGTTTTGATATTTGGTCATTTTACATAGGCTCAATGCATTTTCAATGTTTTGTCCTACAATATTGTGGTGTCAATATCTGAATATGCTGTTGTTTGTGACATGGTCAGTGACATCACTGATGGCATCTCAAATGACATCACTGATGACATAATCCAGTGAGTGAGTGTTTCATAAACGTTTCTGAGACTTAAAGATATTTAGTAAGCTACTGTATTAGTTAAATAACTATTCTTGCTATACTACTAATGAGTGATACTATTTCTAAGATATGTCATCTGAGTGGCTGTGTGACTAGCTATATCTGTGTGTGAATGGGTATCTGGTTGGCTGTATGGGTTTGTGAGTGGCTGTTTGGCCGAATAAGTGGGTGTGTGAGTAGATGTATGGGTGAGTGACGGGCTGTGTGAGTAGCTGTATCGGTGAGTGAGTGGGTGTGTGAGTGGCTGTATGGGTAGATGAGGGCCTTTGTGAGTAGCTCTATGGGTGAGTGACTGGGTGTGTAAGTGGGTGTATGGGTGAGCAAGTGGTTGTTTGAGTGGGTCTATGGGTAAGTGAGTGGGTGTGTGAATGGCTGTATTGCAAAGTCAGTGTCTGTGTGAGTGGCTGCATGGGTGAGTGAGTTGGTGTGTGAGTGGTTGTATGGATGTATGAATGGATATGTAAGCTGTTGGGTGAGTGAGTGAATGGGTGTGTGGGTGGCTGTATGTGTGAGTGAGTGGGAATGTGAGTAGATGATTTTTTAAAAATATTTCAATGAATTGGTACATGGTTGATTGGTGTCAGCCGACTGTGGATTTAAATGAGTTTTGTGAACGGCTGCATTGGTGAGTGAGTGGGTGTATGAGTGGCTGTATGGGTGGGTGAGTGTGTGTGTGAGTGGTTGTATAGGTGACTGAGGGGCTGTGTGAATGGCTCTATGGGTGAGTGAGTAGCTATTTCTGTGGGTTATGGGTAAGTGAGTCGGTGTGTGAGTGTCTGTTTTGCACAGTAAGTATCTGTGTGAGTGGCTGTATAGGTGAGTGAATGTCCCTGTGAGTGCTTGTATCGATGTGTGAATGGGTATGCAAGTGGTTTTGTGGGTGAGTGAATAGATGTGGGAGTGGCTGTATGGGTGGGTGAGTAGCTCTATTAGTGGCTGTATGGGTGAGTTACTGGCTGTGTGAATGGCTGTATTAATGAGTGAGTGGGTGTGTTTCAGTAGTTGTATGGGTCTGTGAATGGGTATGTGAGTGGTTGTGTAGGTGTGTGAGTGGGTGTGGGTGTATGAGAGGTTGTGTGGGGGTGTACGTGGTTCTGTGGATGATGTCGTCAGTGCTGTCATTTGAGATGTTCAGTGATGTCATTGACCATGTCATGAGTGATGTAATATGTGCGGTCATAAGCAGTACATTGTGGGGGTGTAAGTTATAGTTTAGCTCAGGTAACTATAACTGCTGAATTTCTATGGTTTTGTACAAGTGAAATTTGAGCCTAACTATAACGCCCCTGTAACCTTTGTTTTTTTCAGTGAACGTGTAAGGTTTTTTAAAAATTCTATTCCCTAACTATACTGTCCCTGTAACCTTTGTTTTTTTCAGTGAATTTGCTAAGGTTTTTATGTTATTTCCTACCTATAACATTCCTGTAACCTTTGCTTTTTTAGTGAATTTCGAAGGTTTTTAAAGAAAATTCCTAACTTTAACTTGTAACCTTTGAGAGTGGGTGTGTGAGTGGCTGTATAGGTCAGTGAGTGGGTGTGTGAGTGGCTGTATGGGTCTGTGAGTGGCTGTATGGATGCGAGTGGCTGTATAGATCACTGAGTGTGTGTGGCTATATGGGTGTATAAGTGGGTGTGTGAGTAGTTTTGAGGGTGTGTGAGTGGCTGTGTGGGTATGTGAGTGGATGTGAGAGTGGCAGACTGGGTATGTGAGTGGGTGTCTGAGTGGGTATGTCAGTAGCTGTGGGAGGGACTGGGCCAGAATAGAACCTCACCTGCCCCTTTATCCAACAAGAGTCCACAGTTTTGCACGAAATATCTACCCAGCTGGAGTGCTTCCTACTGGTTAATTAGTAAATGCTAACTCGTTGGGTAAATGTCTAGTGCATATTCTACACTACAGCTGTGTAATGGACTAAGAGGAAATGTCTCTAGTGACCTTCTGTGCGTTTAATTTCAGAAATGTGATTGTCCCTCAAGTGTCTTCTTCCAGAATTCTGTGATAACATGAATTCTCCTATAGAGAAGATGACGAGACTACAAAGAGGTGAATCTCCACCAAACAAGGGACTTCCTCTTAACTATATAAAGTAAGTGCTTCGTTGTTTGGTGGAGATGTCCTCATATTCTTCGGCATCTAGAAGGCATCACCAAAATCGGTGGGAAACGCACTGGAGAACTTTTGGTAAACTGCCCATCATACTGGCAAAAGGCGGGAAGACCTTTGCATACTACTAAGGTAGTTGGGGCAGGGCCAAATGGGAGATGCCTCCAGGTGATTTTTCACTTTTGCATACTCATAGTCATTTAAAGGGAGAACCATGGACTCTGCTCTTACCAGGAGAGGCCAAGAAAGAACCCACTCATCGCTACCGATTGCGCTCTGATAGATCAACGATGCAATCTCAGATCATTTTTCAATGTGGAATTACCAAGAAAACACACTTGCTTTGCCTTTGTCAAGCCCAGGAAGTTAGGATCATATGTACGTTACAGAAGTGGAGCTTTAACTGTGGCACCTGCTACGTTTATATAGGTAAGTGCTTCCCATTGAGGTTTAATGTCTGTGAAATGAGCATCAGAGCCAGAACAGAACCTCATCTGCCTGTTTATCCAACAAGACTCCACAGTTTTACACAAAATGTCTTCCAAGCTGGAGTACTTTCTACTGGTTAATTAGTAAGTTCTATCTCATTGGATAAATGTCTAGTGCGTATTCTACACTACAGCTCCATGATGGAAAATGAGGAAATGTTTCCACCGACCTTGTGGGCGTTTCGGCAATGTGATTGTTCCTCGTTCATCTTCATCCGGAAATCTGTGATAACATGAATGTTCCTATAGAGAAGACAACAACACTACAAAGAGGTGAATCTCCACCAAACAAGGGTACTTCATCTTAAGTATATGAAGTACGGCTTCTTTGTGTGGTGGAGATGTCCTCATATTCCTTGGCATCAAGAACACTTCACCAAAATCGGTGGGAAACGCGCTGGGGGACCTTTTGGTAAGATGTCCATCATCCTTGCAAAAAGCGGGAAGACTTTTGCTTACTACTAAGATGGCTGGGCCAAATGGGTGGAGCTTCCATGTGATTTTGCACATTTGCCTACTCATAGTAATTTAAAGGGGGGTGCCCGGCCCTCCTTTTCGGGCCGGTTTTGGCCCCGGGGGACCCCACCCCCCACAGGGCCTGGCCCAGTATTAGCAGGGGAGGGGGTCGTGTGGCCCCCCCTGTCGTAGGGATTCTGCACACACAGAGCTATGCACAGGATAATAGGACCTCGGAATATAGTGGTGAGCCAAACATAAACCTTAGCACCTAAAACCCCAACCCAACTAGCCTTAGCGTCCCATTAGCAACAAGGTACCAATGATTAGACAACCCAGAACACGGTATCTCCTTCTCAGGACTCGCAGAGGCAAGAACACTCTTTCGTCACTCACTCGTACCTGTCCACAACGTGCGTAAGAAGAGACACAGTATAGGTTAAAATGTTTATTTCAACTTACGTGCTCTAAGATACAGTACACGTGTCAGTACTATAAGCATAATGCATAAGAATAATATACTCAGCATAGTTACAACTCCATAGAATACAAACGGGGAAAGCATCTCATAAAGTAGTGGATATATGTCTAACTAACATTACCACCCTCCCCGTGCTGGAAGCTAGGTTATTATAAAAAATAGAAGACCTCTGGGCTTTGACTATCGAACCCCCATACCTCAGTCTCTAGATGCAAAACTACATCAGCAGACAATCACAGCTCTTCTCCCTGGAAAGGTTGTCTCCAAGTCCCTCTCAAGAGGGAAAAACGCAATAATAATAGCCCACCAATTTCCCCATGGCAGCTGTACATAGTGTTATGTCTAGGTGCGAGGGACTGGCCATATCAGCAAGAACCAGGGACGTGTTTTTCGACCTTGTAACTGTTGTTCAGACTGAGCCCAAAGGGAACAGGAGAAAAGGTGAGAAACAGAAAATGCAGACAGTTGTACAATAACTTGGCAGGAGCAGAGGGCGACAGAACAATGGCTAAGAGTTACGTGCGCAAAAGTCATCATGGCAGCCAGGCCTATGCCAACGTATCCAGGCAGGCCAGGAGGCCACAAACCACAAGACACCCTCCCCTGGACAGTCCATCGGCCAAGACTAAGGACGAAGACAGAGTTCAAAACACCTGAGCAGAACAGAGGCGTCCCTAGTGGAAGGAGTCCTAATGGAGGACAACGAACGGGGAAAGGTAGCAAAAAGACAGTCAGCGTGGCAGTTCACGGACAGTGAACGGCAAATCAATCCAAAAACGTGGAAGTACAGAAAAATGCTATACCGTCCAAGAGGACATCATTGGAATCGTCAGAAAACGTAAACGCCATCCAGTCCAGCAGATCAAAGCTGCAGGAAGGCTCCTCAGAGGATGGAGCATCCAAAAGCAATGCGGGATAGCTTGCGTGATATTCAATATAGCTTTGTTGTAGGAGATTCTGAGCAGCCGCCCAGATATCCTATTGTGCCAAAATCCCCAGTGCAGCCGCACGCGTCATGCAGCCTGCAACGGAACAGTCCCGTTCATGGGCCTCTAAGGGACCCATCAACCGAACAAAATCCGGAACAGACAACAACGTATTGGAGAGGCAATAATCCATGGCCCAGGTGAAAGGGCAGCGAATGCAAGACATCACAGGTTGCACGCAAGTGAAACACGCAAAGCGAAAAGAAAGGGTATAGGACACACTCAGTGTCGCCAACGGCAGAACTCCGAAACCAGATAAAATGCGCTCACGGAGCAGCAGTAGGCATCCGGGGTCGAGAAGGGCCCATTGGGGAGCAGCCATTGCGAAGGAAGCAGATCAACAGCAGTATACCAGCCGCTAAAGCAAGAATTAATGGAAAGCCACCAAAGACACTGGAAAAAATAGAATGAATAAACGCCGGTATCACACCAAAAATAGTTTGGAAAGAGGACACAAGGCCGGACCCCACCACCTTAAAAAAATGCACTAGACCTTCGGTGTTAGATGCGTTAAAAATACGGTGAATCAATTCACCGAAATGTTGTGGGAGGTTAGTGTTCAAAAGGGCCTGTATTTCACTGTGGGTACTTGCCACCTGGAGAACAAATGTCTCCCGGGCGGAAGTGAGCATAACCTCCTCGTTCAATAATAGCGCCTTTATTCTGCTCAGTTTATTGAAATCCGCCTCCATAGTAGGAATGGAAGGCCAAATAGAATTATCTACAATGTCGTGAGGGGGAGGAAAAAGCACATTCTTGCAGCAGACAACTCTGTGCGATACAGTAACAATATAAGGGATGCCGGCCTGCATACCACAGCAATAGTCGTTATTTAAAAGCAAATAGCTACCATTAGTAAGCAAAGTAAAGGTAGGAGAAATAGTAGGAGCAGGAATGCCCTTTAACACACAAGCAAGATTCGGAGCGGAAACATTACAAGCTCCGTGCAATTTAACATGATTACAAACAAGGGAATGACCCAATGTAGAATCGCATGACTCCCCCGTGAGAAAAACTTCCTTGTCATCTCTAAGGCATTTATACATAAAAGGGAGGGACCAGAGTTCATGCAGGAAGGCACTACCCAAAGGCTGGAAACGGCCCACAGGATAATGTTTCATGCATGAACTAAATTCAAACAAGGAAAAAGGCAATGCGATAACCCCATGAACTAGCCACACAGCAGAATCTATTTCCGCTACAGAGAATGGTAAGGGTTCCACTTTCTCGATATGTAACAGAGTGTAAACTGCATCTTTCATGGACATGAACTGCTGTTTGTCAGTTAAATTAAAAGGCAGAAATAAGGCAGTGGTGTTCAAAAAGTGCCAAGGAACCTTACCCAATTTAAGTGTTTGCAAAGTCCACGCAAATTGCATAACTGAACGTAATTGATTTTGACCATGATACAACACAGAAACATCATCTTGTACAATATCAACCACAGAGGACACAATATTCTCCAACGTATAAATGCGGGAAGACAGGGTATTAATACTATTGTCAACAACAGCAAGCACCTTTTCCAAATTTGCTTGGTCTATTTCCCGTAAACGGGAAGCAGCCTCCATTTGCGATAGCTTCCAGAGTTCATTATATGCCTCATAAATGAACCTCTTTGGTCGTGGACCACGAGGTCCCAATATAAAGTCGGACAGATCAATATTGCCTGAAAGGAGGGACAAATGTTGTTTAACAGAGTCTAAGGAAGAATGTTGCAACCATTATTTACATAGTTTACCAACAGAATAGGTGGTGACAGTACGGGAGTTAGAAAACCTAGGATCGGGCTTGTCCTGAGTATAGCCAGAAACTGTGTCATGAAAACGCAGCTGGCACTCATTAGTTGATATGGGCCAAGACAACCAAGGTGACTGAACAAGCGTAGACATATTAAACGAATTGTTCTGAAACAAAACCTGTAAAGTCGAAAGGGACATATTAAAGTGCGAGCTGTGGTTTAGAGTGGAAGACAGGGATGGAATTGATGGTGCATTCATTTGTTTTGTAGTAGCCAGACCCCAACACGTAGTCTGATAGATCGAAGCATTCAAATACACCATTTGGGCTGGGATTAGGCAGGCACGGTGCAAGGCCTCGGTGCCTTGCACCTGCCAGGGCTTGGAGCCCCAGATTGACTTCAAATCCACAGTTTCCGTCCAGTATTCATAACCACCCACAGCCAAGGCCTTTAAAAAGGAACTCGAATAAAGCAATTTAGTGTGGGTCAACATGAATTTCTGTGTGAAGGGGGCAGGTAATTTGAAATAATAGGACCCAGGGTTCGATCTATTAAAATCAGTGAAATAAGTAAATTTATTTCTAAGAGTCCGGGAGCTACCCGATAAAGGGTTTGGGCAATGTTCCCATTGAGTGTAGGTCACAGGGCTACGTAGTGCACTCGGTTTATGGACAAAATGGTTGCCCCAATGCTGGTAACAGTATAAATCGGCATAGTTCGCAGAATTTATATACAAATCCTCAGCATTAAATGAAGCATAATATTTCAAATCAGCAAACAATGCTTCAACTGCATGCACATCCCAATCATCAGAATGAATATTACTTTTTACTACATCACCCATGGAAACTCGAAGGACATTCGGTACATTAATAACTTCGGTTGGTCCATGAATTTGAAAATTTATCGCATCCCATACGATGCCATCAGCAACTGGAAAAGCTGAAATGTTCACCAATGTGTGGTCACGCTTCATGATGTGAGATGAGGAATGTGGAGCCAAAGTCCCAGCAACACTGTTCACAGCAGAGCGTTCAGGTAAATAGTGACCATTGATCAGTAGAAAAAACACTGTGACAAAGCCAATGGACATGAACAAAAAAATCAAGAAAAGTACCAACCAAATGTATGTCCAAGGGGGAATCAAAAAATTGTCTCTAAACCAGGATACAAAAATACTGAACTTGGACGGGACAATCGACGTGGTGGAATCCGAGTCAAAGGAATAACGTGTCGGGCTCAGTGGCGTCGTTGGTAAGTGAGCCACAGATTCTGTTTCGGGATAGGTATACTCGTTCTCGTCAATGCAGGGGGTAACTGGAGGTTCGAGTATACTTTCAGGCAAATCAATCATCTCAATTGTAACATCAGTGACCGTTCGGGCAGTAGGGCCTCGAACACAAGTCCGGTAAATTGCAGGACAAGAGACCGCTGGTGTAACACTATTTAGGATCGGCCAGTTGTTGTAGCTTGACATTTTCCACTGAGATGTATCTGTTCTCCTTGCGACCAGGAAGCGGTGGTAAGATGACTGTACGTGTTCCCTTCAAACCCAGGACTGGAACCGGTGCACGATAAGAGGGGCCGAATTCTTTCTTGTTCTCCGCCTTCTCTCGAACCAGGTCTCCAATCTTCGGAAGCCAGCCGGCAACCGGAATCTGCAGGGCAGTATCTGTGGCTGAAGGTAAATGTGCGTTTGCAAGTTTATCTCGGGCTTCTTGTAAGTCCTGTAACATAGTAGAATGGTTATCTACATCAAACTTGGCGGATTGCGCCGCCATGTCTAGACCATCAAGGTCAGGCACAAACATTCTTATGCCAAAGAGCATTTCGTATGGGGTCCGCCCACCCAGAGATCTTCTAGGGAGATTATTAAGTGCACGTTGTACGGTATACAAGTGGGCCAGCCAGTTCCTGCCAGTACCTAAGACCCTAGCTGTCAAGGATTGCTTTAAATCACGGTTCATTCGCTCCACAATTGAATTACCCTCAGGTCTGTATGGAGACGAAAACTTCACCCGTACCCCCAGTGAACCCATTGCGTCCTTGTACGCCTTAGAGGCAAACGCTGGACCTTGGTCAGAGTGGAAGGTACCGCATGCAAAGATTCCCACAAAGACACGCAAATCCCTGATGACATTTCGAGCGTCAGCACTCCGTTGTGGCCAGACCCAGATGAAACGTGTGCACGAGTCCACTGCCACTAAGATATATTTATAGGCAGTGTCTGAAGAAAATGGACCGCAGTGATCCAAGTAAACACACCCAAAGGGTCTGTTAGAAATGTAGAGCGAGGTCTGTGGTGGTCGTGTAACCGTAGAAGGCTTAATCTGTTGACACACGTCACAAGAAAGCACATAAGTACGGGTGTCTTTATATAAACCACGCCACCAGTACCGCTGCTGCAATATGGAAACGGTTGCAGACACTCCAGCATGTGCCGAAGCCATGCCTTCGTGTGCTGCCGTTATTAAGGAAAGTCTGCGGTCCGCGTTGGGGATCAACCGATCACCAACGTTGGGTATTGTTACATAGGGAGCCTGTTCGGGACCTAACTGATAAGAATATTTGGAAGGAAAACCCCTAGGGTAATTAGCACCTTCCTGTGTTGCAGCAATAGCTGCCAAAATATCAGTATCAATTTTAGACATGGATCTAGTAACTGCTGCTACTGAACACGTGACTACTGCTGATCTGGCTGCTTCGTCTGCCAGACCGTTACCAACAGCGTGTGCGCCCACCCGCTGATGGCCTAGGGTGTGAACAACTTGTGTGAGTGGCAAACGTTGTCTCAATTCTGCCACTCCGAACCCAAAGCATCTTATGCTTGATTGTGCTACCTTTAGCGTCTCTATAGTCATTTTGTGACCAAAAGAATAGATTGTCATTGTATGATTGAACACAGTAATAAGAATCACATACAATAAGTGTGGTCACATCCGGATTTACGAATTCAAGCGCAAGCACCAATGCTCGCAGCTCGGCCAATTGCGCAGTACTGTTCCCGAGTGTTTGAGTATGCACTACGGTGGACTTGAACTCTCCATTCACAAAGGTACCTGCAACAATAGCACATGCGGCTGAATAAGCATGCTTGGACCCCGTGGCCGGTTGTGCCGAACCATCGGTGTAGATCACACAGTCGTAATCCTCAAGCGGCAGTATAGATAGAGGAGGAGGATGAACGAATTCATACTGTAAAAACTCCTGAGTCTGTAGAGAAGCATCGAAAATGAATGTGACATCCGGAGACGTCAAAGAAGTAGCCCATTGTATCCAACGGGGATGCAAAGCTTTAGAATACGGTACACTTGCCTTTGTCACTGCTTCTAGAGCAGGATAGGGTGTTACCTCTAGAATGCGCTTACCCTGTGCCAGTGCGCGCTCCTTCAGAATCGCCATTTGCACTGCAGTTAGAACTTTCTCCACAGATGAAAAGCGCATTTCTGCGGACGTGTACAGATGTGACTTGTATGCAATTGGTACTGTGTCACCCTCGTTAAAGGTTAAATACGTGAAACCCACTGCCCCCGGAATTATTCTAATCACCAGGTTTGTGTGGTTATCACGCGTCAACAGGTACTTAGACTCAAGAAGGTCTGTCTGCAAAGACTGCAGAATGGAGGAATGCTCCGGAAGCCAGCAGGACTTCGAAAAGTTTGGTTGTATCAAGGCATATAATGGCTTGATACGCTGGGCGTATTCAGGAATATAAGTACGCCCGAAGTTCAGGAAACCCAGCAAAGACTGAAGTTTTTTCAGAGTAGTAGGAGGGCACAAAAGTGCACATTTTTCCAAGAAGTGGGGGCTAAGCCCTTACCTTCATTGTTGAGCTCGTAGCCCAAAAACAAAACTGTTAATTCAGCAATGTGTGATTTGGCAAAGTTAAACTTATAACCTAATACCGCAAACTCGAGAATAATGCGGTCCACTCTGGAAAGATGCGGGTATAACTCGTCGTCTGTCAGGTAAATATCATCGACGTACGAACATGCATCTGGGTCTATGCCGTCTAACAGAGAGACAACACGGGCAGCGAACACTCCTGGACTGTTTTTATAGCCCATAGGGAGTCGCCTTAATTTGAACTGTTTACCACCGGAGGTAAAAGCACTCCATTGGCTACACTCCGTGGCTAAGTTGTGCGTGTAAAATCCATTGGATAGGTCAAGTGTCGTTTTATATTTTTTACGAACAAGACTGTCTACAAGCGCAGAACTATGGGTATTTTGCACCGCAAAGGTCCGACAATGAGAGTTCAAATGCCGGTAATCCAATACTAGGCGGTACGATCCATCGGGTTTAGAAACCGCGAAAAGGGGGTTATTCATGGGTGAGACGCAAGTTTCTATTACTCCCTGATATTCTAACTGAGTCAGAATTTCAGAAACGGGGCCTTTGGCTTCACGTTTAATGGGATATTGGGGTTGTGGCTGCGGTAGGGACCGTAAAGGTATCTCATGGGGGGGAGAATCTTCATCCCAACCCACGTGGTTGCGGTATAACGCAGGAGCCAGGGCCACAGCCCACTCAGCTGCAAGAGCCTCCGCTTTGTCCTTTGGGACATGTCGAGAAACGCTCGGAAGGATTACCTCCTCCCCTTTACGCGCAGCTAGTACGAATGGGGGTGGCCAATCCGCCTCCGCTAACAAAATGTCGTATGAAGAGGTCAGATTCTCCCAAAAAATCCCTTTAATTACACGCTGTATATCACCTTCAATTTGGATGACAATATTAAATAGTCTGTCAGGGGGTGCCACTCTGGTGTCTGCGGTCTCAACAGTAATGAATGTTTCAGTTGCTGTCGCCTCCATATGAGGACGTAGCGCCTCCCGCACTATGGTAACTTCTGCGGCGCTGTCTAGGAGGGTTACTGCCCACGTCCAATTCAGGAGTCTCGTTCTCACCGTCTGTGGCATATTTCGCTGTTACCGCGGCAACTTTCTTCTTCTGAAATTGTGGGCGAGAACGTTGAAAGTCTTCTGCTTTCCCTCTGCCTTGTTGTTGAGGTTGATCTCGTCCCTGGGGAGCCTCTCGACCCCTTCCTCTATCTTGGCGATCCCCTCCACTGGCTTGTGAAGTTGTCTGTGCCTGTGAAGAACGAGGAGAATGCGTATCAGGGATCTGATACCTATCCGGAGATTTTATTCTCGCCCTATCGCGCAAATCATATGTGCGTTCAGAAGAGACAGAAACAGGGGATGCGCCTCGCGACCCCGGCTTCTTCTGTTGCTTACCCTGTTTTTTCAACCTCCAGCTCTTTTTAGTAAAAACTGGTTTCTCATCTTTTTCAGATTGAGTTTTAGGTTGTTGTTGTTGTTGTTGCGATTGTGTTTGCTGTTTTGCAAAAGGCTTATTGCCCAGGCTATTTCGGCCAATAGTTTTATAAGCCTGGGTTATAATTTTCGGTAATTCGCGCGGCTTGTCCAATTCTGGGACCAAAGCCAAAGCATTAGCTACTTGGAAGTTCACTGCATCGCCCTTGACATTCGCAAGGATCAGCTCAGCTACTACTTCGAACACTCCCACCAGTCTCATCCCTAATTCCACAGCCGCTTCAGGGCCATGTTCATCCTGTACTTTTTTAATTACAGAGGGGAGAACCGTCATGGAAGGAGTGCCGAAACACTTCGAATAAACTGCTGCGAATACCCTACCCCAGTTGTTACATGCTGTCAACTCGGGGATTAAGTCTTTTGGCAAACTAATTGTAAGAATTCTATGTTTATCCACCGGTGTTGTGTTTGGAAAAACTGCCTCCAGCTGGTCAAATTTCTCGGCAAGCCAATAAGGAAAATCATCCTTATTTTGTGGACGTTTGCCCATCACTGAGTTCACCATGACGGGACTTATGGTCACTCCGCCTGCAGCAGCTGGATGGCCCGCAACTCCAGGTGGGGCCCCCTGGATGTTGCCTGTAACATATTGCACTAAAGCGCGATGCACTCGCACCAAAGCCGAATACATATTGCGCAGGTCAGCGACTGGTATTTGCATATATCGCGGATGTGGGGTGTACCCGGCCAAAACAGGCCAAGTGGCCCCGTCAATAGACAAGGGGCCTAAACAGACTGTTGTTACCGGTTGTGGGAGGGCGCCATCAAACCACACACGGTGCTGCCAAGCCGTGAGCGGTACTTCAAGATTAGTATAAGGTCTATAGGCAGCAGGAACAACGGTGGGTTCATATTCATGGAACAGATTATCGTTCGCATCCACCGCTGGAAAGGTGACCCAAGAGTAGAATACTTCAAAGTGGAAAGCCGGATCGGCTTGAACCACAAAGATTAGTTCGACTCCCGTGTCCGGCACTCCATACACCCTTAAGTGATCACGGAGCGCTGTGCGGCTATGTGCCGCTATGTTTACACCCACCATTACGATCGGGGTTGTTCGACAACCTAACAGTAGGCAGCACAATAGAGGGTTCGATTAAGAAACCTTTTAATAACTTCAAGCTTGAAAGAACCTACAAAAACGTCAATATAGGAGGTATTACCGTCACACACGCTTCCGGAAGCGTCTGTGAGGGTTGTTGTGGACAAGCACAAGCACTACTCAAGCGTCTCGCAGATAAGCAGCCCCACGTTGGGCGCCATGTCGTAGGGATTCTGCACACACAGAGCTATGCACAGGATAATAGGACCTCGGAATATAGTGGTGAGCCAAACATAAACCTTAGCACCTAAAACCCCAACCCAACTAGCCTTAGCGTCCCATTAGCAACAAGGTACCAATGATTAGACAACCCAGATCACGGTATCTCCTTCTCAGGACTCGCAGAGGCAAGAACACTCTTTCGTCACTCACTCGTACCTGTCCACAACGTGCGTAAGAAGAGACACAGTATAGGTTAAAATGTTTATTTCAACTTACGTGCTCTAAGATACAGTACACGTGTCAGTACTATAAGCATAATGCATAAGAATAATATACTCAGCATATTTACAACTCCATAGAATACAAACGGGGAAAGCATCTCATAAAGTAGTGGATATATGTCTAACTAACATTACCACCCTCCCCGTGCTGGAAGCTAGGTTATTATGAAAAATAGAAGACCTCTGGGCTTTGACTAGCGAACCCCCATACCTCAGTCTCTAGATGCAAAACTACATCAGCAGACAATCACAGCTCTTCTCCCTGGAAAGGTTGTCTCCAAGTCCCTCTCAAGAGGGAAAAACGCAATAATAATAGCCCACCAATTTCCCCATGGCAGCTGTACATAGTGTTATGTCTAGGTGCGAGGGACTGGCCATATCAGCAAGAACCAGGGACGTGTTTTTCGACCTTGTAACTGTTGTTCAGACTGAGCCCAAAGGGAACAGGAGAAAAGGTGAGAAACAGAAAATGCAGACAGTTGTACAATAACTTGGCAGGAGCAGAGGGCGACAGAACAATGGCTAAGAGTTACGTGCGCAAAAGTCATCATGGCAGCCAGGCCTATGCCAACGTATCCAGGCAGGCCAGGAGGCCACAAACCACAAGACACCCCCTACCTGGGCCACTTTTGGCCCCAGGGACCCCATCCCCCAGTGCCCAGCAAACTAAGGCTGGGTGACCTGGTGCCCACCTAGGGCACCCAGTGTGCAATGTTGGGGACCACGGGGGGAGCCTCAACGCCCTGTGGTCCCTGCCGGCTCCCTGCCTCCAGAAGGAGCCGCATTGCTCCTGCACATAGGGAGCAGCCAAAAATGCTGCTTCCTGCATGAATCTTCATGACATTTTCTCAAAAATAGTGTCTGTGATTCTAGTTGTGCTTGAAAGGTTTTGGGCCCCCCTACCTGGGCCAGTTTTGGCCCCAGGCACCCCATCCCCCAGGGCCCGGCAAACTAAGACTGGGTGCCCTGGTGCCCACCCAGGGCACCCAGTGTGGAATGTTGGGGACCGCAGGGGGAGCCTCAACCCTCCTTGGTCCCTGCCGGCTCCTGCCTCCAGCAGGAGCCGGCATTGCTCCTGCACATAGGGAGCAGCCAAAAATGCTGCTTCCTGCATGAAGGAGCAATCCTTTCATCTGTTTTCCTTCCTGCTTGAAATCAATAGTTACAGTTAAGACCATGTTTACATAGGAAAAGTGTTTTTTGACTTGCCTATATCTTTGGCGCCGTTTGACGAATCTTCATGAAATATTCCAAAAAATAGTGTCTGTGATTCTAGATGTGCTTGAAATGTTTTGGGGTGATCTGTCAAGCGAGGGCTGAGAAAAGGTGGGGGGTGGTGTGTGAAAAAGTGTGTTTCCCATGTTAGTTCTCATAGAGATTTTAGACATGATTACAGCCCGAACCGCTGAACGGAATTACACCAAACTTGGCAGAAAGCTATCTTTTGGTCCAGAAAGAGTGCTTTTTGTTATATGGTGTAAATCTGTTCAGTAGTTTTTGAGATATTAAAGGACAACCGCATTTGTATATATAAGTAAGTAAGTCTTTATTCTCCAATTAATAAAAATCATTACAATCATGGAAAATAAAAGCAACTAGTTTTAAAACTGAGTCATCAAGAGGAATTTTTTGATCAGATGCATTACAAATTTTAAGGTAATTCAGTGATGGCATGCCGTACTGGACCATTGAAATCACATAAAACATCATAAAAGTAATATTTCGTTCATTTCATTTCATTTCTTTATGTAACGACTCTATACAATAATAAGACCTTCCATACATTCAATCTTAGCTGCCTTGCCCAGCTCAGTAATTAAAGTGCCTTTGTGCAACCCCTTCGAACAAACTGTATTTGATACGGACACATAACATATATAATAATAATAAATAATAACTTAATCTGTAAAGTGCCTTCATGTCTCTACTCAAAGCTTAGTAGCGTATTATTAGGATCATATACGAGGAAACCTATATTTCAGAACAAATTTCTGAAACTATCCATAGGGGGACTCGTTGATAAAGACAAATAAATATCATAAAAAAGTTTAAAATGTCTTCGTGCCTTCGATCTTACAAATATATTTTTTTTTGCTTTGTTTTTTATTAAAAGACCAAGTTAAGATTAGAATTTATTTGGCTAAATTTAGGTAGATCGGCTGGCTTTAATTTAATATCTAATCGCAATGAGCTTTACTAATTACAAGCAATAAGGTTTTACCTTAACTGACGACCAACTTACACCAGTGTTATAGCAGTACTGATACAGAAACAAGGTTATTAATATAACCATTTATTATTTCTGTGACGCGGGCAAAACTTCTGCCTGGGTCTGTTTTTTCGCAGCTATAAGGAGAAACTTAACAAAATGGGTTGTTAAAGCGGAGGTATGTCCTAAGAGGCACGATATAATTGCTTGGCGGCACGTTCTCACTCCTATTTCCTTAAAAATAGGTTTTCACAGTGTTTGCCTCTCTTGTCGCAATCTAGAGCAAATACATACAATTATGCAGTTGCGTTTCATTGACACAACCACATAATCTAACATTTTGTGAATGCCAATTTTGTACCCATCTTGGAGTCCCATCCTTTGTTGGAAAGCGGCCAAATCTTAACATAAGATATCTATCCCTTAAAACCGGTTTTAAATAGGAGGTTAAATTGGGTTGGGGCTCGATTTTATTGTACGAGTTAATGACCGACCAAGCATGCTTTTTTTTTGCAATTGCCTCCTTATCGAATAAAAGCAATAAAAAGTTAGTTGATTGATTTAACATCTGTTTTAAAACAATTTTGTTTCTATCCAAATGTTCCAAAGGCAGCAACTTAAAAGTGTTTAGGCTCTCCGTTAAATAGGATCTCCAAGCACTAGCATATTCTTTATTTTTTATTTCTTGCCAGTGACAAGAGGGGCAGAATCTGATAGATAAAAGGAAAATAGACATTTTAGAAACGCAGATTGTCTCACCAGAGTTTGGCTTATTAGGCCAAGCTCTAGTCTGACATTAGCGTGCCCAGTGTTTCTCTGTACCCTAAAAAACGATTTAAAAACTTTTATTTGTAGGTTATCAAGGAGTTAACTATCTTTACCCCGAAAGATTACTGACCCATAAGCGAGCAAGGGAATCAACTTCAACTTCATTACCCTCAATAAATGCTCATGACTCCGGCATAGTAGCTTGTCGTGCAATAATCTAAAAGCACAAGAAAGTGAAGTTGCTTTGGCCTTTAGGCTATCAAAATGTTGTTTGAAAATCATTCTATCATTCAACATAGTTCCCAAGTATTTATACTGTTTTACCGAATCGATCGATAGTCCATTGATGTTCCATAATTTCTTATCCAATTTTGTTGAACCTATCGTCGTGATTTTAGTTTTTATAGTATTCATTTGTAGACCATTAGCTAAAACATATTGGTTAAATGACTCTATCAATCTTTGGAACCCTATTGGGGTATGGCTTAACAGTATGGTGTCATCTGTGTGCTGTAAGTATTTTACATTATGTCCTGCAATTTGGAGAGTGCGCATTGACATTTTACAAGTCCTGTGATAAATCAGCCATAAAAAGGTTCAAAAGACATGGTGCTAGTACGCAGCCTTGTTTGAGGCCACTATGTGTTTCCAAGTGACGGGTGGTACAATCTTCATCCCCCAATTTGACCTGCGCCCACGTATTTGAATATACCAGTCTGATCAAATCTAACAGCTGTTTCAGTACACCCCATGCCAATAAATTTGCCCAAAGTAAGTTACGAGGAACAGAGTCAAAGGCACCTTTTAAATCAACAAAACAGATATAAAGCTTTTGTTTTTTGTGTTTTGCTCGCTCTGTCAACAAGGTGAGTAGTAGCAGGTTCGTTATCGTTGACTGCTCCCTGCGGAATCCGGTTAGGAAGATTGGAATTACTTTCCTTATCGTCGCCCAATCTTCCAAGTCCTTAAGTAGACATGTTGCAAAGAGTTTCACCTCCACATCTGTTAGTGCAATTAGCCTATAATCTGCCAGATTGTCAGGTGGGCCACTTTTGTAGATTGGTTGTATTATACTGCCTTGCCAGGAGTCAAGGACCGATTTTGATTTTACGACATCTTTAAACAGATGCAATAGAATTTTCGACCATACATCAGTTTTGGCTTTAAAAACCGCATTGGGTATCCCATTAGAAATGGCGTTGGGAATCCCATTTGGACCTGGCTCCCCGTTTGATTTAATCATACCGATCCATACTTTTACCATACCCTCATGGGGTGACTCAAACGTTGATAGTTGATCCTCATTGAGATTTTCTTTTCCTTTATTCTCACTGTTTAAATTGATTAGCGGAACTGGCATACATACATCAATATCAGAGACTAAAGTATTTGCAATAGAGGCCCCATACAGAGAAGAGATGAAAGATTCCCAAGCTGACGCCATGATGTTAGTACTATTAGCTCGCCTATTGCCATACTCCAAATATACTATTTGTATATATAGGGACACAGATCCTCCGAGGATCCGACAGTCCCGTTGCTGATATCTGATTGGCTGCCAACACTTCAACCAGGAAGTGTTGGCAGCCATCTTGGAACTCTGCATTTAAACATGAAAAAAAAGAAAAGGGGGCAGGGTAGGAATACCCTGACCCCCTAGCTCTGGTCCTCGGGTCCCCTTGTGGCCCCACCAGGGCAAACAATTGCTTGTTTACTGTATTGCCCCCGGGTGGGCCAGATCCCGGGGACATAAAAAAGAAAAGGAGGGGGACGTACGCAGGCCCTCTCCTGCAGCTCTTTTGAGCCCTGGGGACCCCCACCTCCATGGGGCTTTATTTAATTAATGGAGGGTGCCGCTCAGACCCCTTCCTGCAACTCTTTTAAGCCCCTGGGACCACCATATACCCGGGGCTTTATTAACAAATGGGAGAGCGGCCGTGAGGACCCCCTCTCCTGGGGCTGCTTGAACCCCCAGGGACCACCACCTCTCCAGTAAATAAAAATTAGTGTGGGGGCCATACAGACCCCCCACGCCCTGATGAACCACCACTTCCCAGGGCATGTGTACAATAATAGTGGGAGGGGAGCTACACGGGGACCACCACCTTCCCGGAGCTGGCCCGTGGAAACAGAAAGGAGGGGGGCTGTGCGGCCCCTCCTCCTGGAGCCATTGACGGATCTGGGGACCGCTACCCCCAGAGACGGCTCCTGCTATCTCCAGAGATGCCCACCCTCAGGAGATAGCAGTTTTCTCTCACTTGGCTGGAGCTGGGACAGATCCCGCCAAGCAAGAGCAAACACTAACTCCGCTCCCAGCAAGCGGTAGCTGTCAAACTGCTCCCGCTTGCTGGGAGGAAAGTTTTTATCTGTTTACCTGCCTGCTGTTGTGCGGGCAGGGAAACAGATGAAAGAGTGCTCCCACATGCAAGGAGCTGCATTTCTCGCAACTCCCTGCGTGCTGGAGCAGTGCTGGCTCCTGCTGGAGGTGGGGACCTGGCAGGGACCACTGAGGCATTCAGACTCCCCCAGCGGACCCCATCATACTGCCCTGGGTGCCCTGGGTAGGTTCCAGGGCACCCAGGAGCAAAAGGTCGGGCCCTGGGGGATGGGGTCCTGAGGCCAAAATTGACCCAGGGAGGGGGGTCCGCATGGCCCCATCTCCAATTACTGAAAAAGGAAAAACAGAGGGCATAAAAACGAGCAGAAAAGGCAAAACAGAGCAGAAGTGGGCAAAACAGAGGGCATAAAAACTAGCAGAAAAGGCAAAACAGAGGGCAGAAAAACAAGCAGAAAAGGCAAAACAGAGCAGAAGAGGCAAAACAGAGCAGAAGTGGGCAAAACAGAGGGCATAAAAACTAGCAGAAAAGGCAAAACAGAGGGCAGAAAAACAAGCAGAGAAGGCAAAACAGAGCAGAAGAGGCAAAACAGAGCACAAGAGGGCAAAACCGAGGGCAGAAATACTAGCATAAAATGTAAAACGAAGGGTAGAAAAATGAACAGCACAGGCAAAACAGAGCTGTAAGGGCAAAACAGAGGATAGTCACACACCCACTCAGACACTCATACTCCCACTCACAGACCCACTCAGAGACTCATGCACATACTCACAGACCCACTCAGACACTCACACACCCATTCACAGACCTGCTCAGAGACTCACGCAACCACTCACAGAACCACTCAAAGACTCACTTACAGACCCACTCAGAGGCTCATGCACTCACTCCCAGACCCACTCAGAGACTCATCTACTCACTCACAGACCACTCAGAGACTCACACACCCTCTCACAGACCCACTCAGAGACTCACACACCTACTTACAGATCCACTCAGACACTCAAGCACTCACTCACAAACTGACTGATACGCTCATGGAGGCACTCACAAACCCACTCACACACCCAGTGAGACACTTATGCAGCCACTCCCAGGCCCACTCAGACACTCATACATCCACTCACACACCCATTGAGACACTCACTTACACACCCACTGAAACACTCATGCACTCACTCACACACTCACTCTCAAAGGTTACAGGCTACAGTTAGAAAATAAAAATGTAAAAACCTAAGAAATTCACTGAAAAAAACAAAGGTTACAGGGACGTTATAGTCAGGAAATAGAATTTACAAAACCCTATAAAGTCACTGAAAAAACCAAAGGTTACAGGGGCGTTATAGTTAGCCTCAGATTTCACTCGTACAAAACCAGTGAAATTCAGCAGTTATAGTTACCTGAGCAAACTATAACTTACGCCCCTGCAATGTACTGCTTATGACCTCACATATTACATCACTCATGACATGGTCAGTGACATCACTGATGACATCTCAAATGACATAACTGATGACATCACTAATGACAACATCCAGTGAGTGTAAGTTTTTTCTAAGCGTTTATGATTGTTAAACATTTGTACTAGGGTACTACAAAAGTTAAACTAGTATACATTTTTATATCTTGGCGGTTGGGTTCGCAGGACTCTCACAGGAGTCCCTCAAACCTAATTTTAAAATATAAAGCATTCTGATTGGCCCTAGGAGCTTTTTTCCTTCGGGCCACTTCGCTCCCATGGAGACAAGCTCCTGTGGAAGCGAGTGCTCTGATTGGCTGCCAGCAACATGAGAAATGTTGCTTACAGCCAATACAAGACTCAGTCCCCTGTCCTGAAGTTTAAAAAAATAAATAACATAAGGAGGCAGGGAAGGGATACCCAGAGGGACCCCCATGTGGCCAAAATGCAAAAACAATTGCCAATTTTTGCTGCGATCCTGCAGGAGTACCGCGGGACCACAGAATGTGTATATATATATATATATATATATATATATATATATATATATATATATATATATATATATATATATATATATATATATATATATATATATGTGTTGCAATGTACTTGCCCTTTAATATATGTGAGAAGTACAATCCACATGGCACACATTAGAATCTTGCAACATTTAAGGGCAGTAATGAATAAAGATCAATCATACCCTGTTGCAAGGCATATAAATGAGGTTCATGGGGGCAAAGTGGAGGATTTGACATTTTATCTAGTAGATTCAGTCCCGAGACGAAGAAGAGGTGGGAACAGAGAAGTAAATTTAAGGAAACTAGAATCCAGATACATCTTGATGTTTGACTGCAAAACCCCAAATGGGCTGAACAGTGACGAAGAAATGCATGTTCATTTGACCTAAAGAATAGTAAATAAAAAGGCGACCAGTCATGAACAGCCCTCTCTCTTTAAGATTTCAAGCATTTCTCCAAGGTATTTTTCTAGTGTAAGATAGAAGATCATGATGAAGTATGAACTCTAGGTAGGTTAGTTGACATATTTTTACACAAAAAAACTTTTTTAAAGATATCTATTAGTACCACAAATAATATATAAGGGTCATCTTATCAAATGAATGGATCCAAGGGGTGCAACCTATATAGACGATGATAGGCCAGGTATTGACAGTACCAAAATGGAGAGTGTCAAATGGATGTGTGGTCAAGAGACTGAAAATTAGTGAATAGACGAAAGGACGAAGTCTGCTGATGTAATAAGCACTTGCATTTTAGTATACATTGGAAAACATTTGCGCAATCTGCACAGGCAACATAGGGATATATGTTCAAGAAACTTCATCCCAAGAGGGAACAACGGTACACCCTATAGCACTTGCACTTTATAAAAAATTTGCACAATTTGCACACAATTTTGCACAATTTGCACATTATTGTGAAATCAGATTATGCTGCTAAGATACTTAGGTGCACTGGCACTTTATTCTCTTTGCGAAATTTGCACAAATTTACTATTGAGCGGATGACTTATATCAGCAGAATTGATAACAGTATTTCTGTTATGTCCCAGTACTAAAGCTGTATATTGAGATTCTGTATGGGCTAAGAAAATTGGAATATGCTGCTATTTTGGGAAGTTGTGATCTAGTGCACTTGCACTTTACTCTCAAACAGATTTGCACTAAGCACTTGCACTTTATAAACCAGCCTATTTCGTGATTTTAAAATTGTAGGCGGACGGAGTTATCATAAAACAACAACATGAGTTGGGAATATGTGTTTGTATATCTACACAATGTTTGATTTTCCCATACAGGATAACTAAATGCAGTAATGAACACATCGTGGCAACCATTATTCTAATCAGTGAGACCCTGGTGGCAGCAGGGGATTGCATAGTTAACACACAGCCAAGCGCCCTCAGGACACAGAAAGAGATCCATCCCCGACAGTTGTTAAAAATAGCATGGTACAATAAAGCTATTTTGAATTGTATGTAAAAAATAGTCAACAGCCATTCTGACGCAAGCAAAGGACGATAAAGAAAAAATAGAAAAAATAAAATGAAATAAATATATGTGTGCATGAACCATAAGAGCAGTCGCAAAATGAGGACAATGAAAACAATGTATCATGTAAAAAACGGAAAAAAGAGAAAAAAAGACACACATAGAGTCTATTGTTGGTGTCTATGAACATGTGATGTCAGAAGAAAAAAAGAGTTTAAATTGTGGTAATGAAATGGTGCTCGATGTGTGAGCAAGGCAGGGGATCCTGCCGAAACGCGTAGCAGCCTTTCAAGTAAAATAAATTGTTTGGAACCCTACCTTCGATTTGCGGTGTCGTCTTTCTGGTGAAGCAGTGGTAACCAGAAGTGGTGAAGGATTTCGAGCCGCTGTGCCAGGCGCGGCTGAAACGACACGCCTTTGATTTGGAGCCTCCGCCTATACTTGGCTTCTGTGGAAATAAGTGTGGTGCACACTGTGGAGGCCCCCCCCCGAGGACGAACCGAACAAGAGCAGCCGGGGAAACCGAAGCGGGAGTGCTGCCGCGACCGGAGCGTCGGAGGACGCCGGGAAGCAGGTAAGCGCCTGCCGAGGCAAGTGACTGCGCTGTTGGTGTTTGAAGCGGAAAGGGGGAAAAGTGCTCGCGGACGCGGAAGACGTCCGCCTGTAGCAAAGTCGAAAGGGTCCGTTGAATCTGTGAAGAAGTGGGTGAAAGGCTGGTGCTTGGCAACATAGTAGCTGTCAGGCACTTGGAGCACAGATATTTAAAGAGACATACGCATCCGAAAGTCATCTTTACAGCGCGATTGAAACGCAGATGGAGAACTGCATAAAGTTACGGGAGGAAGCTGCAGGCTCGGTCTTTGACGAGGAAAGACCTGGGACAAGTGGAATAGACAATGCACAGGCAGGAGAAAGAGGCACGCAGAAGAATGATGCGCAAATGATAATGCGAAAGTTGGAGAAGCTACGACGCTTAGAAATCTCAAAATGGTGGGAGATTAAATCCCTAGATAAATATCTTGAAGTGGGCAGGGTACCCCGAGGTCTGCGAATCCTGACCGCCCCAACCTTCGAAAACCCGGACTCAGAGATGCTTCAAGAATGGGCAAATAACAGTGAGGAATCCTCCAATAATATGATGAAGATATTAGTGAAATATGCCAAGAAGGACAGAGACAGAATACTAGATGAAATCAAACAGTTGGAATTAGAACTAACTAATTTAACAACTCCTGAAGCAATAAACAAATTTGAGAAAGATCTGGAAATGAAACTGGGCAAATATGAGAAATCAATAAAGGAGAGGAAGGGGATAAAATTCACGAGAGACCGCTTGGACTATCAGAGGGGGCAAATCTACACTTTTGCCAAGCGATTTGACACCCTACGCAAACAGAAACTATCAAATACAACTGAACAGGCAAACAAGAATAAAGAAAAAAGGAGAGCCAATGACACCAGCTCTGAATGGAGCTCGGAAGTTGATACAGACTTGGAAGACAGAGCTAGAGCTATGGCAAGTGTGGATAAACCCTCTACTGTGGTAGAAGAATTCAGTTTTTTAGGTTTGGACAGAAACAACAGCGCCAGACAAGGTCCACCGAAAAGAGGAAGAGGTCGGGGATACAGAGGAACCGACAAAGAAGAAGGAAAAGGCATGGAGCTGAGGTCAGGGAGCAGAACAAAGAATTTGAACTGGAGAAACTAAGCGCAAGGGCAAATTCCATCACTGTCATTAACCTCACGGATCTAGTATTATCAGAAACAGAAATGGACATTTTAAGCCTGGGATTATCATTCTGTCGCAGAACCAATTTTAATTATGCACAGACAAGAATTGACTTTTTCCACTACATAAGAAAGCTAAAATTAAGAAAATATTTTAGTAATCAATCAAACAAAACCAAGAAAGACACAGAAAACCAAGGACAAGACACAGAAAATAATCTAGTGATAGACGATTTAAATTTACTGAGTGACCTGGAGGATTTAGGGAGAACTCAAGAAAGTTTCACCACAGACCCATCGTTTAAAGAATCCGCTGACAGAATGGGTCTAAACATCTATGGGACACACACAACGGACTTTAGAAAAAGTCCACCTTTATACCTCCATTACCCAAGGACTCGATTGATCTCTTTTCCGAAAGTGTTGTCCAAGACCTCAAGAAAATTGCGATGGAATCTAGCAAAAATTTCAATAAAGAGACAAAAGAAAAAGAGAGAACATATGAAAAAACGATGGCCAAGATTAAAGCAAGAGTAGACATAGTGGTGAGACAATCAGACAAAGGGGGCAACGTTGTCCTCTGGCCCTTGAAACAGTATAATGCAGAAGCGAAAAAACAGCTGAATGATACGAACTGCTATCAGCGAGTTTCATTAAGTAATCTCTTGGAGGTCCAAACAAAGTTCTTTAAAGAACTGGCAAGGTGGAGAGGAATGGGGTTAATCACGGAAGCGGAATACCACTACCTGAAAGTCGAAAATCCTATTACCCCGATATTATACCCAATTCCAAAGGTCCATAAGAGCATGACGTTGCCCCCAGGAAGGCCAATAATTTCGGCTATTGGAAGCTTATTTGAAACCACATCAAGATACTTGGATTACTTTCTACAGGACATCGTGAAGTCCCTACCCTCCTACATCCAAGATACAGGGGACTTCTTGAGAAAATTACAAAATGTACAATGGGAAGAAGGATACCTGTTGATCACTCTCGATGTTAGTCATTGTACACTAGCATTGCCCACGAAGATGGCCTAAGAGCACTTAGATATTTCCTGGGGAAGAAACCATTGAACTTGTACCAGCATTCAGAAATGCTTATACAGATGGCAAAACTGTGTCTAGAAAATAACTTCTTTCTCTTTGGCACCGATACCTACAGGCAACTGAGAGGAACGGCGATGGGCACCTGCTTTGCCCCCAGCTATGCAAACTTGCATATGGGCTGGTGGGAGGAGCAGGTGCTCAGAGTAGATTTCAAAGTAGAATGGAGGGACAACATCAAAGCCTGGTATCGATTTATCGACGATCTTTTTATTGTTTGGAGGGGCTCTTTGGAGGGTGCCAATGCTTTTATAACTGCTATTAATGTCAATGTACTTAATCTGTCATTCACCAAAACTATCAGTGATAACAGCTTACACTTTTTAGATCTAGAAGTTTTTATCCAAAATGATGTATTACATACACAAACTTTTAGAAAGGAAACAGCAGGGAACGCCATTTTACACTCTGAAAGCTTCCACCCAAGAAATCTGAAGCTGAGTATCCAATATGCAGAACAACTACGCATGAAAAGAAACTGCAGTGAAGGGAACTCATTAGCTCTAGCACAGGCGGAATTGACAGGAAGATTCAGGGAAAGAGGGTACAGCGAAGCAGTTTTAAATCAGGCATTGGCAAAAGTATAAAAAAAGTCCCGAAATCAGATTCTAACAGCGAAACAAGAACAAAATGGAAATGCAAAGGCTCCATCTCAAGATGTCCGAATGATAACCAGGTACAGTGCCTATCATGCAAGGGTGAGAGACTGCATGAATAGGCACTGGCACCTGGTGAAATCGGACCCCACTTTGGGTAGTAAAATCTCCCGTAAACCCATGCTCACATATAGAAGGGCCTGCTCTATGAGACAAGAACTGGTAAATAGCAGCCCTGAGATAGTGGAGAGTGGGAGTTGGCTTAAGGCCAATCCAGGCTTCACCAAATGCCTAAAGTGTAAAGCTTGCAGGCATGGGAGAAACATGAAGGAAGTAAAACTGCCCCTTATGGAAAAATCGTGGAAGATTCCACGTTTCCTAAACTGTAAGAGTGACCATGTGGTCTATGTGTTGCAATGTACTTGCCCTTTAATATACGTGGGAAGTACAATCCACATGGCACACATTAGAATCTTGCAACATTTAAGGGCAGTAAAGAATAAGGATCAATCATACCCTGTTGCAAGGCATATAAATGAGGTTCATGGGGGCAAAGTGGAGGATTTGACATTTTATCTAGTAGATTCAGTCCCGAGACGAAGAAGAGGTGGGAACAGAGAAGTAAATTTAAGGAAACTAGAATCCAGATACATCTTGATGTTTGACTGCAAAACCCCAAATGGGCTGAACAGTGATGAAGAAATGCATGTTCATTTGACCTAAAGAATAGTAAATAAAAAGGCGACCAGTCATGAACAGCCCTCTCTCTCTAAGATTTCAAGCATTTCTCCAAGGTATTTTTCTAGTGTAAGATAGAAGATCAGGATGAAGTATGAACTCTAGGTAGGTTAGTTGACATATTTTTACACAAAAAAACTTTTTTAAAGATATTTATTAGTACCACAAATAATATATAAGGGTCATCTTATCAAATGAATGGATCCAAGGGGTGCAACCTATATAGACGATGATAGGCCAGGTATTGACAGTACCAAAATGGAGAGTGTCAAATGGATGTGTTGTCAAAAGACTGAAAATTAGTGAATAGACAAAAGGACGAAGTCTGCTGATGTAATAAGCACTTGCATTTTAGTATACATTGGAAAACATTTGCGCAATCTGCACAGGCAACATAGGGATATCTGTTCAAGAAACTTCATCCCAAGAGGGAACAACGGTACACCCTATAACACTTGCACTTTATAAAAAATGTGCACAATTTGCACACAATTTTGCACAATTTGCACATTATTGTGAAATCAGATTATGCTGCTAAGATACTTAGGTGCACAGGCACTTTATTCTCTTTGCGAAATTTGCACAAATTTACTATTGAGCGGATGACTTATATCAGCAGAATTGATAACAGTATTTCTGTTATGTCCCAGTACTAAAGCTGTATATTGAGATTCTGTATGGGCTAAGAAAATTGGAATATGCTGCTATTTTGGGAAGTTGTGATCTAGTGCACTTGCACTTTATTCTCAAACAGATTTGCAGTAAGCACTTGCACTTTATAAACCAGCCTATTTCGTGATTTTAAAATTGTAGGCGGACGGAGTTATTATAAAACAACAACATGAGTTGGGAATATGTGTTTGTATATCTACACAATGTTTGATTTTCCCATACAGGATAACTAAATGCAGTAATGAACACATCGTGGCAACCATTATTCTAATCAGTGAGACCCTGGTGGCAGCAAGGGATTGCATAGTTAACACATAGCCAAGCGCCCTCAGGACACAGAAAGAGATCCATCCCTGACACTTGTTAAAAATAGCATGGTACAATAAAGCTATTTTGAATTGTATGTAAAAAAAAGTCATAGAAAAAACCAAAGGAGGGAGTGGAGAGTCGGTGTCCTACATGAACACCTGGGGTGGATTCAGCCTCCCCTTACAATAATTGATAAACAAAAAGATCCACCCAAAGGAGATTGTAATTCATGAAGTCTGATCATAGGTCAAGTGTGTTTCCTACATTGGTGGGAAGCACATCGTGTTTCTTAAATACCCCTCACACACCAAAAGGGCCCTTGGTGTCATGCTTCATCATGGGGGTCTTCGCATCCCTCTACGGAACGCGGCGTGCTACTACCAACGAATGCGCGGGAGCACTAAAGTAATCTCTATGTGTGGTGCGAGAGAGGTGGTGAGAGGTAGGGTCAGGAGTGAGTGGTAAGTGAATGTTAAAAAATACCTAGCATCATAGGAGTAAAAAAACTTTTTACATTTAAAAATGTGTGAGGTGGAGGTATGTTGTGTTAATGTACAAAACCTCCTACGTGTGTCAACATGTTTCGAAGCGTGCTGCTTCTTCTTCAGGACGGGTACACAGATCCCTACCCTACTCACATGGATGGTGTGACAATGTCAGCAGTTTCAGTACTATGTGTAGACAGGTGGTAATTGCTACAAAAAGAGACACAATGGTCTCAATATTATGTGAAAAAAGGAAATTCCTTAGTTTCAGTCTGAAAAAGAAACACAATATATAGAGAAAATCAGGCATACAAATTATATTCCAGAAGTAGCGTTCGTGACCTGTATAAGTGATAAATACAGTGTCTATAAATGGAGAGAACTATTAAATATTGGTGCCAGTGCAGTGTCCTGTAAAAAAGGACAAATACAAAACATACACACATGTAACAGAAAACACACACACTAAAGGAATCATGTCCCAGGGTAATTTTGCAGTGACTAGCGAGTTCTTGAAATCAGAAATCTGAGAGAAAACAACCTAGAAAGGAAAAAGCGATCACATACTTGTTGATTTGAAGCCAATGGCATCATGAGCCTTAGAACGAAAGGGACCCTGTGCTAATTGCACTCTGTAAATAAAGATTCAGAATTGCTGTATTAGGTCGGTGTCCAAAAAAGGAAACCATGGGAACAGAACTGTCCTCTCTGAAGCGGCTATGCCGTACTCACATATACCAAGGTGCTGCCTCGCAAAATCGCCCCCTCGCGGCTCCGTCGATGTGGTCATGCCGACTGGAGCGTTTATTTATACTGTACCTAATTGCCCATATCGTTCCCGCCATTATCGGCGTGTACGTGTGTTCAGGGAGCGCTTCTATCCCTGCGTTGTTGGGAGGGTTGCGGAGACTGTCATTGCCCCGGAAGTGGTTTCGGGTAGCTTCACCCGGAAGTGAGGGACGCGATGCGTTTTAAACTAGAGCGCTCGCTTGGGAATTAAAATAGAACAGCGCTGCTCTTGATTAGCGCTCGTGTTGATGTGCGTGAGGGACGAGATGCGTTTCAGACTAGAGCGCTCGCTTGGGAATTAAAATAGAACAGCGCTGCTTTTGGTTAGCGCTCGTGTTGAAGTCATTAAAATGCCCGGGATTATTAATAGTGGTATAGAAAAGGAATATATATATACACAAAAAAATATCAAACTGATTATTTAAAAAGGGGTGATTGTTTGAGAGGGAAAGGGAAAGAATCCTCCTGTATTCAAGGGCCATGGATATACATAGTTAGAAACCCTTGTGGTAGGGGCAGATTGAGAAAAACCTCGAGGTAGAAGTAATAAATCAAAACAGGGAGGGTTTATAGTTGATAGTCTTTATAACCTACTTTTGAACGCCTGCCAAAAATTATAAATATGAGATTGTACACCCCATCTCATAGGTGGATGAATGTACAGGGTGGCAACCACTATCTATTCTTAACTCAAGAGAAATGGCTCCATGGTATATTATCGTTGAGGCCCGTTACGTTGGTGCCCAGACGGAACACCCAGCGTTGTTCTTTTTCCAGCAGCCCGCTTTCAGATTGTATTTGTTCTATGATTGTCCATTGGAGGTCATTCACTGTGTGTGTTTCAGTCAGAAAGTGTGTCGCCATTTTCGTTGTGCTTTTTTTACACCTGACATTACTTTTGTGTTCCCCAATACGGATTTTGGCTGGTCGTGATGTCATTCCAACGTACTATAAACCAAAGGGGCATGTGATCATATAAATGACGTTCCGGCTGTTACAGTTAGTAAATTTCCTTTGTTCCCATTCGCTGCCATTCCTAAACTTAATTCGTTTGCTCTTCTTGGTGAGGTGGCAAGTGCTACAGTTGCCACATGGGTGATGGCCTTGGATGGGTTGAAGAGTGGGGTTCTCATTGGTTGTGACTGTGTCTAAGCGTGGTCGTGTGTGAACAAGCATGTCCTTCAAGTTTTTGCCCCTTTTGTGAGCGAACAGTGGTTTCTCAAGGCTCAGTTTGCCACTGTTAAGGATCCTCCAATGTTTATTGACAATTTTCGTTATTTTGTTTGAATGAGTGTTATAGGTGGTCACACAGATGGGTCTGGCCTCTTGATCCTTGTGTGTCTTATCTTCTAGTAAAGCCTCCCTATTATTATTCCGAGCCCTCTTCATTGCTCTGTCAATGATTCGGACGGGATAATTCCGATGGGAGAGTTTGGTCTTTAAATCAGAGGCTTGTGTTTTGTAGTCAGTCAGGTTGGTGCAGTTCCTCCGGAGGCGGAGGAACTGCCCATAGGGGAGGTTGTCACGTAGATGACGCGGATGGAAGCTATCATATAATAGCAGACAGTTCTTAGCTGTTGGCTTGTGCGTGGTGGTTTTTAGTGTGCCCCCCTCCGGATATATGTTCAGATCTAGGAACACTAGATTGTCACGTGATGTGGTACTGGTAAACTTTAAAAAGGTATTCTGTTGGTTGAGCCAAACCATGAACTCCTTGGTCGATGGAACGTCTCCCTCCCAGATGACCAGCACATCATCAATATACCTCTTCCAGGTCTTGATGTTATGTCTGAAAGGGTCATTATGATGTAGGATCCTGCAGGTCTCTAAATGGTGTACGTAGAGACCCGCCAGGCTGGGAGCAAAAGTGCTCCCCATGCTGGTCCCGTGTTTCTGCAGGTAGAGAGTATCCTCATACATGAAGAAATTTTTGGTCAGGGCCAGGCTGATGCATTCCATTACAAGATTCCGTGGTGTTTGGTATTCCCAGGCGTTGCCGAATAGAATTTCTTCCATGATGTTGAGTGTCTCGTCATGGGGTAAACTCGTGTACAAACTCTCCACATCGAGCCCCAGTAGTAGTTGTTTATCAGGATCAAAGGTCAAATTTTGTAGCAGCTGGAGTACTGCTTTAGTATCTTTTAGGTAGGTGTCTGTTTGTTGAATTAGTGGACGGAGGAAAGCATCAGCGAATTTAGACAGGGGCTCTAGTATAGAGCCAATGCCTGAAACTATCGGGCGTCCTGGTGGTTGTACCAGGTTCTTGTGTATCTTGGGGATGGTGTAGAAATATGGAGTTTTGGGTGATTTTTGGATTAGGAACTCTGCCTCTTTTTTGGACACCCAGTTGTGTGCTAAAGCTTCTTCCACCATCCCCGTGATCTGAATCCGTAAGGGTTCTGTGGGGTCTTCTCGTAAGATTTCATAGTTTCTTCTGTCACCCAGTAGTCTCCTACATTCGTTGTCATATGCCATTGTAGTCTGAATTACTATCGCCCCACCCTTGTCAGCTGGTTTGATAGTGATATCCTTATTGGTTGATAATTGTCTTATGGCTTTTTTCTCCAATTTGGTCGTGTTCTGGAAACAGGTTTGGTCGTCTGTAGTCATCTCTCCCAGGTCTCTCATTACTGCCTTCTCGAACGTTAGTAGTTCGACGGGTAGTGTAATGTCTGGTGGGGTGAATGTAGATTTTAACCGTAAGCCAGTGTCAGATGGTTCAATCGTGGCGATGTCTCTCTCCTTGAAGAAAGCTCGTAGTTTCAATTTTCGTATGAATTCTTGCATCTCCGCATGGATTTTGAATCTGTCTATCCTATTCGTTGGCACAAAACCCAATCCTTTCTCTAGGACACTCTTCTGGGTGTCAGTGAGCTCTTGTTCCGTTAGGTTTACCACTAGTTACCCCTCTTGCTGGTGGACGCTTGGTTGTTGAGTGAGCTCGTCATGCTCCTCGTTGAGACGCGCGGGTCCTCTACTTCTTCTGTTGTCCAGTGTACATTGTTGCCTCTCCTGTTCCTGCCCCGTCGGGGTCCAGGGCGTGATCCTAAAAAAGGAGGTGGCCCGTAGTAGTTACAATCGTAATCGGGTGCCCATTGTTGGTATGTCCCCCCCATCATCGGTGGTGGTCCGTAGGGATACTGGTGGTAAGCAGGGGGTCCCTGATAATTGCCCCATCCTCTTCGTCTGGGATTATAAGGTCTTGGGTATTGTTGCCCTCCTCTCTGGTTCCTATATGAGTTCTTCCTGCTAGAATTTGAACTATTGGTACTTGTGTCAGAGGTGTCACTCTCCTGGTCACTGTTAACATTCACTTACCACTCACTCCTGACCCTACCTCTCACCACCTCTCTCGCACCACACATAGAGATTACTTTAGTGCTCCCGCGCATTCATTGGTAGTAGCACGCCGCGTTCCGTAGAGGGATGCGAAGACCCCCATGATGAAGCATGACACCAAGGGCCCTTTTGGTGTGTGAGGGGTATTTAAGAAACACGATGTGCTTCCCACCAATGTAGGAAACACACTTGACCTATGATCAGACTTCATGAATTACAATCTCCTTTGGGTGGATCTGTAAAAAAAAGTCAACAGCCATTCTGACGCAAGCAAAGGACGAAATAGAAAAAATAAAATGAAATAAATATATGTGTGCATAAACCATAAGAGCAGTCGCAAAATGAGGACAATGAAAACAATGTATCATGTAAAAAACGGAAAAAAGAGAAAAAAAGAAAAAAAGACACACATAGAGTCTATTGTTGGTGTCTATGAACATGTGATGTCAGAAGAAAAAAAGAGTTTAAATTGTGGTAATGAAATGGTGCTCGATGTGTGAGCAAGGCAGGGGATCCTGCGTAAACGCGTAGCAGCCTTTCAAGGAAAATAAATTGTTTGGAACCCTACCTTCGATTTGCGGTGTCGTCTTTCTGGTGAAGCAGTGGTAACCAGAAGTGGTGAAGGAGATATATATATATATATATATATATATATATATAATGTATTTATTTTTAAAGGCCATTGTTGTCCTTTATGTACATATATATAATTGTATATTTATTGACTTAGAATTGAAAACAGTCTGTTGTTTGTGTGCATTAGTATGGTAGATGCACTTGTCACTTTAAATAGTTGATCCCACATTGCAGTACTGTCATGTGATGAAGGCCGTGGGCGGCCGAAACGCATAATGGCGGACAGTCGGAAAATAAACACTTTCAGCACGAAGAATGGTTGTCCGTGTCCTTTTTTCCTTTCCAAGGAATTACTGCAAGCGGAGTGCTTGATATATATATCAAGGCCGCTTGTACGGCCGAAACGCGTAATGGCAGAAGACTGACAAAATAAAATATACTGCACCTCTGGAGGTCTGCACTCGTTTTTGTTTCGCTGGCAGCAGATGCATTTCGAGCAACAGTGATATATATATATATATATATATATATATATATATATATATATATATATATATCCCGGGGCCCAAAGTATAAGGGGATGGGTTTGTATGGCCACCCTCTCCGAGCCAAAGGAGGCCTTGGGGTCCCCATCCCCAGGATCATTACTTTAATTAAAAGGAAGGGGGGCCTTGCGCCCCGAGTCTTTATTGGCCCCGGGGACCCCGTCCCATAGGGACGGCTCACTTACTGTGTCCTGGGGATCCCACCCCAGGGTCAGAGAAGTTTCCCTGCCAGCACTATCGCTGGCAGGGAAACGCGTTTGCTTCCATCTTTTGGGAGCATTTTTAAATCTCCCGCCAAACAGGAGCAAACTCTAAATCTGCTCCCAGCGGTGGGAGATTTTAAAATGCTCCTGCCGTCTGGGAGAAGATTTGTGTTCTGTTTCCCTGCCCACACTGACGCAAGTTAACTATAACTTGCGCCCCGGCCATGCACTGCTCTTGACCTCACATTTTACATCACTCATGATATATTCTATAATATAATTTATGTTGTCATATGTTGTCCTGGTGAAGTTTATCTTTCCATGTAGAGAATATTTGGAATGCTCACATCCAAATATTCTGTAGCACACAACCCGAGTGTGATCATCCCAAGGCTGCCAGGACCATGACCAGCCTGAAATGCTCACATCCAAATATTCTCTACATGGCATGATAAACTTCACCATGACCATAACAACACATCCCCTTCCCTTCATGTAATATTTCTAATATTCCTAATACATAGTTTAAACAAAAAAGAAAACACAAATAACAAAATACAGTAATCAAATGATTAAAGTTTGATAGAGATAAGAAGGTAATCTCTCAACTTAAACTCCTCTTACACTGGAGAAACAATGTTCTGCAATATAACAAAACAAACTATTCATCTCACATAATCATGAAGATAAGATGGAAGTCTCAGTTCTCTACGTTCTCTCACAATACTTGTATCTTCCACACTTTCACTTCTCACATCACTCCCTACACACCTAGAAGAATTATGATTCACATCATACAATTCCTCATCTCCCATTAACATCACACCAGAACACCGGTCACTCTCTCTTTCTCACACACCACCTCTCTGTTACAGTACCACATTCCTGAAATTCCACCGTTCTTCATTTTCAAGAACAGCAGAGAACTTACCAATATGTCTGATCCAAAAGGGCCAATAAATGTTGACAATCCACTGTGTGTACGCCCTGACTTTATTTTAACTCAATCTCCTACATTGAACCTACTACACATCCTTCCCTCCAAGAAATCAGAATGCCTTCCATCAGAAGAAACCCAATCCTTCAACCAAGGAGGAACTAATTTAGTCCCTGGCACACGTCCTTGCATCTCTTGGAATGGACACTGCTATTTCACACTATTCACAGTGGTGCTATACACCCACACCATATCAGACAACCATTTTCTCAACATCACAAATATTGGCCAATGCCATCTGAGTAGTCCCTTTGACTAATCTATTAGCTCGCTCGGCTAAACCATTTACTTGAGGATTGTACAGTGAGGTACAATTATTCTTAACCCCACAAAACTTCAAAAATCTTGACATCTCATTTAAAATGAGTTGGGTGCCATTATTCCTAATAAGAATGGAAGGTATTCCTTCCTCAGCAAATATGGTACTCCTGGTCGTTATCTCATTCAAAAACTTCACAATCAACCATTTAGAATGAACATCAGCCATTACCAAGGCAAACTTCATCTCATGCCTCATGCTGGACAAAGGGGCAATGAAATCCAGACAAACAGTGTGCCACCACAAACCTGGATCTTCAATATGATGTGCGACTGATTTGTTACCTACTTTCAACCTCTTCTCACTCTCTTTACAGACACTAAACTGTTCAAACCAAGCCACCAAAGTTCCCTTTTAAGTCTTTTTTTCGTCATGGATTGTCCTAAATGGCCCTCATGAGCTAAATTAAACAATTTGAATCTCAGTCCAACAGGAGGTACAAACCGCTCTCCCCGCAAGCCCACATTCTGTCCACAAACAGACAACTCATTTAATACCTTGACAAAAGGTCTCACTGACAAGGAAGTTTCAGTTTCTCTCAGAGCACCAGTATGAATTATTTTCATTACTTCTTTCAAGACAAGGTCAGAATCCATTTCACGTTCCCTCTCTTGACACGTAAAAGCACCCAAACCTCAATACACCGAATCTTGCGCAAAAGCAACACCCCCTTCATTCTCACAGGCGAATTAGTGCATCCATCCTAATATAGGTGGTCCATCCACAGCTACATAGACTTTGCCTCCACTTCATGTTTCTCAAATCCAATTGTAGCTGGCATGTACCCCAAGATATCTATAGTTTCACCTTGATACCCACCAGGACATATATCCTTTCGTAATAAGATTACATTAGGCCAAAGAATTTCAAATGAATCTACCATCAATTCCACCATTTGACCAAAAACAATGCTTTTGGTCTAGACATCCTCCCCTTCTCACCACTCATCCTTTTCTTAGCACTTGTCTCCTCCATACTCAATATCCTGTTGTGTATATCTGGTCTGTCTCCATCATCACTAACCACTCCAACTTTATTTTTATTGTACTCCTTACACAAAATGGCCTTTTCCACCACACTTCCTGCAGTCTTTGTTGATTGCAAAGCAAAGTTTGGACTCTGAAACAAGATACAAACTACCACATCTTGTGCATCCCATGGCGGTATATAATATAAGGGGGCAGGGTAGGGATACCCTGACCCCCTAAGCCCTATGGAGGAGACGCAGAGGGACACCCCTGAGGTCAAAAACGAAAAAATATCTGCAAAAATTGCCACGATCCTGCAAGATCGTAAAAACCAAAACCAAAATGTTGGCCGGGCCGCTTTGTTTCAAAAAGCAGAGGAGTGATGACCCTTTACAGGCCCCAGGGTGCCCACCCCAGGGGCTGAAATTAATATATATGGGGTGGGGGAGAAGTGCCCCCCGAGCCATCAGAGGCCTTGGGGAGCCAACCCATGGGACCGAAAACCTTGAATAAGGGGAGGAGGCCCCTCGGCCCCCTCCCAGAGCCATCAAAGGTCCCGGGGAGCCCACCCCAGACAAAAATGATTAAAAATGGAGAGGGGGCCGCACGGTCCCCCTCCCTGAGTCTCTTAAGGCCCCGGGGAGACCACCAATGGGGCTAAAAGCTCTGCAAATGGGGAGGGGGGCCATGCGGCCCCCTCTCTGAGCCATTAATGGCTCCAGGGACCCCATCCCCCAGGGCCAGCCCACATGCTATGTCCTTGGGAGCCCATCCCCATCTGTAAAGTTTTCACCACAGTATAAAGCCTGCAGGTAGTGTAAACTTTAGCACATTCAGACGTTGCTTATTTTAAGCGAATAGTGTTTTTTTGCCAAGTGTTGCATAGAGTGTACACTGTTCTTAGTAGATACTATGTAAAGCTCTGTAGAGTATTCCTCATGAGATCACTGTCTACAAACAGTGTGGTACACGGTAAACACTCTCCATGGAGTGAATACTGTTTACAGTACCCACTTTTCTATTCATATTAACTTCATTTCTCAATGTAGGTTCGGTGACTGTCAGGGGTTTGATACAGATAAAAGCTGTCCGTAGTAGGGCATTCATTTTGGAACAGACGTTCGGTATTTTTACGAACTTGGCTTTCCCTGAATAGTTGTATACAGATTGCACACCATATGCAATGAGGGTTTCCCATATATCTGTGGCTGATTATTAATGTAAACTATCCTACCCGTGAAGTGTATGGTATAGGGTCAATGTGGCACATGATCCATGCTTTCTACACCTAAGGGAGTTGTTTCTGTGAGGGCATTAATGAAGCCTCATATTCTTCTGAGCTATTTTGTACTTACTTTCAGAGAGGGGCGCAACTAGACCAGAATTTCAGGGGGGCTAAGACTCCCAGCCAGGTCCGACTCGAGAGCTGGTGGCGGTCGTTACAACAGTCTTTTTTGGCACTGCCCTACCTCAGAACCTCCTTCTCCACGAATTCCCTCATTACCACTCTCCAACAGTGCATCTCTTCTCTCTCCATAGCCTCTCTCTGATGTAAATTTCATTTTTTTCCCAGTGCTACTCATAGTTCTCTCACACTCAGTTCTATGATCTGCATGGTACACATTCTTTGCAGCAGGCACATTAACCCTCCACGCTACTTTATGATGAGCCAAAATTGCCACTAGACAAAATTCCAAACTCTCACTAATAGAAACATTAATCACCAGTGTTATCTTGACATTTTTATTGTTGCCTGAAAACTGCCTGATGCACAAGGAAGTTCATGTGCTTTTAACCAAAAATTATTTTTAAACACAGCGCCAACCACCACCAAGTTCAGCGCCAGGTGCGGCTGCACTGGTCACACTGCCCTAAAGTGAGTCCTGCTCCCAGCAATGGGGCAGGACAATCATTTCCAGAAATGGGGTCAGAGCTAACCTCATAACCATTATATGAGGGAAAAGATCTATGTAAGTGGTGGGGTGTGATACTTCCCCCAAATTCCAGCATGCAAAAGCCTGGCCTTTCCTAGTAGTGGTTCTCATTTTTTTACAAATGTCTTAAGTCAGAAATTGCTTCCACTACACCAAGGTCATATTTTTTTCATGGGTGAGCCCCTTATGCCAAGGAGTAAATTCGATATGACAGTGCCAGAAATTTACCATGGATACTTCAGCCACAGTCATGGGTACCTCTAAAAATTCCTTTCAGTATAGAAGGGTCAGCAATTTGCCACTGACACCCCTTATAAAATGATTACAGGAAATCTTGTGATAGGAGTTACCTCAAATATCAATTCCAACATTTTGCTATGGATGCACCTCATATGCTAAGAATTGCAGGCATTATGTCAGGGCCTTCGGCCAGGGTGGTGGCGCGTGTTTTGTGTCCCTGCCGCTGTGTATGACTGAGTTAGCAGCTTTCTCAGTTAGTTCGAGTCCCAACAGCCAATAATGGTGTATTCATAGAAGCATGTCAGTTTGCCATAGGTAATACCTCCCATCCATAGTCTATTAGTGCCCTTGTCCATAAGGCAAAAATAACCTCCAGTATGCCAGACCAGCAGCACACCTGCATGCATAAAACACATACATTCACACACACACATTCTCACTATATCTCTTGCACTTTTTTGTACCTTTGTACTCTATCACACCCACACACAGACATACTGCCACTCACACTTCCATTAATTAATCTGCTTTTATTGTGTTAGAAAAGTTTGCCTTGCTGCTTCTCCTGTATCTGCCTTGACTTTTAATGAAGCTTAATAAAAACATATTCTCTATACGCTATTCAAAATAATAATATATTGCCTTGTCAATGTTTGTAACAAGCATGATGTGAATGAAAAGTGCACTTCCTTAAAATAGCTGTATGGGGCTTATATTTGGTTTCAAGTGTGTATCAAGCAGTTACAGTATTGGAAATGAACTAATCCACGTTCTAACATGTAATATCACAGCATCCAACTGATCTTATGAAATACTTGACTTCTTCGGCAACCGTTGATTTTATCCAGTAACACTTTGCATTTTGGGGTTTTTGAGGCCAAACTTACAATGTAAAAAAACACTGTCTCCTGGAATAAAGCATTGTGGCAAATGGAAAGCCAGGAATAGCTTAAGGTGTCAGACGACCCTCAAACCAGCACCATACCCCAAAGACTCAGCCCTAGTCTCCCTCCTTGTACCATCCCACATTCTCAGTACAATCTCCCCTCTTGCACTAGCCACTTGGTTGAAGATGGAATTAAGTAGGCATATAGTACCACAGAAAGAGCATGTATTCTGTGGGTGCTTTTGTAGAAATATGAGAGTTGTGTAATTTTATATGTGCAGAGTAAGAGGTGTGCTCATGTAAGAGCTGGGTGATAGTGAATACTGTGAGTGAGTGCAGTGAGAGTGGTGCGAGTGTAGGGGGAAAAATGTGCTGATGTGAGTGTCAGGTGAGCTGCATGAATGCAATGTGAGAGGAGGGCCCATGTGAGCGTCAGATGAGAGGAGTGCATGCAGAGTGAGAGGAGTGAGTGCAGGGTCGTGCGAGCGGTGTAAATGCAGGGTGGGTGGTGTGCCTGTGTGTGGTGCAGGATGAGCTGCAAGAGTGAAGGGTGATCTGTGAGAGTTACTGTTCAGTGCATGGTGAGAGAATTACGTGCAGAGTGAGTGGTGTGTCCCTATGAGTTCCATCAGACTATTGTCCCTTTGTGCAGGCAGGACGAACAGAGTGCCTGTATGAAGGCAGGCTGAGAGGTTTGTCCGTGTGAGTGCAGGGTGTGAGGAGGAAGTGCAGGGTGAGCGGTGTGACTCCAGGGTGAGTGCTGTGCTTGTTTGCATGGTGTGAGTGCAGGGTGAGTGCTGTGCCCATGTGAGTGAAGATGTGCGTGAAGAGGTGAGTGAAAGGTGAGCTGTGCGAGTAACAGGAGTGCCTATGTGAGTGCACAGTGAGCGATCAGTGTGAGAGTAGGGTGAGAGGAGTAACTGCAGGGTGAGTGATGTGACATACAAGTTTGGGTGCAGGTGAAAGTGCAGAGTGGGAGGAATGAATGTATGGTGAGCGATGTGCTTGTTTGAGTGAGATTGAAAAGTGAGTAGTGTGAGTAACAGGTGAGTGAAGTGTCACATGAGTGCAGGGTGAGTAGTGTTCTTGTGTAAGTGCAGGGTGAAAAGCACAAGTGCATGGTGAGTACAGTGTGATCACTGTGAGTGCAGGGTGAGCGGTGTGCTCATGTGACCGCAGGATAAGTGGAGGGAGAACAGCGTGAGTTCACGGCGAGGGGCATGAGTGCAGTGTGGTCACTGTGAGAGCAAGGTGAGCAGTGTGCTTGTGTGAGCACCGGGTAAGAGGAGGATGAACGGTGTGAGTGTAGGGTAACAGCGTGAGTGCAGTGTGATCGCTGTGAGTGTAGGGTGAGCAGTGAAAGTGACAAGTGAGTGGAGTGTCATGCATGCAGGGTGAGCGGTGTGCTCATGCGAGAGCAGGGTAGGAGGAGGGTGAATGGTATGAGTGCATGGTGAGCAAAGTGAGTGCAGTGTGATCGCTGTCAGTGCAGGGTAAGCGTGAAAGTGAAGGGTGAGTGATGAGAATGAGGAGTGTGTTGTATACCCAGACACCGGGAGTAACTCAGCATTGTAATGACGGCTTGGGTAGAGTTTCAGGTATGTTAATCTATTGCTATTATGGCATCAATCAGGGATGAAGGGTGGAAGAAATAAATAATGTTTTGATCCGGCAACAAACTATCAGTCTCCTGATTAGGGTTGCCAGTTGGTTGGATTTCTACCGGCACCACTGGTATTTTGATGTCCCAGTCAGTACAAAGATAGGCAAAATCACCTAAAGCCGGTATTTTTAGCACTTCTGTGCATACTTCAAACAGCAAATACAAATAGAAAGCACTTTCAAATGTGTTTTAGGGCTGCATTAATGATCTATGACTAATAATTACAGTTTAGATTTAATTAAACAAAAGGAAACAAAGACAGAAAAGTAATGTTACAAATTAATATATACCATTTTATTTACAGCTCTATTTAGTTTCAAGGCGAGGCCGTTGCAGATTCTTTAAACAACAACAAATGGCCAGTATGTTTCTTTTCGAAAGGTGGCATCCCTACCCGTGAGATGCCTTTCCACTAAATGGATTCTCCCACTGTGGCAGTAAAAATAAAATACACATGTAAGGAATAGGGGATAGGCAGAGTGGGGACCCAAGGGGTACTGGAACCAGTGAACAAAACAAACAAAGCCTTGTTAACCAGTTCCAAAGAGATGTAATTGGTCTTTTAAAGACCTGGGAAAAACTTGAGTGTGGTGGAGATATGACTCCAGACACTGCCCAGCCGAGCCCACAGCAGCTCAAGCTGCAGCAGCCTGGACTGAGACATATGAAGGGAGGGTTGGCTTAAGCCTTTCTAGCCCTATGGGCGTTGCACGCCTGCTTTTCAGAGCTCTAATACTATACCTGTTTAAGGAGCAATGTGTACAAAAGAAACTTGGATGGTGTCATTAGTGATGTCATCAATGATATCATTTGAGATGTCATTGAGATGTCATCAGGGATGTCATAGAACATGTCATGAGTGATGTAATATGTGAGGTCATAAGCAGTGCATGGCGGGTGTTCAAGTTACAGTTAGCTCTGCTAACTATAACTGGTGAATTTCTCTGTTTTTTTTTGTTTAAATCGTTAATGTTGTCACTGACAAATTCACCTATGTATAACGTTACTTAAAGCTTTGTTTTTTTCAGTGAATTGTTTTAAATCCTTAAATATATATATATGAATAAATATATGTTTATCTATATATATATATATATAAGTATATGTATAATTATATGTATATGTATGTTATGTTAGCAAGTTTTATAACGCGCACAGCTACTCAAAGAGTGTCCCAGCACGGGCCCAAGTAAAAACAGGAAAGAGACAGAGAGAAATTCAGTTAAAAAGAAAAGTTTTAAGCTTTTTCCTAAACTCAATGGGATTCTGCAAGCTACGTAAAACATACGGAAGAGCATTCCAGGCCACCGCGGCCAGATATGCCAAAGAACTGCCACCTCTCCTTTTCAGGCGATATCTGGGCAGAGAGGCCATTAACATATTAGAAGAGCGCAGATGTCTACCAGGAATGTAGAACTGAAAACGCTTCCTGAGATAGACGGGGCCATACTCGTACAAGGCAGCATGGGCCATTACCAGGGCCTTGAACTTAACCCGTGTTCTCACAGGCAGCCAATGAAGATTACGCAAATGTAGCCTGACACTCATGCGTTTAGGGAGGCCTAGAAGCAGCCTGGCAGCGGCATTCTGAACCACCTGGAGTCTATCCAGGAGGAAACCAGGAAGACCCACATAGAGTGCGTTGGCATAGTTGATACGGGAGGTGACCAGCGCAAGGGTAACTGTTTCCTTAGCTGCTAATGGGAGAAAGGGCAAACACTTTTTTTAGTAGCTTCAAGATGCCAAAGCAAGTACCTGTCAACTTACTAATTTGGCTGCTGAAACTAAGCCTTTCATCGAACCAGATCCCAAGGTTCTTGACTGGGAGGCCCTGCGGCGAGGGCTTAGGAGACTCCTCTGGCCAAAATGAATGCCAGAACAGAGGGGAAACGTATCAAAGAATAAAATCTACGTTTTGTCTTCGTTACACTTGAGCTGGGCGGAAGTGAGCCAATTAAACACAGCTGCCAGACAAGTCCTGACATAATCAGTAGACGACTCATGCTTTTTCCAAGTAAACAAAGCTGAGTGTCGTCAGCATAGGCGACAACTTTGGCACCTAATTCCTCCGCCAGCTGGATAAGAGGAGACATATAAATGTTAAACAAGAGTGGGCTTAACACGGATCCCTGGGGTACCCCGGTCTGAAGCTCATGGGAGGAAGAAGTAAACGGGGGGATCCAAACACGCTGAGTTCTGCCTTCCAAAAAAGATTTAAGGCACTTACTAGCAGAACCCATGATACCCAGCTGTTGCAGGCGGGCAAGGAGAAGTGAATGAGGAACCGTATCAAAAGCGGCAGACAGGTCCAAAAGGACCAGTACTGCCCTGCCGCCCATATCCAAGGTTTCGCAGATGGCTTCAGCAACTTCCGCCAATGCAGACTTCGTACTATATGAGGCTCTAAAGCCAGATTGAGCCGGATGAAGGAGTCCATGCTGTTCCACATATGCAGTCAGCTGCTTATTAACCATCTTCTCACAGACCTTAGCAATAGCAGGAAGAAGTGAAATCGGACGGTAGCTGACCGGACGATTGGGATCAAGGGATGCCTTTTTTAGAAAGGGGACAATCAAGGCCTGTTTCCAGGCGGGAGGGATTGTGGCCGTAGCCAGAGAAGAATTAATCAGCTGATTCATGAAGGGATTGATTACAGTGGCAGCACTTGCCAAAAGTTTGGCGGGCACGGATCATTGGGGGAGCCGGACTTAAGCGTGGACAAGACGGCCAAAGAATCAGCCAGCAGAATAGATCAAAGGAGGAGAGAGAGACCACAGCGGAAAATGAATTTTGTAGAAGGAGGGAGGTAGGAGTGGACTGGGTATCCAAATTGCAAAAGTGAGATTGGAGTGTTCTCACCTTATTAATAAAAAAGTCGGAAAGTTCTTCACACCATGGGAGCGAAGGGACATGGGCTTTGATCATAGCTTTCGGTGATGTAAAGCTATGTACAATATTAAAAGCTCTTTAGCATTATTGCCAGAAGAGGCAATACGTTCCGCATAGTGCAGGCATTTAGCTTGCTTAATAGCAGCATAATAGCATTTTTGAGCCGTCTTGAACAAGCTTTGGCCTCACTGCAATAATTCAGTCTCCATTGCCTTTCTAACCTTTTACAATTCTTTTTTTGTACTTTAAGTGCAGGAGAGAACCAGGGGTTATAAATATATATATTACCTACTGCCGATAACCAGTAGGTAGTTATAGTTATTCATCTTTTATGGCCGAATTGGGTTTGTTGGTCAACAAATCGAAAACCTTTATATTAACAGCAGGAATGGGAAGGAAAAGGTCTATTTTATTTAACTTAGATGGGGGCACTCTGGAACGAGTAGAGTCCTTTATGTATTTAGGCATCTTTTTTGACTATAAATTGAACTGGTCCGCTATGATCACAAATAAAATAAATATGTTACAAAAAAGCATACTCGCCCTGTGGAAATTTGCCTCTAAGTTAGGCAAAAAATCAATCAGGGAAATGGTTGAACTATACCAGGCAAAATCTGTTGCCTTAGCTACCTAAGGCGCAGAAATCTGGGGTACAGCTGAAGTGGGTGCTTTGCAGAAAGTGGAGGATAAGTTCGTAAAAAAAACTGCTTTCAGTTAACCCAGGCTGTTCAAATTTGATCGCACACAACGAACTGGGCCTCCCCTACATCACTGATATAGTTAAACTGGCCCCGCTCCTTTTATGGTTGCGCATATGGAAAAGGGACTCGGTTGGGTTGAACCAAGCTGTAATTAATGATATTATCAACCTTGACCGAGCCAATAGTATTCCCTGGCTTGCATATGTTAGGAAGTCTTTTATAGATCTGGGTTTGGCCTTCTTGTACACATCACCCAGTGAGTGCAAGCTCTTGCCTAAGAATAAGCTAAAAGAGGCCTTTTTTAACAAATGTGAGGCTGAAAGACGGTAACGGAATCAAAGCAAAATCACGGTTATACATTACCACACATTGCCCAGAGTACGCACGGGTCACGATTCATATCTCTCTTTCGTGACCAACAATACCCACCAATATCTATTAACAAGGATGAGGTTAAACTTTTTTCCCCTCATGGCAGGCTACCCAGCATCTGTACATTCACTAAGCAACTTAACACCATGTCCCTGTGATGGCCTGTCTACCTAATCAATGCCACACATTTTATTTATCTGTGGCTTCTATAAGATGGAAAGGAAACAGTATATCCTCCCTTTGTTAAGTAAACTGAGCCTACACTCTTATTCCCTAGCTCTTTTAGTTATTTACTCTTTGGAAACACCCTATATTTGTTTTACATTAGCAAACTTTTTATATTCAGTTCTTCGGACTAGGAGAAGATCCTCAAATAGGGGTGTTGTTTTACGTGATTATTCTTACCAACTGTCATCAATTGTTAATACTGTTTTTAATTAAATTGCTGCTAGTTAGCTAACACGTTAAATTGAATCTGTAAAAGAAAAATGAATTGTCTACGTGATGGTCATATAATCACAATTTGATTAGTGTAAATATTCCTCTTATGATGTATAGTTGCTAGTTTTAAAAATGCGGATGTACTTAAATTATGCTATTTTTAATAGGCAAATGTTCAAAATGAAGTTTTAACTGTTTTAAAATATCTCTTGATCAATTCGTATTATGATAATTATTTGTACTTTTATGCATTTACTAAATGCGAATAAAGTTATTTGATTGATATAGTTAGGGCCAACTTTTCCCGTAGAGGAAGCATTTTTTGTTTTGCTAATAACTTTGGCGCCTTTTGACGAATCTTAACAAAATTTTCAAAAATAGTGTACCACTTACTTCAGCTGCCATCTGGAAGATTTGGGGTGATTCGTCAAGTGGGGACCGAGAAAAAGGGAGGGGTACTAAAATGCTTTTTCCCCATGCAATGTCTATGGGGATTTTGCCTTTTTTTAACACGACTACAGCCCGAACCGCTGAATGGAATTACACCAAATTTTGTGGAAAGTTAGATATTGGTCTAGAAAGAGCCCTTTTTGTAATTTTATGTCAATCTGTTCGGTAGTTTCGGAGTTATTAAAGAAAGAAATATTTTATATCTAGGGACGCGGATCCTTCTCAGATCCACCAGCAGGGGATCCACGGATCCAGGTGCAAAAGCAAGGCTCTTATTGGCTGGTTGCAACCCGAATGGAAAGTTGCATCTGCCATTTTATTTATTTTCCCGGGGGTGAAAAATTACACAAGGGGGCAGGATAGAGGTATCCTGACCCCATAGGGCACATAGAGAGTCTCAGAGGGGCTCCTCATGGGCAAAACATTGCCCAATTCTTTATTTGGGGGCAAACTGTTGTTTGGCGGATCACCTTATGGCGCTCAGCACGGCCCTAGCGTAAATCTGCAATGGATCTGCGGATCGGAAACCCAAGGGAAAAAAAATACACCCACTCACACACCAAACCCAAAGGCCGTGCAAGGTGTGGGGTTGGGTGCTTGCAGGGGGGTTGGACGCAGGGTCTGGCCACAGGCTAGGCCCTGCGACCAACTTCTGCCGCTGTGCGCGGTGGTGGTTGTAGTAACGTGCTGTATTATATATTACTTTACGTTGAAAAAATCCATAGAAATTGACTGGAAAAAATCAAAGGTTACAGGGACGTTATAGTTAGGTTGTTGTTTTACCCACACAAAACTACAGAAATTGAACAGTTATAGTTATACTTACAGTTATACTTATCTGAAGAAACTATAACTCATGTCGTTAAGTAACTTTAGGCCTCGAGTTCTAGTTTCTTAACATAAGTATAACTATAGGTATAATTATAACTGCTGATTTTCTATGGTTTCGTGGGGCACCCAGCCTCCCTCCCCGTGCCAGTCGCAATTACAAAGGGGAGGGAGACCACGTGGCTCCCCCTCCCTGAGCCATTAATGGCCTTGGGGACCCATCCCCCAGGGCTGACTCATATGCTATATCTGGGGGTGCCTACCCCCAGGACATAGCGGTTCCCTGTCCCTGCCTGGACTGGCACCAGGCAGGGAAACCTGCGGTTTCTCTCGCTTGGCAGGAGCAATTTTCAAACTTTCACCAAGCGGGAGCAAACACTAAGTCCACTCCCAGCGGGCAGGAGCAAGGAAAATGCTCCCGCCCACTGGGAGTGGACTTTTCATCTGTTTCACTGCCTGCACTGAAGCGGGCATTGAAACAGATGAAAATATTGTTCCCGCCCGCAGGGAGCAGCACTGTTAGCTGCTCCATGTCGGCAGGGGCAATGCCGGCTCCCACTGGATGCAGGAAGCCAGCTGAGGACTCAGGGTCCTTAGGGCTCCCCCATCCGCCCCCAACCATAGTGTGGTGGTGCCCTGGATGAGCACCAGGGCCCCACACTTTGTTGGCTGGGCCCCAATCGGCCTGGGAAGGTGGCCCGCGTGACCCTCTCCCCTTTAGAATATTGGCCGAGCCCTGAGGGATGGGGACCTGGGGCTGAAATCGGCCTGGGGAGGGGGGTCATCATGCCCCCCTTTTTGGATTATGGTCTGTCCCTGGGAGATGGAATCCCAGGGGCTGAAATCGGCCCGGGGAGGGCAGCTGCGTGCTGCCTCCACTAAAACAATGCTTGGGGCCCCAGGGAATGGGGTCCCCGCAGCCAAAATCGGCCCAGGGCGGCTTAAATGTGCCCCCATTCCCTACAAAATGGGCTTGGACCCGAGGGTTTGGCTCCCCAGGGCCTAAATTGACCCAGGTAGGGGTCCCTGTTCCCCTCTACCCATTAAATTTGGTGCCGGGCCCTAGTGAACAGGGACCAAAAGCGGCCCAGGGAGGGAGACCTGTGCCCCTAAAAAATGTGCCGGGCCCCGGGGGATGGGGTCCCTGATGCCAAAAGCGACCTGGGGGGGGGCATGCGGGTTGGCTGCCTTTGGGGGGTTGGCCACAGGGCCTGGCCACAGGCCAGTCCTTGTGGCTAACCCCCCACTGCACACAGCCGAAGGCTGTGCGCCATGTGGGGTTGGTTGCATGCAGGGGTTGGGCACAGGGCCTGGCCATGCGCTGCAGCGGTTGGATTAAATATTACTTTATTTTAAAAAATACCTAGAAATTAACTGAAAAAAACTAAAGGTTACAAGGACGGTATCATTCCGGAATAGCATTAAAAAATCATGAAAATTCACTGAAAAAAACAAAGGTTACAGGAATGTTACAGTTCGGTGAAAGAATTTAAAATACCTGTGAAATTCACAAAAAATCCAAAAGTTACAGGGACGTTATAGTTAGGTTCAGATTTTACACACATAAAACCATAGAAATTCAGCAGTTAATGTTATCTGAAGAAACTATAACTCGTGCCCTCAGGCAACTATAACTCATGCCCTCGCCATGCACTGCTAATTACTCCACAGATTACATCAGTCATGACCTCTTCTATGACATCTTGATAACATCACTGCAACATTTTCTAAAAATATTATTGATGAGAACACTGTGCATGGCGGAGGCGCGAGTTACAGTTACCTTAGGGCAGGAGTTATAGGGGTATATTTACAAGGGGATAGCGCCACCAGAACGTCACATTTAGCAACGTTCTGGTGGCGCTATGCCCTTCTCCATATTTACAAACCGGCGTTAAGCCTCTTTTCGTGGCTTAGCGCCGTTTTGTAAATATGGTACCCTTTCACGCAGGTATCTGCGTGAAAGGGCCGTGCAATGGGTGTTGCTGTGGGCGTTCCACCGCAACACCCATTGCTTTTTGGCACTGCCCCAGATTTACAAGGAGGTGTAAATCTGAGGCAGTGCCAAAAATCAAGCCCATGCAAGAGCATGTGTTAGTATGGCGAAACGAGGAGAAATACTTTTATTTCGCCTCGTTTTTGCTTTCTCTATTTGTGCTGCATTCTGCGGCACACATAGAAAGAGCAAAACGCCATTAATGATTGTTTATGTGCAGGAAGGTGTCCCTTCCTGCACATAAACACTCATTAAATAATGGTGATTTGCTACTTCTAAGTGTGCTGAAGAACGCAGCACAATTTGCTGCTTCTATGTGTGCTGCACAATGCAGCACACATAGAAGTAACAAATCGCCATTATGGATTGTTTATGTGCAGGAAGGACACCTTCCTGCACATAAACAATCATTCCCTGCAATGCAGACACCCTTGCACTATGGTGCAAGGTTGCTTGCGTTGGAGCTAGGCAGCTAATTTTAGCGCCAGTGCTGGGGAAAACAAGGGATGCACCGTATTGTTGTAAATTTGGCGCATCCCTGCATTTTGGAAATGTTGGAGCGCGCCCCTAATTTCTAGAGATAACTATAACTGCTGAGTTTCTATGATTTTATGTGGCACTGCTCACTTGACCCATTGTCCAACTTCACTGTGAGTGACAACTGCCCTTTTACAAGAATCACATCCACATACAAAATAGTTCTCTTCAGTGCCACGGATTACTAAGGCAAAGTGTGCTTTTTGAGACCCAAACATATTTTTAATTTTAGCCACTTTTTTTATATTGGGGAGGACACGAAGGTTTCTCTAACAGGAAACGTTTACAAAAACCACGAGAAAACTAGCATTGAGAAAGCGAAAAAGATGGCAGTCAGAGTCCGACCTATTGGGTTTGCCAGTGCTTGTTACACTTTGACTTCAAAGCTCACTTCAGGCCGTCATATCAGGCAGGCTGCCTCCTTACTTTGATTTCTCTTTTTGGAATGGTGCTAACTAGAAGCCAATATTTGGCTGTCCCTAGACCTACTGGGTTTTATTGAATTTGTAGAACAGCTGTAAAAGTCTCTGTTCCGGTCAAGCCCGAAGGCTTCTTTCTAACTTGTTCAAATCCCAGCGAGTATTGAATTATTCCTGCGTTCTTGCACAGAAAGATTTCAAAAATTCTATTTCATTTTTTGTCTGTTTTATTCACACGGAGGTTCGAAAATTGGTTTAATACGGTGTTCAAGCAAATGCGTGCTTTCCTCATGAGCGATGGCGCGTTGCTAAGAGACAGTGCCAACAGGGATGAGCACGGCTGTTTATCAAAGGGGCAAGGTAGAGGGACCAAGACATCTCTCGAAGTCAAAGAGGCCTAACTGTCTCAATCGCCAAATGAATCCTGGCAGAGTGCACTGTGAATGTCACCAGAACCCCGAGATGGCATTGCTGGATCAGTTAACACACATGCAGCTATTTTACAATAAGTGTTGTGTTTGGTTGGCGCGAGAAAGGTACATCTTTTAAGAAAAAAGAAAATGTCTGCTGAAAACAGCATAAAGAACACATTTATCTGTAGTAAAACAAAATAAAAACAGTGAGAAGAAAATGAGATCGAGAAACAAATCTTTTAGGTCTGCTGTTGAGTTAATTCAGCATCAGGCACCCAGCCCCAACGGTTTCTCAAGTGTACTTTTTAACTACATTAAGGGGTCATGACCTCTAGGCAGCTGTGGCCAGTGCAGGTAAGGGCGGTGGGCCGGGGGGGGGGGGGTTCGACGGACGATGATGAGGGAAATTAATTTAGGGCCTCATTTATAGTTTGGATGATGGGACACTCTGTTATAACCGTGGCAGATATACGGGATATCCGCTATGGGCCTCATTTAGAAGAAACTGACGCTTCGGCATCGACGCGTCAGTTTCCTTGAGCCTGTGCCAAATGTCCTTGCGACACCATGGATGCGCGTCTTTACAATACTAGGCTCCATGGCGCAAGGAAATTCTGGCGCATCTGTTGGCGCAAAAGTGACACATTCCTGGAATTGGTCGTAAAACTGACGCAACTCCAGCAATGCACAAGAACACATAGGGGAGTCCCATTGTAAAAGCCCTGCATCAATCCTTACACCTGGTCTGAGCAGGCGTAAGGATTTTGATGCAGTCAAGTTGTAGAGTGACGCAGTGAAATGTTGTATATTTCACTGCACCACTTCTACGTGGGAACGCCTACCCTGCATACAGGTATAATATGACGCAGGACTCTACAAACTGACACATTGGACCCAATGCGTCAGTTTGTAGATATGGAGCAGTGTGGCGCACTGATTGTGCCACTGCTGCGTCAAAAAAAAAGCGACGCAGCTGTGGCGCAAGGGGTTTGTAAATAAGCCCCCTATGTTTGTGATGGTGTACGTGACACACCAAACTCTAAAATTAGGCCTTAGAATTCAAGTTCAGTTCTGTGGATATATCATGAACAATTCCCTTCTACTGACACCAGTCCCTGATTTTTGAGCATTTTTGTGGACACCCTCTCACTCTATATACCGGGGTTTCCAAGGCCATGCAATGAGCTAACCCTTTTCGTTATGTTTCCAGAGATGTAAATAAAGCAATGACATCCCTATGTGCTCTTCAGCATGTAAGCTTCCTGTGTGGATTTTATTTGGTACATCCACTTAAAACATGCTCAGTGGCTAGTACCAGAATGCCTTCTTGAGAATATCTGCTGAAATTAGTTACTGTGAAAGTCCAGCTGTCAATGAAACAGCGTTTTTGAAACTTGTGAAATAATTAAATTAGGTGGAAGCTGATCTGACACATGCCAGGTTATTGCACAACTGTGAGTGGCAGTGATGCCCAATGGAAGCTGATCTGACACATGCCAGGTTATTGCACAACTGCGAGTGGCAGTTATGCCCAATGGAAGCTGATCTGACACTTGCCAGGTTATTGCACAACTGTGAGTGGCAGTGATGCCCAATGGAAGCTGATCTGACACATGCCAGGTTATTGCACAACTGCGAGTGGCAGTTATGCCCAATGGAAGCTGATCTGACACATGCCAGGTTATTGCATATGGCGAGTGGCATAGGTCATTACACAGAAAAAAAGGCACCCTACCTTACTTTTGGAAAGTTCTAGTTCCTTCTCAGGGGAAAACATAACATTTTCTGTCAAACCCTCACCCACCAGGTTTACCCCTTGGTGGCATGCTTCATCATAGGGTCATTTCTGTTCCTCTGCGGAACGGGGCATGCTGCGACCAGACAAACTACGAGGGAGAACTATTTTTTTGACTATGAGAGGCAGGTTGCCGAGCGGCAGCCGAATAGGTCTCAGAAGCGAAGTGTGGTCTTGATGAGAGTGTGACTACAGACCAAACTTCCCGCTGGAGAAACCATGAAGCGATGGCTTTATACCCAATATAATCAATGAGAATACAAGTTCAGGTGGTATTAAGTATATATGCACCTTAAAAAGTACCTACAAAGTATGTAGTGTTGAATGTTGTGATTAGTATACAACAGCAGGAGTGGAACTAGGTATCAGACACCGAATACGCTAGGTCCTGAAGAATAGCCAAGAGGAGTAGGCTAGAAACATGTTGACCATTAGGAATTTGAAACATTAATTCAATGAGTCCTAATTTTTTCCCCTGTTTTTAACTGAACCGGACGGGGGGTCGGAATAAAGTAGTCATTACCCACTAGTCAGGTATTTTTAAATAACATCCTTTCCTTCACTCCTCCCCCGCAGATCAACCTGCCTCTCATAGTCAAAAAAATAGTGCTCCCGCGTAGTTCGTCTGGTTGCAGCACGCCCCGTTCCACAGCGGAACAGGAAGGACCCTATGATGAAGCATGCCACCAAGGGGTAACCCTGGTGGGTGAGGGTTTTACAGAAAACTTTATGTTTTCCCCTGAGAAGGAACTAGAACTTTCCAAAAGTAAGGTTGGGTGTCTTTTTTTCTGTGAAATGAACTGTTCTTGGAGGGCGGCCCCAGCCCCTATCCTCTAACTCCCCCTTTTTTGCATACATGAGTGGCATAGGTCAACAGACCCTCATTTTGTCCTTCAATGCCATCTTTCACAAGCTATGGGTAGATCTAGCAAACACTCATTCCTGAATCCAGAGGTTCTGTAATCTCTGTTTGGGAAAATGGGAAGCCCTAGTATAATATTTCCGAAGAGCTAAACAAATCTACATAAATGTCAACATCTGTAAGCAGGAAAGAAGAAGATTAAAAAAAATTAATTGGTGCAATTTATTTTCTCCACTGCCTTGCATTAATCTGGGGACAATTCCAGATAAGGAAAGCATAACTAAAACCATTTCTGACGGATATTTCTAACCGCAGTTTCCTCACCTTTAGAATATCCCCAGACGGTAGACTGTATTAGGAAGATGTAAACAGCATTATTCCAGTGTGCTGGTAGGTGGTGGTGTGTCTCTCCATGCAGACTTCATATCACTCTGGAAGTGATGAACTTAGCCACATATAAGCACCACACTTGCGAGCTGATGTCAGTTTCTTTCGTTCTGTGCCTTCGTATGTGGATCCAGAGCTTGCTCACAACTTTTTTCTCATTCCTATCGTAGTCTGACTCGAGCTGAATCCATCTTGGCCCGACCGAGGTCCAACAATATTTCGGTCGGGACTCTGATCAGAGCCAACCAGCTTTTGGGTATGACAATTGTGTTGAGGGAGAGTTTTTCCCTAACATTACGATGGTGATAGTTTATATCTGGAGTTGCAAGATGCCAGTGGGTTAAACACTTTAACGGACTCTGGGTTGTATTTTCCCCAGGACCACCAACAGAAGAGAGGGCCTCCTTTGCCATGATAATGAGAAGTGCAGCGGAGGCTTTAGACATCAGCTGCCAACTATGGAAATCAAAAGAAAAGTACTAACTGAAGTTTTGCAACTAGGCTAATCTTCATCAGAACCATTATTTCCATTTAATGAAACCCTAACTGACACCATCATGAGCACTTGGCCCAAACCCTGTTCCTGTCCTCCAGTGAACAGGCCGGTTGCCAGATTCCACAGACCTGAGCCAAGCAGTCCTGACTTTTTATTGTTAAAATCTCTTTATTAAAGTTTTATAGAACACATATCCTCACCTACATCGAGAGGCCAGTGGTGCAGAGTAATGGGGGGAGGGGCAAACCGGGGTAGAGGCTAGGAAAATCACAATGTGGGGAAAAAGGGGGGAGGGAGGGCAACCAAGGTGAGAAGGGAGAAGCTCCCAATTGCCTAGACGGGGGATGTGAACAGGTGGAAAGTTTGGAGATGAACTGAAGGGTCACCTGGGCAGATATGAGTAAAGTCTGTTCAGTGGTTTTATTGGTTCTCGCCTCCCATCAAGCGGAGCACCTGGAGGTAGTGTGGTAAGTGAGCTCCCTCAAGTCTTGAGCCAGGAAGGGGATGCATGGATGTCACATTTTGTAGGAATAAGGCAGTGCGTGTTCTAGGGAGACCATGAGCTTTTCCATGAATACAGTGCCCCATAATTTATGTAGCCAGTTGGGCTGGTGTGGTGTCTGTGCCTCATTCAGATGTGATCACTTGGCTGGAAGCACAGAGGGCCAATGCGATTGCTTTCCCCCTGTCAGAGTGGAATGGGTAGGTCAACTGGTTTGGGAGTCCCAGCAGTGTATTGCTGAGGATGCGGGGAATGTCAGTCTCAAAAAACTCATCAGTGTCTTTGAGCACCTCTTCCCAATATCTCTTAAGTTTGGGGGCTCTCCAGAGAAGGTGTGTGAGGGTGCCTCCCTGGCTGCAGTGTCTCCAGCAGGTGTCTGTGGTGGTGGGCCTCCACCTTGCAAGTCTGGCTGGGGTGAAGTACCAATAGTGTGTGATTTTCAACAGGGATTCTTTCCCTACTGCGTTGAAGGAAGATGCACAGGTTCTGTGAAGGATGTCGGGCTATTCCTGGGGTGTAAAGGTGCATTCCAGTTCAGTTTCTCAATGTCTTTGGGCTGGGACTTTGCCAGTGTCCATGGGAGTGTTCAAGAAGTTATATAAATTGGAGAGCAGGCATTTATCGTCAGCTTTGGTCAATAGCTATTTTTCAAATTTCATTAGCAGTCTAAAGTTGTGGGGGCAGATTCTGGGTTGGGTAACCCAATGTCTGACTGCTGTATAGTGCCAGTATTCCATGTCATGGAGGCTGTAGTTGGATTGGAGTTGTGAAAAGTCGAGAATCTCCATGTGGTCAACAAGAGCACCAATTTCTTTGAGGTTGGCCGTTTGACACGTGTGGAACTCTGGGCCGGTGTAGGCTGGAGGGAACCCTGTGTTTCCCATGGTGGGTGATAAAGGAGAAATGAGGGTATACAATCCCTTTGCCACTATAATCCTGTCCCATGTTGCCATAGTCGCCTGTGTGATAGGTGAGATCTATACCCCAACTGGGCGGTGCTTTCTAGCGAGTCAAGGAACCTTCCATATGTGTGCCCCAGCTATGGATTGGTCGATGAAGCACCAATGTTTTTTCTGGGAGTGGGCTGTTTGATTCAAACATGTACCTGAGTTGCACTGCCAGATAGTAGTGAGGTGAGGTGAGGGATACCCAGGCCTCAGTCAGCTGTAGATAGGTATGCTAGTTTTCTGGCCATGAGGGCTGTTTACCATTCCAGATGTAGACTTCCATCATGTGCTGGAGTTTACCTAATGCCCGTGGAGGTGGGTTTAGGGGGAGGGTCTGCATAACATATAATATCTTGGGAAGTAGTGTCATTTATACTGATGCTATCCTACCTATCCAGGAAATATCTCTGGCTCTCCAGCCCAGCAGGTCCCTGGTTGTTGTAGCAAGGAAGTCTGCTTAGTCTCTAGCACGGTGGGGAGTATTGTAAGTCCTAGGCAGGACACCCCATTACTCGCCCAGGGAAAAGGAAAGTGGCATTCTAGTTGGGCCTGTTCATCCTGTGGTATAGTTAAGTAGAGATCCCGTTTTTTTAATGTTCACTTTGAATTCTGAGACCCTTCTGAAGGAATCAAACTCACTCATGAGAAGTGGGAGGGAAGATTGAGGTAGTTTCAGGCAAATCATGACGTTGTCAGTGTAGAGAGCTTTTTTATGTTCCTGAAGGGGATCACCCAGATAACTGCATTTGCCCTTATCCTCTCCACAAGTGGTTCCATGTACTGCGCAGGCGAGAGGTGACAGGAGACAACCTTGGCCAGTGCCCCTTGTTTCTGTGAATGGCCTGGACGTGAAGCCGTTAACTCGCACTTCAGCGGTGGGATTGGCATAGCCACTCCACACCCACTTTAGGAACTGTGGCCCCAGTCCTACCCCCACCATGACCTGCTGAAAGAATAGCCAGTGAATACGGTTGAATGCCTTCTCGGTGTCAATGGAAAGGAACATGCAGGTGGTTTTATCTAAATTGTGGAGAAGGCGTTTAGTGTTGTCGCTACATCCACTTTCGGAGACAAAGCCGCTTGGTCAGGGTCGACCAATCATTGCAGGTACGGATTTAGGCGGGTAGCCAGGATGCTCGTGAAGAGTTTGGCATCGACATTTAATAATGGCATGGGGCGGTATGAGGAACAGAGTGTGGGGTCTTTCCCGAGCTTGGGGATGACAGTGATCATGGCCTTCCTCATCGTGGCTGAGTGTGTGCCGGTCTCGTCGAATGAGTTATATAGGTGCGCATGGATGGGGGTGAGCTGTGGCCTAAATAGCTTATAAAAGCCTGAGGCAAACCCGTCAGTTCCTGTGGCTTTGCCAGTTTGTACCCTGGAGATAGCAGACAGCAACTCTTCCGTTCGGACATCTGTCTCTAGGGAGAGCGCATTTCTCTCAGGCAGGCTGGTGGTGGGGGAGGAGAGGAGCCTTTGGGTCTCCCCCAGGTCTATCTCTTCTGCCATGTAAAGACCTGCGTAGAAGCTTTCAAAGGCCTAGGCGATTGCAGTATTGCCATATTGCCAGGGGATTCCACTCTCCTGGTAGGAGCGCCGATTTGCTTTGTGCTCCCACTCCCCCATGAGTGCGTTTCACTAGGGTAGGAGTGTTGTGTGTTTTTTATTGCACTGCTGTTTGCACTGTTTTAAATACTTTTTAATTTCCTTGTAAGTACTTATTGCTGGGAGGTGCCTGGCTCCCTCAGTATACCTTTTCCATTTGTTTCCTTGTAGCACCTCGGTGTAGCACCTTGGTGCCGGAGTTGCCTGGCTCCACTCCCCATACCTTACCAGGCGCATCTCGCCTTCTGCCTTGGCCCTGACTTCACCTGACACCAAGTGCACGGCGCGGTGAGTCGTCTCGCATCACGCCCCGCTGCCTCGGATTGGCTTGCTTTGGCCATGCCCCCGGGTGCAGTCTACTTCTCAATGACCGCGGAACGGACGCGCCGGATTCCACTCACCTTGTAGGAGTGTCGATTTGCTTTGTGCTCCCACTCCCCCCTGAGTGCGTTCGCGCCAAATAACCAGTCCACGCTGTCGGTGAAGCGTAAAAGGCCATTTATTAGGACAGGCTGTAAACATAACTTTAACCATAATACATATTTAACAATAACCTCAACGAAACTTCCCCCCGCTTCTTCGTCTCACTTGCTCCATTCTTTCCCCTTGCACCCCATCTCTCTTCACGTTCCACAACAACCCGTTTCCGTTCTCAATCCTTCTTCATTTGTCTCCTGACGTCCTCTTTTGCATCACCTGTCATCGCACTCCTGCATCCCGCAGCCCCATCAATCACTCTTCCCCCGAGAGGTGGGTGGGCCCGTCCAGGACTCCCCCACCCCTCCAAAGTTCCGCCTATCTCCCTACAACCTGCCCTAAACTGGCATGCTCCATCCACCTCAGTTAACCCTTCCCTCTTTACTGTAGGGTGGGTGGGTGGCCAACTTTCTGCAACCCTCCCACTGGCGCTAGGAAACAGGAAGAGGAAGTAGTTTCCCCTTCCTGCTCCCTTATAGCCTCTCCTACTCCCTCCCCTTCCCCTCCAGCCTTCCCTGTGTGGCGCGAATCCCCCGGGGAAAGACTAGACTGCGTCCTGCTTTCCCCGGGGGCCGTCATCGCGCCAAATAACCAGTCCACGCTGTCGGTGAAGCGTAAAAGGCCATTTATTAGGACAGGCTGTAAACATAACTTTAACCATAATACATATTTAACAATAACCTCAACGAAACTTCCCCCCGCTTCTTCGTCTCACTTGCTCCATTCTTTCCCCTTGCACCCCATCTCTCTTCACGTTCCACAACAACCCGTTTCCGTTCTCAATCCTTCTTCATTTGTCTCCTGACGTCCTCTTTTGCATCACCTGTCATCGCACTCCTGCATCCCGCAGCCCCATCAATCACTCTTCCCCCCGAGAGGTGGGTGGGCCCGTCCAGGACTCCCCCACCCCTCCAAAGTTCCGCCAACCAGGGAACCCCCTTTGGGTGGTTACCTGCCCCACCCCGCCGCCATGCACCTTTCGCCGTCACACCCTTCTACACCAAATGGACTCATTCCAAAGCTTACTGATCGCGTCCCTCATCTCCATCATGTAATATGCATTACCCATCCTCGAAAGGTGCACCCCGTCGTCCCTGAATAGCAGCGGCTCCTCCAGCCGCAGCCCCTTGTGAGCAATAACTTTAATGTCTCTGTTGTCGCAAAAAACCCTCATCGCCCTGTTCAATTTTCTCCTGGCTTTTTCCACTGCCGCTGGTTTTACCGCTCCCCTCCACACTCTACGAGGCACAAACTCAGTCCACACCAAGCAGGTGCCCGCCATCCGTTGCTTCATCACGTCCAAGTCCCTTTGCATCTGTTGCATGATTGCCAGGCCTGACAATCGCACCAAGTCATTTTCCCCCAAGTGTAAAACCAGCAAGTCAGGACATCCTTTCTGCGACACCATCTTCGTCAACCAGGGCAAGAACGCCCCCCAGCGCATTCCTCGTTTTCCCCACCATTGCACCTCGTGATGGCTGCTCCGCAGTCCCAGGCTACGGCCGTAAACCTGACGATCTGCATACTGCGCCGCCCAATGCACGAAAGAGTGCCCGGCTATCCAGGTGACCGTCTTGGTCCCTAGGCCCCTCACACAACCTACGATGAGAAAAAAGATGTGAAAACCATCCTGGCCCAACTAATACCACTCTACTCCTCCTTTTCGCAGCGCCCCTGTCACTTCCTCACGTAGCGCTCGTAGCAACGGGACCTCCATCTCCCAATCTGTCGAATCCGATCCCAAGACCACCCCAAACGTGCCGCCGCCGTTGCTGCCCCAATCCGAAAAGAGTGTGTCCCAAATCCCTTTGGGTCCCGCCCCATCCGCTTCAACGCCATACGCATAACTGCCAGCAACTGGGCCGCCGTCAACCTATCGCCGGAGCCATGCAGGAAGATCTCCCCATTTTTCCCGGCCCCATCCTGCGAAAAATTCTCCCACTCTTTTACCGGGCACACACCCTGGCACCCACTCTCATTCAACCATATCCACTTTCCCCTCCCTGCCTGATCCGTTTTTGATTGGCCTAACCATATCCCCAGCCGACCCCCGTCCAATCTCACATCCACATACTGACGTCCTGCCTTACCTTTCGTTCCCAACAACTCTGACACCCGAAATGCCCCAAAAACATCCACACCATGCTCAAACGAAACAAAGCCACTTCCGTAACATCGTAACAACAAATGGGCAACATGCCCAATAAACCTTGCAACACCTCAAAAGTCACGGCTTCCGGGGCGCCCCCGTAGCCCCCTCCAGTCTCTCCCTGCCCCATCCCTTCAGCATTCTGCTGATAATCTCATCTTTCGCCGGATCAAATCCCCAAAACAACTTACAATAGAAGGAGATTCCCGCCAATTTCCCTGCAATCGTCGTATGGGACAACCCCTTCTCAATACAGTGCAATACAAAACGGATCACTCCCTGCTCCATCGCTTGAACGGACATGCGCCCACTGTCAGTGGTCCAGCCCATAAAGACCCCGAACTCCGTCCAAGCCAATCTGTAAGTGCGCCGCGTCGTCTCCGCTATCGACTTCTCCACTAGGCTGCAGACTCTCATTCCCCCAGGCCCAGATGCCGTCCGGCAACTGCGTTTTGAGGACTTCCGCTCCAGGTGCCATGCGGCGAAACCTGCTCCACTGCGAACGAGACAAAGCATCCGCGATGTCATTACTCGCTCCTGGCACATGTTTTGCCCGAAAGACCACATTCAACTGCAGACACTGTAGCATAAAATACCTCAACAACCTCAACACCCTCAAGTCCCTTGCTCTCTGCCCGTTGACCAGGTCTACCACTGTCATGTTGTCCACATGGAACAACACGGAACGGTTCTTGAATTCACTGCCCCACACCGCTAGAGCCACCAACAATGGAAAGAACTCAAGAAACGCAATGCTCCGCCCCTGCGTGATCCAGTGAGCCGGCCAGCGCTCCGCGCACCATCTCCCGTCCCAGAACACCCCAAAGCCTGCTGCCCCCGCTGCATCTGAAAATATCTGCACTTGCCACACTGTTTTGTCCTCAACGAATTCCAGCGAAACCCCATTGAAGTCGGTCAGGAAAGTCTGCCATATTCTCAGGTCTGCTCGTACTCCCAAGGAAATCCGCACCCTGTGATGCGGTAGCACCGCCCGGACATGGCCATGCCGAGGCGCCTGCAAAAGGTTCTCCCCGCTCTCACCACCCTGCAAGCAAAATTCAACAGCCCCAGAAGCCGTTGGACCGTCTTCAGGTCAATCTTTCTTTCTCCCATCACCCCCAACACACAGGCCTGTATGTCTCCCACTTTTTCAGCCGGCAACCGGGCTATCCACTGCACTGAGTCCAACTCAATGCCCAAAAACGTCAATTGACAGCTGGGCCCAGCTGTCTTCTCCGGCGCCAATGGGACCCCAAAGTGCCGGGCCATCTCCTGAAACTGTGCCAACGCTCGCCCACAGGCACCCGACCTTTCCCGTCCGATGAAAAGGAAATCGTCCAGGTAATGCGACACCTCCTTATGCCCACTGCTCCTTTGAAATGCCCAATGCAAGAAGGTGCTGAACAATTCAAAGAGAGCGCACGAAATCGCACAGCCCATGGGGAGAACTTTGTCCACAAAGATGGCCCCCTCAAACTGCATGCCCAGCAACGCGAAATCCGCCGGGTGTATGGGCAGTAAACGAAACGCCGACTTCACATCACATTTCGCCAGCTCCGCTCCCTGCCCACACCTCTGTACAAGGCGGACTGCGTCGTCCACTGAAGCATACAGTACCCTTGAGTCCGCCTCCGCGATGAAGTCGTTCACGGACCTCCCTTCCGGCCATGACAGGTGGTGTATCATCCTGTACTCGCCCGGCTCTTTCTTGGGCACCACCCCCAGCGGAGAAATAATCAAGTCTGCTAAAGGCCAGTCGACAAACGGGCCCGCAATCCTACCTTCGTTAAGTTCAGTTCTTAGTTTTGCGGACACCACCTCCGGCAACTCTTTAGCCGATCTCAAGTTGTCAGCCCATCTCCTTTCCCTTGGACCCTGATACCCCACCCGAAAGCCCTCCGTAAATCCCCACTGCAACTTCAAAGCTGCCTCTCTGTCTGGATATACCGAGAGCCACGGGCCCATGGCCTCAATTCGGACCGGAGTAGGCGCCCTTCGGTCCAGGCTGTCCCCGTCCCTTCGTGGCCCGCCACTGTTCTGATGGTGTTGCCAACGTAAAACATTGGGTGAGTGCGTGTTTCCCACCACATTTGGAGCACTCATGTTTGAACTTACACGGGTACCTGGAGCAGTATCCTTTGTTGTAGTTCCAACACGCTCCCGTGGTGCTCCCACCTGGCTTCTGCTGTCCACCCCCGCAGTTCCTGCACTGGCCTGTCCACTACCCGCCCCAGACTGAGCGGGACGCGTCGGAAATGTCCGATACGTCACCGGCAGCCCGCTCGCCGTGTGCGTTGCTGCTGACGACTGCGTGGACGACATCCATTGCATCCACAGTTCCTGGTCCACCTCCCCCAGGGTTTGTCGGGATTCGCTCCCAGTCTGGCCCGAAACTCCTCATCATAACTGAGCCATGCAAACCCCCCAAAATGCATCTGCGCCTTCCTAATGATGTCCATATATTTTAACATCGCTATCGCCCTTTCTTGATGCTTTTCGCAATATATGCTAGCATAAATCAGAAAGGCCGACGTCCAATTTTCCATGGTCACGGGCACCCGCGGTCTACGAGTCAGCTCCCATTCCTCCTCTTTGGAACCCTCCTTGGCCTGTATCTCCCTATGGAGCAGTTTAAAAACGTCCACATATTCGTGTCGCCATATTCTCGCCCGTATTTTTTCTGACAGATGCGACCCCAACGGCATAGCCAACCCCATGTACGGCAATTTTTTATGCTGTCGTTCGTCCCCCTTGCCGTCCTTCCCCTCTTCTTTGTCCGTCTGGACACTGGCCACCGCCTTCTTCCCCCTCTTTGCCCGACTCGGCCGACTGACCACCCGTCCCGGGTGCCACAACCTTGGGTTCCCGCACTGACCCCTCCCCCACGCCCACCGACCGGCAGGACTTCTTCCTACCCCGTCCTGCCCCTTCGTCCCAAGCTTCCCACCACTTGCCCTCACCTGACAAGGTGGTCTGTGCTCCTTCCTCCGACTTGCTGTTGCCGCTCTTCTTCGCAGAGGCCGTCCTGGCCTGTGTCCTGGCGCACCGCCGGTGCCTGGAAAATATCAACACATTTCGTCGTTGCCGCCCCCCACCGACCTCCCGGCCGGCCTTTCAACCTCCTCACGTAACTCGCCTTCCTCAAGCTCCTCACTGTCCTCCCCATAATCCAACATCAACTCTGCTTCCGTATCCTCAGGCATCCACGTTAACTCTTGCACCGCTCTTTTCACACCTTTCCCAGTCTTGTCATGCACCACTCCCCGTTCCCCTGCCCCCTTTGCTGATGCCCGCTCCTTCGGTGGAGGGAATGCCGCCGCGGACCCCCCTGCTGCTTCTGCCCGGCGTCTTGGGGCCGTTTTGCGCCCCGCCGGCCCACCCCGTCTGCCGGCTGCCGCCAGCTGGTCCCCCCCCCCCAGGCTGCTCCAACCTGAGAGGGTCCCAGCGCCAGCGGGCCTCAAAGCCGTCCCGGCCGCCCCTACCCCCGTCCGGGGGGAGCTATCATCCTCCGCCCACACCCACTTGCCCCCTTTTGGGGCCTCCTGCCCAAGTTTCTCCGCCCAGGCCTCCTCCTCTGATGTGGGAGTGGGGGGCCCCTCCGCCCGTTCCAACTCCCCCCTGGCTTCCCGGGCCTCACACAAAGCCGCCCACTGCGCCTCTGTGTCGTTGATAACGCGCCTCTGATCCCGGATTTTTTCCTCCAAGGTCATGCACTCCCACCTCCGCCCTCCGGCTGCCGAGGGCTGCCCCCCGTCTACCCCCCCCGCCTTCACCGCCGTCGCCTGCGCAGCCAGGCCCCCCCCACCCCCTGCCCTCGGTGTCCCCCGGAGGGGCACCCCCTATCCCTACGTACCCTCCACTGCGACAGGTCCAGTGGTGACTCCCCCCAGGAGCCCCCCTCATTGCGTGTGCCCCCTGACCCAAACAAGTCCTGAGACCCCACCCCCTGTGTCCCCCCACCGAAATCCTGCACCAATCCCCCTCCTTCCCTGCCGCCTCAAATTGACCTCCGTGGGCCTCCCCCCTCCCAACTGGGCCTCTGGCCAACGCCTGCTGCAGTCCCCCTGGCCGTCCCTCCACATCTCCCGGGCCCCCCCCCCTCCCGGCCGCCACGGCCGCACGACCGGCAGGCAGGCTTTTTCTCCCACCCCCTCGCTTCCCCCCGGCTCTTCCCGGCCCCCCCCCCTTCCCGACCACGTGTGGCGTCCGTTTAGGGGACTCGCGGCATGCAGCCACCGCCGCCGCCACTCCGGCCGATGCGGACCGGGGGGTCCGCGTCATCCCCACCCAAGCCTCCTCCAACACCCCCGGGCGCAGCAGGTCCTCCCGCCCCGCCCGGCCGAGGACACGCAGGGCCTCCCTCACTGCCTCCATGTCAGTGCCCGTCATGATGCGCCTCCTGCTTCCCCTAATCCCGGGCGCCGACCGGCACCAAAGTAGACGAATTCCCAATTCCCTACCTAACTTCCCTCACCTCAACTTTCTGCAACCCTCCCGCTGGCGCTAGGAAACAGGAAGAGGAAGTAGTTTCCCCTTCCTGCTCCCTTATAGCCTCTCCTACTCCCTCCCCTTCCCCTCCAGCCTTCCCTGTGTGGCGCGAATCCCCCGGGGAAAGACTAGACTGCGTCCTGCTTTCCCCGGGGGCCGTCATTCACACTGGTAGGAGAGTTGTGTGTTTTTTATTGCACTGCTGTTTGCGCTGTTTTAAATACATTTTAATTTCATTGTAAATATTTATTGCTGGGCTCCCTCAGTATACCTTTTCCATTTGTTTCCATTTTTAATTTCCTTGTAAGCACTTATTGCTGGGAGGGGCCTGGCTCCCTTAGGATACCTTTTCCATGTTTTTCCTTGTAGCACCTCAGTGTAGCACCTCGGTGCCGGAGTTGTCTGGCTCCACCCCCATACCTTACCTGCCCATCTCGCTCTCTCCCTTGGCCCGACTTCACCTGACACCAAGTGCAGGGCGATGCGAGTCGTCTCGCTTCAAGCCCCGCAGCCTCGGATTGGCTTGCTTTGGCCACGCCCCCGGGGCGGTCTACTTCAAGATTGCCCGTGGCGCAGATGCGCCGGATTCCACTCACATGGTAGGAGCGCCGATTTGCTTTGTGCTCCAACTCCCCCGTGAGTGCGTTTCTCTCGGGTAGGAGTGTTGTGTCTTTTTTATCGCACTGCTGTTTGCACTGTTTTAAATACTTTTTCATTTCCTTGTAACCACTTATCGCTGGGAGGTGCCTGGCTCCCTCAGTATACCTTTTCCATTTGTTTCCTTGTAGCACCTCGGTGCCGGACTTGCCTGGCTCCACTCCCCATACCTTACCTGCTGCATCTCGCTCTCTGCCTTGGCCCTGACTTCACCTGAAACCAAGTGCAGGGCGCGGCGAGTTGTCTCGCTTCACGCCCCGCTGCCTCGTATTGGCTTGCTTTGGCCATGCCCCCTGAGGCGGTCTACTTCTTGATGCCCGCGGCACGGACGTGCCGGATTCCACTCCCCTGGTAGGAGCACCGTTTTGCTTTGTGCTCCCACTCCCCCCTGAGTGCGTTTCACTCGGGTAGGAGTGTTGTGTGTTTTTTATTGCACTGCTGTATGCACTGTTTTAAATACATTCTAATTTCCTTGTAAGCACATATTGCTGGGAGGTGCCTGGCTCCCTCAGTATGCCTTTTCCATTTGTTTCCATTTTTAATTTCCTAGTAAGCACTTTTTGCTGGGAGGAGCCTGGCTCCCTTAGTATACCTTTTCCATCTGTTTCCTTGTAGCACCTCAGTGTAGCACCTCGGTGCCGGAGTTGCCTGGCTCCACTCCCCATACCTTACCTGCCGCATTTCGCTCTCTGCCTTGGCCCCGACTTCACCTGACACCGAGTGCAGGGCGTGGCGAGTCATCTCGCTTCACGCCCCGCTGCCTCGGATTGCCCTGCTTTGGCCACGCCCCCGGAGGCAGTCTACTTCTCGATGCGTGTGGCATGGACTTTGCTTTGCTTTGCTTTGTGCTCCCACTCCCCCATGAGTGGGTTTCATTCGGGTAGGAGTGTTGTGTGTTTTTTATTGCGGTGTGTTTTTTATTGCACTGTTTTAAATACTTTTTAATTTCCTTGTAAGCACTTATTGCTGGGAGGTGCCTGGCTTCCTCAGTATACCTTTTTCATTTGTTTCCTTGTAGCACCTCGGTGCCGGAGTTGCCTGGCTCCACTCCCCATACCTTACCTGCCGCATCTCGCTCTCTGCCTTGGCCCTAACTTCACCTGACACCGAGTGCAGGGCGCGGCGAGTCATCTCGCTTCACGCCCCGCTGCCTCGGATTGGCTTGCTTTGGCCACGCCCCCGGAGGAGTCTGCGCCCGTCCACGTCTGGCCAGGGCCAGGGGCCAGAACCCCTGCCCGTTTAACTAACAAGCAGCCTCTTAGATATACGGCTGATCGACTTAAAGAGCTAGCGCCGCCGACTCTGGAAGCCTGTTGCCACACCCTATCTGTGGAGACTGGCCAACTGCTATGTTCTCACTGCCCGTTCAATCAGACTCTGACGAAGGACTCTCTGGTTAAAAAGCATAAACTCAACTTCTTACTTAATAACTGCAGGTCGCTCAGAAAACATAAATATGAAATCTATGATTGCCTTGTCGACAAACAACCGGACGCCTGGTTTCTTGCTGAAACTTGGCTGAATGAGTCTTCAGCCCCTGAAATCTTAGAAACTCTTCCCCAAGATTATGGCATCCTAAGGCACAATAGCCCTATCAAGCGTGGCGGTGGGATATCTATAATATATAAACTCTCATTAAAATGCACTATTAAAGCTGCCAATATTGACAACTGTGAGGCTATCTCCTTCACCACTGCGGCGGTTGATGATTATGCGCTAACCGGTTTTCTGATCTATCGGGCCCCTGGCCCGGCGGCCAATTTCATCTCAAGTCTCGTGGAGACTGTGGTCCAGCCAGCGCTGCGCTACAATAACCTGATATATTAGGTGATCTCAATTTACACTTTGACTCAAACACGAATGCTGAAGCGCAGCCCCTATGTCAGGAACTAACGTCTCTGCAGTTAAATCTTAAAACTAATCTCACCACACATCAGTTGGGTCATATACTTGACCCCATTTTCTCCAACTGTTCCGAGATCGAAGTAGAATCTCCCATTGTGGTTCCTTGGTCGGACCACCACTTGGTGGCTTTTTCCACTCCCTTGGCTAGACCCCCTCCCCCTGTCAGGACCTGCCCGCAAGTCGCGCACAGGAAATGGTCCGGGTTTAACGCAAAAAGTTTTACTCAAACTCTCCAGCAGAATCACCTCCAACTTGGAGCTGATATCAACTCTGCTAATTCGGGAGTGGAAAATTGGATCTTAGAAGCAATGGATTTAATAGCCCCCTGGACAACCTACACCTCTCAGAGACGGACCAACTCGGCGCCTTGGTTTAACGAAGACTTGATGTTAGCCAAAACATTTTTCAAGCGCCTGGAACGCCAATGGAGGAAGGATTATTCTGATAGTAATAAAACTGCCTACAAGAATGAGCTAAAGATTTATCATGCTCTTATAAGAAAAACCTGCGCAGCTTACTACATTGACAGAATAGAGCAAGCAGGAAACTCCTCCAAAGAACTGTTCTCTATCTTTAAATCTCTCTCATCATTGGAGCGTACTGCGGTCCCTGCGCCCAGCTCTCTAAAGTCCTGCAACGAGATTGCTGATTTCTTCGCTTCGAAAGTAGCTAAAATGTATGACTCCTTTCCACCGGAGGCCCGTAACGGCACCTGTTCCAACTTTCATACTAATACCCCGTTTGAGGGTAGTACCCTCTTGGAGCTTAATTTTCCGATGCTGGAGGACGTCAAGGCTTTGGCCTGGAGTATTAAATCTGGCACCCCAGTGGACCCAGCTTCACCTAAAGTCCTAAGGGAAGGAATGGACGCTATTCTACCTTATGTTTGACAACTTCTTGATCTCTCTGGCGAAGTCCGGCAGAAATGGAAACAGGCTATTGTCCTTCCCCTAAATAAAAAACCCTCTGCGAATCCGGGTTTGCTAGAAAACCTCTGTCCCATTTCGCTTCTGCCGTACTTTTGCAAAATCGCAGAGAAAGTGGTGAACGTTCAATTGGTGGCCCATATCAACCGGAACAATTTATTTCACCCTTCGCAATCAGGCTTTTGAGCCGCCCACTCCACAGAGTCAGCGCTGCTTTTCGCTACTGAGACCTTGCGTAAGTCCGCGGACGAGGGTCAGACTGCTGCTCTGGTCCTATTGGACCTTAGCGCAGCTTTTGATACTGTCTCCCACAATATGCTCCTTCAGAGATTAAGGATTTGTTGGATAGAGGGTTCAGCCCTAAAATGGCTGACCTCCTTTCTTCATGGTCGTAGTTTCCAAGTTGCGCAGCATCCGCACTTCTTCAAAAGCCTTCCACTCTCACAAGGGGTCCCACAGGGCTCAATTCTGAGCCCAACTCTTTTTAATCTTTGTATTGGACCCTTCGCAGGGATTGTTGAAAAACATAATGTCACTCTTGTTTTCAATGCGGATGATAGGCAGCTTATCGTCGCTTTATCCCATAATTCGGAGGAAGCTGCTAACCAGTTCTCCTCCTGTTTGAGCGAGCTGGCCACCTGGATGACTAATAACTGCCTTAAATTGAATGGCAGCAAAACCGAGGTACTGATTGTGGGAAAAACTCCCTCTATCTGGTCCTCAGCTTGGTGGCCTCAGACTTTGGGTCCTACTCCGACCCCGAAGGAGGAAACTAAAAATCTGGGAGTCTGGATTGACCCCAAATTATCCTTCGAGACACATATTAGGAAGGTTACGAGAAAATGTTTTGGAACCCTGAAAGTTCTTAGAAAAATCCTGAACACTCTCCCTGTATCGGCAAGAAAATCCCTAGTTCACTCCCTTGTAACATCTCAGCTGGACTACGGAAATATTCTCTATCTAGGAGTAGCTAAGAAAGGTCTCAACAAGTTGCAACGCATCCAGAATGCGGCTGCACGTCTAGTCCTCAATCTGCCCAGAAGAGCCTCTTCTGCCAGGGCTCTAGATACTCTTTACTGACTGCCAGTAGAAAAGAGAATACTCTATAAAGCACTGTGCAACTGTCAGCGTAGTTTGAAGGGAAAAGGTCCTAGCTATCTCCACCACTTACTCACTCCTCATCATTCAGCCCGTAACTTGAGATGGACTGGAGCTCATCTGGTCAAGATCCCTAAAGTGAAAAGTGCTAGAATGGGTGAGTGCTCTGTTGGCTACCTGGCTGCCAGAGAATGGATTTCTCTTCTTTTCTCCGTACATGCCGAGCCCTCGGAAATTATTTTCCGTAAAAAACTAAAGACTTGGCTTTTCCCCCCCGTGAATCAATTTTCTCAGCTCTGTACTGTTTTGCTTTCTAGGTTTCCCTTTCTTGGCCTCCGACACGTGTTTGGTTTCCAGCGAAGGGACACACCGGTTGGTGTAACCAGGCGCTTTATAAGTGGAATTATTATTATTATGTACTTTTTGGCTATTTGCTAGTTGGATCTCGGAGATCATGTTCTTTTGAGCTTGGGCTCATAATTTGAGGGCCAGTAAATGACCTGCCTTGTTGCCACCTGCATAGTATTTCTGTTTACGTAGCAGAGTGTATTCAGCTCTAGCCTGATTTAGTGCTTTGAGCTGTTTCCAGATCAGTGTCAGTTGCTTAAGTGTCTTGTGGGTGCCCATGTGTTGATGAGCCTGTTGTAGAGGCTCCTCTAGAGCCCTCTCATTGGCTTCTAGAGTAGCTCTTTAGTCCCGTTTCTCTTTAAGTTTTGCGGTGATAGCCAGAAATGTTCCTTGTAGGACCGCTTTCAGTGATTCCCAGACCAGGATGACAGGGGTAGTTGGTGAGTTGTTGATTTGAAGGAATTGTTGAATGGCCTCCTGGACCTCTTTCTTGGTGGAGTGATATGCAAGCAATTTATCGTTAAGTCGCCTTTGGCGACGAGGGGTGGCGTGACCTGGTATGTGGAATATTATCATGATGAGAGAGTGATCAGACAGCGACGCCATCTCTATGTCTATGACCATGGCTGACAGTATGCCGAGGCAGACTAGAAAATAATCGATCTGGGCATAAGTGTGGTGGTGTCAGGGTGGGTTATCCTCGGGACTGGATCGATGCTTAGAATGGTACACCTCTTGACAACTCCAAAGTCTGAATACTATAACAGCACAGACTGTTGAAGGGATCAAGCGAGGGAAGGAAAGGAAGGGAACAGCAGGGAGGGAGACCTGTGTGAACAAGGGACAGAATCAATATACGAACTCTGTATGCAGCCTAAGATATAATTCTGTATGTCTCTGTATAAATACCTTCTAAACAATAAAAGGAAAGACTTGAACCTGGCACCTTCAGTGTCCGGTTACAAATAACAAAACCATCTAGTCATGATTGTTCAGTGCTGTAAGATGGGAGAAAACAGAACCAGCCAATGTGAAGAATCTCTATTCTCTATAGTATATAACAATCATATCAGGGATAGCGTCATGTGACCTTTCCACCTACCCTCATGGCTATGCTGCCTTGAATCACAGGGGAGAAGATACCAATGATGCAGAAACTACGTGCACCCCTGTTAGGAAGGCAAAAACACAACAGAACAGCAGACGAAATAATCAGTTAAACGTGCTTATTGCAAATCACAGCACAACCAGATCCAATACATCATAAGTATTCTGTAGTATCTCAAAGACCGTTGAAGACTTAACTGCCCAAAGTTTTGAGTCAAATGATACTGAAATATACCCTTGCTCCTTGGGTTGCATGATTTACTCCAAAGTGCTATACTGAGTCGGATCTGAAACGCCTTCCAGAACTGTCCACAGTAAAAAAGTCAATTGGTGTATTTCCCCCGCATGAGACGCCCGAGGGTCTCGCCAACGGGAGGAATTCGCGAGTAAATAGATATCCACCCACGCGTCCCGCCGCAAGAGGCTCGTTACAGAGGGCCTGACCAACGGGGAACTTTATCGGTGGCAGCGCCAATGCGCGCTCGACAAAGCAAGTCTGAGACGGCCACGGGACCCGCCAAACAAGGTCAGAAGCGGTGGCTGATAGCGGGAATCAAAACAACGGAGCACAACGCCCCCCTTACCGCACCATAACGCCAGTCCTTCGCTTCACTTACCGGGCAATGCTTGAATTATCGGCCATGCCCGCAGCTGCGGGCGAGCCTATGAAAGGCAGTTTGACCTCACGCTAGCGTGAGTGTGTGCCGCCTCCCCTTTCTCTAGCGTCAATGCCTGGGAACGTGTAGTTCCATTGGTCCCGGTTCCCTCGGACATTCCTTTAGCTGTATATATGAACACTACCCTCTTTCATGATCTGTCAGCGTTCACAATCCCGCTGCAGCTCTAGTGAGTCGTGACAGTACATCCCTTCCCTGGAGAACACTGACAGGGACATGGTTTTCTAGGATACCGCTTATGGAAAGAAGCGATAAGCCGTGGTGCGTGTATTGCCGTAGACGGCTCCCAAGTGTTCTCTTCTGGCCCATACCCTTTCCAAGCTACCAGATACCAGAATTTCCTCCCTCTATATTTTGAATCAAGAATGCCTTTCACCTCATATTCATTGTCATCATCCACCCAGATGTTGTATTCCTCTTAGGGTGTCCATAAACGGGCTTTCCAGTATCATGTCTTTATATAGGCACAATTCGCCCTGCCCTTTTATAGGCATAAAATCCCAGCCCTTATTTAGGCATTAAACCGTGCACTCCAAATACAGGCATGGTCTCCGACATCCGTCCACCCTAACGTCACGAGTTCATGAAGAACAGACCCTTAGGCTGCGGGAGTTTCCCTAGTCCAGGACTATTGATTTCTTCAAGGACTCATATATTATGCATGAACCATTATTCCTTAGGGGTTCATTCATGACGTCTTTCGCTGTCCAACTCACATCAATACTAACATTCTTAGGTGCTCTCAGGTATAAATATACCTTCCCTAGCCCCTGTAAACCAGAGGAGACCTCGACTTCAGAGGAGCCCGTTTCCCGGCCTGATGCACTGAGAAGACGCTGTCATCCCTGCACACAGAGAGTCCAGCTTCCAGTGATCTGACTTCCCTTGCGGGGTGTTGGAGTTCGAGTCTGGCAAAGAGATTCCTACCTCTCTCATTTTTCAGGTATGGAGCTGACAAGAACCTAGAGGGACTCTTGGCATACTAGGCTTAACATACTCTTAGTATACCATAGTAAGGAATACTTCACCTACTTCCTACCTCTCCCTACACCTAGGTTAGGTTAGGTACATTGGGGTAGAACTAGATTAGAAACGCATCGTATGAGTACTCGCATTTTTAGTCTGTGTTATTTATGTAAAAGCATATGTACTAAAAGATAATGCTCTCGCAGTATTATTTATTTCTACTGCTCACACTGTACATTATTTATCTCGCTTACTGTCTTGTGATCGTAACAGCACATTTTACTTACACCAGAAACAAGACTGTTCAATAAATCTTTTATTGAAACGCCCGTCTATTTCTTTCTGTGTAACTTGGAGAAAACTAAGCATGCACGATTGAGTGAAATAGTTATCTATTGTTTCCACGACTCTGGGACACGTTCTGATTCTAAAGGGAAACACAGTGGTCATGTTTTGCGGCTGCCAGAAACTACTCCCTTCTTGTTGTCAAGGAGTTTCTAGTGGCCTCTGAGCTAGCTGGCACAAGTAATTAAGTTTAATATACTCGATAGGGACATACTGACCTTAGTCCTATGTCAAACCTATAGGATATATTATTCCAATGCGCAGAGCCTATTAGGGAAATAGGAGCTACACTACATGGCGCCCAACGGTTTGGTAAGGCAGTAATTCAACGTTAGATACTGAGTAACTCAGCCGTGCTTTTTCTCTCAAGACCCCTACCCATATACTCCAAAAGACGTCTGGAGTGGGCAGGGTTAAGTATCCACCACGGCTACATAGGAAACACCCTATATATTAGCTGTTTGGTTTGCTCAACGTTGAAGGATACAGTGTTCCAAAATATTGTGCACCTTATCTTTGTTTCCTTGAAACTTGTTCTACATTTTTCAAAAACAAAAATGCCTGGCTCCGACAATGAAGCCGGAAACGGTGGAGCTGCGGCTGATCAAGCCCAAGCAGTAGTTTTTAACATTACAGGTTTAAATGAAACCGAGGAGGGTGTCATAAACATCACTCCAAACTTAAGAAGAGCCATTACTCTAAAACTTATAAAACATGGCCTACCACCAAGAGGAGGTAGAGCAGTTTTCGTGATAGAGGCACATGAATCCTTTCAGACAGAGGTATTCTATTCATGGGTAATATTTCCTGAATCCAATTCAGTAACACATATGTTTCACTTCTACAAAGAAGATGATCCACCAGAGGAATACATTCCTTTCGAGGATACTGAAATTCCATTAACATACCAGGAGCATCAGCTCTGGTTTAAAGGCGCCCTAAAACATCACAGAAACATTATCAGGCTCGGTCCACTAGGTAGACCAGGAGCAACATGGCCGATTCTAGCCGGCTACACACCTCATCCTGAACTGGATATAATGTCAGATGAGGACTTACTTGTTCAAATACAAGAATTAATAAAAATTTACGGACAATTGGTCCAATATGTCATGCAGACTTTTACAGTCCAGCAACCATTAACAATTCCAAATCCAACTCCCCAACAGGGGAATACACTAAAAATTACACCACAGACTCTATACGCAGTCATGGGTAAAATGCCCACAAAACGTGAGCAAATTCCATTCTGGATAGCTCAAAAATTACTCAAATCGAAGCAGTATTTCCAAATACTAGCCCGTATGAGAAACACAGAATACTGACAATCAGTTTACCAATGGGGATCACACCACAACTGGAAGACTGCACCACTTGGGGCTCAGTCTTTGCTGCCATCTATACTAAAACACATGGCATTCCGTCAATTGCGGTAATACCTGATGTCCTGAAACAAATTCAAAACGAATACGGGGCAGAGCCTGCTCTAAATTTAGGTATGAAATTACTGAAAAATTTCGACCAGGTCTCAACAATAATATTATCTAATATTAAAGGGGAGGCAGCAGCAGTTGCGATCCGCCAAAAATTAAGGGAATTTGATGTTACAGAACATCAAACAGAGCTACCCAGAATTATAGAACAATCTTATGCAGAATTAGGCAGCAATAGTTTGGGTGGAAGACCAGTGAAGCCGAAGCTATCTGAAAGTCCTGAGAAGGACTCAATTAAACAAACTCCTACATCTTCTAAAAAGAAGTGGGAGTCTACTAAACAAAAATCAAACGAGAAACGTTCTCAATCTCGAGGTAGGTCTCCTCAAAGGAGCCCTCTGAAAGGAGGTATAACCTCAGGAATAGGGATAATTTGAGAAAGCCTGACAGGTTTCAAGATACTGATACACGTTCCTCTCGTCCCTTTCAGATCTCATCACAGACTTCGGAAAGAAGAGGACGATCGGAACATAGAGAAGAACGCGTGAAATCGAAAGACGACAAACACGCTCCAAAAACTAAAGTAAAACCTCAATTCTCCAAAAAGAAAGTAGCAGGTCTAAAGATCAGACATGCCGAGAATACTGAGAACACAACTCAAGAACGGAGAATGGGCTCAGACCATGCTGGACAGTGCAGCAGAAGTCACAATAGTTCGCCAGAACCTGAAGGAACTTCTGGAGATAGTGGACTTGAATGAGTACATCACAGTTGAGACTGTAGACACCAAGGTTAGTACTTCACAAAAGTTATATGAAATAACACTCCGGATGGAGGGAGACAAACCTAGACAGGTGAAAGCACTTTTTTGGGAAAGACTATCAAAGGGCTATGACATACTTCTAGCAGAAAAAGACTGGCCACCACAATTTGTCAGGAGTGCCCACATGGCGAGGACATTATTATGCCTGCCTTCTCCAACCATATTCCAATTCACCTAAAATATACATATGCCAGGAAATGGGCAGTGGCCCAGGCCCCAGCATTATATAAAAATCATGTAGGATGGGATGAGGACTCACCTCACCATAAAATACATCTGAAACATGAACCAACTGCACAACGGCAGTACCCAATAAAGCAAGAAGCTAAAAAACAGGTCAGGGAGATCTTAGATCAACTTGAATATCAAGGGGTGATTGAAACATGCACCTCGTCAATGAACAATCCTTTGTTTCCTGTCTCCAAACCAGACAATACATATCGTCTAGTTTTGGACTACAGACACCTAAGCACTTGTTCTAAAACTTTTGCAGTGCAAAAGCACATAGCACAGCATTAATGAATAACATTGTGCGTAAAAATATAAAACAACATTAGACATCTCAAATGGTTTCTTTTGTCAAAACATAGCACCTGAAAGCAGGTACTTAACAGCATTCTCCATAATGGGGACCCAGCGTCACTTTTGTCGACTCCCACAAGGGTTCAAGAACAGCCCAGGTTTATTCTCAGCGAGGGTAACGGAGTTACTACAAATTTATGACAATGAGGCATTGTCCTATGTCGATGACATCTATCTGACAGACGATGACCTGGAAAAACACTTGAACAGGGTGAGCACCATTATACTGGGTTTCGCCTCTGAGGGCTACAAGTTCAACTTTAAAAAGTCCAGAATTGCCCATCTCAATGTCCTATTTCTGGGATATGAGCTTTCAAGTGAAGGCAAGAGCTTGGCAGCTAACTTTTTAGAAAAGTGTGCGCTGCTCCAACCTCCAAAAACGCTAAAAACGTACAATCCATCCTGGGTTTCCTAAATTTTGGAAGAACATACATTCTAAATTACGCAGAAAGGGTTAAACCTCTCTACGCATTAATCAAACCTGATTTTTCAATCAGAAACTGGACACAGGAACACACAGAAATCTTGCGTTCATTCCAGGCTAACATGTTAGCAACAAATCACTTACAAACACGCGTAAGTCAACGCAATTTGGTGATCCGAATAATTTCGGGTTAATGCGGATTCACCTACTTAACCTTCAATGAGGGTGAGAAAATACCAATAGCATACAAATCTCATTTGTACACACAAGCGGAAATGCGCTTCAGTTCAACTGAAAAATTCTGACAGCAGTTCAAACCGCTGTAGCAAAAGAAAGAGCCTTAGCCCAAGGGAAACGCATTATTGTCGTAACCCCAGTACCAGCTTTAGAAGCGGTCACAAAAGCAAGCATTCCAAATGCTAAAGCATTACATCCAAGATGGATACAATGGGTTAATTCTCTTGCTGCAACAGATGTTGAATATGTTTTTGATCCAGATTTAAAAACACAAGCATTCCTGCAATATGAACATGAATGTCCTCTGCCTACTGAAATTCTGCCTCTCGATCAGTACGAATTTATAATTTACACTGACGGATCCGCACAGCCCGCAACAGGGAGTAAGCAAGCTTACAGTGCAACGTGTGCAATCGTTAAAGGTCGCATGCGAAATGGCATCTTCAGACCTATGGTCACAAAAACCCAGTCTCTAGGAGATTGTACAGCTCAGCGAGCTGAACTACAAGCATTCAAACTGGCACTTGAAAGTACAGATCGAGAATTCCCACACTGATAGTGTGCGATTCCTTTTACTGTGTTCAGTCGTATAATGACTATATACAAAACTGGCTTGAAAATGGTTTCAAAGATGCGAAAGGTGGCACAATAAAGCACAAAATGCTTTGGGAACAAGTAGTTCAGTTGAAAAACGAACTACCAAAGGCTCACGTGATCCACACACTGAGTCATCAACGTGATGGCGTTCACGTTGCAGGGAATTCATTGGCTGATGAAGCCGCAAAGGGGGCTGTGCAAACGGCTTCCGTAGCTGCGATCACTCGTTCAAAAACGAAAATAGACGGTGAGATAATGTTGGCTGTCAATGCTTCAAGCAAAGGCAGCAGTGCAGCGTTACCAAAAAGTTTCCACTCAAGTACTCTTATGTAATTGATGCGAACAACGTTCCTTTTGCTCGAATCCCTGGAGTGGGGGATAGGGTAATTCCAAACAAGGAACGCAGATTAGGACTAATCCTAGCAGCACACGAAGGGAAAGCTTCTGCCCATGCAGGTGTTTCAGCGACAGTATCTTTACTCAAGCAAAGATATTGGTGGCCTGGCATTCGAAACAAACTAAAAACTATGTTTTAGAATGTGATATTTGCCAACAGATGAAAGTCTCAACAGTGAAACGTCCTGCGCAGACACCCCTGTTAATTTCAGACAAACCATTAGCTTGTGTTTACCTGGACCACTGCGGTCCCTTGCAAAGGGACGGTAACTATAAATATATCATGGTTGCAGTGGATTCATGCTCTAGGTTCCTATGGTTATGACCTCAGCGCTCAGCTGACGCTCGAACTGTTATAAAAGATTTGCGAGTCTTTATCGGCACATACGCAATAGGCACGCTACATTCTGACCAGGGTCCTGCGTTTAGCTCTCGGGCTTACAAAGAAGCCATGGCCAGTCTGGGCGTTGCATTGCGGTACTCCTCTCCATTCCATCCTGAGGGAAATTCGGTTGTGGAAAGGAAAACCGGGACATAAAGCAGTCTATAACAGCTAGGGTATTAGGTTCGGGTGATGGGTGGGTCAAACACCTTAGTGGGGTCCAACGCTCATTAAATAATCTGCCAAGAAGTTCTCTAGGGGGGGTCACTCCATATGAGGTCCTATTTGGGACAAGAATGTGGGTACCAGACCTTGAACACGTAGGCACAGTGGTGGAAAATAAACCGTTTGATATCAAAGATCGTTTGGCTGTTTTACAGGAACTCAATAAGTTAAGAACGAAACAAAGCAACGTATTCCTACAGCCAACCACCACTGGGGAAAAATCGGCGGTCCCAGCAAGGCCTGTCTGGATTCCAAAAGTTGGGGATCTAGTCAGAGAAAAATTGCGGACAAGAAGGAATTTGGACCTTCTTACAGACAACCAGTACCTGTCCTAGCAGTTCAAGGAACAAGAACAGTACTTCTGTCGCCCCTTGCTGGAAGAAAGGAGAAAGATTTGTGTCCATCGACCTGATCAAACCACAGTATGTGGCCAATACTAAATAGTAGGCCTCGTGGACTCCGACCTAGTAGCAGACGCACTCCTCTCGCTACTATCCAAGAGGTTCAGACTGAAAGACTGATAACAATCGAGAATTCAGCTGTAACTGATGGAGGACTAAGCAACAACGCTATGGAACTCATGCCTCTTGACAACCAAGTAACAGTTCGTCCAAATACACCTGTCTACACCAACATGGCAAGTGATGAACTGGTTCCAGTGATTTCTACAAATCCTGATGCAATTCCAACAATTGACAGAACTGCTTCTGGCTATTTCATTAACTTTGATACGTTCTCAGAAGATCCAAGTGAACCTGAAACGACGCCAGCATCATTCAAATTCAAGCAGCAAGTACAAGACTTTCTTCACTTTCTGAAAAAGACTTATTTGGTTTCTCCATGGATTGAACTCTGGATTATATCTGGACTTTTTGTTTTCCTGCTCTGGCTAGCTTTGGTTACAACTGTGAGCGTGCTTATAAGTGGCAGATACATCCATGTGAATACAGAAGGAAAAGACGTGAACGTACTTTTGAAACCTCATAAATCTTCCCATCGTGAAGCAAGAGACTTGTCATCAGTGAACATCACAGCTGTTCCTATACAGGATGGTATAGTGTGGGACAAAACAGATTTTGACATCTTCGGTCCGACGGAACAATTGAACATTCCACATTTGTTTAAAATTTCACTAAGTGATCTAATTACGTCCAGTAACTATTCAGATGATTGGGACTTTGAGACTGTGAATGACATAATGTTTGACCTAGAAAAATCTGCTGCATTTTCTAAACATGAATATTTAGAGGGTTCATCAGACTATGAACAACTATATTGTTATAACCACTATGGTCATCATTATTTGCATAAATCTCTAACGCCGCTGCCTGCTGTTTGTGGGGACTCCAACAGCCAGAATCCTGAGCACCGAGGAGGGAGGTGCTGACCATCACCGGCGTGCGCTATTAAAGCGCCTGTCAACACCCGCGGCGCGGGACGCGCGCGGGCGAAGCCAGGGCAAGGGCGGGCCCGTCCACGCCCGTCGGAGCCCGAAAGAGGCCGGGCTGGGCCTACTCTCTAATACCTGCACCTAGGTAAAGTAATAGGCCTGGTCTTAGGTCAATGTGGGACAGTTAATAATCAGTTCATCTGGGTGTGTCAAATCATAATTTCATTTCATTGACGTGGCCGTTTTGAACACTATCTGCACAGGGAGAGCCCAAGGTATTAAATATAACGTGAGAGAGGGCCTTTTAGATAAGCGATCTCGAAAAGCCACGATGAGTACTAGAGGTGCAGTAAACTCCACGAACCCACAGACGACGGGGAAGATAGTGAATACTTTGGACTCTTTTTTGACGAGAGCGACAAACATCTTGAAGAATGAGATAGCGCTGACTGAGCGCCGTCTCTCGACGGAATTTCTACCCCAGAAAAGATCATCGTTAGGAGCGTTTGCGAATAACACTGGTTTAGGGGGCCACGAGATTATTGAAGTGGGCCCAGAGGAGGTAATAGTAGTGGCCCCGGAGGGTGTGACATCACAAATCCTGGAAGTAACAGTATCCAGTGAGAACACACAAAGGACTTCCACAAGGACTCAAACCAGGAAAAAATCCCAAGATAGTAAATTGGACACGGGGACAAAAAGGAAGAGGGGTGGGGGACCGCAAAGGGCTAATACAGCAAAGGTCTCAAAATTAAACAAAAGTAGAATCATGCGTGAGGAGGAGGGAGATGCTGGAGGTGGGAGTAGTCTTGGTGAGACAAATATTTTAAACGGTATAAATTCACCTGTAATTTGTGATACTGATGAAGCGTCATGGCTTAGATTTGAAACACTGGTTTCTTTACTTTTAAATCCTATTACAGAAAGGCTGACCCAGATGGATCAAAAAATTACTGATCTTGGGGTGTTTGTATTGGAATTACACAATACGATGGAGGTACGAAGGAATAAGATACAGAAGCAGGATCCCCTCACCCTGGCCGCGGAAATGTGGCAAAATGATCCAAGTTCGAGTAGTTTAAGAGGGTCTAATTCAGAGTCGAATATCTCTGAAGTCCAGAATGCAAAGCTGCTTATTGCTTCCAACACTGGGCTGTCAGATGTAGACAGGGCTCAAAGGGGTACTGAAAGTACTAGTACTGGCTTGATAGGGAGCCATCAGGATAGGCACCTAGGTAACAATAGTAGGGTTACCAGTGTACCTGGAATGGTTGAGGGGTCGGCGGAAGTGGGCCTACGCGGGGATGCCATACGGAGGGAAACAGGTTTGAATAAAGGGGGTGGGGAGGATGGACCAAACGCTATATCTCCCACCAGCGGCAGCACCTTTGGTCTTAGTACTTGGAAATGTTCCCCAGTTAAGGAGGGATCAAGTTGAGTCTACCCCACAATTGATACTGAAAGCCTTTTATTGGCTAAATCAAAATCTAAACAAAATAGGAGTGTTTGGAGGGTTGGGAGCGAACCAAATATTGATGGCAAGAAGGGTCGCATGGGTGGGGCCGACAAGGAAGCACTGGGAGGGGGATTGCGTGGTTGTAAATTTTAATAGTAGGCACGTCGTAGGATTTATTTTAGCACACTTAGGCCAGATGTTCCCGAGTAGCTCTAATATTAAAGCTTTACCTTTGGGTTATTTTTATAGGCCGCCCAGACCACAGAGATTTCAGCCACAGATCCCGCACACCGATGACAGGGGCTTGAAAATGCAGAGGGGCTTGAACACGCAGCGGGTTCAAAGTACCGGGGCACATTAGATATGAACCATCAGAACCGCTTTGCACCCCTATCTGGTTTAGAGGAGTGTGATTGACGTCAAGCCAACCCATTATATGCTGAAAGTTGTTTAGAGGGCCAGATACCCCCAACCAATAATAACATTAAAGTAATTCATCCAGTAGAGGGAGCAATTACAAACAGTCTCCGTTCTAAGAACATCCTAGTAAAAGACATGACTGAAGGGAATATCTATAATCTAAACCCATCCGTAGGAACAAGTTTCCAGTACCAAACAGATAAACAGAGAGTAAAAAATACTGATATAGTAGGAGAGCCAGTTATTCCACAAAATGTAGCACATAGTCGGACGTTATCGTCCAATTTACATAGTTCCTCATACATTGATAATCAGACACAGGAATCAGCTAATCCAAATAGTATTACGGTACTTTTCTGGAATGTTGCAGGACTTCGGTCTAAACTACAGAATCAGCTATGGCTAAATTTTGTGAGTAAATTTGACATATTTTGCCTGCAGGAAACATGGTCGTTGGAAGAAAATCATATTGAAGGCTATAAAACTTTTAACACTACTGCTCGACCATCGGCAAGTGGGAGGCCAAAGGGTGGCCTGTGTATGTATGTGTCGAATTTATTAAAGATAACCAAACTATGGTTGACTCTCTCAGAACCAAATTATCAAGTATTGGTCATAAACATAGATAAGCGAGATACAGTTATTCTTGTAAATTTTTATAACAATGCACAAAGGGAACATGTATTTCAAATGTTAAAACAGCTTAGAAATGCAATGCAGAGTACTCTGAATGATCATAGGGAAATTGGTCTATTAGTCTGGGGAGGTGATTTTAATACTGCTTTGTGTCCGCATAATGATGTCGCGTTATGTGGCATAGTAGATGAAAGGGAATGTAATCTCCCACATTTTTCACACAATTTACAGGGTGATGCCCTAAATGAGATTTTATTCTTTTTAGACATGAGTTTTGTAAATATGTTGACTTCGCCTCCTATCCAGTTTACACAGACTTTTCATGGAAGGGGGCGAATACAATTATAGATTTTATAATAACAACAAATAGATCAGCCTCCAGGGTTTTGAGTTTTAAAACCCATAAAAACGTCTTAAGTGACCACTTCCCACAAAGCATGAGTCTATCATTGGCAGCAAAAACACGGATAGTACACCCCGAAAGGTCTCAACGACTACAGGGCTTAGAAATAAACAAAATAAATGGATATTCCTTAAAGTGGGCCCAGGTAGAACCATCTGTAATTATGAAAGAAGTGGTGGAAAACAGTAGGGAAAATATTATGAAATGTCTCGACGAGACTGCGCCACACGAAGATATATTGGGATCCTATATTTGTATAACGGAAAATATTAGGAACATGTTGAAAAGAGAAATGAGAAATAGGAAGGACAAGAAGGTTGGATGGTTTGACAATAATTGCACGAGAGCATATGCCACCTTGAAGAACGTTTTACACAAAAAGAAACGGGATAGAGAAGAAATAGCCAAAGCCAGGCGAGCATATAACCTAGCTTTAAAAACTAGAAAGAGGGAAATCAAAGCGAACGCTTGGGCTGATTTACACAAGGCTGCCATAGAGGGTAATAATATTGCATTTTGGCGCGTGGTCAAATCTCCTTTTTTGAGATTTGAGTTAATGCCAAGAATAGAAATTGCAATCGATGAAGGGCAATGGGTTGAGCATTTTTCTAAAATGTATGCCAAGAAACAGGAGTCTAGTATTCAAATCGCCGGTCGCTGTGTCTCTACCCGTATAAACGATCCATTCCCAATTAATATAGACTTCACTTTAGAAGAAGTAGAACTAGCTGTGAAAGCTAGTAAGGGCGGAAAGGCACCAGGACCAGATGGGGTACCCGTAGATATATTTAAACAAAATACGGAGCTATGGGGCCCCTTAATAAAACAAGTCCTTGCAGCAGCATGCAAGGTAGGACTCATAGGATCTTGGTCTGAGTCATTAATGGTCCCAATTTTTAAGAAAGGTGACAGACAAAATCCTTCATGTTACCGTCCAATCTCCTTATTAGATTCAGTGGGAAAGGTCTTAGGCCGTATTATTTTAAACCGTCTCCAAGAATGGGCTGAAGAAAACAACGTATTAACGGATCTACAATTCGGATTCAGGGAAGGATTAGGAACATTAGAACAGGGCCTTAATTTAACAATCCTGACCGAGAAATATGTTAAAGTAAAAAAAGGAAAAATGTACTTAGCCTTCGTAGATCTTTCTACTGCGTTTGATTCCGTATGTCATAATAAATTGTGGAAGATTCTCGAAGTAATGGGAGTCGAACTAGCCTTAATTCAAGTTGTGAGAGAATTATATTCTGGGGCTAGTTCTAGAGTACGGTATGGACCAAATGGGGAATACACAGCTACATTTGCAGTAGACAGGGGGTAAGACAGGGCTGTGTCCTGGCACCCTTCTTGTTCACCATGTATACTAACGGCCTTGAGCAGGTGATGCTTGAGGGGTGCCAGGATCTACCACAGGTGGAAGGTCGACCCATTCCTATCTTACTCTATGCCGATGATGCGGTGATAATGGCCCGAACACCACTTGAGCTACAGCGGGCTATAAATAAATACAATGCTTATATGGAAAGCCTTGACCTAAAGATCAACGTTACTAAAACTTTTACAATGAGCTGTGGGAAAACTACCAAGAAAGAAAGACCCATTTTTATTGGAAATAATAAGCTAGAAACAACAAAAACATATCCTTATTTAGGTATTCTTGTGGATAATAAGGGTACATGGCTGCAGGCTATAAGGGCAAAAAATTGACATTTATGAAAACTACAACAGCACTTGTAAATTTTGCTCAGAAATTAGGAAAACGGCCACCTTTGGAACTGGTTAAAATCTACCAATCCAAGTGCGTCAGTGCTGTACTGTACGGGGCGGGGATCTGGGGATACTGTAACGTAGTAGACATACAGAAAGTGGAAAACGCTTTTATCCGTTATATATTGGCTGTCCCTCGCTCGACTTCAACCTTTGTATGTCACAAGGAGTTGGGGTTAGAATACATCACGGACAAAATAAGGGTCCAGCCAGTTTTATTATGGCATCGAATCTGGACCTCAACAAAAACTACATTTAATCAAAGGGTCTTAAAAGATTCTCTTAAATTGGACCAAGCCTTAACTATTAAATGGTTGAAGCACATTAAAGATTTTATGGGGGACTTAGGACAGCTAGAATTTTTTGAAGATCCTTTAAAGATGACTAATATTTCTAGGAAAGATTTTAAAAAACGATGTATGTCACACTTGGAAGAACTTAGATATGAAAGCGAAGTCCACAAACCGACAGTTCTCCAAAACCAGATGATCCTCGTTTCCACTGAAATGCAACCTTATTTGACCTACTATGGAACTGGGTATGACAGATTCGTGCTTGCACGTTTTAGATTAGATTCCTTTCATCGTTTGGTAGCGTTTCCCATAATAAATGATTGGACAAAAATTTAGAAGCTTGCCCATGTGATGGTGAAGCATCCCAAACGACAATTCATACTGTTTTATTTTGTAAATATTACAGGGAATGCAGAAAAAGGTGGATTTACCCTATTTTAAAAATCTGGGGTCTGAGGCAATGTCGCCCCGCCTATCTTGCATTGCAATTATTGGATAGTGAATGTTTTACTAGAAATATTGCAATATTTTTAAAAGCGGTAATCAAGTGTAGGAAACAATTGTAATATTTTTATCTATTGGTTTTATCTGTATAAATTGTTTTAATGAACTCAGCCTGATTTGGTCAGTCGTTTCATACTTGAAAAATCGAACAAAGAAGTACTATTATTATCTGGTGGTTCGTACTTTTTTAATAATGATTTTAAAATTGAATGTTTAAAATGTATAATGCTGTAATTTTGTATTTGTGTACCGTGCTTTTATGATTTTTCGTATCCAAAAATGAAAATCGAATAAAGCGAATTTGAAATTGAATTTTTTTTTGCATAAATCTGCATATCCAAGAAATGTGTTTATGTTTAACCAATGGGAACATTGTCCTACACCACCTAAAGGTAGTTCAAAAACATTTGCTAACAAGTTTCCATATTTTTCAGGTTACAATACATCTGATACAGAAATGTTTTACTATAAAAATGTAAACAAGACAGGACTGAAAATTATGTTAACAAATACAAAACAGATTTACTCTGCATTATTTAATGCCCAACTGTCTAGACAGGGTTTCGACTTTTGGAAAGACACAGTAGACACAAAAACTGTCTGGGGTACTAAAGATTGGCAAGTGCAGGGGATAGAAGCTTTATTTAGAGCCTGTATCATCCCTGAACAAATAATGTTTTTGAATGAAACCATCCAACAAACATCTTGTCTTGGATTAGCCAAGATCAAAGAGATGAACACACCTTCTGTACCAACACCTGCAAGTGATAACGATACACAGGCAGTGGTGACAGTTGACAATATACTACAACTCAACAGATCTAATCCTGATTGGAACAAATGGTTGATCTGGCCCACAGACACGAATAACTGTCAGGAAAGATTCCTGAATAAAACTCAGGGCTTTACTATTCATAGGCCAGACCCAAGATACGTCCAAAGACAACATCCGGGGGTAGTAACAACATACAGTGTAGGAACATTATGCCTCGATTGGCTGCATAAGTCTACACTACAGGATGTGAAACAACACTTAACCTTACTTAAAAAGGACGCAGACCTTAGGGAATTCTTGCTTGGACCAAGAAAACCACGTCAAAAACGTTTCATATATGCCGGCATTTATGCTGCCTATAATGAAGCATGGAAAGTATCACAGATGGAGGCTGCAGAACGAATACGTGAACTTGATCGTATTAATTTTGAGAAAACACTCTCTGTGGTCGACAATGGGTTAACAACTTTGTCCTCCAGAATATATTCATTGGATGGCATTGTATCCTCTGCTATCGACATACTAGAACAAGATTTGGCGATGTTACAACAAGGCCAGTCTCAATTACGTTCTATTGTGTTATTAAGCTGGACGCTGCAATCTTTGCGAGCGGGCTATGTGCCTTAGCGTTTTATCAACACAACGGCTCTGTTTGCAGAATACAATCTCACTGATAAACAGATCGAATTGGCACAAAGAGGAGCAAGGTATACAGTGCTAAGCATTGAAAAACTGGAAAAGTTACCATTCACAGTGGCAGAAAAACCAGCTACAGAATGGCTTATTCATGGCAAAATAACATTACCTGTGAGTACTTTTCAGTTTCAGTATTGCCTCAGACAAATGCAAGCAGGCAAATATGAAAGGTTGGGTAAGGAATACATTAAGACATCTTGGGATTTACCGTATACATATAGATGTTGGAGTGGGGATCGTGAAGTGTTTTTGAGCGGTACACACTGTAAACGTGCACTGAGCGGTTCACTTATATGTCAGGACATTTCTTTACACGGGGCTTGTAATGGTTCTGTGGCAAATTTGTCTTGCCATCAGCAGGGTACACCAGCTGCTGTGATTAATCCAACGTTTGGACAACTTTCTAATGGGAGTTACCTCATGTTGAATGATCAGAGTTGCTGCGGCATGCTGCCAGGCATCCCATATCTAGTAACGGTCAACTCCAGGGTCACTTGCTGTATGCAAGTATTGTTTGCCCCAATAGACACAGTCAGGGAGTCGCCTCTATGGCCTTCGCTGAACGTCTCTTTTATAAGATTTGATACTTTGAGCAGAATGAAAGCCATGCTTTTACAGCAAACAGTGCCTTTGACCTCGGCCAAAGAAACCTATGATCTACAAGTAGCAAGGACTTCGGCTGAGATACAGACTTTAATACGTACAAACTGCCCTATACATTTCGTAGAAATGATAACACGTATTTTCAACATGTCTGATACAACCGGAATTGTACATGTATTTAAGAGCATCTGCTCCGGTCTGTTAGCACCTTTCCAGGCAATACTCGGAATCATCCCGAACTTTGCACATTCGGTGTTTGGTGGCATACCATTAATTCTAGTACTTGTTGCCGGAATTCTATTTCTCTTCCTGCTATTGCGCTATGGCCAGCCTATTCGCAGACATCACTCCGAGCGAAATGGAGAAAGCTCTCCTTGAACGAAAGTGCCGTGAGCGAATAGTACAGCTTTTGGGCATGACTCGTCTACGGGACCTTAATACAACTTGGTTCCTGTCATTCAGACCAATCTGGCAAGATTGCATCTTACCTGTTCTACGATGCCTGCTATGCGGTGAAGAATGCGTGTTGGACACCTGTCTAACATTTCCATCAGCAACGCCAACGGATGTCGATACTCTGCTGGTCCCGATAACGGCCCATGCTCTGTGTTGTCCCCAGAGGCTTCCTATCCTGATGTCAGCATTCATTGAGATCTCACAGACGCTTCCGGCTGCTGCTGAGGTACGAGAAAGATCTACAGGCACACAGGTAACAACGGACGCGAACATTGCTGAGGCAACCTATGCTGGAAGCGATGCTTCTCATCTCTGTGCAATTAATCTACTACACGAGGTGTTCCAACTGACACCAGCTACAGTGGATGATGTTTTGTCTATAGAAATAGATGATCTCATGTTTACACCAGACCCGTAAACTGACTCTGATTCAGCATACAGTGTTCCAGAGATGCAGTAACAATTTGGCCTTCATTTTTCAAAACAACTTGGAACTCTACCAAAATTGAACTTTTTCCCATTTTTTCGAACGAAAATGGCACTTCAATCTGCTTAAAGTAGAACTAGCCTTATAGTACAGACTTCACGGTACTTCCACGGACACTTAGTCATCTTGTGTGTCTAAAACAGTTCATTAATTTTCATGACATGAAATGACTTTGATTTTTGAACAACTTATCGATCATTTTCTGTCACATGTAAATATTACTGCTTCTTTCATTCCAATTGCATTTATTTTCGAACTTTATGCCTGAAATGAAAAGCATTTGCTTCAAATGTACAGTACCTTTTGCATTTTTTACTATGTTTTTTAATGCTTTTAAGAAATATTTTTAAATATGCGGTACTCCATTTTATGTTTAGCATTTTAAATGTTTAGCATTTTAGTATTATCGTACACACGAAAGTGGAGTGGGTGTTGTATTCCTCTTAGGGTGTCCATAAACGGGCTTTCCAGTATCATGTCCTTATATAGGCACAATTCGCCCTGCCCTTATATAGGCATAAAATCCCAGCCCTTATTTAGGCATTAAACCGTGCACTCCAAATACAGGCATGGTCTCCGACATCCGTCCACCCTAACATCACAACGAGTTCATGAAGAACAGACCCTTAGGCTGCGGGAGTTTCCCTAGTCCAGGACTATTGATTTCTTCAAGGACTCATATATTATGCATGAACCATTATTCCTTAGGGGTTCATTCATGACGTCTTTCGCTGTCCGACTCACGTCAATACTAACATTCTTAGGTGCTCTCAGGTATAAATATACCTTCCCTAGCCCCTGTAAACCAGAGGAGACCTCGACTTCAGAGGAGCCCGTTTCCCGGTCTGACGCACTGAGAAGACGCTGTCATCCCTGCACGCAGAGAGTCCAGCTTCCAGTGATCTGACTTCCCTTGCGGGGTGTTGGAGTTCGAGTCTGGCAAAGAGATTCCTACCTCTCTCATTCTTCAGGTATGGAGCTGACAAGAACCTAGAGGGACTCTTGGCATACTAGGCTTAACATACTCTTAGTATACCATAGTAAGGAATACTTCACCTACTTCCTACCTCTCCCTACACCTAGGTTAGGTTAGGTACATTGGGGTAGAACTAGATTAGAAACGCATCGTATGAGTACTCGCATTTTTAGTCTGTGTTATTTATGTAAAAGCATATGTACTAAAAGATAATGCTCTCGCAGTATTATTTATTTCTACTGCTCACACTGTACATTATTTATCTCGCATACTGTCTTGTGATCGTAACAGCACATTTTACTTACACCAGAAACAAGACTGTTCAATAAATCTTTTATTGAAACGCCCGTCTATTTCTTTCTGTGTAACTTGGAGAAAACTAAGCATGCACGATTGAGTGAAATAGTTATCTATTGTTTCCACGACTCTGGGACACGTTCTGATTCTAAAGGGAAACACATTGGTCATGTTTTGCGGCTGCCAGAAACTACTCCCTTCTTGTTGTCAAGGAGTTTCTAGTGGCCTCTGAGCTAGCTGGCACAAGTAATTAAGTTTAATATACTCGATAGGGACATACTGACCTTAGTCCTATGTCAAACCTATAGGATATATTATTCCAATGCGCAGAGCCTATTAGGGAAATAGGAGCTACACTACACAGATAGGCAACGGTTTCTTTTTAACAGGCGAGCATGCAGGTTTGAGCAGGGATACATGAAAAACAGGATGAATACGTAAAGTGGAAGGTAATGCCAGTTTTACTGCAACCGGATTATGTATTTCAAAACCTTGTAGGGGCCTATATATTTTGGGTTGAAAATGCTGAACTTCTTGAAGCGGATATTTTTCGTGGATAACCATACCTTATCGCCTGTTTTATATAGGGGGCTTGGCCTTCGGTGTTTATCAGCAAACGTTTTATATCTAGTTTTAGCTTGCGTTAGATATTCTTTTATAGCCTTCAATGTGGTTTTGATGTGAGTGACCCTGTCCACTTCCTCGGGAAGTTTCTGTGTTTCATTTGGATTCTCTAACGGGATGAAACGTGGGTGAAAAACATATGTACAGTAGAATGGTGAAAAACGAGTAGAACTATGTGAAGCACTGATGTATGCTATTTCGGCCAACCACAAACTTTCCACCCAAGTATCTGTGTCTCTGTCTACATCACACCTTAAATATTTCTTCAGGGTTTGGTTTAGGAGCTCTGTTTGTCCATCAGTCTGGGAATGGAAACTTGTGGAAAGAGCCGTAGAGACCTGCAACGATGAGCACCACACCTTCCAGAACTGAGCGGTGAACTGGGTACCTCTAGCGGACACTATAGTTTTCGGGAGCCCATGTAATCTCACTATGTGTGTTAACAAAAGTTGAGCTAATTGTCCTGCTGTGGGTAATCTTTTGCAGGCTACAAAATGTCCCATCTTGGTCAGATAGTCTACTACCACTAAAACTACAGTGTAACCATGATCATTAGGTAAGCCCACCACAAAGTCCAAGGATATATTTTCCCAAGGTTTCCCTGGTACGGGGAGAGGTTGTAGTAGTCCTTGTGGTCTTGTTTTATCTGTTTTCATCTGATTGCAAATGTCACATTCCTTTACCCAAGTAACGACATCTGGTTGTAATGAGGGCCACCAAAACTGGCGTAACACCTCCGTTATGCCCAGCGCTAGGGATCTCGTGACACCAATGAAACACTTGTATTCTGAGGTTCTTGGTCGGGACTAGTATTTGTTGTCCATTCACTGGTATCCCTTTTTTCACTTGCCATTCTCCATGCCTTTTCAGCCAGTCCCTCCATTCAAAGGTTTGTATTCCTTTGGCCACTTTTCTCAAAAACGTGTCGGTTTGTATCACACAAACCACCTTGGAAGAGTTTCTAATTGCTCTTTTGACCATGACCTCTGCTTCTCTCTGTGATTCTTGGCGTGTCACAGAGGGCCTCACCAACGGGGAACTCTATCAGTGGCAGCGCCGATGCAAGCTCGACAAAGCAAGTCTGAGACGGGCCGCGGGACCTGCCAAACAAGGTCAGAAGCGGTGGCTGATACAGAGAATCAAAACAACAGAGCACAACGCCCCCCTTACTGCACCATAACGCCAGTCCTTCACTTCACTTCCTGGGCAATGCTTGAATTATCGGCCGCGTCTGCAGCTGCGGGCGAGCCTATGAAAAGCAGTTTGACCTCACGCTAGTGTGAGTGCGTGCCACCTCCCCTTTCTCTAGCGTCAATGCCTGGAACTTGTAGTTCCATTGGTCCCGGTTCCCTCGGACATTCCTTTAGCTGTATATATGAACACTACCCTCTTTCATGATCTGTCAGTGTTCACAATCCCGCAGCAGCTCTAGTGATTCGTGACAGGTGGGAAGCCAAGAAAAAGGTATAGACCCTAGATAAGGGGTATTTGGAGCTCCAGGCATCAGTTAGGCCTATGTCCTGCAGCCATTGCAGTCCTGCGTCTGTAAAAGTCCCAGATTGATCCTTATTCTGGGTCTATCTATCCTGTGCATTATTCAGGATGAGGTTAATGTTGCTTCCTATCACCATGTCATTGCCTGGGGATGGACCTATTAGGCCTAGGGTGTTAAGTAGAAACTGCTCTTAATAGTCATTGAGAGCATACAGCGTGACGAGGGTGACCGGGTAAGCATTTACGGAGACTCGCGATGAGAGAAGCCTCCCTGGGAGTTCTGCTTGTGTGATTTGGCCCTGAAATGTGTTTGCTAACAGGACAGCTACTCCGGCTTTCTTACTGGGTCGTGAGGAGAAGTATTGTCTGTCAAACCAGCGGAACAGCAGTCTTTTTCCAATCATTTTTGAGGCGGTGCAGTTCCTGTGGGAGAGCAATATCACAGTTGGAGTCTTCCAATAGGGATGAGAGGGCCAGTCATTCCGCTGGGGCGTTAAGGCCCCTGACATTAAGGCTCAATACTTTGACCATCCTGGAGACGAAAAAGTGTTTGGTGCATTAGGTGCTCATGGGTGGCCATGGATGTGATCTGCACTGGGGGGGTGTCCACTCCTGTATGGTATGGTCAGCAATGGATGAGACCTCCTGGGTGGGGGGGCAAACTGAGGGAAAACAACTCCTTCGAAGTCCTAAGAGAGTCTGAAGATGGGGGGTCATGATGTGGGCCACGGGGTAGGGTGTGTCACTGACAGTGTGTGTGGCTGCTCCTCCGTCCTGGCTCTATGAACTGGTTAGGTGGGTTATCAGTGGCTGCCGGTCAGGTAGTTCATTGGTCTAACCACTGGTTTCGATATGTCCATCTTGCATGCTCCTTCGGGTGTTAAGGCTTTGAGGCGTACCTTTGAAGGTTGGTCTGATATTAGGTCCCGGTTGACATTGTGTTGTGTTGTGTTGAGTTACTGGAGAAGCGCCCTACGATCCGCGCAGCTCTCATCTTGGGTCGTCTTGAGGGCGTCCTTTCTTGTGGTGCATTTTTTCTGCTGGACGTCTTGTGGTGCAAGAGGTCTTGAGGCTGGACCTCGTGGTCTGAGTCTCCCCGGTGGGCCTGCAGACCCGGAATGGAGCCTGCCTCATCCATGGTGCGTTTAATACATGTTTCTCTGTCTCAGATGACGATCAGGTGAAAGGGCTGTCCCTAGTTATATTTAATCCCCTGTTCACGCAGGAAGGTTGCAGCCTTATGAGTGCGGTGTCATTGAAGCGTAGCAGAGAACAGATCTTGGCAGAGCCAGACCTTCGTACCCTCAAAGGAGATTGAACCTTGATATCTCACTGCTGACATAATGGCTTTTTTCAGGTGATAGTTATGTTATGTTATGTTACAGTGATTTCTAGCGCGCACGGCTACTCAGGAGTGTCCCGGCGCGAGGAGCCACTAGTAGAAACAGTATGGAACAGGAGAAATTATCCTTAGGTAAACAGCAGGGTTTTAAGTCTTTTCTTAAACATGGTGGGGTCGTGGATGCTGCGCAGTTCAAGGGGGAGAGAGTTCCAAGCTTCGGCTGCTTTGAAGGACAGAGAGCTGCCTCCAATTCTTGTCCGCCGAAAGCGAGGGATCGCAGCTAGGCACTGTGAAGCGGAACGCAGATGCCTTCGTGGGGTATGAAAACTAAACCGCTTCCTCAAATAGAGGGGCCCTATACCATAGAGGGCTGAATTTAAATTTCACTCTTTGGGCCACTGGTAGCCAGTGCAGGTCCCGCAAATGATGTCTGACGCTGGACCTGCCCGGGATACCCATCAGAACTCTGGCCGCGGTGTTCTGTATTACCTGAAGTTTCTTAAGCTGGTATCCTGGTAGGCCAATATAAAGTGCATTGGCATAGTCAAGGCGGCTAAGGATCAGAGCGCGCGTGACCATTTCCTTGGCGGACCTGGGTAATAGAGGAAGAAACCTCCTAAGAGACTTCAATGTGCCAAAACATTGACCGGCCAGTTTTTTTACATGTGTAGAGAACCTGAGATTTTCCTCGAACCAGACGCCCAGGTTCTTCACTGCCTGTCCCGAGGAACTGGGAAGTGGATATTCTGGTGGCCAAAGTGCTTCCCTGAACTGAGGGGGAAAGGATCCAAATAGGAGGATTTCGGACTTGCCCTCATTGCACTTTAACTGGGCGGCTGCCAGCCATTTGAAAACGGCTGATAAACAGTTTTTAGCTTTCACTGGAGAAATATCTGAGTCCTTCCAAGTGAAGAGGAGCTGGGTATCATCTGCATAGGCGATGATTTTAGCTCCCAGCTCCTCAGCCAGATAGACCAGAGGGGTGACATAAACATTAAAAAGGAGGGGGCTCAGGGTAGAGCCCTGAGGTACTCCAGTAGTCACCTTTTGTGGATTTGATGAGAAAGGAGGTAGCCACACTTGCTGTGATCTGTGAAACCAAAAATGATTTAATCCAATCCCATGCAGGGCCCATGACACCAATATTTGCAAGGCACGCTAATAGCAGTGAGTGTGGCACTGTGTCGAAGGCGGCAGAGAGGTCTAATAAAATCAGAGCCGCTCTCCCGCCGCCATCCAAGCATTCTCTAATGGCTTCTGATATTTCCACAAGCGCCGTCTCCGTGCTATAAGTAGCTCTGAACCCTGACTGAGCAGGATGTAATGATCCTGAGGTCTCTACAAAACTGGCCAGCTGCTTGAAGACCACCTTTTCACATACCTTAGCTACCGCTGGAAGGAGGGAAATAGGGCGATAGTTGGCAGGGTTGGCCGGGTCCAGAGAGGGTTTTTTAAGCAGAGGGAGAAGTTTGGCCTGCTTCCATTCGGGCGGGACTATGGCAGATCGGAAGGACATAGTTGTGGACTCAAGTAAGGCTATCCTGATGTTGGCCAGGTACGGTGGAGGTGCGACCGGCTTTCTGTGTGCGGTCCAGTATGATTTCTTTTTCAGCCTGGTCGGGAAGGACGTGGCAGAAGAGGCTGATGACATATTTCTACAGGTCCTGCAAGCCTGCCTGAAGAGGGACTCCTGTAATCCGTATATTCAAACTATGGGATCTGCTCTCTAAATCTTCAAGGTGCATCTGTAATTCCTCGTTCTGCTGTCTGGTTCTGGGCGCTCTGCAACGCCTGGTTCCCACAGATTATGGCAGGGGGAGATCCATGAGGCAGCAGCGCTGCTTTGGGTCTCCAGATCCCAGTGCGGCTGCGATGTGGTGGGGATGGCAGGCTGTTCATCAGGATCCTCTCAAGATGGCTCATGGCTCACTATCGGTTCAGAGCTCGGACCCCGCAGCTTCTCCACACTGCAGCAGACCACAGGCCATACGAACACCTGCAGCATTGTATGGTGCCGCCCAAAGCTTAGGGCAGAGCAACGAGTTCCCGCCGCTCTCAGCCGCCATCTTAGACATGCCCCAACTCTGACTTTTTAATACAGGACCGTAAGCTAGTGAGTTAGGTGGTTCAAGCTTCCACCAGTAGGGTGAACCCCAATTTTTTGCCAATGATTTCTCCTGACAGAAAGTTAAAATGTTTTGAGACTTTTGTAAAGTAGCGCTTTTCCTCCGATCTGTTAGTGCCAGCTGCTTGCTGGGAAAAAGTACCCATGCTTTATGGGACATGGTTGGTGAGATCTTGCCGGTGGTCCCCAAGGAACCGAATTTGATTGAAACCATCCAGGATGGTAAGGACTCAGCAAAGTACATCATCCACTCCGAACTGGACTCTACTCACTGCATGGGCAGAGCAGTTGGCCATAGTGTGGTGCTTTGGCGTCATGCTTGGATGAAATCTATGGGCTTCTCTAGGGACGTGCAAGCCTCTTTAATGGACATGCTGTTCCAAGGGTCTCATCTGTTTTTGGAGAAAGTCGATTTAGCATTGACTTGACTTTTTTTTTGCATGGTTTTTGTAAAATATTATTGGTGTGGGAGCTGCCGGGCCCTCACCATAATAACAAGCATTGGCAAAAGAAAAATTTGTTTTTTGTCTCAAAAAGCATACACTGCCACAGTAGTTACTGGCAGTGAACAAAACTACTTTGTGTGCCGATATGCTCCTTGTAAAATCGCACAATGCTGTCACTCACAGTGAAGCCAGTTGATACAGAGAGAGAGAAAGACAGAATTTAAATAAACACAAAAGGTTATGGTTAATGCCAGACCAAATTAGGGGCCCAATTATTAAAGAAAAACTCAAAAGTGCACCCATGGTATATGTCCTTGCATTAAGAGCAGCTATACGGCTTTCATGAATTCACAAGAACTTACAGAAGTAGGGCAAAAAATAGTACTCCCAGAAAATATTCGTGAACTGCATTTTAGCATGAGCAAATATCCATGTGTAGATTTGTTTATGCGAAAATCTGAGTGTTTGCAAGTTCACTTTCCCTCCAACCACTTTTTTCCCAACTCTGGAAGAAGGTTTACGGCTGCCATTGTCAGGAGGAAATTTCAAACATTTCTCAGTATGGGAAAAGATTAGAGAAGAGTTGTTGAAAACCCTTAAAACATGCAAGTTAGTAGGTTTGCACAGACTCAAAAGGGCATTCCAACCCTGAAACTATTGCTTACCACTACCTTCAGCCCCAGTATGTAGATCTGCGGAAACGTGGCAACATAAGTGGATTGCTAGTATTCAAACACTACTATGGTATGAGCCTTGGCATAATCAGAGAGGCTATATCAGAGCTCTTATATAAGGAGATTACTGCCAAAATTTGTCGCTGCACTACATGCCACCAAAGGGACAAGTGGATTTTGTTACAGGACAAGTAGATTTATGAAGCAACCTGCCCCATGAACAAGTAGATATTTTATTAAATTCCACACCCCTGTCCCCTGCATCTGCAGGCACCGCAACAAAGCTGATCGGTCTGCTGCTCCTGATGTCCAATGGACTTCGAAAGCCTCAGCAACACAGGTGGTGGTTCTGCAACTCCCTTGAGGTCTGACCTGTCCTCTCTGCAACTTTGAGCCCAGTATCCCTTTTCGGAACCGCTGGGACCAAACCCCTGTGCACCGCGTGGACTTGCCGCCGCCAAAGCTTCTTGGCTCTGCACTACAGAGATTTTCAGGCTACAAGAAGCTGCAGCCACCAGCATCTCTTCCTGCCAAGTACAGCATCCTCACCACATCCTCTCCACTGTGGGCCTTCCTTCTTGGTGAGCTGTTCGAGGTCCTCTGCGACTCATGTGCTTTCGGCCTGTGGGTCCTCTTGAGGGTTTTCTTCTGCTCCATTGGACTCTCCTGCTTGCTCGGACCTGCTCTGACTCTCCTGCTTGTGGTGAGTCCCTTGGACCTTGCTGGTCCCAATGTTGCTCCTTCTTCGCTTTCCATGCCAGTTGCAGCTGCTGAGGCTTGTTGGTGCTCCCGCCAGACACTGACCCCCTGGTTCTCGACTTCTAAAATGGTACAGCTCGTGCATGGCTCCTGGTCTCCCTAAGCATTGCCTGGTCTTCACAGCTGCAGCGACAAGGTCACTGTCAACACTGCTGAGCCATCTGACATTGGTGGACATTGCTGTTCCGTGCCTCCTGGTCAACTATGAGTGGCATAGACTCTGTCCCCTCTGCTTACAGGTTCTCCTCTTCAAGAATCCACCCTTGGATACCACCGGACTCTTGCACAGTCTGCTCCAGCGGCATCTTTCCTGAAGTCCTTCATTGTGGTCTACGCCAGTTTCCGACATCACTTCGCACCTATGCACCCAGCTTCCCTGGTGTAGGTATCCTGGTTCCTGGGGTATCCACGGGTGGGGTGACTCTCCAACCTTCTGTCTTCCACGTGGTTTCTTAAGGGTTCACTGGGAAGGGTCCTTCTTCTTAGAAACTGCAACCGCGACTTCCCCGCTGACTTCTATTGGACACGTGACTGTGTTTCCACTCTGCACACAGCCTCCGTGGGGATCGTGGGTACTTACCTTGGGTGGTTCCTTGTGTCCCCAGCTCCTCTGAGTCTCCTGTTCCAAGTCCCAACTTTAGTTGCAGTTCGCATTCCACTTTCTTAGTATATGGTTTGGTCTCTCCCTGTAGGCCACTGTATTTTGTACTACTTACCTTATTGCAATTGAAGTATTATTGTGTATTTGTGTTGATATCTCCGAGTAGGAGATATACCAATGTGTTAGTGAGTGTTGTGTGATAAATAGACATATATTTATATATACACTGTGTGGTTCTTTTTCGTTTAACCTACACTACATGATTAGATTGGTAAAACAAGCTGCTTAACACTCCTTCAAGATAAGCCTGAAGGCTGTTCTTCACAGCTACCACTTTGAGAGCTTTCAAAAGGTTATCAAAGATCACTAAAATCACCATAAGGGTTGCCTGGATTAGTGCAAGGTGCATCACTTAAATAAGTGTGCAGCGCATACTGAGCCAGCCTCCTACAAGTACTAATACTGGAAGACTGGAACAGCCCGGATAGGCCTGGACTTCTAATATGCCTTGGGAATCTCTGCACCTTGCAATATGCCAATGACAGCCTCATGGAATTGGTAAGTGTGTGTCCTTGGCTAAATTGGCCTTCATGTCGATGCAACCCTTGAATTGGTGGGGGCCTGGGGGCTTCATAAATCACTTTGGTATGACTTACAATTACGTGTGCCTTTTTAGAGAAACTGGTGATTTCTATCAATACCTTCTTTGAAAATGGAATTGCTGCTGGTAAAAGGATTTAGATTTCATGCATAGAGTGTTTATAGTGCATGTGGGAACAGTCAAAATGAAGAGAAGTGTGCGCAGCATATTATAACGGCAATTCAATTTGTTACAACACTCCTCTGTTAAGAACACAGATAAGATGCTGAAAGCATGGGTTGTGCTCTATTACAAACTGTGTGAATCCAGCAATGATTTGAAGGTCGACAGCAATGAGACTATGAATACCAAAATGCCAGGGGCATAAAAGGCATGTGAGCACATGGCGTAATTTGTTAACAAGACTCAGCTACCGCAAGCAAGACAATGGTTGAAACGCGTTGGTAACGTTTTGGTGAAGTTGCTGTTGCCAATTAAACCTAAGTATTTTGAAGCCCCCGGGAGTGCAGCGTTGTTAATTTTGTTTGAAAATATCGTGGGGATAGTGGTCATATCCCAGAGATTGCACCAGCAGTTAGAGCATGTCGCCTGTGACCACACACATATATATTTTTTCATTAAATAACCCCAAAAATGTAATATAATGTAAAAAATTTATTTTTAATAATAGTGTTACGTTATATACAGGGGCAGCTCCTCCACTAGGGCGGAGGAGCGTCGCCCCACTGCTTTCTCGCAGTGCGAGAAGCAGAAACATAAAATGGTAATACCTTCCCGTTATTACCATTTTATGTTTAGTTGCGGGCGGGCGGGGCTGCTCTTCGAGCAGGGGAGGATGGGTGTGCCCACTCCTAAGGGCACAATAACTGTTTGGTCGGCCCTCTGGGACCTCCCAAACCAGTCATGCGCACTCTGCCCTTTCTCCATGCAGGCTGCAATGCAGCCTGCATGGAGAACATGGCCTCGCCGTAAGCCCCTGGCTGGGAGGCGTCCCCACCAATCACAACGCTGCCATTGCAGCGTTGTGATTGGCTTAAGGGAGGGGAGTAAGGCTGCCTGCTTCCTGTTCCTAACGGATGTAGGAGATCAGGAGCCGAAAAGACGTGGGACCGGCCGGCGGACAGGTATGTTTTTTATTTATTTATGTATTATTAAATTAAACCCCCCCCCTCTCCGCGCGACCCCCTGCCCCTCCCACACAATTAATACCGGCAGCGACTGGTTATACTGCCGTGTCCCCTTGTCTTTTTCGAAGGAGGAGGATATTTTTTGCATATTAGCGTGAAGCCAGTACCACGCAAAGGGGACCCTTCCAAAAAGTGTTCAGGGTGTAGTGGCTCAACCCGGACCGCCCCACGTCCGATGGAGGCAGAGGTCTTTGCTGCCAGCTGACAGTCCGTGACTCACACGGAGAGACGGAGTTACTTTACCATCGTCTCCGAGCTTTGCCAACACCGGGACTGTGAGGTTGGAAGCGCAGGGCTCAGGAATCGTTTGTTGCCCAGCACAGTGCTACAATCTCAAGCCAACCATTCTTCAGCCACTCACTTTGAGGAGGAAAAATCCGGCTGTAAGAGACATTCGTCCAGATTGCGAACCAACTGCATGATGGGATCTGCAGTCCATAACTATGAACTGGCCGAGTGTTCTCTGATGAGATATGGTGTAGGTGTGCCCCACGCTACTTTAGAAGGAGGGGCTTAATAAATAAAAGGAAACTTTGAAATTTGTAACACCGGAGGCATCTGAAGAGGCTACCGCCATGCCAGAGAATTCGAATAAATGATTCCTTGAAGCCCTGCCGTGTCCCCTTGTCTTTTTCGAAGGAGGAGGATATTTTTTGCATATATATATATATATGTATACATAAACATACACTCATGATAGAAGCCACTGATGCACATTAAAGGAATTAAAATATGTTTAAAAAAATAAACATACACACATAAATATATATCTATATATGTGTGTGTGTCTTTATGTAAGTATATATTTTATATAGTATTAAATATTATTTCTTTTTTAATTTACATTATATTAATGTTATACATTGAAATTTTTAAGATTTACTATTTTAAACTATACATATATATATATATATATATATATTAAAAATCAATATTTTAGTATGTTTTTAATGATATTGATGTGAAATTAAATTTGTTTCTATATTTCGGTACTTACCATTATAAGTATAGGGACACAATATCTTTGTAATCGATGTGTTTGATACAATATTTTTGTATCACAATATTGTTGTTTTTGATATTGTGTCAGTGATCCCCCTGCGAACTCCAAGCTCTCTCGGTTCATCCTCCTTGTACCACTTTTTTCCCAGACTAAGTGGTACCGCAGACCAAGGTGAGCATTTTGCCTAAAGTTGGTAATGCTTTTCACATTTACAATCCATCACTTTCCCAATGTTCTTTGCTCTGCTTTACCCCTTGAAGGAGGAGGAGAACCTCCATTGGCTGGACACTAAAAGACTGCACCAAAGACTATTGAGGGGACGATCAGCTCTTTGTGGGTTTCTCTGGGGTGAAAAAGGGCAAGAAAGTGCAGAAAAGGACCTTATCAAGGTGGATAGTTCACAGCATCAAGATCTGCTATGCACGGGCCGAGAAGCAGACTCCAGAGGGGTTAAGCATCCATTCCACCAGGGCCAAGGCTGCTACCACTGCTCTGACACTTGGAGCATCTTTACTTGACATATGTCAGGCTGTGACATGGGTGTCAGTACACACATTCATGGACCACTACTGCCTTGACAGCCAGGTCCAACGGGGAGGGCATTTCGCTTGTTCTGTCTACCAGGACTTTTTGCTCTGAGCATATGAAGTTAGTAGTATCTATAAGAAGAACAAGTTATTTACTTTTGGTAACGCTCTTGCTGGTGGACACTCAGTCTAATCACAGATTTCTCCCTGCCCTATTTCCTCCCCGTTCTATGGAATGGTCTCCTTTCTGATCTAGAAAGGCCCTAATCTAGGAATCTGCACACTGGTATTGCCGATTATTGTTGGTCTCTGCACCCAAGGGTGCGAAAGGAGTAAAACAAACTGATGTCAGTGCTCGTGGAATGGCGCTTTTAATCGGCTCTGTTCATCACTTCCGGGACAGAACAATGTTGGCATAGAGCTGCACAATGCCATCAACCGGCGTGCAGGAGCAATGCTGTTTAAATCTTCCAAATCCAGTGTGGCACCTTGGGGTATTCTAAAGGTGAGGTGTCTGTGGTTAGATAGAGTATACACCAGAAGGAGTATTACCAAAGGTGAGTAACGTGATCTTTTGCCCTAAAATTCCAGGGTGTTCCTCCAGATTCAGGTATGTTGGCCTGTGTGAAGATATTGACGTAGCTGTGACTGGTAAAATTGGTGGTGACTGTTCCTGTGTCTGTGGCTTTTGATGCCTTGCAGACTCTACCTTTCTTTAGGGCTGCCTCCTTTATCGGAGACAAATTCCATCATTGTTTTCATATTTTGCAATTCAGGAATGAGTGGAAGATGGTAGTTGAATAAGATTTTGTGTAAAATCCTCTGTATTCTTTTCAACATGGCAACTCTTCTCTTTGCTTTCAGAGTCAAAGGAATAGTTTGGACCGTTCTCATATAGTCTGGGCACAATTTTGTTGTGTACCTGCTATTTTAAGTTTATACTTTAGAGAGGGAACTACCAACTCTTATTAATATTCCAAATTTGTTTTCCTGGCCTTAACATAAAAAGTCACAGGGCTTTGCCAATAGATTACTTGCATGTCCATAAAGCTTATCAATGCTCGGAGAAATGTTGAGGAGACGCGGCGAACCCCAGAGTTTGAAGACTGTGTCTTGAGTCAAATTGTGCTCTCCTGAAGATAGGACATCTGTTTTGAAACCCGTAGGTATGTGCAAGAAAGACATTGCCATTGATATATATAAATTAAAGATTCAGAACGGCAAAATGTAACGAAAGTATTGAATTTGTGTCGATGCAAACGTTGAAAAATGATAAAAACATCAATAAATGCTAATATAAAAGTAATCAAGATGATGGCATGTGAACTTGGATTCTGGTCGAAGATCTACCAAGATATGATAAAACTTGCCTTAAAAAGCGCCAACTGTGCCAGTCAAAGACTGGCAAGGTGGGGACCTTACTTTCCTTTGCCTGTTGTGTTCCTTTACTGCCCCCATCGTACGTTATGGTAGTTTGTGCCTGTGCTGACTCTGCTTTCCTGGGTCTGTCTGTGGCTGTTGATGCCTGTGGTGACTTTACCTACCGGTGTCCAGCTGTAGCTGCTGGCTGATGGTGACCCTTGCGTTTGTCCTTCTGTATTCAGACAGTACATTTTTGTGAACTTGCACGCACAGGTGCATTATCACATCTTCAAACCAGGCATGCCAGAAGCTTTTGTGAAGCCGGGGGCCAAAAAGTTTTGTGGGGCCCCTCTTTCCTTTTCAATTCAAGCAGCACCTCGCAATTAAGGAAAGGTACGCTGGGGCGGGGAAAACACAGTATTTTGCGCCACTGAGTTGTTGCCTCGTTGGCTTCATCACGAAGAAACAAGCCAGGCCTGTTTTTAATAATTTAAATACATGTTATATCAGGAGCCCAGGGCTCCAAAAAGCACATGGTGCGTGGCAAAGATTCAGCCGTTCTCCGCTTGTGACGAGGCTACTCCAAACATTGGTATAACCCCGATCAGCACCTGACAAAACCTCTCTCTAATACCACATAAAAGGTCCTGGTTATACAAGCAAAATGTCCAACTGATGCATTACCTGGGGACGTGGTAATGTTAAGTCATTAATCATAGTATGTGTTCCAGTAAAAGTGATTTAACTGTATGTTCTGTGCATCTGATTGTAGTTGAACTGCACGTTGAGCAAAGCGTTGCGAGTGAAGTTATTCTGCATGTATTATAGAAAAAGTCGATTACCATCCCATTTATTGTAATTGTATTTGCATTTATATTTGCATTTATATAGCGCTTATTACCCCTGAAGAGACGTCGAAACGCTTCACGCTGGGCAGCATGCTGCTACGGAACCCAAGGTTAGTGGTTAATCCAGTGTTATTGGTTACTGTTCCATTCTATGCAGTCATTTAAGTTTAATTATGGTACAATGGATTAATAGTGGTTGGTTGCGATCATTAGTGGGGGGAGTGTGAGTTCATGTACATAGTTGGTGGGATTAATACAGGAGTTAGAGGAGATTAGGTATTGTTAAATTGCATAGGTATGACTTTCAGCGGAAGGAGGAGGGATCTTGTAAATTAGTTGTGGGAAATTTGCTGAAATAGAGCATAGGCAAACATGCATGTGTCAGAGTAGGTTGGGCTGCGAGAGAGGAGGCATGCGGAGGATGGAAGAGAAGGAGAGGAACCTTTGAAAGACAGAAGAAACAAGCATTGGCATAGCCAATAGGTCTCGCCTTTGGGACCTTATAAGTGTTTAGTTATCCAGCACAGTATCCTTGGTGCAACAACATCAAGTATTGCATGGCTAAACACTTATAAGGTCCCAAAGGCGAGACCTATTGGCTATGCCAATGCTTGTTTTGAGTGAGTGGCTCGTGCAGGTATGCCACTGTGAGGTAGAGATGCTGTGAGTGCTTTTACAGGAGCCCCTGTGACATTGCGCCTCTTCAAAATGTATCTTGGGTCTGATGTATTACTTCTAGCCCCTATTCCCGTCTTCTCGCACCCAATGCATCCTTAAATGTCCCATGTACAGCCGGGGTTGACACTCCGAATACCCCTGCCCTCCAGTGACACTTTACCTGTCACGGGTGGTGGTGGTGGTGGACGTGGTGGTGGACGTGGTGGTGGTGGATGTGGTGGTGGACGTGGTGGTGGTGGTGGACGTGGTGTGGTGGACGTGGTGGTGGTGGTGGACGTGGTGGTGGTGGACGTGGTGGTGGTGGTGGACGTGATGGTGGTGGTGGATGTGGTGGTGGACGTGGTGGACATGTTGGTGGTGGACGTGGTGGTGGTGGTGGTGGTGGACGTGGTGATGGTGGACGTGGTGGTGGTGGACGTGGTGGTGGTGGACGTGGTGGTGGACGTGGACGTGGTGGTGGACGTGGTGGTGGACGTGGTGGTGGATGTGGTGGTGGATGTGGTGGTGGCCATGGTGTTGGTGGATGTGGTGGTGGACGTGGTGGTGGACGTGGTGGTGGTGGTAGACATGGTGGTGGTGGACATGGTGGTGGTGGTAGACATGGTGGTGGTGGACGTGGTGGTGGTGGTAGACATGGTGGTGGTGGACGTGGTGGTGGTGGTGGACGTGGTGGTGGACGTGGTGGATGTGTTGGTGGTGGACGTGGTGGTGGTGGACGTGGTGGTGGTGGACATGGTGGTGGACGTGGTGGTGGACGTGGTGGTGGACGTAGTGGTGGATGTGGTGGTGGACATGGTGGTGGACATGGTGGTGGACATGGTGGTGGACATGGTGGTGGACATGGTGTTGGTGGATGTGGTGGTGGTGGACGTGGTGGTGGTGGACGTGGTGGTGGTGGACATGGTGGTGGTGGACATGGTGGTGGTGGTGGACGTGGTAGTGGTGGACGTGGTGGTGGACGTGGTGGACGTGGTGGTGGACATGGTGGTGGTGGTGGACGTGGTGGTGGACGTAGTGGTGGTGGACATGGTGGTGGTGGATGTGGTGGTGGACGTGTTGGTGGTGGACGTGGTGGTGGTGGACGTGGTGGTGGTGGTGGACGTGGTGGTGGTGGTGGACGTGGTGGTGGTGGATGTGGGGGTGGTGGACGTGGTGGTGGTGGACGTGGCGGTGGACGTGGTGGTGGTGGACGTGGTGGTGGTGGTAGACGTGGTGGTGGTGGTGGATGTGGAGGTGGACATGGTGGTGGACGTGGTGGTGGTGGTGGACGTGGTGGTGGTGGACGTAGTGGTGGTGGTGGTGGACGTGGTGTTGGTGGATGTGGTGGTGGACATGGTGGTGGTGGTGGATGTGGTGGACGTGGTGGTGAAGGTGGTGGACGTGGTGGTGGTGTTGGCGGTGGATGTGGTGGTGGTGGACGTGGTGGTGGATGTGGTGGTGGACGTGGTGGTGGACGTGGTGGTGGTGGTGGACGTGGTGGACGTGGTGGTGGTGGTGGACATGGTGGTGGTGGACGTGGTGGTGGACGTGATGGTGGTGGTGGACATGGTGGTGGACGTGGTGGTGGTGGTGGATGTGGTGGTGGACGTGGTGGTGGTGGTGGACGTGGTGGTGGTGGTGGACATGGTGGTGGTGGACGTGGTGGTGGTGGTGGACGTGATGGTGGTGGTGGACATGGTGGTAGACGTGGTGGTGGTGGTGGACGTGGTGGTGGTGGACGTGGTGGTGGTGGTGGACGTGGTGGTGGTGGTGGACATGGTAGTGGTGGATGTGGTGGTGGACGTGGTAGTGGTGGACATGGTGGTGGTGGTGGACGTGGTGGTTGTGGAGGACATGGTGGTGGTGGAGGACATGGTGGTGGAGGACATGGTGGTGGTGGAGGACATGGTGGTGGTGGACGTGGTGGTGGTGGATGTGGTGGTGGACATGGTGGTGGACATGGTGGTGGTGGTGGACGTGGTGGTGGTGGACGTGGTGGTGGTGGACGTGGTGGTGATGGACGTGGTGGTGGACGTGGTGGTGGTGGACGTGGTGGACGTGGTGGTGGTGGTGGACGTGGTGTTGGTGGATGTGGTGGTGGTCATGGTGGTGGTGGTGGATGTGGTGGACGTGGTGGTGGACGTGGTGGTGGTGGTGTTGGCGGTGGATGTGGTGGACGTGGTGGTGGTGGACGTGGTGGTGGACATGGTGGTGGTGGTGGACGTGGTGGTGGTGGTGGACGTGTTGGTAGTGGACATGGTGGTGGTGGACGTGGTGGTGGTGGACATGGTGGTGGTGGTGGACATGGTGGTGGTGGACGTGGTGGTGGTGGACGTGGTGGTGGTGGTGGTTGACGTGGTGGTGGTGGATGTGGTGGTGGCCGTGGTGGTGGATGTTGTGGTGGTGGACGTGGTGGTGGTGGATGTGGTGGTGGTGGATGTGGTGGTGGTGGTGGACGTGGTGGTGGTGGTGGACGTGGTGGTGGACATGGACATGGTGGTGGTGGTGGATGTGGTGGTGGTGGACATGGTGGTGGTGGTGGACGTGGTGGTGGTGGTGGCAGTGGATGTGGTGGACTTGGTGGTGGTCGTGGTAGTGGTGGTAGTGGACGTGGTGGTGGTGGACATGGTAGTGGACGTGGTGGTGGTGGACGTGGTGGTGGTGGTGGACGTGGTGGTGGTGGACATGGTGGTGTTGGACATGGTGGTGGTGGACGACTATTGGGTAGGAGGGTGCTGGCAGAATGCGGATGGAGAGGAGGATCTCGAAGGGGGCACATGGGAGAGCAGAAAGAGGCCGATTATTAGATACAATAAAATTTAAAGCGCATTAAAGCCAATGCTCCTTTAATAAAAAAAACACATTGTGCCTGCAGTGAGAGTGGCTCACAAAGAAAAGAAACAAGTTTGCCTCCGGTGTTCAGTCGATTTAAGCTCCGTGAAATCTTGTGTACTGACTTGTCTTGTGAAACCTGGCTGTATTTCTCAGCTCCCCGCGTGTGCCAGTCAGCAGCCTGAATTAACTTCAGCCTTGCGCGAGAACAAGCAGCAGCTGTTTGAAGCACTTGTGCTTGTGCTGGCCTCCGCCTTGCGGGAGCGAGCAGCAGTGGCGCGAGAGCCATATGGTTTCAATTAGCACACGCGCCGCTGCTCGCTCCCGCAAGGAGGATGCCAGCACAAGCACGAGTGTGCAAAGGAGCAGACCGATTTCTAAAGGTCATCTCCTAGAGCAGCGCACTCGCGCTGCCTAGGCGAGACCTAAAAAGGAGAGGTGACAAACATATTTTCCCGTTTCTGGATGTCCTTGTTTTTCTAATTTATGAGCACATGGTGAGATTATGTGTTATCTGCACCCCAGCTTTGAACCATGAGGGTGTTGGTTTATCTAATTGTAAGCTTCTAATTGCAGATATATAGGCCTATGAAGCCCAGGTAAGGTTAGTTCATTCCTATAACAGTAATAGTGATTTATCAAGCTGGTTCACACCCTCCCAAGATGGCCGCTGAGGTCATGAGCTCACACTCCCCCCCACACATGATCGCAACCAACCACTATTACTTTCATGCTTCTATTAAGTTGTTGCGGGAAAAAAGAGATTGGCGACATCCATCCCGTATCAAAATCATGAGGAACCCGGTTTTAAAGTTAACTCGTAAGAAAATGGCAGATCTATTTCCAGCATCGACTGATACTTGCTCGGAAATATTGCCAGTTTGTGGGGTAAAACTGTGCTAGGACACAGATGCAGGATAAGAGTGAACTCCGTGGAAAAAGGCGTTTGGAGTCCCATGTTATTGAGTAAAAGGTGGTTCTGATTGCTTTCTGCATTCAGTATAATGCAGTGCAAAAGGCCAGGTACTGCAACTTATTTATCGCCTGCAGTTCATCTGCTCTCTCTGCCCATGCAGATGTGAGTAAAACAACATTGTGATATTGATGTGTTAGTGTCGATTGACATGACTATCATTTTCCACTACGTCAAATTTTGCTGAGGGTCGAACCTGTGGCCAAATGACCCAATATAGGTTGAGGTGTGGACCGTCACCAAGGGACCCTGATGGAGTAAGGCCCTCCCCGACCTATGGACTTCCCAGAAGTTAGAGACTTGAGAAGCTAACACCACCCATGGCAGAATAGGACCCAATAATTAGAGGACAGAATGTGCTTCTTCTTGCACGACAATGCCTGAGGCGGCAGATAAAGGTGGTTCTTGAAGGCAGAGGGATAGTCTCTAGGCTGTACAGTAAAGGGTCCAATAGGTCCTGAGAGTCACAGACTAGGGAGGTCACAGCATACATGCCAACAGTGATGGTTTTATAAATGTTGTTATTATAGCGTTTGCATGCTTCAAAGTTCACACGCTTCAATGGAAGTTAAGTGGGATTTTTTTCTCTAAATCTCCCTCTTATCAGGTTCCACATTTTGGCAGCTCTGTCACTGCACTGGTAGTCCTGCTCATAGTCAGATCTACCTAATAACCAGCAGTGGCCCGTGCAGGTAAGAGTGGCGGGCCGGGAATTTTGACAGACGACGAGGGAAAATTAAATAAATAATTAATTTCCCCTCGTCGTCTGTCGAAATCCCCCACCCAGGCCCACTGCTCTTTCCTGCACAGGCTGGGGCTGCTGTTAACCAGGATGACCTTGGACCAATGCACTCAAAGGGCCTCAAAATCCCAACACAGAATATGTAGTGGACACTTCCATACTTTCCAATCAGGACATCTAGCATGCAAGGGTGGTCAAGATGCCCTGCCCGTCCAAGTGACATGGGGCTCCATCCTCACACCGCTTTTAACACCAGGACTGAACATACGCTCCCAGTGATCTGAAGCTCTGTGGTCCCCCGGCCTCTAGTACCTGGATTGGACCAGAATGTCATGGTGACTGAGCTCGATGCTAACCCTCGGTTTAATACCACACCTGGACCGGTCTACCTAGTGACCTGGAGCATGGTGCTTCCCCTGCCATAGATACAAGGACTGGACATCCTTGCCCCTTGCTTCCCCATACTGGACCAGAATGTTGTCGTAACCTGCAGTTCTGTACTCACCGTCCCTTTAAAAAAAGAACTGGACCAGCTTGTCCCAGTGACCTGGAGCCAAGAGCTTCCTCCACCTTTAATAGCAAGATTGGACCAGTGGTCTGGAGCTCCTGCCTCCTTTTTCTCTCAACGCCTTAGATGGCGGTTCTTCGAAGAGCGAAGCACTGTGATTGTGAAAAAAGCCTCTAAAGCTGGAGTGGTGGACCAGCAGCTTTGCTGCCCCAACCGCTATGGCGAGAAGCACTTCAGCAAAAATGTTATAATGCTGACTGAACTGCTGCGGTCTGGCGGGTCAAATGGCATTTCTCTTTTTGTTTTCCAAAGATAAACCGCCAAAGCGGTAGTTTGTTTATAGAAAACAAAAAAAACAATGTCTCTAGGTGAAGTACAGGGGATTTTCGCCTAGAACGTGGAGGATATTTCTTTTTATACCTGTCCACTAAAGCCACTCCTGGCAGTGTGATGCAGGAAAAGGAAATCTAACATGGCGGTGAAAGCCCAGCCATCTTTAGGCGGGCCCTTCAACACCATATCAGCTAGCAGATCCTCAGCAAGACGGATTTCCCGAGGGCAGGGTCCTTAGAAACAGCCATCAACCCTGACCTTTAAATGAGGCAGGGGCGCAGGAGGTCACAGACAAGACATCCACCAATTTTTCCTCTTATCTACTCTGAATATCTGGTAATCTACTTTCAAAACGTTCCCTTCTCTATTAGTATTCATTGCCTTAAATAAACCACTCCCTCATAAGTATATAAATAGCACAATAGGGTCGCCTTTCAGCTTTCCTTTCTTGAAGTTTTAACATATTAGCTTAATTTTTACTATTTATAAGTTAAACTCTACAGCTCTAATTTTATTCTGCCTACCCCCTCTATACATATTTTCGCATGCTTATCATTGGTTTTTTTTTAAAAATCTGGCCCGGAAACAGCCTCAGCTATCTCACCAGTCTCATGTAGTAGCAAAAACACACTTTTTCATTTTTGGGTTGGTGCCCACCAGAGGCACCCACAATCCAGGGTTCGTTGAGGGCTGCGGGGGCCTTGGTTCTCCCCCTGAGCCACCACTGTGGCGGGAGCCAGAAATATTTACATTTTTGGGTGGGCGCCCCCCAGTGCCCACCCCAGGAACGCACAATTCAGGCTTCATTGGGGACTATGGGGGAAGCCCTGCAGCTCCCGGGGCCTCTGCTGGCTCCCCAGCCAGCACCCATAGTAGTGCTGGCAGGAGCTGGCTGACTAACTTTGCTGCACCCCCCCTCATATTGAAAACAGCCTGGGGCATGGGTTCCCTGGGGCTTGATAGAAGTTTGGGGAGGGGGCCCCGCTCCCCATCCCCTACTATTAAAAATGGCCCCGGTGTATGGGGTGCCCAGGGCCTCGTAGAGGCTTGGGGACCACATGCCCCTCTCCCTAAAGAAAACTATGCACCACCCTCAACGGCCTCTTCCCACTCCAGGGAGTTTGTAAAAAAAAAAACAGGAGACCACCGCTTTTTTAAAAATTAGCACTGTGGATTCGTGGCTCATTGGCAGATCCGTGGTGCATTCATGGCACCAATTTTTTAAAATGCGCTTTTTAGCCCCTGGGGGTGGGACCCTCTCATCAGGCCTAGAGTGACAGGGTATCTCTACCCTGCCCCCCATATAGTTCTTTTTTAGGTCTCGCCTGAGCCAGCGCATGCGCTGCACTGGCGAGACATTTTGTGAGTGGGCTTTTAAAAGTCCGACCACAGCTTTGTGTGGCATACAGTGTGTGGTTACGCGCACAGGCACGAGCAGAGGCGCCATCTGGCTTTCCTCTCGCTCGCCCAAGCGCGCGCGCCTCGCTTCAATGCCCCTCCCCCTCCCCCACCACAGAGCGCATCTGTAAAGAACCCAGTACGTATTTCTAGCATTTCATATTTTGCTGGTTGTGATAACAAAATGTTTTATTCAGTTACAGCATGCCATTAAATAACTTTTTGGCGAGGTCTATAGTGCTGTCACATGACACCACTCGGAGAGTTCAAAAGTGTTGCCACTAATGTGATCACAGTGCAATGTGGTACACGTAATCTTCACAATTGTATTTTTGTTTTTTGTGCGTGGAATGTAGATAAGGGATCTACTGACATGTTTCGCATTATTTTCTGATCACCATAGGCACTCAAAGTTAATTTTTCTAATAATGTTGCTATGCTCCTTCATGTTACATTTCTAATGTGCGTGTGAAAGCGACCACTTAAAGACATTGGCTCAATTCTTAAAGCTTTTTTATCTCAGTAGGTACGCCCTACTTCAGGGTTAAGTAGAGCGGGTCTGATGACTTTAAATAGGTCCTTCTATTCATGTCCTTAACTTTACAGGCAAAACCACTATCTGATTTTTCAACCATGACTTAAAAAAATCCTAAATTAATCCATGTAAGCAATGCAGTCAGTCCCTGTTTACATTTCACATGTTTTACTGCCTCTTGTTTTCCCTAAGTGTGTTTTAATTTTTCCCAGAAGTTGTGTTTTTATAGTTATCTATGCAACATATAATTTTTGTGTAATGCATACTGTGAACTGAATCTGCGTTGTAGGTGGGTGCTCATGGCTGAGCATGATTGGGAGCTCTGGGGTTGAGACGGGAGGCGGAGCATGTCGGTTGGTGGCACTGGTACTTTCCTGGCTCAGTGAACTGTACAACTGACTATTTCAAATAAAGACACTTCAAACATGGGTCAGCTATATTCATCATGTATGACATTCCTCCTGTGATTGTACGATTAGTGGATGATTGACTTGGGCTTTATATTTTTTCTTTTCCAACTGAAACTAAGCTATTTAACCTAGTTGAACTGTACCCTTAGAATAACTAACTAATTCTGTGCACTGGAACGCTTCCGTTTTAAGTTATAGTGGGAGAAGGATACTGTCTCAATGATAACTTGTCACCAGCAGGAGGGAGTGTTATTTAAAAGTGCGACTGACATCAGCAGTAAAGTAAAGGGCAACAGCATCCAAAACGGTAGCAAACTTTCAAAAGGGAATAATTTGGGGTCCAAATGATGAAAGTTACTGTCAGTCCGGGATCTCTTTGTGTGGCTTCTCGTTATCTTGCACTTTTTTTGCTCTTCCGTTCACGCTTTTATTCTTTCTTCTCTCTATTTCTCTTTCTTTTACCCCTTTAATCAATACACCTTTCAGTAAAAATTAAGTACAGAAGTTACCACACCTGATTCACATAAACATAGTGATTCACAACACCTCTCTCTCTACCTCTCTCTCTCTACCTCTTTCTACCTCTCTACCTCTACCTCTCTCTCTCTCTACCTCTACCTCTCTACCTCTCTCTCTCTACCTCTCTCTCTCTACCTCTCTCTCTCTACCTCTCTCTCTCTACCTCTCTCTCTCTACCTCTCTACCTCTCCCTCTACCTTTCTCTCTCTACCTCTACCTCTCTCTCTCTCTCTCTCTCTCTCTATCTCTCTCTACCTCTCTCTATCTCTCTCTCTACCTCTCTCTACCTCTACACCTCTCTACCTCTCTCTCTACCTCTCTCTCTACCTCTCGCTACCTCTCTCTCTCTCCCTCTACCTCTCTCTGCCTCTACCTCTCTCTCTCTACCTCTCTCTCTACCTCTCTCTCTCTCCCTCTACCTCTCTCTCTCTCCCTCTACCTCTCTCTCCCTCTACCTCTCTCTACCTCTCTCTACCTCTCTCTACCTCTATCTCTCTACCTCTCTCTACCTCTCTACCTCTCTCTCTACCTCTCTACCTCTCTCTCTACCTCTCTCTACCTCTCTCTCTACCTCTCTCTCTCTACCTCTCTACACCTCTCTACCTCTCTACCTCTCTCTACCTCTCTCTACCTCTCTCTACCCCTCTACCTCTCTACCTCTCTCTCTCCACCTCTCTACCTCTCTCTACCTCTCTCTCTACCTCTCTCTACCTCTACCTCTCTACCTCTCTACCTCCCTCTCTACCTCTCTACCTCTACCTCTCTCTACCCCTCTACCCCTCTCTACCTCTCTACACCTCTCTCTACCTCTCTACCTCTCTCTACCTCTCTCTCTCTACCTCTCTACCTCTCTCTACCTCTCTCTACCTCTCTCTACCTCTCTCTCCACCTCTCTCTCTACCTCTCTCTCTCTACCTCTCTCTCTCTACCTCTCTCTCTCTACCTCTCTCTCTCTCTACCTCTCTCTCTACCTCTCTACCTCTCTCTCTCTCTACCTCTCTCTCTCTCTCTCTACCCCTCTCTCTCTACCTCTTTCTACCTCTCTCTACCTCTCTCTCTCTATCTCTCTACCTCTCTCTCTACCTCTCTCTCTACCTCTCTCTCTCTACCTCTCTACCTCTCTCTCTACCTATCTCTCTACCTCTTTCTCTACCTCTCTACCTCTCTCTACCTCTCTACCTCTCTCTACCTCTCTCTACCTCTCTCTATCTCTCTCTACCTCTCTACCGCTCTCTACCTCTCTCTACCTCTCTACCTCTACCTCTCTACCTCTCTCTACCTCTCTCTCTACCTCTCTGCCTCTCTCTACCCCTCTCTACCCCTCTACCTCTCTACACCTCTCTCTACCTCTCTCTCTCTACCTCTCTCTACCGCTCTCTCTCTACCTCTCTCTCTCTACCTCTCTCTACCTCTCTACCTCTCTACCTCTCTCTACCTCTCTCTACCTTTCTACCTCTCTCTCTACCTCTCTCTCTCTACCTCTCTCTCTCTACCTCTCTACCTCTCTCTCTACCTCTCTCTCTCTACCTCTCTCTCTCTACCTCTCTCTCTCTCTACCTCTCTCTCTACCTCTCTCTCTCTCTACCTCTCTCTCTACCTCTCTCTCTACCTCTCTCTACCTCTCCCTAGCTCTCTACTTCTCTCTACCTCTCTCTACCTCTACCTCTCTCTCTCTCTACCTCTCTCTCTACCTCTCTCTCTCTCCCTCTCCCTACCTCTCTCTACCTCTACCTCTCTCCCTCTACCTCTACCTCTCTCTCTACCTCTCTCTCTCTACCTCTCTCTCTCTCTCTCTCTACCTCTCTCTCTCTCCCTCTACCTCTCTCTCTACCTCTCTCTACCTCTCTACCTCTCTCTACCTCTCTACCTCTCTCTACCTCTCTCTACCTCTACCTCTCTCTCTCTACCTCTACCTCTTTCTCTCTACCTCTCTCTACCTCTCTCTCTACCTCTCTCTCTCTCTCCCTCTACCTCTCTCTACCTCTCTCTACCTCTCTCTACCTCTACCTCTCTCTCTCTACCTCTCTCTCTCTCTCTCTCTACCTCTCTCTACGTCTACCTCTCTCTCTACCTCTCTACCTCTACCTCTCTCTCTCTCCCTCTCTCTCTACCTCTCTCTACCTCTCTCTACCTCTCCCTACCTCTCCCTACCTCTCTCTACCTCTCTCTCTACCTCTCTCTCTCTACCTCTCTCTCTACCTCTCTACCTCCCTCTACCTCTCTACCTCCCTCTACCTCTCTACCTCTCTCTACCTCTATCTCTCTACCTCTCTCTCTACCTCTCTCTCTACCTCTCTCTCTCTCCCTCTCTCTCTCTACCTCTCTCTACCTCTACCTCTCTACCTCTACCTCTACCTCTCTACCTCTCTCCCTCTACCTCTTTCTACCTCTACCTCTCTCTCTCTACCTCTCTCTCTACCTCTCTCTCTCTCCCTCTACCTCTCTCTACCTCTCTCTATCTCTACCTCTCTACCTCTCTCTCTACCTCTCTACCTCTCTCTCTCTACCTCTCTCTCTACCGCTCTACCTCTACCTCTCTCTCTCCCTCTACCTCTCTCACCTCTCTCTACCTCTCTACCTCTCTCTACCCTCTCTCTACCTCTCTACCTCTCTCTCTACCTCTCTCTCTCTACCTCTCTCTCTCTCTCTCTACCTCTCTCTACCGCTCTCTCTACCTCTCTCTCTCTCTACCTCTCTCTCTCTCTACCTCTCTACCTCTCTCTACCTCTTTACCTCTCTCTCTCTACCTCTCTTCCTCTCTCTCTCTCTCTCTACCTCTCTACCTCTCTCTCTACCTCTCTCTCTCTCTACCTCTCTCTCTACCTCTCTCTCTACCTCTACCTACCACTCTCTACCTCTCTCTCTACCTCTCTCTCTCTACCTCGCTACCTCTCTCTCTACCTCTCTCCCTCTACCTCTCTCTACCTCTCTCTACCTCTACCTCTCTCTCTCTACCTCTACCTCTCTCTCTACCTCTCTCGCTCTACCTCTACCTCTCTCGCTGTACCTCTCTCTACCTCTACCTCTCTCTCTCTACCTCTACCTCTCTCTCTCTACCTCTACCTCTCTCTCTCTACCTCTCTTTCTCCCTCTACCTCTCTCTACCTCTCTCCCCCTCTACCTCTCTCAACCTCTCTCTACCTCTCTACCTCTATCTCTCTACCTCTCTCTCTACCTCTCTCTACATCTCTCTCTCTACATCTCTCTCTCTACCTCTCTCTACCTCTCTACCTCCCTCTCTCTACCTCTCTCTCTCTACCTCTCTCTACCTCTCTCTCCCTACCTCTCTCTCCCTACCTCTCTACCTCTACCTCTCTCTCTACCTCTCTCTCTACCTCTCTCTCTCTACCTCTCTACCTCTCTCTCTACCTCTCCTCTCTACCTCTCTCTCTACCTCTCCCTCTACCTCTCTACCTCTCTCTACCTCTCTCTCTCTACCTCTCTACCTCTCTCTACCTCTCTCTCTACCTCTCTCTCTACCTCTCTCTCTACCTCTCTACCTCTCTCTACCTCTCTCTCTACCTCTCTACCTCTACCTCTCTACCTCTCTACCTCTACCTCTCTACCTCTCTACCTCTCTCTCTCTCTCTCTCTCTCTCCCTCTCTACCTCTCTCTCTACCTCTCTCTCTACCTCTCTCTCCCACTCTCCCTCTCTACCTCTCTCTACCTCTATCTCTCTACCTCTCTACCTCTCTCTCTACCTCTCTCTCTCTCCCTCTACCTCTCTCTCTCTCTACCTCTACCTCTACCTCTCTACCTCTCTCTCTCTCCCTCTACGTCTCTCTACCTCTACCTCTCTCTCTCTACCTCTCTACCTGTCTCTCTCTACCTCTCTCTCTACCTCTCTCTCTCTCTCTCCCTCTCTACCTCTCTCTCTCTCCCTCTACCTCTCTCTACCTCTACCTCTCTCTCTCTACCTCTCTCTCTCTCTACCTCTCTCTCTACCTCTACCTCTCTACCTCTACCTCTCTCTACCTCTACCTCTCTACCTCTCTCTCTCTACCTCTCTCACTACCTCTCTACCTCTCTCTCTACCTCTCTACCTCGACCTCTCTACCTCGCTCTCTACCTCTCTCTCTACCTCTCTCTCTCTCCCTCTACCTCTCTACCTCTCTCTCTACCTCTCTCTCTCTCTCTACCTCTCTTTCTACCTCTCTACCTCTCTCTCTACCTCTCTCTCTCTACCTCTATCTCTCTACCTCTACCTCTCTACCTCTCTCTCTACCTCTCTCTCTACCTCTCTCTCTCCCTCTCTCTACCTCTCTCTACCTCTACCTCTCTCTCTCTACCTCTCTCTCTACCTCTCTCTCTCTCTCCCTCTACCTCTCTCTGTACCTCTCTCTCTTCCTCTCTCTCTCCCTCTCTACCTCCCTCTACCTCTCTACCTCTCTCTACCTCTATCTCTCTACCTCTCTACCTCTCTCTCTACCTCTCTCTCTACCTCTCTCTACCACTCTCTCTCCCTCTCCCTCTCTCTCTCTCTACCTCTCTCTCTACCTCTCTACCTCTCTACCTCTACCTCTCTCTCTACCTCTACCTCTCTCTCTACCTCTCTCTCTCTCCCTCTACCTCTCTCTACCTCTACCTCTCTCTCTCTACCTCTCTCTCTCCCTCTACCTCTCTACCTCTCTCTCTCTCCCCCTCTCTCTCCCTCTACCTCTCTACCTCTCTCTACCTCTCTACGTCTCTCTACCACTCTCTCTACCTCTCCCTCTACCTCTCTCTCTCTCTACCTCTCTCTCTACCTCTCTACCTCTACCTCTACCGCTCTCTCTACCTCTACCTCTCTACCTCTCTCTCTACCTCTCTCTCTACCTCTCTCTCTCTCCCTCTACCTCTCTCTACCTCTACCTCTCTCTCTCTACCTCTCTCTCTCTACCTCTCTCTCTCCCTCTACCTCTCTACCTCTCTCTCTCTCTCTCTCCCTCTACCTCTCTCTACCTCTCTCTCTCCCTCTACCTCTCTCTACCTCTCTACCTCTCTCTACCTCTCTCTCTCTACCTCTCTGCCTTTCTACCTCTCTCTCTCTACCTCTCTACCTCTCTCTCTACCTCTCCACCTACCTCTCTACCTATCTATACCTCTCTCTATCTCTACCTCTCTACCTCTCTCTCTACCTCTCTCTACCTCTCTCTACCTCTCTCTACCTCTCTACCTCTCTCTCTACCTCTCTCTCTACCTCTCTCTCTCTACCTCTCTACCTCGACCTCTCTACCTCGCTCTCTACCTCTCTCTCTACCTCTCTCTCTCTCCCTCTACCTCTCTACCTCTCTCTCTACCTCTCTCTCTCTACCTCTCTACCTCTCTCTCTACCTCTCTCTCTCTACCTCTCTCTCTACCTCTCTACCTCTCTCTCTCTCCCTCTACCTCTCTCTCTCTCCCTCTCTACCTCTCTCTCCACCTCTCTCCACCTCTCAACCAGTTGAATTCCGGGAAGCCCAAACCATCAGTATTTCAAATCTGCGCGTGAAACGTGGGTAGGATGAGCCGTGCAGCTCAGAAAGGGATGTTCTTTTTACATAATTTGTATTTAATAGATTTGGGAAGCAGGAGAACAGTCTCACAGTTGAGATAGGGATTCACATACACTGGCGACCGCTTTTGAATTGGCTTTAAAACCATTCAAAGATGGCTGCAGCGTCTACGTGGGATGCGGTGGACTAAGTGGCAGCCGGAGCCTGATAGCACTGCTTGTCCTTTAAAAGAAAAAAAAACAGCATTGGCATAGCCAATAGGTCTCCCCTTTGGGACCTTATAAGTGTTTAGTTATCCAGTACAATATCCTTGGTGCAACAACATCAAGTGTTGCATGGCTAAACACTTATAAGGTCCCAAAGGCGAGACCTATTGGCTATGCCAATGCTTGTTTACTTTGTTCTAGGACATGGGACTGAGTCTCTGAGTCCTAAAATGGCTGCAGCCACATCTTTGTTTATGATGTGACAGTCAATCAGATCTTATCTTAAGATCTGTTGGCTCCGCGGATCCTCTGCGGCATGAAATATCTATATATTTTTAACCTTCATTTCGGGAAAACTACTGAACAATTACACCAAATCACCAAAAACACACTTCCTGGACCAAGATCTTGCTTTCTGCCAAATTTGGTGTAATTTCATTCAGCCGTTTTGGATGTAGCTGTGTCTAATTTTCCTATGGAAAATGAGAAGGGCAAAATGTGCTTATGGACCACCTCTTTTTCTCTGCCCCATCTTGATGGATTGGATCACCCTAAAACTTTCCACAAAGGAGCTGAAGTGGATGAACATTTTTTTTAAAGTTTCGTGAAGATTCGTCAAACGGTGAAAAAGTATTTGACAAACCAAAAAAGAGCTTTTTCTTTGGCGACCGCCACTGGCTGGGTAATATATGTAAGGGTGCCCCTACCCTTTCCCCTTATATCCTATATATTTCAAATTATATAGACACCCTATCCTGTAATGGTGTGCGTAGTTGGTATCGAAAGAGCCGGTGGGAAAAGAAGTTCCCTCGATCAATCTGACAGCCCTATTTTTTCCAATTTGCTGTACGGCTTGACTCCTGGGGGACCAACCATCCAGATAGAACTAATTTTTTAACCCCCACAAACCCAGCCAGACTACCTATTTTAATGCAAACTAACTTTTTGCCAAATTTGATGTGATTCTGTTCAGCCGTTTTTTCTGTATCGGAGGGCTACGTTTCCCATGGAAACTAACATTTAAAAAAAAAGGTTTTGTGCAGATTTATCAAACAGCATCAAATTTATTAGCAACACAAGCAGTGCTCTTCTTATGGGAAAACTTTCTTTGTGCCAATAAAAATCATATAGCACTGTGATATGCATTAAAACTAAAAAGGGTTTCTATATGTGTTCTAATTACCTGTCAGCTAAGAAAGTTAGGCAGCATTTACATATAAAAAATAACCATTGCACCAGTTTACCATTTCCAGTGGGTTGCATTGTTTTCCACATATTTCCTTGCATGGATTGCTGTGTAATTTATTTATCCTATTTACAATCTATGTTATAATCCTCAATGTTTGGAGGGCTACCTCTCCTTTCTTTAATTTTTCCCTTCCTTTAGAGTTTTTCCTGTCTTTCAAATTTTGTTTGTGTACAGAGGCATATGTTTTGTAAGGTGTTGTGATTTTCTTGCCTGTTTAATTTACTCATGCTTTTACTTACTTCGCCTCATTAATTTATGGTGGAAAACTTCACTAGCAACAAGAATGGGATAACAAACCCTTAGACCAAGGGGGGTCTGAAACAGGTGAGTGTTTTAAGTGATTATCTCCAATAGTGCTAGCCACCAAAGCAAGGATAAAGAAGTTTGAATGTGTGTGAATCTTAAAGATCTTAATTCAAGTATTTTGGTAGACTGCCACCCCCTTCCCAAAATGAATGAGATGATCGGCTTGTTTGGGAACACAAGCCATTTTAGCGCTATTGACCTATCTCAGTCCACCACCACATGGAGCTCAATCCTGAACTCTAACAACCTTAATAACGTCGCTAGGAATGTATGGAGTCTGTAGGATGCTGTTTGGGTTGGCCTCTTGATCTTTCAACACATCAAGCAACACATCCAAGAACACACCCTAGAAGGCCTCCTGAATGTGCTTTACTTTCAGGATGACATGTTGATTTATGGGAATACTACAAAGAGTCACTGTAGTCACTAATCTATTTTTATAGAAGGACTCAGAAGACAGAGAAATGCTTGTTTAACAATCAAGAGGGAAAAATGCCAAAGTGGGGTAGGATCTGTCACATACTTACACCATTTCAAAAGATGGAGTTTATATAAACCTGACTTAGAGAAAGCTGCAAAGAAAGCAAAGACTTCAAAAACAAAGGAGAGCTCAATTTTTTTGTAGGCTTACCTATAACATATTCAGTTTTCTAAAAACATTGTCACTATTGTGTATCCCATGTGGGTAGTACTTTTAAAGATGTCTCTTCGAGACAGGATATGGTCATATCACACCACACCTAATAGTGTAACAGGTGTTTCTCCTTTTGTGTCTCTTAAGGGTAGGCACCCAGAAGCCAAACTTTCCCCAACATTGGTATTTGGTGGGAGTCCCATTAGTGTCAAGAGGACAGTGGCTATGAATTGAATACATTCACACCAGAAAGAGTATAAACAAAGCAATGATCAGTTACATGAGGTAAGGTACGAGATTTGAAGGTAGGGGACAGGGTACAAATCAAAACACCTGAAATACCTGGAAGTAAAGTATCTGTATTATGGACTCCATGGAAAATTGTAACTATATGGTGTAATGTGGTAAAACTGGAAACGAACAGATCTGGACTCTGTACAGATTGTCAAAGGTTCCTGTGGTTAAGAAGAACAAAGTCAATGCCCTATGTAGATATTTGTCTAATTTGATTATGAAATATGGGAAATGAATTCAAAGGTTCCACAGAACTCTTGCTTGGCAGAGGAGATATCTTAGATGACACAGTTCCTGTATTTCTTCTTGTTTATATTAAGGGGGTGGTGTGTTATATTCTTTTCCACATTTTTTCCTTGTATGGATTGCTGTGCCATTTTATACTGTCTACCCTCTTGTACTTATGGTATTGTTCACCTGTTCCACCCTCACCTTTCTTTCTTTTTACCCCTCACCTCAAGAGTGTTTTGCTCCTTAGAATGCTCTTTGTGCTATTATGTGAAGATTCCAATGCCTGGCAGTAAGCCAGTGCTTAATTTGAGCCGGTGGTTGCCAGTGGGGGCCACAATACTCATTTTTGGGAACTGGCACTTCCTGATCGGATGTGTCCCAAGAGAGCAAGAGAGAGAAAAATAGGTGGAAAGAAGGATGAAGAAAAAAGCAGGAAAACCCGTCCCAATGAGAGAAAGCAGAAACTTGCAAAAGTGAGATAATGGGGCGGTGAGTGTCTGGTAATTCATTAAAGAGGCATGATGTGGATTGAAGACTAAGCAGACTTGGTATTCGACAAGCTGACATTTAATTTTCGCCAGGCGCTGGCTTCTGGGCAGAGCTTTGGGCACCTACACTCATTCTTTTACAAATTAAGCAGTGCATTTAGCCCTGCGGCATATGCGTGGCAAGGTGTTGGTGGTGTTTCTTTCCTGTCTAATAAACCTACTTAAGCTTTTACTTTCTTTGCTCCATTAATTTATGACGGATTACTTCACAGACCTTTCGATTTTGTCAGATCTTGTTTTCATCTTGCAGAGAACAAAAGTGATGCAAACTGGTTTGCATGCTTAAACTGAGGCTCGGTCCCCCATGACAGCAGACTGAAGCAAGAAATGTTGATTGGTTGGGTCACTGCTCAAGACTTGTCCATCCTCCTCTGGGGTGGTATTTTGGCATCTGTGCCTTGATGCACAGGGGCATATTTACAATGAAATGGCGCAGCAAGCAATTTTTCGGCACCGGGCTGCGTCATTTAAAAAATGCTGGGATGCGCCGTATTTACAAGAATACGGTGCACCCCTGTGCACTCCCCTGTGCCGGAGCACAAACAGCAGCCGTGTGTCAACGCAGACACCCTGCCTGCATTGCAAAGATGATTGTATTTTTGGAGGAAGGTCTCAATAATGGCGTTTTGCTCCTTCTATGTGTGCTGCAGAATGCAGCACATATAGAAAGAGCAAAAAACGAGGAGAAATAGCAGTTTTATTTCTCTTCGTTGCGCCACTTTAACGCCCTCCCTGGAAAGGCGTTCGTTTCTGGTGCTGCCTCAGATTTACAAATACTTGTAAATCTGGGACAGTGTCAAAAAGCCATGGGTGTTGCGTAGGAATACCCTCATATATACAAGGCCGTGTAAAGTCACACAAAGTGACTTTGTGTGCTTTGTTAATATGGGCCAGCACACAGCGCCACAGGAGCGTCAAAAGAAATTACGCTCCGGTGGCACTAGGGTCTTGTAAATATGCCCCAAAGTGTCAGGGCACGGACATCGCACGTACCTCAAGTGGTGCCGGACTAGCATTCATGGTCTTCACCAATTTTGTGTCATCATCAAGCGGTATAGCAAAGTGGCATGTTTATAAAAAGAATAAATGTTTTCTGTCCAATCATTGCCACTTGGAGTAATCAACGTGCCACCTGCCAGTAGGTGATTGCTTAGTCGTTAGTACACTACTTAATCAGATGCGTAGCTTCCATTGGCGCAGCTGGTGCAGTAGCACAGGCCCAGCACTGTGAGGGGCCCATTGAACACTGATAATTGCGGTATTTTGCTACCTCAACAGCTGCCAAAGGGGGCATTTTCCTTGCTTGCATGAGGGCCCTTGGCATCCTTGCTACGCTACTGTATTTTATACTCGTATTTCCCTTTTTTAAATAGTCCTCACAAAATTGAAGGATACGGTAAGGGAGTTAACGGGGCTAAATTGATCTGCCTTGGATCGCCAACTTCGGAAAAGTGGGAATTTGGAAAACAATGTCTAGCGATATGAGAGCTGTATAAAACCCCTCAAACAAATATCAAAATAATGGAACTCTGGCATTGTGGTTTCACAACCATTAGTATGTTCACTACTGTTGAGCCAAGTGTAACAAATGATCAACCTACATTAGGACGACTGTACCCCCCCACCATTTGTCTAATATACTTACGTATGTAATCTACTTGCCAGTATTTCCACACAAACTGCCTTTACTACTTTTCCTAGGTTTTTTTTAAACTGCACCCAAATGAGGCCTAATTTAAGATGATTTCCACGGTCCATTTACAATATGCCCCACATACAACCATCTCAGGTCCTCTCACATCCAACCCTTTAAAAATGGCAGCAGTTGTGGCTAAATTCTACAAACATGCTTGGACCATCGCTATTCTCACCTCCTTCTCTGAGGACTCTGGTTCATTGCCAGTTTCAACAGCAGGAATCCTCCAGGGTGACATGTTGCCCGGGAGCAAAGAGGAGCACTTCACAACCTGAATTACAATATAATGGGTGCAAGACCACTGTTTTCACCTTGAATGCACAACCAAGGAGCCTTTTGCAATGAAGTCTCAGCCTTGTACCACATGCTGGAGAACACCCAATGCCAGTCAATCAAGGAAGAACGCCACCTGGAGAACCAGTGTTACAGGTAAGTAACTTCCCATTCTCCAGTACTGACCCTTCCTCTGAGTCATAAGCTGTAATACACCCTAATATGAGGAAGCATATATGTGGACTATATTCAGAGCTTGTGAATCGAGGAAGAATGAGTGTGATGGAGAAGCATTACCATAGGTGCATAGTTTTCCTTTATTCCATCATGGCTTTCTTCCTAGATTCATCAGATATTAATACTGGAATCCTGCCTTGAAGGAGAACCCGTTGTTACAAGTAAGTAAGCTTCACATTTCTACATGGGATCCTTCCCAGATTCATAAGCTATGACTATCCTTTGCCTTCAGAGACAATAATTGGTAGAAGTGAAGATCCACTCTCTGAATCCTTGAAGGGTGCTATGATGCAGAGCCAGAGTTATGTACCTCGGCATCTCCAGCAGGAATCCTTTTTAGATTCACAAGCTATGAATATGCGTCACCTTTCGGCAGTATTGTTTGCTCCATTGGCGTGCTGCGAGGATGCACCTTATGTAGTGAGATTAGTACTCTGCTGTTTTGAGCCCACCTGTCCCTCTCACAGCTGAGCCTCTTCTGTAGTAACAAGTGGGCAGTCTAGTGGTTCTTCTCCACTCTTAAGTTTGTGGGCTGCGCACATCCTTTAAGCATTTCGAAGACCTATTCCCTCCAATACGGCTTGTTCAGAACATGGGACTCGCTGGGTGCACAGATACCCACTCAAGAAAAGGAAAAGCTTCAAAGGTTTCAACACCTACTCCTCTCAAAGCCTTGGAACACACAAGGGCACCTGAAATCTGTTTAAAGCACAAGGGGCTTGTTGCTTGAGTGACTCCCCTCCTCACTGAACTGCGACTCCAGTCCTGGGTCTCCTTGCCTGCTCATAATCCTCATTGCCATCAGGGACACCACTAACTTAATGGGAACAGCACACTCACCATGAGCTTACATACTCTGAGGCTTGTATGTAGCTCTGGAAGCTTGTATGAGCTGTGCAACTCAAGGAATAGCCTTGCTACTCAACCTGAGCCTCTATGATCCCTGTAACTGGAAGGATAGCTCTTCTGGCTGTGGCCTGAGACTGTAAGATATCTGAACCTGAGCAATTGTTCTGCTATCTGGGGTTAGAGCCACTGAGAGCTGTTTTACCCAAGTGCAGCCCTGCTTTCTTAGGCCTGAGCCGAAAGATCTCTATTAAATCAGGGTCTGGTCTTCTGCTTTAGGGAAGAGCATGTGCAAACCATGTAACCTGCACAACAGCCATATGGTTAAAGCCCCAATCTAAAAGATGTTCCCAGCATAAGGGATTTCTGTGCTGAACCTATGAGATGGCTCTGCTGTCTGAGGCTTGAGCCGGTTACATATCCGGTTACATCTCCATACTTTTTGGGATAGTTCAGTTGTTTGAGGCCTGCATCTGTAAACTCTGGGTAACCTGTGGGACAGCTCTGCTGCTTGAGACTGGCATGCCAGATCCCAGTAATCTGTGGGTTAGTTCTGCATGCTGAGGTCAATCCCAGCAAATTTTTCTAATGTATAGGATAGCTTTTTTAAGGCCTAAACCTGTAATATCTCTGTAACCAGAGGTAACATGTTCACTTCAAAAACAACTGTTGTACACCTGTTTCGTGGATTTCACAAAGGCCTTTGACCACGTAAATAGAAACCATCTTGGGAGAAAGCTGGCAGGCTGGAATATCCCCACCAAGCTGCTACGTGTCATTCAACTATTATATTCCAATAATTGGGCGAAGGTCAAACTTGGCCTGAATCAAGGTCTGTCATCCAAAATATCAATCAAGAGGGGTCTGAAGCAAAGGTGTGTCCTTGCCCCAGTGCTTTTCAATTTCTTAACCTCAGATCTAAGCACACACCTGGATGCAGCCAAATCTCACCTGCAGAGTCTGGCCAATGCCATGTGTCTTAATTACAATATGTGAATGACGTAGTTCGCATGAATTTGACCGGAATAGGATTGCAGAGATTATTAAACAAATTGCACACCTACTGCAACTGAAAACAAAATGGCTGTCAATCTGGCAAAAACTCAAGTTGTGTTGCTTAGAAGAAAGATCAAAAAGAAAGGCAGCTGGTCTCTAGGTGGAAATCCCGTTTCCAGAAGCACAAACTATAAATACCTCGGAGCCTGGCTGCAAGTACGCCTGTCTCACCATTTATATCTGAATTCAATAAAGCCAAGGATTGCTTCTTTGATTTCAGCATTTCAATCCTTGCCTCGCAAACTGCACAGTCCAACGTTGTCTCCTCTTCTTACAGTCATAAAGGCCAAATTGATTCCAACAATTAGCTTTGGAACAGAAGCTTTTCCGGGAAAGTTTGAGTCCTTTTTAGGTCGTGCCTAGGCAGCGCATGCGCTGCTCTTCAAGCCATGCTGTATTTGAGTATGTACTTGAAGCCCTGCCCACTCTCCATCCATATTTGTCATTGGCTTGTGTCATAGTCCTTCGTAAATGCTGGCTTCTGATTCGTTATTAGGCTTGTTAGTCCCTCCTTAGTACCGCCTTGTCTTCATTTGTAACCTCCCATGAGGATTGGCTCTTTTACTTAGGTTGTTACACGGTACGGCTTCTTTAGTCTGTAAGTACTATTTTCTTTAATGAGTTTCTCTTTCTGCAGGTGGGCAGGAGGGTCTCTCATGCGCAGTTGGGACCACCAGCTTGTTTTTTTAACTCTTAGTAAACGGGGAGCTCTTCAGGGGCCATGGGAGACAGAAGGGGGCAACTCGGAGATGCCTTGAAGCATTTGGAATGCAATAGGTCTCGCATTTGCGAGAGTTTAAGCTATTGGCGTTGTAAATGACAATGCTTTTTATTTATGTTTTAAAAACCAAAACATAAATAAAGGCATTGTCATTTACAATGCCAATAGCTCAAACTTGTGTAAATGCGAGACCTATTGCATTGCAGATGGCTGTTTAACTCTGCACTAGGCAAGGTATTCCGTCTTTTATTCCACCTCCCTCAAAACCCATCTCTGTCTCAGATCCGGTTGGAATTTGGCCTAATTGACCAAGAAGCCGTTCAAAAAGGCTCTACATTGAAGTACATGTCACTATTAAGTAATTTAGACCAGGCAATGTTGCGCTCCCTGTTATGGAAAGAAGCACAAACAGGCCTTCAGACAAAAACAAACAGCTGGGCGGGGGCTTTTGAGTTGGCCCCGAAGGACCTAAATGCAACCCAGCTATGGGAACAGGCCCTCCCCCATAATTCCTTTAAACTAGCCTTAAATAAACAAATAAAGAAGATCTCATGGAATAGGGACAAACAAAAATTCAGCAAAAGAAGCCACACATGGATGTCCATCAACGCCTAAAAACAGCCCACCCACAATTTTACTTAACAGCTTTATATAAAAACTTTTACAAAATCAAGCTGCTCCGTCTACGCTTTAGGTTGTTTTCAGTGATTGACCGACTGCCTAAATGGCCACCTAGACCTTCTACAACTAAGGGCAGACTCGGCCATCAACAGGAAGAAAGTCTGACTTACATCTTAACCATATGCCCTGTGTTACTAAATGAACACAAGTTTTCGCTGCAGAATTTTATCAACCAACATGGCATTAGATCGTGTAGTTATGCATTACTCTTCTGTCTGAAGGGCGACGCCCCCCAAGTGATTGCATCCTTTATAAAAATTGGTGTTAAACGCAAGCAGGATGCTGAGAGCTGAAGGGCTGACAGTCACCCAGTATCCAGCGTAAACCCCTAATTTAACTGACAGCGCGGGCTAACCACAACTCTTAATCCATGCTCCTTAGAGGGTGGCCTGCATTCACTTGTTCATTCTAGACCGGAAAAGGGAGTGAGACTGTATGCCTCACCGGCATCAAAGTATTATAATTTTACCTTTGCACTTTACAGCGCTGTTTGGAACTAACACCTCTACATTCCAGCTTGGAAGCACGGAAGTGATAACATAAGATGTCAGAGGTGTACGCCCAACAGGATTTTCAAGCAGGAGAACATGAGGGAATGGCAGGGCCAGCAGCGGCAGACCGCCATGACTGTTTACCCTTGCACTTTACAGCACGGTTTGCACTAACACCTCTACATTCCAGCTTGGAAGCACGGAAGTGATAACATAAGATGGTGGAGGTGTACGCCCAACAGGATTCTCAAGCATGAGAACATAAGGGAATGGCAGGGCCAGTAGGGGCAGACCTCCATGACTGTTTACCCTTGCACTTTACAGCACGGTTTGCACCAACACCTCTACATTCCAGCTTGGAAGCACGGAAGCGATAACATAAGATGCCGGAGGTGTACGCCCAACAGGATTCTCAAGCAGGAGAACATAAGGGAATGGCAGGGCCAGTAGCGGCAGACCACCATGACGGTTTACCCTTGCGCTTTACAGCGCGTTTGCACCAACACCTCTACATTCCAGCTTGGAAGCACGGAGGCGATAACATAAGATGTCAGAGGTGTATGCCCAACAGGATTTTCAAGCAGGAGAACATGAGGAAATGGCAGGGCCAGCAGCAGCAGACCTCCATGACTGTTTACCCTTGCACTCAACAGCGTGGTTTGCACCAACACCTCTACATTCCAGCTTGGAAGCACGGAAGTGATAACATAAGATGTCAGAGGTGTATGCCCAACAGGATTTTCAAGCAGGAGAACATGAGGAAATGGCAGGGCCAGCAGCGGCAGACCTCCATGACTGTTTACCCTTGCACTTTACAGCACGGTTTGCACCAACACCTCTACATTCCAGCTTGGAAGCACGGAAGCGATAACATAAGATGCCGGAGGTGTACGCCCAACAGGATTCTCAAGCAGGAGAACATAAGGGAATGGCAGGGCCAGTAGCGGCAGACCACCATGACGGTTTACCCTTGCGCTTTACAGCGCGTTTGCACCAACACCTCTACATTCCAGCTTGGAAGCACGGAGGCGATAACATAAGATGTCAGAGGTGTATGCCCAACAGGATTTTCAAGCAGGAGAACATGAGGAAATGGCAGGGCCAGCAGCAGCAGACCTCCATGACTGTTTACCCTTGCACTTTACAGCACGGTTTGCACTAACACCTCTACATTCCAGCTTGGAAGCACGGAAGTGATAACATAAGATGGCGGAGGTGTACGCCCAACAGGATTCTCAAGCAGGCGAACATAAGGGAATGGCAGGGCCAGTAGCGGCAGACCGCCATCACGGTTTACCCTTGCACTTTACAGCACGGTTTGCACCAACACCTCTACATTCCAGCTTGGAAGCACGGAAGCGATAACATAAGATGCCGGAGGTGTACGCTCAACAGGATTCTCAAGCAGGAGAACATGAGGGAATGGCAGGGCCAGCAGCGGCAGACCTCCATGACTGTTTACCCTTGCACTTTACAGCACAGTTTGCACCAACACCTCTACATTCCAGCTTGGAAGCACGGAGGCGATAACATAAGATGTCAGAGGTGTACGCCCAACAGGATTCTCAAGCAGGAGAACATGAGGGAATGGCAGGGCCAGAAGCGGCAGACCTCCATGACTGTTTACCCTTGCACTTTACAGCATGGTTTGCACTAACACCTCTACATTCCAGCTTGGAAGCACGGAAGCGATAAACTAAGATGTCAGAGGTGTACGCCCAACAGGAGTCTCAAGCAGGAGAACATGAGGGAATGGCAGGGCCAGTAGCGGCAGACCGCCATGACGGTTTACCCTTGCGCTTTACAGCGCGGTTTGCACCAACACCTCTACATTCCAGCTTGGAAGCACGGAAGCAATAACATAAGATGCCGGAGGTGTACGCCCAAAAGGATTCTCAAGCAGGAGAACATAAGGGAATGGCAGGGCCAGTAGCGGGAGACCGACATGACGGTTTACCCTTGCGCTTTACAGCACGGTTTGCACCAACACCTCTGCACTTTTGTATGGAAAACTGGAAGCAACAACATCAGGTGTTTGAGGTGCATGTTCAGAGGGATCTTCCACACTGTCCTCTATGCTAAATTTCTGTACCCGAAAGTCCTTGGCCCAGGCAGCCGTGATTTTATCTTTTTAAATTTTAATATTGCATTGATCTGTAAAAGTTTATGGTTTTAATTCAGTGAAATAAAAATACTTTGACTCTGTAACCAGAGGAGCAGCTCTACTCTCCAAGGCCTGCATCTGTAACATCTCTTTTTTTTTTGGGGGTACATTGGGTACGCTTTACATGAGCACCAGTTGCGTTACATGAGGACACATTCATTTTGTTAGGCACGGGGAGATTAAGTGATTTGCCCAGAATCACAGAATGTTGAGTGTCGTTGCCGAGACTCGAACCCGGTTCTCCAGCTTCGAGGTCGACTGCTCTAGCCGTAAGGCTACATCCTCTCCGTAACCAGTGGGATAGCTCTACTCTCCGAGGCCTGCATCTGTGCGATATCTTTAACCTGTACGATAGCTTGGTGTATGGGGCCTGAGGCTGTAATATTGCTAGCTCTGTAGTCTGAAGCCAGAGTCTATAATATCTCTGTAACCAGAGTAGAAGCTCTACTCTCCAAGGCCTGCATCTGTAAGATCTCTTTAGCCTGTATGATAGCTTGGTGTATGAGGCTTTAGGCTAAGATTTCTAAACCTGTGATAAAACTGCTATCTGAGTCAGGGGCCTGTAAGATCTTGGCAGCCTGTCAGATGCCTCTGTTGTATGTAGCATCTCTGAAACTTGAGGGACAGTACTGCATTCTGAAGCCTGATCCTGTAATATTGCTAGCTCTGGCCTCCGAGGACTCCTTCTGTAAGATCTCAGTAACCTGTTGGATAGCTCTGCTGTCTGAAGACTGCTTGTGAATCGTGCCTTCAGTAGGAGGTCTGTTTACAGCCGTCATTCAGTGCAGCGCTGCCCCGGAGGCCTCTGGGGGACAGTACTGCGGGCTGTAAGGTGGCGCGGGGAGCCTGTGGGAGCGCGATAGTGAGCCGTCAGCCCTCGTCTCCAGACAGGAGCAGTGAGGGGTGTACAGGTGGCAGCAGACTTGGCAGACAGAGCTATTGATTATCTGTAGCCGCGCCGAAGAGCTCTGTTCTCTGATTGACTCTGGCGATTGCAGACTTCCAGCCAGGATCTCTGGGGGCGCAAGGGCAGGGGGCGATCGCAGCACGCGAACTGCACCACAGATGCCAGGGGAGAGGGGGGTAAGAACAAAGGTGAGACCGGAAAGGGTAGGTAAGAGAGGGGTATGGGGCAGGTGACAAACACATGAAAACTGAAAGTGCCTGAGGGGGAATCTGGGGAGAAGGGAGGTCAGGTGAGAGCGGTTGAGAGAGTAGCACCGAATGTGTGAGAGAGGAACGAGAGGGGCAATGAGACGCGTGAAATAGGAGGGAAGGATCTTAACCTAAATCCTATAGCGGGTTGGGGCGTGAGGCCATCAAGCTGAGACAGCAGAGGGAAGGAACAGACAAGCATTTGCAATGCAATAGGTCTCGCATTTACGCGAGTTTGACCTATTGGCATTGTAAATGACAATGGCTTTTATTTATGTTTCAAAAACCAAAACATAAATAAAAGGCAATGTCATTTACAATAAAAATAGCTCAAACTCTCGCATTATTAAAGTTTGAGCTATTGGTGTTGCATTATTTAGCAATGCCAATAGCTCAAACTTTAATAATGAGAGACCTATTGCATTGCAAATGCTTGTTCTGATTGCCGCTCTCTTTCTGAAGTGTTCGCGTGTTTAAAACCGAGATTTACTCAAGTGTGTAGAGGCCGATAATAGTAACTGAGTAAACAGTTCCAATGCTTTCCAGAACTTCCAATATTAGCAGGAAATAGCCAGGAAACTGTCGAGAGTGAGCGGCCTCTTGCTGAAACTTGGAGTGATGCGCCTTTATTGTCATAGTTTGAATAGCGCTACATAACGACTTTAGCCAACTCTATGCGCTGTAAATAACTGATGTTAATATTACTTAATATATGGTATTAAAATTTCCGGGCTCGGAAAGAGGGAAGGGCGAGTCTTACCGGTATTCCAACTCCTGATTTTCGGATCACTGCCTATGTCTTCCGCAGTCGTTCAACTCACTGAGCCATCCGTCCCAGTCAACCATTCAAATTCTTCTACACAAACTGATTATCGGGTCTTTTGTAGAGTACAGGGGCAAGGTAGAAGTTGTAAAAATAACGCTGGCTGACTCTTTTCCAACTCTGCCAGCCTTTGAAAGGCACCAGTCTGTCAGGCAGTCTCCGAATTTGACAACACCTGCCCCAGGTGAAGAGATTAATTTATCAGAAATATCAATTTCCGACAATGTACATCGATTGTGCGAGGCCCTCCCCAGGAAGCGGGCGGGAGGTAATGCAGACATATTTGTGCAGTGAGGCAATGTGCAAATCCGAGGCAGACGTTCCTCACGCCAGGCGGTTCACTGGACCCGCCTCTGCACAAAACCAGTGCCTACGGATCGATGATGACGTGCAAGTGATGGCACACAAATTGGTTGGATGTGGTGCAACTGACAGACTGCGCGTGCATTGTCGGGATGGCACGGGGTGGAACCAACTGCACGTGCATTGTCAGTATGGCACTGAGTGAAACTGACTGCGCCTGCATTGTCAATATGGCATTGTCAGAACAGCCCCGGGATGGAACCAGCTGCACCTACATTGTCAGGATGGCACAGTGTGGAAGAGACCAACTGCACCCGTATTGTTAGTATGGCACCGGGGTGCAACTGAATACGCGTGCATTGTCAGGATAGCACTGGGATGGAATCGACTTCACGCGCATTGTCAGATTAGCACTGGGATGGAACCGATGTCAGGATGGCACAGGGTGGAACCAACTGCATATGCATTGTCAGTATGGCACGGAGTGAAACTGATTGCACGGGCATTGTTAGCATGGCACCGGGGTGCAACTGACTGCGCGTGCATTGTCAGGATGGAATTGACTGCACGTGCATTTTCAGGAAGCACAGAGTGGAACCAACTGCACGTGTATTGTCAGTATGGCACTGAGTGAAACTGACTGTGTGCATTGTCAGGATGGCACGGAGTGGAACCAACTGCACGTGGAGTGTCAGGATGGCACCGGGGTGCGATTGCCTCCACACATATTGTCATGCTAACAGCATGGTGCAATTGCCAGCACTTATGTTGTCATGCTAGCAGCATGGTGCAATCGACTGCAAATATATTGGCAGAATGGCAGCAGGGTGCAATTGGCTGTAACTGTATTGACATGAACAACAGACAGCACACATGTATTACCAGGATAGTGACAAGGTGCACTTGGCAGCACGTATATTGTTAAGGGCGTGAGATGGGTGCAGTTAGCTGCACGTGTGTTGCCAGGACGGTACCACAGTAATAGTGGCTAAATATACATTATGCCATCAGGGAGATATTGACTGCACGTATATACTGTCAGGATGACATCAGGGTGCTATTGACTGCACACACAGTGCCAGCCTGGCACCGTGGAGATATTCACAGCACATACATTGACTGTAAGAGTTACCTGCAGGAGTGTACAGGCACTGCGCTGTGCTGCACTGCACCGCGCTGCTCTGTACTGTGCTGCACTGCACTGCTTGCACTTCCCCATTCAGCTGCTGCTTTGCTCTGCGTGCAGTTCTTTGCCAAGTACTGGCTCTGTACACACATTCCAGTGGAATAGAACGAATAATTCGGACAGTGGGCGCGGATTTTCTCACTACGGCGGCCCCCGCACCCCAGCAGGTGTAAGGCCCACTGCACCCCAATAAAGTCGGTCTTTTACTAGCCAACCCGTGGCAGCGAGGCCCGTTTGCCTTGCTTGAAGTAGGGCCCCTGTTGGCACCTTTACTAAATGCTTTCGAGTTCTAAGGATCTCTGTGATGTCATTTCATACACGAGGACACACCGGGACTTGTATTTATTAATGTATTTATTTATGTTGCGTGGCTCTGACGTCATCCTAAACGGAGTACGGAACGGCAGCAGGTGAATATCCGCCTAAAAAGACACGGCCCTTGCGACGCCAGGCCTCAAAGCACCCCTCTCCCTCACCTGCGGGCAGCCAGTTTGGGGAATGGAAATGTGTGTGGGGGGCGTCGGAGGGGGGCGAACGGGGCAGCCTGAGTAACAAACGCACTGCTGCATTCAGTACAAGCTGCAGCTGAGAGGCAGTGCAGACCGGAAGTCCAAGACAGAAAGACGAGCACTGCACGTGCCATGTAAAGTTTAGGGCCAGGGACATCCATCCAATGTACTGTCGCACTATTGACCGAGGAAGCAGGGCGCTGGCAGCGCTACAGCGGAATGGCACGCTGACATCTACATCGCAGACGTGACACAAATCCGGGGCACTCATCCTGTAGGATGAAAGGCTGCCTTGGCACCACCTCAACACGAACTTTCACCCCTGAAGGTTACACTTACACATCGCTGCAGCAGGAGCTCAACCCACTGCACTGTCGTACTGTGACTGCAGGCTGAGGCTGTGAGGTTACACGATCTGTGCAGTGGGCTTGTATAGGCCCTGAATGTCAAACCGGCTGGCCAATAGCCACAGGAGACCCTGCTCTATAAGCGCCCCCTGACACCCCCCCCCCCCACCCCGTAGCCGCACATATGAATGGGAAGGTGTCCTGCAGATCTGTGCAGTGCTGCTTTGCCGCATAGGAGGTCCTCGGAAGCGTGGTTGTCAGTGGTGCAGCAGGTGCAGTGGCACCGTTGATTTTCGGGGGCATCTGCACCACCCCTTTCACTACACAACCAGGTGGTAGGAGGGGGTCACCTTCCTCGCTTGCACTAGTGCTCACCGTGACACTCTAGTCACTACAACTGAAAAAAACAAGCATTGGCCATGCCAATAGGTCTCGCCTGTGGGCAAGCTATTACTGGCTCTAGCAATAGGGTGGGTAACGGGGGGAAGGCGGGGGGGAATAGGGGATTGTGAATAAAGGGATGGTGGGTGCAATGTTTTTGTTTTGTTTTTTAACTCCAGGGAGGGGAAGAGAAACACGGACAGGAGGAAGAGATGGTGTTAGGACCGAGAAGAAACAGGGAGGGGGAAGAAGACCCAGGAGTGAGGCATGTGGGGTTAAGGTAAATGCTGCCAGTGCCCTCTATTGGCCCTGCCCATTCTGGTAAATAGCGCTATAAACATCTACATTAAACAAGCATTGGCCGCGCGGCCGTAAAAGTAACGCCGCGCGGCCGCGAGTTGTGCGCACGCGCGCGCGCGATGAGAAAAAGTGCTGTGCACGTCGCGCGCGCTTGTGCGCGTAACCGCACGCTGGTGGCCGCTTTAGGGGCACTTTTAAAAGCCCCTTACTAAAGTCTCGCAGAGCAGCGCATGCGCTGGCTCAGCGAGACCTAAAAAGAAGGGACCAGTACATCGTGATGTCACGTGCTTTCTGAACGGTGAATGAATCCCAAAGCACGTGCACAGTTTGCAGCGCCCACTCTTTACAGTTACCAGGAGACATGTTTTCTGCTGCAGACTCGCGGTGTATAAATGACGCCGCCAGGACAAGGTTAGAGTGCACAATTATTGGGTGGCTGCGCCCAGGAAGCAACTGCGTGACGTATTGAGTGGACTTCCCATGGTGCTATTTAAAGTACTTATGTTGTGTTGACATGCTCGAGGTGCTTCTAAGTGTACATGTGGACTAGAGTTAAACTAGGGGCAGGATACGCACTCGCTCATAAATACACAATATAAAAACTGAATTTGCAGCGACTGGCCAAGTAGACAGGTTGTATACATCCCAGCCACCTGCCTTCATTGGCGGAAGGCACCCCTGGTGTGGGAATCTAGATTTACCCTTTAAGCATTATTCTGTTTCTTTCCTTTAAAAACAAAACCCTTTCCATTTCATAAAACAAGCTGACAAAAAATGAATGTTACCGTATTCTGCTGCCTTCAGAGGGAGAGGTTGTAGTACAGCGGTCAGAGGTGCCGACTCGGGAGCTGGTGACCGGTGTTTGAGCCTTGCCGTCGGCTCAACATTTAATCTTCTGCCCGGGATCTAGCAATTATAAATAAATAAACGGAAACAACAAAGGAGTTACGACCACATCTGCGTAGGTCCTTGGGAGCAAGCACCGTCACATCTTGATGTTGATGAAGCTTGCATTATGTTCCGGACTTACTCGTCCTAATCTCAGACTAGAAAAGGACAAATTAAAGCAACAAAGGAGTTAGGCCCACATTCGCCCAGGTTCTTGGGAGCAAGCACCGTCACATGTTGCTGCTGGTAAAGCGTGCATTATATCCCTGATTTACTCCTGCTAACCTGGGTCTACAATTAACCTGCTCAGGTGATCCAGCCTCTCTCTTGTGCACTGGGATAAAACATTGCATTGAAGAACAGCTCATGTGAACCAGGAAGTTGACATAGCTCATGATTCTGGAGAAGCAAAGTATCAGAAAAGGCAGAAAGAAGAAAAGAAAGCATGAGGTAATTGCCCCTCCAGTGCCTTTGTGCCACATGGAAGTCACTTGGAGAACTGCAGGTCAGAAGCTATGGTGACTGCTCCTGCAGACCAGAGTGCAGCCTAAAGGAAGCGAGCGAGGAGAAGTATGTCTTTTTTTTAATATATATTATATGAGGCTTGCAAAACAATAAAGTTGTAGTTGAGAGAGACCTAAACAAAAAAATTAGAAACAATACAGTTCTCTGCCTTCTGATACCAGCCAGGATGTGACTGAGCCACAGGAGTGTAAACACAGAAACTCGGTTGTGGTCGGTAAAACCAGACCAATAGACATTGACATATACTGGATTTCAAGCCAATTCTAACGTTATTTTTTCGTGTACAATACGTAGCAAAAATAAACCATTTTTCTCAAGATTTAGACCAATATTAGGGGCAGAATTGAGAGTTTTTACAAAAATTTCTGAGCAAATTATTTTGCAGCAAGGGTGATATTTATATTGCTAGGTGAAATGTACTCCTAATGATGGAAGACATAGTATGGCAGTGAAGGTAACTATGTGATATAACATCTCGCGCCAAGCTGAACAGAGATACATTTCCAGACGCCCCATACAAGATGATCGCTATCAAGTCTTACACTTACGCTCTCCTTAAAAGTGTAAAGTTAAATTCCGATCCCTGGGCAAAAAAAGTTTTTTCCGGGATTGAAATGAAGAGTTATGTGATTATGGTATTTTCCACGTGTTGTAAACACCATTCCATATTCCATCTAACTTTTGATCAGCGTTGAAGTGTCCAAATAGAATTAAAGGTGGCTCTAGCATTCATTTGTGCCTTAAGATGCACGGTCTCAAAACAAAATAAGAAGCTACACAAAACGTATAAGTTAAAGGTATTGCAACATTAATGCTAGAGAGCATAATTACATATTAAGGCACAGGTATTCTCATTCTTGAAGCTGTAACACGATTGCGTTCAGAAACCACCTAGGTACAATATGTACAATTATTAATACTGCAGTTAATAAAGTATGCTTAGCATATGTTTAGCGAACGCAAATTTGCATATACATTCGTTCTGGTTAGTTGAAAGTTTAGAAGCAGCATTTTTAAGTATACCAGAGAGGATGGCAGTTTAAAGAGGCACTAGGCCGCGGTAGGTGTGCTGCTGGGGTATAGGTCTCTCCTTTAAAATTAAAAGGAGAGGGACCAACGAGGAAGCAAGCATTTGTTAACGGGTGGGACTGCGGGAGAAGACAGCATATGGCTTACTCAGAAAAGGAAATCACGGAGAGTCCCTGCTGCATAAAGGGAAGTCACTTTGGGGGCCACTGACAGAGGCCTGTCATGTCCCCAAGGTGCTTGTGGTGGGAACGAGGGGTCGAGAGAACGAGAGCAACTCATGCTCTTAAGGAACAAAAGAGCTCTGGAGATGCTAGACACGACTAGGGGAAAGGGCAGTCAAAAACGTCAGGCACTCACCAAACCGGAACCAACCTATACAGGAAATCTGTGAATGCAGACACACACAATGTGCATGTTCAGGAAAGTTATTTCACGTCCACTGCGCATATGCTTTAAAATAACAAGAGGTGGTGGAAGCGGACAGGAGCAGCTATGTTTTTATCAAAATCTAAGAGTGCATGAGTGGTAATGGAAATGCGCCGTAATGAACTGAGAGAGCGATGAAAGGAGAGATGGACATGCCAGCCAGATGTAAGTGTTGGCACAGTGCAAGGTGGGCCATATGAATAACAGTGAAGAAGGGTCTAACCAAGCTCTGTAGCCACACAGAACTGTAGATGCTTTACATTGATGGCCATAACATTAATACAAACGACCTTGAGGTGGCAGTAGAAGAGGGGCTTAGCCATGTACCCAGAAGAAAGAGTGGGCACAGTGCATGGTGTACCATGCGAATAACAGACAATACCTTGAGACAGGGTACAGAAGGGCTGGTCACTGCAGCCACATAGAGGGGTATGAGTGTAAGGCTTGAGGTCACTGTGAGATGTAGAATGAAGCAATGGCTGTCGTGGAACATAAGTAAATGTTATCCACTTATAAAGCTTGCCATAATGTCTTTCAGCTCCAAGAACAATGAAGAATGACTTGAGGAGGGAGTAGAGGAGGGTGCTGGCTCATCAGTCAAGGGGAAGGGTGGCACAGTGTATTATGATCCTTGTGGGCACAGCAGAGTCACTTAATGTGGCAGTAGAGGAGGCAGCAGGCACTTTAGTCACATAGAAGTGCTGGCGTGGTCAGCTGTGGGCACTGTGAAGAATACGCACTGACCTAGAGTGCCAGTAAAGAAAGGGGCAGCCATTTTAGCAAGATGGAACGTTGGGCGCCATTCGGAAGTAGGCCTCACGCCCGGGCGAAGTGACTGTGGTGGTGGCTTTGGGCGGTTGACCGCTACCTAGCTCTGTGGTAGAAAATGCCAGACCAACAGGGCGGCAAACAGGGCACTCACATAGGCATTCCCTGCACTTGGGCCTCCTGCTTTACTGGGCACCGCACAGCAGTGATTCCAAGAAAGCACGGGACTGTCCTGTGGCCTGCAGTCAAAGGTCTGACCAGGCGCCATGCCAGGCTCGCACAATGGCTCCTCGGAGAGCATAGGCTCATCTGGGGATGACGCTGCGTCCTCATATTGGCCACGCAGTGCCAGTGAAGAGGTCAGGCCGGAGACACTGCTGGCGACTGTGTCACAACCGGGCCTGCTGGACAATGGGCTTCATGTTGCCTATGCCCCCGCGGCCACCCTTCGCTATTGGAGAAGGCGGCTTAGCACAAGGCCGGCCTGTGAGCCCCCGGACCCGCCATGCGACCCACGGATAGAGCCGGACTTGTGCAAGCTGTTTTGTGATACTCTCTGGGTGCCCTCTCATGACCTCCACCTCTTTATTTTCTTCTGAGTAATACGGCCCCAGAAAACTAACCTTCAGCCACCGAGCAAAGAAGACAACACTGCATCTTGTGAAATAAAACTATTTATCTATCAAATTATATTAGAACTCTAGGTATTTACCCATATGTTTCAACTCTGTTAGAAACTGGGGTCTATCCATTTCCAAAAGGACAAGAAGGTGTTTCGAGGTTACACAAGCGTCCCTCAATCACAGACAACACGTAGCCGACATGTAGGTAATAGGCACAGCCCTGTCAGCAGCAGTGCAAGCTTCACTCACACACCCACAAGTGCAGCGTGGATCAAGCCAACCTCTTGCACACAACAGGGTCATCAGTACACGCTTCATGCACACACACCCGGTGCAGTACAAGGAACAGTGGGGTAAGCATTCCTCTCACATACAGAGTGACAGGGAACAGCCAGGGGCATCACACAAGCCCCTGCAGCCACTGCGGTGCACAGGGTTTCCCACCCCTTCAAGGGCCCCTCAGCTTTTAAGGGGGACTCCATTCAGGCCAAGGCCAATAAATATCTGTTCGATATGGGCTCATGGGGCCCTCATTACATTTTGCAGGCGGCCCCAATCATTTTGAGGAACGCCACTGGGAACAGCACAGAGCCCAACAGAGCAAACTTTACTTACAAGATCGGCACTGAATACAAACTTTCCAGGCAGTCGGGTAGCTGGCCACGGTAGTACAACGACGAGCACACCAAGAGGCGGGAAAAAACAGCACTGGAACCAAAGTGCAATAGCGCAAGAATGAGACAAAATGGAGGAAATATTGATTAATGCCCTGCTGCCACCAAGTGTAATTAGGAGATCAACCAAGCTGGTCAGCCATGTATAGTGCGCAGAGACCAGATGCACACCCTAAAGATATAATAACCATTATAGACACAAGGTGTGTACATCACTGGTGGCATCTGCACAAGCTTTCCGTGCACGCAGAGCAGATAAGGTATTGACAGCAGCAGAACAGTCTTCCCTTATACATAAATCATGGAATGCTTTGCAAGCTCCGCCCACACACGGTATACATTGTAAAAAGGCGGTTCGTGCTAAGCACAGGACGGTGGCTGGAGGGGAGGGGCGAGGGGGTAAGAGGAACCCCTTTGCCAGCGCAGCAGCCTGGGTGAGAAGCTGGACAACACCTCTTCTCGGAGGTGAGTAAGTATTTCCAGTGGTTGCTGCTGTGTCAGCTGAAGGCCAAAAGGAGAAGTCGGGGTGTTTGTGGTCCCAGCTCATGGCATGTGACCAGGGTGGGTGTCAGCAGCGGGTGGAAGGGTGTCAGGAGGGACTCAGAGGTGACCCATCGGGAAGGAACGGCTGAAACACGGGGACGCTCTGCAGAAAGTTATCGCCTGATGAACTTACACGGAGGGGTAGAGAGAAGGCACCCGGTGTCATCCCTGGGTCCACCAGAAAGGGGCGTGAGGCAGAGGGGCCCAAATATTGTCTGTCATCTGACGAGCTAACAGGAAAATGCACCCTGCAGCAGGCTGTTATCTGATAAATCCCCTATGGGGAGGGGAGTTGCAGAGGTGCCCCCTGCAGTAGCGTGCCCTCCGGTGACTCTTCTGGCTGTATCCGGCCTTGGTCCATGCATGGATTGCCCTGTCTAGCAATATTGAAACGCAGCAGCGACTAGCCAAACAAGCAGCAGTGAAAGCGATCGCAAAAGCAATCGCTATTGTAAAAAAAAAAAAAAAAAAACACGCCTGCGAGTGGTGCGCGCGCCACAGCGAAACATGTGGTTTCAATTATCGTGCCCGTGTCTGGGCACGATAATTGAAACCACATGGCCTATTGCTGTCTATTACGCGCACCAAGCGCGTAATAGACACCAATAGGCCATGGGCGGAGCAATGCGCCCGCCTTTGGCCAATTGCGTGCAGTCTTTCATAAAAAGACGCACGAAAACGCCAATGGGGTAGCACAAAAGGAATCGCACATGCACGAGCGTGTGCGATTCCTAGGTCAGTGCTGAATCCCCGTTTTTCACCAACTAAATGTCTCGCGCTGTGCGAGCACTGCTGCGCAGTGCAACGCTAGGCACGAGACCTAAAAAGGGCATGGATAGAGGGGGGAGGGGTAACAATGAAGGAAGCATCCACAGATTTCTTGAATGAATACAGCTCATGCTTCGCGCGGCGTCCGGGGAGGGGGGGGGGCACATATTTAAAAGTTATACATTAAGCGAAAGTGAAAGCGTGCATAGCGCGCTGCAAATACCAAAACAAAAACAAGCGCGTAATAGACACCAAAAGGCCATGGCCTATTGGTGTCTATTACGAGCACCAAGCGCGTAATAGACACCAATAGGCCATGGGCGGAGCAATGCGCCCGCCTTTGGCCAATTGCGTGCAGTCTTTTATAAAAAGACGCACGAAAAGGCCAATGGGGTAGCACAAAAGGAATCGCACACGCTCGATTCCTAGGTCAGTGCTGAATCCCCGTTTTTCACATACTAAATGTCTCGCGCTGCGCAGTGCAACGCTAGACGCTAGACCTAAAAGAGCGTGAGAGAGTGTCTTCACCAACTCAGTTCTGAACTCTCAGTTCCCGAGATCTGCCTGCCGCTGTCCGAATTATTCACTTTTCACCCTTATAAGGGAGTGGGGTGGAGGCGGCTGGGGAGTTCAGCAGCTCCACCAGCACAGGTTACTAGAGATGAACTATTAAGAAACTATGTCAGAGCAATGGAGATACATTTATCAGCTCCCTCAGATCATATTTCTAATGATAAATAGTTCAGCAGCACGGGCCACTGCTGGTGAATAGTTCAGCAGCACCCTCGGAGTAAGCAATGGATGATGAATAAAATGTAAGGGCTGGTTACTGGTGGCACAAAGTTTACTAGCACCTTAGATCATTTGATGATGATGAAGAGTTCAGCGGCTCCATCCAAAAAGGTTACTGATGACAAATAGTTGATCAGCACCCTAAGAGTACGTTTCTGAAGCTGAATACTTTAGCAGCTCCATCAGCGATGTTTACTGAGGAGGACTATCTCAGCAGCACATTCATAGCAGTTACTGATGATGAATAGTTCAACAGTGCCATTAGAGTAGGTTTATGATTATGAGAAGTTAAGCAGTACTGTCAATGCATGCTGCTGATGAGGTTAATTCAGAAGCACCATAAGCACAAGTTTCTTATGTAAATTTCTTAGTGCTGTGAGCACAGGTTCCTGGTGATGATTGCTTTACTAGTCATCAGTGAAGCTTACAGATGGCAAACCCCTCAGCAGCACCATCAGCCCAGTCCCCTGATGATTAACAGCTCAGTGCCAGTATTAGCTCCTGTTTCAGATGATGATAAATAGTGCAGCTTCTTGATGATGATTAGTTCAATGGCACCATCAGCACAGGTTTTAGATGCTGAAATAATTTAGTAGCATCATCAACACAGGTTCCACAAGATGTCAACTGAAATATCCATCAGCAGCTCACTACTCAATTGTGCCTCATCCTGCCAACAAGGTGCTTTGGCAAGGAGAGGAAAAGCAGATGCCACAAGCTTTTAAGGGGGGGTTGTGCCAGGTCAGATTTTCTTTAAAAACCACCAGCATTAAACCACCTGACCTTTACCAGCCTCTGAAGACGTTTTCAAGGGAACAACAATGTCCATCTGATAAATGATTTAGTAGCGCCATCAATCCAGGTTGCCGATTACGAACAGTTCAGAAGCCACATCAGCAGAGGCCTCTCAGTGCAGGTTAATGATGACAAATGCCACAATAACACTTATTTATGGGAGGAAACATTAAGCTGAGTAAGTGTTGCCTGTTCCTGCTTGTAAACACCCCATCTCCTTTGTAGACAGTTGTTTATACGTTGGTTGAGGAATAGTTCATCAGCAGTCTAAGCTCAGGTTAACAATAATGATTTTCCAGCATCGTTAATTGACAGGAAAAATGGGCATGCAGCATTGATCAACCCTAAAATCCTATAATTGCTGGTTAATGTTGTCTTCCCGGGTTGCTGATGCTTGCCCGCTTCACTGCCACCTTGTGGACAGTACAGGAAGACATTCCCCAGTTACAGTATTGGTGTGGCCAAAGAGCCATGCACACTTCTCTCTGACAAGTTTTACTCCATGCATTGCTGCCTGCCTTCCGTTTTTCTGCTAACTGATTTTGGCTGGAGGTGTGCTGCGTTACTGATTTTTAAACTAGGATCGTCTAATTAAGGTCTTTCAAAAAGTGTTTTTAGTTGGGGTGGGCGGAACTCGCTGAGTTTTTCTCTGTGGAATTCCGTGGAGTTACCTCAAAACTCAGTGAGATTCTGCGGAGTTCCGAGAGTGCCGGAATTCCGCTGGTCTGTTGCACTGATAAACAACTTGCAGTGCACACGTGCAATTTATATATATTTCTGTGTGTGGGTGTGTATATGGCAACACAATCAAGCCACCCTGGGTCGGGCAAGTGACAGCGGAGTGCAGGGGAGTCCCTTTTTAAAGGACAAATTCCCTCACGCACCCGTAGGTGGCATGCTTCATCATTGGGAATCTCCTCGCACTGCGAACCTGGTCGTAGTGCGGGCTACAACCCCCTCACTGTGAGGGAGGAGCTCAGGGATGTTTTGTTTGTGATGGTAGGGAGGTATCCTAAAACCTTCAGATGAGCTGGGCGAGGAGGGAGTATGTGAGGAGAGTGACAGTGAAACAAAACTGACTGCCTGGCGTGTTAAAGATTAGTTTTAATGGAGCACCCAGGGGTCAGGATTAAAAACGATATATGTGGGCCATTGCAGGAAAATTCAACCTAACATGGTCTCAAAAGTGGTCAATTGGGCGACATGTTTCAGCCTGAATGCCCTCCTTAGAGGTGCTGTGGCTTTCTTCAGGACCAGGTGAGATGTGAGACAGTGTGAGTGGGTGAATCATACAACCATACCGAGTGTGGCGGTGGGAAAAAGGATACAACCAACCAATTAGGTTGATGCATCAATTGAAGAATTCTGTTCAGCGTCGTCCCCGTATAGTCGGGAGCGCAAATGGCTAACTCACCCTCGGCGCACGCACTCGAGGTGGCTTCCAAAACCTTCAAAAGGAGTCATCATCGCCGGTTCGTGCAACCACTCTTTTTTTATCAGGACATGCTTCAATACTCATGCCCTTGAATACCGGTACAAATTATATTTCCTTTGCTGCTCAGTGCATACCACCAAAGTGATGCAAAGGGATTCGCCCTGGTTTTGTACTTCAGCACTGAATAGCCTCGGGTTATCTATCTTCGAAACACAGGAAACTATGACAGATTCAATGAATCTCCTTGCTTCCGCCCCACCGCTCCAAAGGAGAAGCCCCCTCCACCTGAGGAGGTGCCGCCTGTGGTCACAGCCAGGGTGGCGGTACCGGCCCGAGCGAAAAGCCAGTTGCCATTCTTCTGAATCAGCCCACGTACCACGCGGGGCAATCCAGGCTCATGCGGCCCAGGAAAAGAGAGGGGGTGCTGATGGCTAGAAGCAGAGCCAGGTTACGCTTACATCACAGCCTCACCAGCTAGAGGAGGGAAGAGCCATGGAGAGGGGAGGACTCGCTCCTCACATAAACACGGCTCAGAAAAGAGAACTGGGCGATCAACGACTGCGCACAATCACACCAACGAGATGATACCAAGAACAGTGCACAACTTTGTGCAATGCATGCCGGGCTCAAGTTGGACTCAGTGATAGCAAGAATCCGACGCTGCGCCTATGAAAAGACATGTTCCGGTCCCTACTTGACACAGCGAATGACCGAGAGATTAACGCATGTCAAAGGAAAGTGAAAGTAAAAGTACGAAGTTAGAGTATAGGAGTTCTAAAAACACTTAATAGGTAATGCATCGGGAAGGAGACTTTGGCATTATACTTGTTTATCCGCCCAGTTGTTAATGCACCGTTTGGTCATTATCTATTGTTTTCACAGGGCTGTCAGACATTAAGACCTCTGTGGTACGCCGATAATCACAGACAAGCAGGTAAGTTTCTATAAAAGTTTAATTCCAGCAAAATTGACCCACGATTAGAGAGCGGGCCAGTCTGAGCAAGAGACTTCCTACAACTGCCGGAGGCAGAACGTGGCGCAAACGTTTGTGCACCGACCATTCCACATAATGAACGTGGCACTGTGGAAGCATGAATACATAGGCCAGAATAATAACAGGCGGTATGTAAAGTAAGCATATTTAAGGTACAGAGATAAAAGCCCATCCAAAGCTAATGAAGAGCAAAGAACAACCGACCAAACTTTAAAGAACAGAGCATTTCGTACGCATAAAAAAGAAAACAAACATTCAACATTCCAGAGCTGGGTGGACGGTAAACTCCGCCACGCGACGGTTGGTGGAGTTTTTGCTGAACGCCACGCTCCAAGTAGAGCGCGGAGTGAGAAATACTCTACGAACTCCGCCGGTGGAGCGGAGTTTACCACCCACCCCTAGTTTATAGTGAACTGGGATGGGAAACATCATTTATCGTGCGGTCGGAACCACGCAATACCTTTACCACGCATCCATTAGCACGCAAATGCCTTTACCACGCATGCCTTTACCATGAATATGCCTTTTCCACAAATATGCCTTTATCACGCATTTGTTTTCAATGAGATAAGAATATATAATGTGTTGTAAAGGCATGCGTGGTAAAGGCATATGCATGGTAAAGGCATTTGCATGATAATGGACATGTTGTAAAGGCACGCGTGGTAATTCCATGCGGGGTTCCATCATATTTACAACTGGGATCCATAAACCAGATTTACTGCATCATACCCTTCTCTCTTTCAGTGCCTTTCCTCTGAGGCTTGTTCATGAAAAGAAACATGGATTTAAACTGCAAAGGTCTTGCCTGGGTTACATATTAATGTCTAAAACCAATGGGACCAGGTCCTACAGTTAGTGTTATGGGGTCCTGATCCCTATTTAATAGTGTACCTTCTGGGCAATGCTGAATAGCTCCTCTGAGTTACTGGATTTGATAGAGCTCTTTAATGACCCCATCACCCACCATGATTCTATCTCTTTTGCCAATCGAGGCATAGCTGCCAAGTGGCCTAGTGTAACGTGTGACACCATGAGCCTGTCTTGGCCTTTCAGTGGTTTATTTCCCTTCACCGTGAAGAGTCACTGAAGTTAATTTGGTATTATGTTTAAGTGCGCGTATACCCAAGGGTGTCTTGGTGCTGGCTGAACTTATGCATACAGAAGTTTGAACAGCTAGTTGTTAAAAAGCCAAGTTTTGAGCTCTTTCCTAAAGGCACGCAAGGGTGGAGTGGGTCTGATGTGGGCAGGGAGGCTGTTCCATAGCTTAGTTGTACTAGCAACAAAGCTCCTACCTCTCCTGTTAGCTTTCCTGACACTGGGGATTGTGAGTGTTCTGGACCACGCAGAATGCAGGGGTCTGTTGGGGGTGTACCACTGAACTGAGTGCCTTAGGAATTTATGTCTCGAGTGGTGCAGGCCTTTGTGAGCCATGCAAAGGGCCTTAAAATAGACCTGATTGCGGACTGGGAGCCAGTGCAGCTTCCGGATTCCAGGAGAGTTAGAGTAGAATTTCGGGAGGTCAAGAATCATTCTGGCTGCAGCATTCTGAACTAATTGTAGCATTCTGACGTTTTTCTTGCAGGTGCATGTAGAGGCCATTACGGTAGTCCAATTTCGAGAGGACTAAGGCCATGATCATGCTCTTCCTGGTTTTATCAGAAATGTATGGGAGAATTTTACTGATCATATTTAGGGTGTGGGAAGAAGAGGCAACCAGTGCTGAGACTTGGGATCCAAAATTAAGCTTGTCGTCAATAAGAAAACCCAGGTTTTTGGCTTTGGTCACAGGTATGAGGGGGGCTGAGCTCATCAGGCCACCAGGCGGGGAACCACGAGGGAGAAAGACTCCCAAATAGTACTACTTCGGTTTTTCCAGAATTGAGTTTCAGACAGTGTTTTTTCATCCAGAGACTGATCGCTATCATGCAGTATTGAAATCGTAAAGGTCCAGTGGGGTCATTGTTAAAAGCTGAGACTGCCAATTGGGTGTCATCAGCATAGGAGGTAAGACCTAGAAAAAACATTTGATAAGAGGGGCAAGTTCACAGATATAGATATTGAAAAGGGTGGGGCTCAACGAGGAACCCTGTGGTGCCTCGCAAGGCAGAGTAAAAGGTGAGGATTCAAATTGGCCCAAGGCCAACGTTTGAGTCCTGTTTTGAGAGGAAGGAGGTCAGCAGGGACAGGGCCTTGTCTTTGACCCCTAAAATGGCTAGGCAATTGATCGAAGTATTATGATCCACCGTATGAAAGGCGGCGGATAGGTCGAGGAGAATCAGGGTGGCGGATCCCCCTTTTTCTAAGACAGCCCTTATCTCCTCAGTGGCTTTAATAAGGGCTGTTTCTGTGCTTTACCCTAGTCTGAAACCAAACTGGGGTGGGTCCAGTAGGAGGTTTTCTTTAATAAATTTGGCGAGTTCCAGGTTCATGATTTTTTCCACAATTCTGGTGGGTAGGGGAAGACGTGAGATGGAGCGGTAATTATTGGGGTCAGTTGAGCTGAGACTGGGTTGTTTTTTTTAGGGGAAGGATGGAAGTTTGTTTCCATTAAGAAGGGAACAATCCCGTGGAGAACATTGTATTAAAATGTCTGAGAGGTTGGTGGTAATCAGTTCAGGTGCAAGCTTGAGTATCCTGGAGGGAAAGGGTCGTGTGGGGCCCCTGATTTTGCTCCATTCAGAAGGGAAGCCACTTAATTAGGAGAGGTGGGAGAGATTTCGGAAAGAGGAGGGTAATCCTGATCCGTCTGATGTATCTGGTCATTGATGGCCACAGCAAGGGAGTTGTCGAATTTATTAAAGATTTGGTTTACCTTGTCTTTAAAGGTGAAGGCTAGAGTGTCACAGAACTGTTGACTATGAATAGCCACATTGTTATATGGGGCAGAGGTGAGCTTGGTGGCCACCTGAAAGAGTTCCTTAGTGAAGCTGGAGCGGCTTCAATCACATGAGTGTAGTGATTCGTTTTTTCTTTGATGAGGAGATTTTTATATTTGGCTAGAGCTAATTTATATGAGTGTTTTCCTGTTTTTTCCGGGGCATTGTAATGCTTAGGCCAGCCCCTTCCTGCCTATTGAATTGTACTCTCAAGCTTTTATATTAAACAGACCATCTATCTCCTTTACTTATACCCTAGCCCTTGCACCACTAACACAGAGAAAACACTTGCATGTGAAAAGAAATCTGAAATGTTGCTTGGATTATCATTATTATAAGGACGCATGGACGTCATTTAGGGATCGCCAGGGGTCGCAGCTACTACCTTCATGCCAAGAACAGAAAGTACACAGAGTCTTTATGAGCATTGCTTACTTTCTACAGCCTCCACTGGGACTGAACAATATCCTTTAGGTTGTGCAAAATGAATACATTCAGCATTGCAGTGTGCACACTTCTGATTAAATAAAACATGAAATAAAAAACTAACACATTTCTAAACAAGTTGTTGGCATGTTTATTAATATGAATATATTAAAATCATGTGTTTGAATAAAACACAAGTGATAATGCCTTACAAATGAGAAGAAATAAAAATGTATTGATAATGAATAATTTAAGCCAATAACATATTTCATACTAAACATATATTCCATGTCAATTAATGCAGATTAATTCAACTACTGTTTTTTTATTTCCTTTTTGACTCTCCTTATATTTATCAATAATTTCTCATTGAGGTGTTCACTAGGTGAATAATTAAATCATGTCAGTTTGTGCTATAAATAATGTAGGTTTGCAATGTCGTTCTGTTTTGTGGCACTATATCCTCCTTTTCAAATAAACACATGCTTTTCCCTGTAATGCAAAGAGAAATGAGAATTCTGTCTCCTGGCATATCATGTCAGCACCCTAATTAAATGTAGGTGATATTGAAAATAGGCATTTATCTGTGTTGGGTTGTTGTATTAATCATGTGGTTATTATGAAACTTCAGCGATATAAATTATTGTGAGGTTGCCAGGGTTAAAGCCATGTGACATCATTTTGTAGGACGATTCGGGGGTCAAAGATCATATGATGTCATGTGATCTTGCGATGTCATTGATATCAAAGGGTGTGTGATATCACTTCTGCTAACTCTAGCATTTTGGTGAATCGGCTTCCTTGTAAGAGAAGCCAGTTAACCACCTAGACTCAGAGTCGCATGTGGTGAAAATGCTCACACCAGTCAGGTGCCTTGAAACGCTACACAACCATGGGGTTTCCCTTCTGGAAAGTGCACTATGGATTCTCTCTGAGCCAAAGCAGCATTGACCGCTATCCACTGGGATGTGACTTTTGATGTAAGCTAAGGGGCACCTGCACGGGAAGCGATGCATGCTTTTTGCAGGTGCTCTTTATAGAGAATTCATTCTAAGATGGCTGTGCATTTTAGCAGACAGTGCAACAGGATGCAATTGGTGGATTCAAGGTGGCCCCTATGTCTCCTCATCCAGCTAGCTCAAAGTACCCAGGCAAGGACTGGAGCTACGAGCCACCAGTCGTTTTCCCGATGGTACTGGCATGGTGGGGGCCGGTTTCACTACTGGTAGGGGCTGGTTTTGTTGCTGGGGACAGACTGAGTGGGTTTCCTGCCTGCAGTGCTTTGCGGTTTTAAAAATATATAATGCAAAACAAATGGTTTTAAAGTGTGCTTCAAAACTATTTGTTATTAAATTTGGGTTGTTCCTGTCTCCTGAATGGTTGCCATGAGCAGAACAGCTTGGGGGAGAGGGTAAGGGGTCTGCAGTTGCTTGGCTCAGAGAGTCCCTTACATATATAATAAATACTCTTCAAAGTTCAAAACAGTGTATTTCTTTATAATGTGATCTGTGCAACACTTTTCATTTTAGTGTATTAAATGATACCATTGTATTGAGTGGCAATTATTAGAATTTATAGATTCTAATCATGAACTTAGAAACTTTCATGCCCCCACCGCCACTGCCCTGACAACGATGCTTTTAGTTAACCAAGAGGAAAGTCAGCTGTCTTTTGCGCCTTATATGTGGCCAAGGGTGCTACTATAGATGGAGTAACATTGCAGTCTTTTGCTTTGTGCAGCGTACACACCAAATTGATGTATTTGAAGGAACTCCCATTTGATGTTGAAGGTAAAGGAGGCGCTGTAAAAAAAGTAGCTAGCTAGGAGCACCAATGTGGGCATGTGGAAGCAGGGATTGATGCAAGGTTTCTTGGTTACACGTGTGCAGCTCAGTCACTACATGGTTATCTCTTTCTCTGTCCTGTTTTAGGTCGAAATACATTTTTATAAAATGTTCAGGAATTATTATAACAACAGTTCCGTTTCTCCCAAACCTTTGTCCCCCCACGCATCATATACCCACTCTCCTCTACAGCTCCCCCCCTCCCTCCTTCCCACCACTCGCATCCATGCCGTTGTATCCTGCACTACTTCTGGCTGTTACAGTGAAACTTACTTCAGCAGCCCAAGTGCCAATTTTTCTCCAGTGGTCTTTAAGTAGTACCCCCCATGTTTAGAGCCTTCTTGAATATTAAGCGATCTACGTCTCTTGGGGCGCAGCAGTTTCCTAAAGTCTTTACCAAAAAACTCCAGCAGCATACCCCATAGGCGCAAAGCTGTCCTTTTATGTCATGTGGTGAATAGATCTCCTGCCGTCTCCCCAGTAGAACCACCCCTGGGCACGTGCCATCCCTGATTCTGTTATTTCTTCAATTGTATCTGTTGTTATTCCCCAGAAGGGCTGGACCTGCTGGAACGACCAGAGGGTGCATGTCAGTGCCCCTTGTCTGTACGTCCCCCCCCCCCCCCCGGCAATTTGCCCCTCCCCGGTATACCCCATATTCGCCAACCTCGAAGGGGTATAATGCCATCTGTAGATTACCTTTAGCATTATTTCCTTTCTCCCTACATGAGTGGCAAAGTTATTTGTACATGGGAATATTTCTTGCCATTGATTCTTATCTAGTTATCTGCAATTCTTTTTCCCATGCCCGTTCAAATGGAAGTACCCCCCCCTATTATTGAGTATCTCATAAATGAGAGAGAGGGCATGTTGTTCACTACTCCAGATAAGAAGGTATGTCTCAAAAGCTGTCAGTTTCCGGTTTTCCCCTTGTTTGATCCTGGAGTCATGAAGCCAGTGTCGCAGCTGTACATACATAAAGTGTTTAGACCCTAAGAGCCCAAATAAATTCTTCCTTAAAAAGCTCAAATGACTTAATTTCTTCCTGATCAAACATCTCATAGTGTTTTACATCCCCCTTCTAGCTACTGGTGAAAGGATGGTGTAAATGTGCATTTTCCTCATAGCGGCGTGGAGGGTGAGGGAAATTAAGTTAACCTTTCTTAATCGCTGAGGAGACCCAAACCTGTAATGTGGCCCTCGATAATTCTATCTCATTTCAGATCAAAGCTTAACACTTTGTGTTTAATTCTTTGAGGCGCTATATCAGTGCACTGTGTTAAATACATTCAGTCTATGCATGTTTCATAAGGATTGGTGATAGTAGTATTTTTTGAGGGTGATGTTTTAATGCAGACGCTAAACTGAAAACCAGAGCAGCCACCCTTGGTCAGTGCATTGATAAAAGTCTTTATTCATTCTCATCCATTCTTGGATTAATTAACTCGCCCTGTCCTCCTTCAAACTATTCATCCATTGAGCAACGCAGCCCTGTCTCTAGTCTCCATCCATCCATCAATTTTTGGACAAGATTCTTTAATGTAAAATATGTTGTAAAATGCACTGTTTGCAAATTTGTTCAAAATGTTTCCCCCCCCAAACCCTTCTTCGGTGGTCAGGCTCACTCGCTTTGTACACTCGCTCCATGCAGTATGGTGGCTGGTCTGCCAACATGTGCCAGGGCTGCTTTCAATTCCCAGTCCCCCCTGCATTTTCCTTCTCGACTTGTCTCCTGCTTTTGAATCTACTTAGAGGTCACAATGCAGGGAGTGGGAGGGAAGGGTCATGACTATGGTGATCCAGTGGCATAACATTAGCCCCACATCCCCCGTGGTGTGGGGTGGCCTCGAGCTTCAGGGGGTTCGCCTCTGGCACAGTGCACGGGCGGCATGCCCCTGGCCGGAGAGCTCCTGACTGGGTGGGTGGAGTCCTCTGTGTACTTTGCAAGGGGGCCCCCTCAAGTTTCGTTACACCACTGTGGTGATCACTTGTAAGAAGGTAAAAGAGGCATGCGGCCCTAGTAAACCGCATCTTCAGTGGTCGCACCTTGCCAGCAGTGGCTGCTGCTCCCAGTGCGACGTGGTAGGGCGACACCGCAGGGAATACAAAAATACAAACAAAAAGAAAAACATTAATAAAAATCAATTACCACTTACCTGACGCTGCGTCCGCTGTCTTGCTCCTCTTCCAATCCTACGACTGCTGCACACTGTGCAGGCTCCCAGATGCCAATCCTGACGCTGCTCTCATGCTGGGAATGCTATTACCCAGCATGAGAGAAGCGCTGGGATTGGTCTGAGCAGCCCCGCTCAGACAGAGCCTGGGAGCCTGTGAGTTCACCACCCGCCTGTGCAACACAGCTCAGGTTGGAGAAACTGTAGGAAAGTAGGGTCTGCTTTCATGGTCACCCCCACTTTTTGCTGGTGTAATTATGTTTTTCTGACTAGTCTGACTGGGATTCTGCTAACCAGGACCCCAGTCTCTGTGCTTCCTCCCTAAATTGGACATGGTGAGTACTTAGGTAAACTCCAGACTGGCTACTGGTGTACCCAGATAAGTCCCTAGTATATGGTTCTAGGGTACCCAGGGCATAGGTACACCAGAGGTCTCCCATGGGCTGAAGCATGTATTATGCTACCCATGAGAGACCACTCAAATTGTGACTACAGGCCTGCCATTGCAGCCTGTGTAAGCTAATGCTAGCACCATTTACAACAGATATAAGTTTTCTTATATCTGAGGTCACTACACTTAAAACCTACAAGTCACCCCTAAGGCAGGGCTTTCAATCCTGAAGGCAGGGTGCTGGGTCCTATGTGTGAGGGTGCCCCTGCATGAGCAGGACACCCCTACAACCTTCGGAGTCCATTGTCCCGGGTTGTTAGTGCATCAGCCATTACGATACATAGAGTGGCCATGCGTCATTACGTGATGACCATCTCTAAACTGGCTGCAACGAACCCTGTCACGTTTGGTATCAAACATGTTGGAATCATACCCCCACACCGTAAACGGTGTGGGAGGTATGATTCCATGCACTGTAAAGCTCCTCCGGGAGGCCCTCAGTGCTCCCGGTACCAGTCTTCCAGAACCAGACAGCAAGCTAGGGTTGCTGCCGACCAGAGACATGTTTCTGCCCTCCTGCTGCTGAGCCAAGCTCGAGCAGGGGAAGGCAGGACAGTAGATATCCTGTCACAGGGAGGTGTGACCACCTTCCAGACAGGGTTTAGTGTATTGGGGCAGGATGGGGGCGCTTGCCAGCGCTACTGAGACTGCTTTGAAGGGCACATTTGGTGCCCTCCTTGCATACTCCAGTTCAAACCAATTCAAGGAGCCGTTGGTTCCCGCTCTGTCGCGAAACTGGACAAAGGACATGGGAGTATCCTCCCACTGTCCAGCCCCTCCTCTGGAAAGGACCCCTGAATCGTCCCAGCCCTTTCCTAAGGGTAATTAAGGACTTACCTGTGGGTGGGTCCCTAGATTCGTTGTGGGACAAAATTCAGATCACATACTACTTCAACTTTGACCATCTGGACCCTTTGGACTTCACTGGACTTCACTTTGGGAACCAAGACTATACCGGGGAAGATTCCTGCTGCTCCTGGTCTCGTCATCCTGCTAGTCTTCTGCAACGTCTGCATCCGTGCTCCGTACAGGTTGTTCACCAGGCCTGTGGACATCCAAAGACACCTGAAGGAATCATCCCTGGAGTGAAGGAGTCACTCCCCTGCATCTGTAGGCACCGCAACGCAGCTGACCGGTCTGCTGATCCTGTGCTCCCATGGACTCCGAAAGGCTCAGCAACACAGGTGGTGGTTCTGCAACTGCCTCGAGGCCTGCACTGTCTTCTCACTGAGTTTGAGGCCAGTATCCCTCGTCGGAACAGCTGGAACAGAATGCCTGTGCACCTCGTTGACTTGCTGTTGCCAAGGCTTGTTGACTCTCTCCTCCAAAGATCTTCAGGCTCCAAGAAGCTCCTACCTCAAGCATCACCTGCAGCCAAGATCTTCACCTGCACTACATCCTCTGCACCGTGGGCCTTCATCTTTTGCTGAGCTGCTCGAGGTCCTCTGGCGACTCCTGTGCCTCCAGCCCGTGGGTCCTCTTGAGGGTCTTTTTTGGCTCCAGTGGGCTCCCCTTCTTCCTAGGGGCCTGCTCCGACTTACCTGCCGGTGGTGAGTCACTTGGACCTTGCTGGTCCCGACAGTGCACCTTTTTCATCGTCAACGTTGTTTGTTGCTGTCAAGGCTTGTTGGTGCCCCTGCCAGACACTGAAACCCTGGCTCTCGACATCCGACGTGGGACAGCTTGTAAATGGCTCCTGGTCTTCCACAGCGTCGCCTGGTCCACAGGCTGCAACTTCAAGGGCACCATCAAACTCTCCAGCATCCCCGACATCGGTGGGCATTCGTCTTCCGTGCCTCCTTGTCACTCCTGAGTGGCATAGAGTCTGTCCCCTCTGCTTTCAGGTTCTTCTCACCTTGAATCCACCTTTGGGTTACACCGGACTCCTTCATCTTCTTCTCCAGCAGCACCTTTCCTGAAGTCCTCCATTGTGGTCTACGGCGGTTTCCGACATCACTTGACACCTATGCACCCGGCTTCCCTGGTGTAGGTATCCTGGTTCCTGGGGTATCCACGGGTGGGGTGACTTTCCAACCTTCCATCTTCCCCGGGGTGTCTTCAGGGTATGCTGGGAAGGGTCCTTTTTCTTAAAAACTGCAACCGCGACGTACCCATTGACTAACATTGAGCACGCAGTCATGTTCCCACTCTGCACACAACCGCCGTGGGGTTCCTAGATACTCACCTAGGGTGGATCCTTGAGTCCCCAGCTCTTTTACGTCTTCTGGGTCCATTCTTGTCTTGAGTCGTGGTTCGCCTTCCACTATTTTAGTATACGGTTTGGTCTCCCCCAGGAGACCACTAGTTATTCGTGCTACTTACGTGCTCTATTCCCTAATCATTGTTTGTATTTTGTTTATATCTTCGGGTAGGAGATAATACATTGTGTTAGTGAGTGTTTGTAATAAAATACCTATTTTTATAACTACACTGTATGATTCTTTTTCACTTAACCTATACCATAAGATTAAGTACTGGTAAAACAAGCTGCTTTACACTCCTTCTGGACTAAGCCTGAAGTCTGCTCTCCACAGCTCCCACTTAGAGAGCTTTCTTAGGTTGTCTAAGACCACTAAAATCACCATACAGGTTGTCTGGATTAGTGCAGGGTGCTACACTTACATAAGTGAGCACCATATACTAAGCCAGCCTCTCACAGAAATGCTAAGTGCGCATGTCAGTTTGGCCGTCCTAAGACAGCCGGCCAATCGACATGCGCACTTATCAGTGCCCATCACTCGTCCTCACTGAAGCCCAGGATGGCCCAGCCCCACCCCGCCCTGTGACTCGGCAACCCAACAGAGGCAACGGTGGAAAATTAAATTATTTTATTATCATTTTATTTTTCACTGTTGCCTCTGCTGGGTAGCAGCAGTGGGGCAACAATCCTCTGCCGCAGCATAGGAGCTGCCCTTCTTGCCACTATCTATCTCGACATACACACCACTGTCTACCTTTGTTGATAAATCCAAGAATACACTATATATAGCACACGCGGGCTACTCCACGGGCTCCCGGGGGGTGGCCATCTTGATAAAAAAGTCCCCCCCCGTACAAGGTAACGCGTACATGGACCGACCCCCAGGGGACGTACGTGGGAGTGACAGGCATATGGGGGAGACGAAAGGTCACTATTGTGTCGGTCTATGCCCCTCCTAAACTACAGGCAAGGACTCTTCATGGGGTGACTGATATCTTACTGGAGACACCGGGTACGTTACACATCATAGGGGGTGATTTCAACGATGTAATGTCCATTCCTAGGGACCGTGCTGACCCACCGCCAACTACTCAACTGGCTCGGCTGACAGATACCCTTGGTTTGGTGGATGCGTGGCGAAGATTACATCCAGACACACAACAGTACTCATACTATTCTGGGGCGCACAGGGTTCATTCACGACTGGACTACGTCTTTTACCAAGAAGTGTTTTTAATACCGTCTATGAGGCAGAGTACCTGGCACGGGGAATCTCTGACCACTCACCCCTGCTTGTTAAGGGAGGAGGGAGGCCCCGGGCGAGACAGGGGAATTGGAGGCTATCGGCTTGAGACCTGCAGAACAAAGAGGTGCTACAGGGGCTCCGGGCGGATACGACAGTCTATTTTACCGAAAATGTGGATTCGGTGCAGTCGGGCGTTATATTGTGGGAGGCCTATAAGACAGTGCTCCGTGATAGGGCCCAAAACCGAATAGCATGGGAGAAGCGGAAGGCACAGGAGCAGCCCGCCACTCTGGAAACCCAAATTCTGGCACTAGAACACCGCTATCTCGCAGGTAAAGACCCACAGGTCCTCCGACAACTGACAGACACGCAACAGCGCTACAGAGCCCTGGCTACAGAGGAGGCTAAAACGCAGGCGCAGGCGACCCTTCATAGACTATGCGATGTGGGAGATAAGTCTGGCAAGCTTTTGGCATGGCTTAGTCGCAAGGAAGCGGAAGCCCGATGGGTAGAAAGCGTAGTAGACCAACAGGGGCAGACGCAAAAGGGAGACGCGCAAATAGTACGGACGTTCGCCGCCTATTTTCAAGCTTTTTATGAAGCCCGGGAGCTGGGTACAGCGGCGGAGGTTTCAGCATACCTGGACACTATCCAGACCCCGAGATTAGATGATACTGAGAGGGAGGCGCTGGAAGCGGACATAAAGGTGGACGAACTGAAAGAAGCAATAACTAAAATGCGTCCCGGGAAATCCCCAGGTCCGAACGGATTCCCAGCGGAATTTTATAGGAGAGGGGCAGACCTCCTGGCGGTGCATCTCTTAGCACTGTTCCGAGACGCGGCACAGGATGGCGTTCTCCCCCCTAGATCTCAGGATGGCCACGATTATCCCCATCCATAAACCGGGAAAACCCCCTGAGGATTGCGCATCCTACCGCCCAATCTCACTCCTCAACATAGAGGTCAAAATCCTGGCGACCATCTTAGCCCTCCGTCTGCGCCAAGTAATCTCGGGCTTGGTACATCGCGACCAGACGGGTTTCCTACCAGAGCGGGCGACCAGACAGAACTTGCGGAGGACCCGCAATTGGCTCATGGAGGTGCAGGACCGTGACGATCCCCACATGTTCCTCTCCCTAGACGCTGAAAAAGCGTTTGACGCTGTACATTGGCCCTTTCTAGAGGCCGCTCTGGTCAAGTTTGGTATTGGACCCAAGTTCCGAAAGTGGGTCGGACTCCTCTATGCGGACCCCCGAGCGCGGGTGAAAGTGAATGGACTGTTGTCGGATGACTTCCCCATCCGACGGGGAACCCGGCAGGGATGCCCGTTGTCCCCCCTACTATTTGCCCTTACAATCGAAATAGTGGCGTGCGAGATCCGACAGAACAGGGAGATACGGGGGTTTCAGATTACGCCGACTGACACGGGGGAGAAAAAAATCTCGCTATATGCGGACGATATCTTGTTATATGTTACCCGACCGGAAGACACGGTCCCCGCCCTGTTTGAGCTTTTGGACAAATATGGGTCCTTCTCGGGCTATGCCATAAACTGGCATAAATCGGTCATATATAGCCCAAGAGACAGGGAGACGTGGCCTCCCCTTCCCGGGGCCCTACAGATAGCGCAGACGGGATTTACTTATCTGGGGATCTATTTAACCACGGATAAAAACCTTTCGTATCAAAACAATATCCAGCGGGTCATAACGAATTTTGCAACTGACGCGCTGCGGTGGAAAGCACTCCCCCTTACGATCCTTGGCCGTGCTGCAATGTTCAAAATGATCGCCCTGCCCCGCTTCCTATATGCTCTCCAAAATGAGTACTTCCCCCTCCCTAGGCAGACGTTCCGGGTGATTGACGCGGAAGTGAGCTCCCTGCTGTGGCTTGGGAAGCAACCAAGGATTGCCCTAAGTACGCTGCAGCGGAACCAGTATAATGGAGGGATATCCTTGCCGGATATCGAGGCCTATTATTTGGCGGAGCATTTGACGCCGGTGAATGAATGGATCCATGTCCCGGCTGATCATCCCTCCTATAGGCTAGAGAGGAACACCATGGCGCATCGTTCATGCCTATACTTTCTATATGGAGGGCGCGGTAGGGGACGCCTACTCCCGGCCACGCGAATAACTTTGGAAGTCTGGGACAGGGCGACCAAGGTAATGGGCTGGGCGCGCAAACCAACTAAACAGACACCGATTTGGCACTGCATCTGGTTGAGGGAACTCCACAAATTAAGGGGCTTTTGGGGGTTGGGATGCCATCGGCATTTCCAATTTAGGCGACGTGGTGGCGAAGGGAGGACTCAAAACTTTCAGGACACTCGCAACGGAGTTTGGGCTACACACTACCCAAATTTTTAAGTATGCGCAATTGAGACATGCCTGGACAGCCGAAAGCTCGCTCTCCCCTCCCCTGCCAGAATATGCCCCGCTGGAGGGACGCCTATTGCAGGAGCAGATACCCAACAAGGCAGTCTCTCTAACGTACAGGACACTGAATAATAATATGCCCGACAGACTGGGGAAACTTAGGGAAGCCTGGGAGCAGAACCTGGGCACGCTAGAAACAGTGGACTGGGAGGCGGCCCTGATGCACCACAGGGAAGTAGCGATTAAATCCCGCCTCCGACTCATCCAATACAAAATATTGCACAGGGTGTATTATGACAGGGTACGCCTACACCGTATGGGCCGAGCCAGCGAACCGCACTGCCTGCGTTGCAGAGAGCCACAGGGGGACTTCTATCATACTATCTGGGATTGCCCCGTCATACACGCATACTGGATACACGTATTGGGAGAACTGAGTAAAGTGCTGGACGAAACATTACCTCTAGATCCCAAATTTGTACTGTTGGGCATACCCGGAGATGTCGACTTGGGGCGCCCGCAGCTTATTTTTGCTCTATTGGCATTGGTGGTAGCGAAACGAGATGTGGCCCGCACGTGGGGGGCGTCGCTGCCTCCCCAATTAGGAGAATGGAGGAGGGGGATGGACATGTATATGGCGGCGGAGAGGGTTACATACAAAGCGAGAGGGTGCCCGCGGGAAGTTCCGTAAGGTATGGGGGAAATGGAGAAAATATCATGGACTGGATGGAGGGTTGGGAGCCGACTAGCATGATACGGTTTTTGGACCTAACCGGGCTCTGGATGAGGGGATCACTGGGTCTATATCTCCGAATCCTGGGGGAGACAAGGATGTTGGGGAGGATACTGCTAGATCAGAGCTTGGCGAGGAGACCGTCTGTATCCCTGGTTCATGGAATGTGGGGGATGGGGTGTCTTTTGATGTGGACAATATGTGGGTGCTTTGACGCGATTGTGATTAAATGTGATACGCTAGCTGTTTTGTATTGGTTGAAAATGCAAATAAAAATATTTAAAAAATAAAAAAAAAGAATACACTATATAGATGTCGTCCTTTATTTTGGTATTATTTCAAAAGACAATGGTCCCTAAACAGTTATAAATTAAGGCAAAAAGTAAACATATACTAAATAGACTATATGTTCTTTGTCCAGCCGGACAGATATTTAATATTTTAAATACGTGCATAGAAAAATTACATATACAATTACAAGTGGGACACAACCAGCGTCCAACTCAAAACCATAGACAGACAACATAAGGGTGGGGAAGATTTTCAGGCAAGGGGAATGTGTCTGTAAATCATGAAATTAACAAAATTAACAGACTTCAATCACATAGTGATACCATTGCACAATAAATTCACAATATTTGCATGCATATGGTATATAGGGTGCCGACGACGTTTCGATCCCCAAGGGGAAATCATGGGATCATCTTCAGGACATAAGAATTTAGCATGCCTGTATACGAGAAATTCTAGACATTATATCCATGTCAGAATCAGCACAAGGTATTGCGGCACATGTTCTGGTAGCAAGCCGAGAACCGGATAAAATATTTACCGTGGCGGGAAGATTTAACCGTCCCGGAGGGGTTCGGGGAAGGGTCAAGTGTGGTGATCCACCAAACGGCACCGCGCTTTATGGATCGTACTCGGTCTTTCGGGACAGTAATTTCTCCCGCCAAGTGGATCACCACACTTGACCCTTCCCCGAACCCCTCCGGGACGGTTAACTCTTCCCGCCACGGTAAATATTTTATCGTTCTCGTCTTCCCGCGGTGCCGGCCCTTTGTAGCAATTTCAACTCCCTGGACACCTAATCAGGTCGTACAATTCCGGTTCTCGGCTTGCTACCAGAACATGTGCCGCAATACCTTGTGCTGATTCTGACATGGATATAATGTCTAGAATTTCTCGTATACAGGCATGCTAAATTCTTATGTCCTGAAGATGATCCCATGATTTCCCCTTGGGGATCGAAACGTCGTCGACACCCTATATACCATATGCATGCAAATATTGTGAATTTATTGTGCAATGGTATCACTATGTGATTGAAGTCTGTTAATTTTGTTAATTTCATGATTTACAGACACATTCCTCTTGCCTGAAAATCTTCCCCACCCTTATGTTGTCTGTCTATGGTTTTGAGTTGGACGCTGGTCCCACTTGTAATTGTATATGTAATTTTTCTATGCACGTATTTAAAATATTAAATATCTGTCCGGCTGGACAAAGAACATATAGTCTATTTAGTATATGTTTACTTTTTGCCTTAATTTATAACTGTTTAGGGACCATTGTCTTTTGAAATAGTTCTAATACCGAAGGTCCCTTGCGTATTGCCCTTTCGGTTCCCTTGTTGTTTAAAATACCTTCTTTATTTTGGAGCATATAAATGAGGCGATGGACACAGATCTATTTCCAAGCAGAGGAAGTCATTTTTTAACAAGAGACGTGTTGATACCGGAACCATTTGAATACCAGGCAAATAAACTTGGAACAATGGAATTAATGAGGGATTCTGTTCCAACACAAACGACGATTAAGTCTCACGAGCAAAGGGTGGGCCTAAAGCTAAATTAGGAAATGTTTTTATTCGACCCTCAAAACAATATCAAAATGTGTGCTCCATACTCGTTCTAAAGAATAGTATTATAACGCTTCGCCACAACAGGAAGATTAATGATTAAAAATAAATAAGAAAAAAATGTTTTGGCTATGAGTGCAAAAGATAAATTGTAGATTTCTCTATAAATTAATTTCCTGTCTTTTTAAAATGGTATAAAATCGTTTTAAGTGGTGCCACATAAAAGTAAGTGTACTACTGACTAGGTTGATTTTAATTTTAAAAATGTGACTGACTCCCTAAGAGATACAAGTTGTGAAAAACTTAAAAATGTATTTAAAACAGTGTTTTCTAAATATAATAAAATGCTAGAATCTGACACATTATGCAGACTTTGTTCCGTTCCACAAAACGTGATTTTAGTAAAATATGAAGTTATGCTACATTCAATTCTAATTTGAGTATATGAACGGCTGAGATCTCTCAAAAAGAATGCCAATCGATCCCTTGTCTGGAAACTTATGTATACATTTATGATCAGGACCGCAGCACTATCAAGAGGAAATTCCTAGGATTACTAATGCGCACCAAATAGGGCTTTTGTAACCTGGTAGTTCCCTTAAGAAAACTCTAGAGAAAGCAGTGGGCCTCATAAGTAGGCATAAAATAATGGCTGTTGCCTGCTTCCACTAAAGCCACTGAGATAACGTGTCTCTAGCTCTGTCCTTGCTTCAAACCGACTGTTGCTCCTCTGTATCCGCGCCCATACTTTCAGGCCCCTATTCTGGCACCCTTACTTTCAGGCCCCTGTTCTGATTCCCATGCTTCCATGCCCCTGTTTTGGCACCCTTACTTTCAGGCCCCTATTCTGGCACCCTTACTTTCAGCCCCCTGTCATGGAACCCTTACTTTCAGGCCCCTGTTATGGCACTCTTACTTTCAGGCCCCTGTTATGGAACCCTTACTTTCAGGCCCGTGTTCTGGCACCCTTCTTTCAGGCCTCTGTTCTGATTCTCATACTTCCAGGCCCCTGTTCTGGCACCCTTACTTCCAAGGCCCCTGATCTGGCACCCTTACTTTCAGGCCCCTATTCTGGCACCCTTACTTTCAGCCCCCTGTTATGACACCCTTACTTTCATGACCCTGTTCTGGCACCCTTCTTTCAGGCCCCTGTTATGGCACCCTTACTTTCAGGCCCGTGTTCTGGCACCCTTCTTTCAGGCACGTGTTCTGGCACCCTTCCTTCCAGGCCCCTGTTCAGGCACCCTTACTTTCAGGACCCAGTTCTGGCACCCTTCTTTCAGGCCCCTGTTATGGCACCCTTACTTTCAGGCCCGTGTTCTGGCAGCCTTCTTTCAGGCCTCTGTTCTGATTCCCTTACTTCCAGGCCCCTGTTCTGGCACCCTTACTTCCAAGACACCTGTTCTGGCACCCTTACTTTCAGGCCCCTGTTATGGCATCCTTACTTTCAGGCCTCTATTCTGATTCCCTTACTTCCAGGCCCCTGTTCTGGCACCCTTACTCCCAGGCCCCTGTTCTGGCAGCCTTACTTTCAGGCCCCTGTTCTGACACCCTTACTTTCAGGCCCCTGCCACCCTTACTTTCAAGCCCCTGTTATGGCACCCTTACTTTCAGGCCTCTGTTCTGGCAACCTTACTTTCAGGCCCCTGTTATGGCATCCTTACTTTCAGGCCACTGTTCTGATTCCCATGCTTCCAGGCCCCTGTTCTGGCACCCTTACTTTCAGGCCCCTGTTCTGGCACCATTACTTTCAGGCCCTTGTTCTGGCACCCTTACTTTCAGGCCCCTGTGATGGCACCCTTACTTTCAGGCCCCTGTTCTGGAAGCCTTACTTTCAGGCCCCAGTTCTGGAAGCCTTACTTTCAGGCCCCTGTGATGGAACCCTTACTTTCAGGCCCCTGTTCTGATTCCCATGCTTCCAGGCCCCTGTTCGGGCACCCTTACTTCCAGGCCCCTGTTCTGGCAGCCTTACTTTCAGTCCCCTGTTCTGGCACCCTTACTTTCAGGCCCGTGTTCTGGCACCCTTACTTCCAGGCCCCTGTTCTGGCAGCCTTACTTTCAGGCCCCTGTTCTGGCACCCTTACTTTCAGGCCCCTGTTCTGATTCGCATGCTTCCAGGCCCCTGTTCGGGCACCCTTACTTCCAGGCCCCTGTTCTGGCAGCCTTACTTTCAGTCCCCTGTTCTGGCACCCTTACTTTCAGGCCCGTGTTCTGGCACCCTTACTTCCAGGCCCCTGTTCTGGCAGCCTTACTTTCAGGCCCCTGTTCTGGCACCCTTACTTCCAGGCTCATGTTCTGGCACCCTTACTTTCAGGCCCCTGTTCTGGCACCCTTACTTTCAGGCCCCTGTTCTGGCACCCTTACTTCCAGGCCCCTGTTTTGGCACCCTTACTTTCAGGCCCCTGTTCTGGCACCCTTACTTTCAGGCCCCTGTTCTGGCAGCCTTACTTTCAGGCCCCTGTTCTGGCACCCTTACTTTCAGGCCCCTGTTCTGGCACCCTTACTTCCAGGCCCCTGTTTTGGCACCCTTACTTTCAGGCCCCTGTTCTGGCACCCTTACTTTCAGGCCCCTGTTCTGGCATCCTTACTTTCAGGCCCTAGTTCTGATTCCTATCTGCTTGATGTGGCGAGAGACATCCAGAACTCAACCCTCTCAGGCAGAAGGAAAGCCTCCGTCCCTTGGACCTTCTTATTCAAAATGGCAGCCGCGTGGGGTCCTGCTGTCATCTCCAGTTACAGGGCTACCAGTACGGGTGCACCTCGCCCTTTATTCCCTCAGTGCAGCTCTGTGATCCGTCTTTTCTTTGCCGTCAGGCATCCCCCCACCCTCCCACGCTCCCTCGCAGTAAGGCAGCGCTGACCTACTTTCCTGGATGCCGTCCCTCCGGCGCTGCCTGGCAGGTGAGGTGTCGGGAGAGCTCCCGGGGGCTGATAGATCGCTCTGGGGTGGAAGTCTCAGCCTTGGACGTAATAGGGTGGGTGAACTGGGGGGCTCATCATGGACGTGTCAGGCATTGGGGGTGTCGTGAACAACCCTATCCACACGACATGAAGCGCTAGAACGGTGCCAGCACGGGGGCGCTGTCCATCAAGCGTTCAGTGGCGAGTGACAGGAGAGCGGCAAAGAGCCGCACATGTCGCACAAAGGTACAGGGTGTCCAGGGACATGTCACATGACACACGGCGGCACATGCCTCATACAGGCACGACACCCAAAAGCACACAGACCATAGAGACACATGCCGCACCTAGACACGTGACACACACACATACATACAGCAGCATAAAAAGGGGCACGTCACGTGTCACCCGGAAGTACAGCTCATAGCCTCATACATAGAAGCACATACCACACAGGTGCATTAGAATGGAAGGACATATACACAGCCCCAAATCACACAGAGGCAGAAAAACAGGATTGCATCGCAGGTCAAGTGCACACACGACACATAACATACATGGCACACACACACACAACACACACATTGCATACTACCATAGGCTTGTCTGAAAATGCAAAGTAAAAACCTGAACTAGACGAGTTACTCATTCATGGACCCGGGGGACTTGAGAGCTCTGGTGGAGAGACCTCAGTTTACCTCGAAGCAGGGTCAGTTTTACACCAGCTCCGCGCACCTTACCGCAGAGGAGACACACAGTGCACCAATGCCACCAGGAGGTTTCACCTGCCTCTAGTGGGTTAGATCTTTTGCTCGGTGTATAGGTTCAGGGCCTTGCCATCACAACCAGTTGTAAGTGACCGAAGTTTTTTACTTTTCGGTATTCAGAAACTACATGCAGAGTTTTACCACTTTGCACTCCCTATTACTTCTGTGTTCAGAGTTCTCTGCACCCACAGACGCTGCAATCGGGCTGGGTGTAGAACTTCGCACACATAACGCGGAGTCGTAAAATGCCGCATGTAGCTTCTGAATACTGAAAAGTAGTAAATTTGCACAGAAGTGTAAGTTACCTTTATGAATCAGGCCCTTCTACCGGAAATGTTCATCGGTCCAAAGATTTGTCAAAGTAAGGAAGATAGATCCAAGAAGGTACGATCATCAACTGTAGCACCAATGCCTTGAGGCAAAGTTTCTTGAATTTTAAGTCGATGTGATGCTATTTCCCATGTTCTAGCACCCCTCTACCCAGGGGCGCAACTAGACCCGAACTTCGGGGGGGGGGGAGCTAACACTACCAGCCAGGGCTCGCCCTAGCACTGGTCGCGCCTCGGTGCAGCAGTCTTTTTTGGCACCCCTCCCCCATTTCCTCCTCCTCCATGAATTCCCTTACTACCACTCACCAACAATGCACCTCATCTCTCTATAGCACCTTTCTGACAAACATTTAATTTTTTGTAGCGCTACTCCTAGTTTACTCACACTCAGTTCTGTGATCTTCATGGTACATATTCTTTTTAGCAGGCACATTAACCCTCTGCGCTGTGTGGGTGGCAGGAGTGCCCATGTGAGTGCACGGTGAGTGATGCGACAGTGTGAGAGTGGGTAAGAGGAGAGACTGCAGGGTGAGTGAGGTGACCATATGAATTTGGGTGCGGATGTAAGTGCAGAGTGGGACGAATTAATGCATGGTTAGTGATAAGCTTGTTTGAGTGAGATTGCAGATTGAGCAGTGAGGGGGAGAGGCGAGTGAAGTGTCACATGAGTGCAGGGTGAGTAGTGTGACTGTGTGACTGCAGGGTGAGGTACAGGATGAACAGCGCAAGTGCATTGTGAGTGCAGAGTGATCACTGTGAGTGCAGAGTGAGTGGGTGAATGGTGTGAGTGCATGGTGATCAGTGTGAGTGCATTGTGATCGCTGTGAGTGCAGGGTGAGCGTGAAAGTGAAGGGCGAGAATGAGGAGTGAGTTGTCTGAATGCAGGGTGCATTCCCAGACACTTGAAGTAACTCAGCATTTTACTGACGGCTGGCGTAGGGTTTCAGATAAGTTAAACTATTGTATTATGGCATTAATCAGGGGTCGAGGGTGGAGGAAATAAATAATGTGCTGATCCTGCAAAAAACTTCCATTCTTATGATTAGGGTTGTCAGCTCATTCTTTTGGTGTCCCAGACGGTACAAATATAAACAGTCACCTAAAGCCGTATTTTCAGCACTTATCTGTGCATACTTCGAACAGCAAAAATAGAAAGCACTTTTAATTGTGTTCTAGGGCTGCCTGAACAATAGATTAATGATAATTAAAGGGAACAAAGACAGAAGAGTCACATTACAAATGAATACATACTTTATTTATAACTCTATTTAGTGTCAAGAGGAGGTCTTTGCAGACTCTTTAAACAACACATGGCTGGCATTTTTATTTTGGCAACCCTACTTTATATTCCTTTTCATGAAATGCATTCAGACACTACCGCAGTAAAAGTTAAATACAAATGTAAGGAATAGGCAGAGTGGGGGCCCAGGGGGTACTGGAATCAGAAAAAAAACTAAGCTTGGTAACCAGTTTACAAAGGTATGAAAATATGCAAATAGTCTTTAAAGACCTGTGAAAAACTCAGGCGTGCCAGAGATAAGACTCCAGACACTGCCCAGCCGAGCACACAGCAGCTCAAGCTGCAGCAGGATCTTGTATCCGTCGGGGATGGCTGTGGCGATGTCGGGGGCGGAGGTGGAGTTGGTCCAAGTTTCTGTGAAGAAGGCGACGTCTGGCGAGAGAGTGTCGAGAAGGTCCCAGATCTCTACAGCGTGTGCACGTTGAGGAGGATGCACCACAGGGCTTCGGGGGTGCTGGCGTCCGGCGTGAGGGCGGCAGCCTTGGGGGTGCAGAGGGTGGTGAAGGTTTGACGGCAGTGTCGGCAGGAGAACTGGCCATGGGTGGTGTTCGGCGTAGACAGCTGGCAGTTGTTGTTCCTTCCGGGGTTGAGTGCGAGGAGGGCAGCTGAGTCGTAGCGGTGGATGCCTGGAGAACCAAGGTCTCTGGCCGCGGATGGGCGCAGATGGGCATGTCTTTGGCACGCCAGTGGCGCGGCCGCATAGCGGCCGCCATTAAATAGGGAAGGGGGAGGGAAGCGCAGCGGGGAGGCGGGAGCGGGAAACGGCAGGGGGGAGAGGGTCGCGGGGGCAGCAGCGGCGGGAAAATGGAGGCCAAAACGGGCACGGAGGACAAAGGGCACAGGTACAATAACAAGAAGACAGGAAAACAGGCAAAAGTAACTGGAATACAGAAATAATAATTACAAGGGCACAATAATAAAAAAGACAGACAAAAAACAGTACACAGGCACAAACACAGAGTCAGACAACAGCGGACCAGCAGAAGAGCAAGGCTCTCCCACTGGACCACCAGGGATGAGGCGCAGGCAGGATCCTGCGGGTGGAGGAGGGCCTCGAACACCTACCTGGAGAGGTGTAGGGGGCAGCGGCACAACAGCGGAGCTTCTGGGGCGGAGAGCAGCGTCTCTGACCAGGAGGTCAGAGGTTTTGCTCTTTAATATTTTTGAATGCATGTTTTATTCCCCCCTGGTCTCCCCTCCGCTTCTTGTCACACTTGTGATTTCCAATCCATCAGTACCTGCCTCCTGACATAATATTGGGATTCTGCCCCTTGGGGGGAAACTCCTGTTAAATCCAGGATGCCTGGCCACCATACATATGCACATTATCAGGATAATGGAAACAACAACAAAAATTGATGAAAATGCCGGTGTTAATGGTTCCATACCATTGGGGGTGGGACAGGCAGCCAGCCCTCCATCACTTTTTTTTAGCTTGCCTTTGGCATTAGATAATATTCAAATCAGTACAACTGCATTCCCCAAGGCAGCAGTCTTACCTGCTAGGGCAAGTCCCACATGCATCAGCACTGGGGTAGGTGTGGACGGGTTTGGTCCTCATTGTTACTCGTCATTGAAGTGCAGCTTGTGTCCAAAGTTACAAAAAAATGGGGCCATCATCCTCGCTGCTCCGCTCTTGAGGGACCCCCGTCTGATAAAAGAACAAGTCTAGATAACCAGCAACAGTGTAAGCTAAGCCAAACTGAAGAAATATAAAGTTCCAAAAACTTGAACACAAAACCTTGAAAAAGTGCAAGAACATGCGAAACACGTGTCGGCAAGGCTATCCATGAATACGTGGTAGGAGGTGTGCACAAACGCACTTGTATACTGCCACGAGACTTAAAGGTTCGTTTGGTTATTTTGATTTCAATGGACTGGTCCGAATTTTATTTTAGTCCAAAGTGTACCACTAGCTGCATGGCCAAGGACACCCAGCGATACTGACCTTTGAACCATGGGCCCCGAGTCTACACTTGAGCTTTGTGTGAGTGCGTAGTTACCCCGTTTCACTGGATGAAGGCCGTGACAGAGGCAGTCCCAGAGTGGTTGTGCCTCCCCCTCAGTGCTCCAAATTTAGAGCAACAAAAGCACAGAGAGGCACAGACTGTACACACGACTGTCTGAAAGGTCAGACGCGCCATTACTGAGGAGACAGACACATAAAATATACACTTAATTACTCTGCTGCCACTTTAATTATCACAGAGTCCCCAAATTCACGGTAAACCCGTTTTTTTCACGTCCTCTGTCTCATTAACACCCACGATAGGGTGCAGTAAAGAATAACACTTTCAGTATGTTGGGGAGGATGAGACCAGGACTCGGGATGTGCTTGTTGGATATGTCAGAAGGTTAATGCCCCTGCTGCAGAGTTCAGTGCGTACCGTTCAGGACCCAGCCTCCAATCCCAGCTTCCAGTATAAAATAGCTCAGGGGGTTAATGCCGCCGGTACAGAATATCTTAGGGCTGTTAATACACTTTTTACAGAGTTCCCTGTCTAACCGCCAGGTCAGTTTCCCAAGTTAGATCCCAGTAAACTGTCTGGGGGTTGGAGAGGGGGTGTTATTACATTTGCTGAAGAGATCGTTGCATAGCTTGTAGGTCAGCGACATAGCGTGGGTTGCCAGCGCCTGGGGCAAGGCAAGTATCCTTCCACTTTTCTTTTAAAATGTTGTGCCCCTATTAAAATTCTGCGCCCCTAAAAATGGCCCTAAGAATTTTGCACCCAGGGCAACCGCCCCTGTGGCCCCCTCACGCTACGCCACTGTTGCGTGTCACAGGTTCCCAACCTAGATTTTAGTGAAACAGCTCATATGGTTGTGGCACCTACGGAAGTGGATACTCAGGGGCATAGGTTAGTCAGTGCGATTCGGTGAGCAAGGCATGAGGGGTGAATCTCAAATTTCCCAACTAAAAAAGCAGCTGCATGGTGAAAGTGTGAGATGACCAGGGTTTGAAATTGACCTTTTCCTTGAAGATCAAAGTCAGTACTGATTTGCATTAAATGGGCCTCTGTCTAGAGTGGCGGAAAACGGTGGGTTGGAATGTTACCTTGAATGATTGCCACTGGTTAGACTATTTGCAGGCATTCATCCCATCACCTTTTGGGTGTTTGATTGCCAGTAGTATGCCTGGAAACTTGAGACTGGTGCAGCTTGCCAAGCCAACCACTGCTAATGTTTGTGAATTCCAAAAAGTAATACATTTGCACCCATTCAAGGAGTACTTCTGTAGGTGCAGATTTACTACTTTTTGATAAACTGGCAACTATATATATTTAAGATTTGATCCGAAAAATGAACAAGTGAAAACCTCTTAGTGCAATGAAAACTACCAGAAAAACTGCTACAGACATAGCAGACCCATCTCAGGGCCCCCAGACCCAACTACCAAATCAAGAATGCATTTGAAGGGTGTCACACCCCAAACACATCCGCTGAGTCAACGCACCTGTCCACCCTCCTGGGCCTAGTAGTTCTTCCTAGGAACTCATGACTATGGTCACATTCAACACAATGACCTGGAGTCCCTGACCTTTGAGCACTTATTTTAAATGTTTTTTCACTGCATACACTCTTCTTTGTCTCTGCTACAACAACCCTTGATGGTAGAATTGTCATATCGGTGCATGTGGGCAGGGCTCCATGTTTCAAGTCCTCACCTTTTACAAATCATTTTATCAAGTGACTGGCGGCGCCATGTATTAAGAACGAGATGTATATTGAGGACGGTGTGCAGGAATATTAATAGGGCAAGACTAGCCAGAGCTGAGTCATGCGTTTGACTTGGCTTCAAGCGTCCGTACATGAGCCATGAAATGAAAAACTTTGGCATGTATATCATGCAATAAACATAATGGAAAAATATGATACAATCTCTTCAAAATTAAGAAGAAAGTTTATTTCTTTAACATGCAGAAGCGTTTCCCCTTAGTACATTAAATGATATCACTGCATAGATAGGCATTTATTAAAAGTGATAGTTTTTAGAAATGTCCATAGCTCGCCACCCAACCACAATGCCATTAGTGAGCTAAGAGGCAAGTCAGTAGTAATGTAAACCCTAAACATGGCCTAGTGTAGTCTACAGAAATTTGGACAAGCAGAGAAGCAGGTATTGACTCCAGGTTATCTGGTTTCACATTTGAAATTCAGCCACCAGATGGGTATCTCCATCACTCTCTCTCCCGTTTAGATCAAAGGTCACTAATTTGTCTTTAATTCCTGGCCCAGATGAGAAATAGCAACACAGAACAGATCTGCAAATGTTCAACTTGGTGGGTGTAACCAGGGTTCACACACAATAGGTCATGACCCAATTGCGGGTGGTGGCACAAACCAAAACGGTGGTTTCACCCAGATACCACCTGAACCAAAGTAATGAGCTAAGTGATTGGTTTTATGCTCTTTTAAATATCATATTTAGGGGTAATTTGAATCCCCAAGTCTAGTTCTTGACGTCATATACACTGGGGAAATAAGACCTCTTCTGTGATATTCTTTTCTTTTATTTGAAGACATGTGCAGAGACAGAAAAACAGCCGACACGTGTTTCGCCCAACGGCCAGGGAGCCAGGGCTTTCTCAAGGCAGGATAATCTTGTGCGGATGCGGACCGCATCCATACTTAGCAGAGGACGTTTCGCTCATTTGAGTTTTGCAATTTATATCTTACACCAACCGCACAAGATTATCCTGCCTTGAGAAAGCCCTGGCTCCCTGGCCGTTGGGCGAAACACGTGTCGGCTGTTTTTCTGTCTCTGCACATGTCTTCAAATAAAAAGAAAAGAATATCACAGAAGAGGTCTTATTTCCCCAGTGTATATGACGTCAAGAACTAGACTTGGGGATTCAAATTACCCCTAAATATGATATTTAAAAGAGCATAAAACCAATCACTTAGCTCACAGAACAGATCTGGCTCAGGGCCCCCAAACCCACTCACACCTCAAACACCCACTGTCCCCCGAAGCTACACCCCTGAGGAGACTCAGGTTGGGATTCAAAGTGGAGGGCGTAGAAAAGGAAATATGTAATAAGTAATGTCCTCGATGTCTGTGATAGAATGTGAGTTTAGTGACCATATTGTATTGTATCATGTCTATAGCACTTTCATACCTGTTGCAGAGTCCCAAAGTCCTTGCCAACTGGTCTTTTAGGTAGATACTAGACACCCCTCTTGCAGTGTATAGCTTGAGAAAAGGGTTGGCTGCAGTGTCTTTATTGTTGTTGAGTTTTTCGTGTCATGTGTAGAGACATGGCAGCATGTTCCAGATTTGGTGTTGTAGCATATAGGAACATTGTAGGCATGGGATAACGTACAAAGGGGATGTCGGAGTTAGTGTTGCATGCTGTTTCTGTGGACAATGAGTCACTTGGGACCCATTTTAGAAATAAGCTAGGCCTTTATTGCTTTTCTGAATTCTGAATGGTGGTTGATGTGTCTTATTCTCTTTAACAGTGTATTGAACAGTTGCGATGTCTGTGCTGAGTAGGAACTTCCTACTACACGTCCTTGAAAAGGGATGCTATTAAGAAACAGAGTCATTCTGGATCTGAGGTTTCTCTATTGGATGTATAGACAGAGTTTAGATTGACGGAAAGTTGGCCCTGTCCCCTGGACCATTGAGTGAGCAAAGTATAGGACTTTGGAGGATGTTCTTTATGCATCTTGTAGTCTTTGAACGTCTTGAGCACAGGGGTGGTGTGGTCCGTTCTATTGATGTTTATAGTTTGTCTGTGTTTAGAACCTACCTTGTTGCTGTATCCTCTGCCCTCTGTAGTTTGCGTGTTAATTTCTTTGAGGCTATTATGTAGAGGCCATTGGCAAAGGCTATGACTGATATTAGTATAGTGATGCCTCCATCCAAACCCTGGGTTAGGCAATATGCATTGAATTAGTCTCTACAGTGGCGGCCGACACAAACAAGAAGTGGTGGGGCGGGTGGAGGGGCCAGGGGGTTTAATAATTAACAGCAAAAAAAAACTTACCTGAAGCTGCCAGCCGCCTCACTCCTTGTGCTTTGGTGTTCCTCTTCTTCCTGGTCCTAGCAGACACTGGGACATCATCAGAGACTCCATGGGCAATCCCCGCGCTGCTCATTCTATGAGAGCAGGGAGGGGATTGGCCTGAGCGGGCTGGTTTAACGCTCGCTCAGGCACAGGGAGTCTGTGCTGCTTCTCCAACCCGGTTGTGCAATACAGCTGGGTTGGAGAAGCCTAACTGCGCATGTCTGTTTACACATGCGCTCTTAGAAGTGCACTCCACTACTCCCTCCCATGGGACGGCCCGCCCCTCCCTACACACGCTAGCTCAGTCAGCAGGTGAAAAATAAAACGATAATAAAATATTGTTTTATTTTTCAGCTGCTGGCTCAGACCCTGTGGGGAGACGCTCCTCCGCCATTGTGGAGGAGCCGCCACTGAGTCTCTGTGGGAAAAATGCATCTCTCATCACTTTTTTGATTTGGGTTTGGAGTGGGAGGTTTGGATCCATGATCACATGGAAGCTGTTCATCTCAGTTGATGGGGCTGGTGACGGTCCCATCTATGACGACCAGGATGCTATAGGGTCATGATTTTGAGAGGCTCCACTGGTGCGTATTTCAGTTTTAAGCTTAAAATTACTGCATAGCATCGTGTTCCACTGCCCTTAGGTGTTCACCAATGCTTGGTGTCTTAAACCTCCAATGGTATTTCCAGTTTTAGCATAATCTACGTGTTGTCAGGACAACTGTAGTAGGTAAGGTCTTTGAAGCTCACTGGATCAGGTAGAGGGCATAGGTACACACTGAACAGGTGCTGGACTGTTGCTGAGCCCTGTAGAGCATCTATACACCTGGTGAAGTGTGAGGAGCTGAATGGTGGTAATGTGCCAAATTAGCATTGTTAGAAATGGGGGTCTCTAGTTGGCAATGGTTTGCACTTTTGTCCAAGTAGAGACCCCCATTTCTAACATTGGTTGTCAGCGGTAAGGATAGGACTTGCATTTGCACTTGACCTACAGTGATTGGTGTACACTACTACCATATCGCAGACCATTACGTGCCACATACTATTTTCTTCTTGGTCTATTTTTGTGATCCCATCATTTTTTAACTTGAACTTGCTATTGCATCATGCCTGAATCAAGAACATCATCTGTTGCATCCTTGGAAGTGGCCTTTGAGGAGGAGAGGTTAGAAACCTACAACGTGAAGTAGTTGAAGGCTATTTGCAAGAATCTCAAAGTCCAAATCAGGGGCCTCACTAGGAAGGAGGAGCTACAAAGGTCGTTGAGGGCCTGGGTAACAGCCAGACATGCCAGTGGGCAGTCTGGAGATTTCAATGTGGAGACGGAGGAGCCTATTCATAGGATGGATGTGCTTTTGGGAGGGTGGGTACCCTCCAGGCCAGGCAGCAGTGGCTTGTTCCCAGAGAAGCTGGCGGACAGGCGGGTTTGAACTGGAAAAACTCCAACTGGAGAATGAGTGGGAAGGCAAACGAATAGCCATGGAGGAAAGGAAAATGATCTTGGATCATGAGCGTAAAGTGAGAGAGCTGTAGCTGGACTGGGAAGCCTGGAGGGCTAGGTCCAGCCCAGATGGTGGCAGCAAAAGAATTAGGTCCAGTACTGAGGATGAGGTGCACACACACACAGACTTGGTGCCCTGCTTCATTGAGGGGGTTGACATGCATCAGGGGATTCAGGATTGTGAGGTAACTGCAGTGGTGCGCAGTGTCCCTGAGGTGGATTGGGGAACTGGCACAAGGGATCATATTCCTGGTGGTGGGAGGGACACTCTATTGACTCTAGCTGAGAGGTGCAGGGAGAGGGGTCCTCCCATGGTAGAAGCCCTGGTAAGTGAGTATGGAGCCAAGCCAGAAGAGTATGGATTGAGGGACAGCAACAGTCAGACACTGTCTCACCAGTCTTGCGAGAATGATGTGGGGTACTTTTCTGAGGCACTGGATGGTTGGGTGAAGGGTAGTTTGGTTGACACATGTGAGGGGCTGTGTAATTTGGATGCTGGAGAGCATATGTTCAGTCCCTGCTTTCCAGAGCTATGCCAACACCCAGTTTAGTGTTAATTCTCTGACCCCAGGGAACTTGCACTGGCGGCAGACATTCTGGTGGATTCCAGAGGGTCTGAAGAAGCATCTGGGGGTGATCCTGAAGGAGGTGGCTCAGGTTTTGCCCAACCAAGTGAGGTAGGGGATGGTTGTAGTAGACCAGATAGGTCCCAGAGTAGTGGGAGGGGTGACGGGACCCACGTCCTGTCTCAGAGGGGAAAGAGTGAGAGTGGACTGTGGCCCAAGGTGTCCGAAACCCAGTCCCAAGGCCTGGTTGTTTCCACGAGTGAACACCTGGAGGAGGGCCTAGTCTTAACTGGGAGGCCTAGTCTTAACTGGGAGGCCATTCCCTGCGGGGGATCCCAAGGTGTCAGGTGAGCTGGAGGAGACTGCTGTAACAAGCGTTCCACCAGTTCTGGTGTCTGGCAGCACCGCTCCAGTGGGGAGGGTGCATGAGTCCAAAGCAAGGGGTGAGACAGTCCCCAGTGGAAGGACCAGTGGGTCAGGGGTTGCCAGCTCTGAGGTCAGAGCACCCCAGGACTGACCCTGGTGAGGCCACATCTGGCCTGGGGGGTCTTCACGTCCTGTCAGGTGGACAGTAGGCGGTAGACCTGCGCCAGGAAGACTCTCGCACAACTCAAGGGGAGTGTGTTTCCCCTCCCTGGGGGGGGGGGGCACAAGTCCAGCCTAAGGGTACAGACCCTGGGTTGGAAGGCCAAGTCCAGGGTGTCCCCCCTGACCTGGGGGAAGGGGCAACTGCTAACAGTGCCCCTACCGGTTTGTCTTCTGGGGGTACCGCTCCAGGTGGGAGAGTGCAGAGCCCCAGGGAGGAGGACAGGGTGTGGGAAAGCCCACCCCGGTGTCCTGGCTAGTCGCAGGGTACAGACCCTGGGCTGGTGGGTCAGTGTCAGGATGCCATACCTGATCTGACAGGGGGAGAGTGGACAAAGGGTGTCAAGCACCTGGGGCTACCGCTCCCCACTCTCTAACACCTCAGAGGTTAGAGAGCCCTGAGAGGCATGAGGCCTGGCTCTCGTCACTGACAGCTGTCAGTGGCCACAGTGGCTTGCTGTCATGGTTGACAGAATTGCCGCTGGGAGGGGGACAGGAGTCACACCCCGGGGGTGTACTGGGCCACACCACTGTGTAGGCCATCTGGGTACTGTCTGCCTGTTGGGACACCTCTGTGAGCAAAGTAAGTTTAGGCACTGCACAGATGGAGTCCACCGGTGAGAAGTGTTCCCCATGGGTCAGCTTAGTGGGCCCTGAGAGTATGGACAGAGGGATCCAACTGGGTTCAGCAAGGTATAGAACCAGAACGTGCCCCCGCTGTTGTGGGCCAGGTCTATGTTCTATCGCCCCAAGCAGGGAAGTCCATCAAGGGATTGATTAGTCTACCCTGGCTTTAGGCAGGGAGGGGACTGTGTTGTGGGTTTACCCCCAGACTTTTTGCTTTTTGGCTTCCTGTTTTTGACCCTGTGTTTGTTGGTTTGAGGACTCTGGGCACTTTACCACTGCTATTCAGTGCTAAAGTGCATATGCTCTCCATGTAAATTGTGTTTATGGATTGGTGATTCCGTGATTGGCATATTTGATTTACTGGTCAGTCCCTAGTACAGTGCACTGTGTGTGCCCAGGGCCTGTAAATAAAATGCTGCTAGTGGGCGTGCAGCACTGATTGTGCCACCCACATGAGCAGCCTGTAAATGTAACTCAGACCTGCCACTGAAGTGTCTGTGCGCAGTTTGTAACTGCCATGTCGACCTGGCAAGTGCACCCACTTGCCAGGCCCTAACCTTCCCTTTTCTTACATGTAAGTCACCCCTAAGGTAGGCCCAAGGTACCCCTGTGGGCAGGGTGCAATGTATGTGAAAGGTAGGACATGCCCCGATGTGTGTGGCATGTCCTGATAGTGAAATACTGCCAATTTCGTTTTTAACTATTGAAAGGCTATCTGTACCATAGGATAGAATGGGAGTTTATTTATAACATCTTATAAATATAACTTCCCGGTGGGACAAGATAGAAAGATGGAGTTTAGTATGCCTGAACTCAGAATATAAAAATGCATCTTGTAGTAAAGATGATTTTTATAGTATGTGTTTGAAAATACCACTTTTAGAAAGTGGGTATTTTCTTGCTTAGCCATCCTGTGTGCCTCTGCTGGTTTGTGGATTGACTGTCTGGCTTTGGAGTGACAGGGGCTGGGGATGTGCATTCTCTCAGACGGCCACTGGGGGGGGGGGGGTGATGTGTGTTCTGCCTTTCCTGAATAAATCAGGGCTGAGCTGAATAGACCTGGGTTGCATTCAGAGTAGTGGGAGGAGTTTTCACTAGCACCTGAATAGGCCTGGTCTGCATTTAGAGTGGTGGAAGGAGATTTCCCTGGCACCTGAATAGGCCCTGTCTGCCTTGGACAATGCTATCTCCACCTCCTGCCAGGAAGCTGCAGCAGAGAGGACAGAACTGCTTTTGGCTAGGCACAGAGCTTCTCTGCCACCAGAGAACAAAGGAAGTTGTGCTATATAAAGTGGGGCCCAGACCCCAGAACTTTATATTACTGCTGAACTAAGGAATCTGTCAGGAAGTAAGCTGGAAAAGCTGTCAGGAGGAACTGCCGCTTTGCTGCGTGCTCTGCTCCGTTGGCCTGCTGCTTGCTGCTTCTGTCTTGGGCAGAGAAAGGACTGGATTGTACTTTCATCATCCTGCTGTTAGAGTTTTCTCCAAGAACTTGAAGTAGAGCTTGCCTCCTGTTGGAAGTCTCAGGGAGATAAAAGACTTCAGAGAACTCGCTGGAATCAAGGAAGCTGCCAAGAAGAAGAGCTGGAAGAACTGCCAGGAGGAGTACTGCCCCTTTGCTGTGTTGTTGCTTTGCTGGATTGGCCTTGAGCAGTGAAAGGACTGGACTAAACTTTCTTTACTTGTGCTGAGTATCTCCAAGGGCGTGAAGTAGAGCTTGCCTCCTGTTCTGAAGTCTCAGGGACCGCAAAGACTTCACCGACCTCTGAGTACCGCCTCTGGAACCGTGGTTTCAGTTGCCACAGAGGGGGGGAAAGCAACCGACTCCGTCACCCACTCCGTCGCCGGCCCTATGTCTGAAGGCACCGCAGAGGGCACCGTCCGCATCTCGCACCGCAACCCTGGTCTCACCGAAGACGACGACCGCCGCCACCGAGCCGCTGCTTTGCACCGTGACCTGTGGGCACCGCACTCCGCACCGCCTCACTTCACTTCACCATCCTGGTCTCACCGATGCCATCGCTGCATGCTGACCGCGACTTCCGTGACTGCATCGTGGATTGGGGATAGCGCTCGTAACTCTCACGACGCACCGCCCCGTCCCACACCGCAGTCCGGACCGACCAACGCCAGCTCCTCACAACCGGCCCTGTCGCCTGCACCGTGATCTGTCAGCACCACAACGAGCACCGCCTTCCCTCCGCACCGCAGCCCTGGTCTCAACGACGCCGCAGAATGACCATCACCGAGCCGCTGCCTGCACCGCGACTTGAGGGCACAGCACTGCTACATTTCGCATCGCAACCGCGACGGTTGACACGACCGGCCCGCACCAACGTGTCGGCCGCAACACAAAAGGTACTGTTTACTAGTCTCTCGACACCCCTGACTGACGCTGTGTTTACAGCACAGGATGGAGCTACAGACTTCAGGGAACTGTGTTTTTAAAGTATTCTTGCAAAGTGCATATTATTAAAGCATTGTTTGGTGGATTTTTATCGTTTTTGGTCTTGTTTGCACAGATAAAATATTGGTTATTTGTCTAAAACTGGTGTGGTGTCCTTTTGTAGTGTTTTCACTGTATTACTGTTGGTTATGTGCAAATGCTTTACACACTGCTTCTGAGATAAGCCTGACTACTCGTGCCAAGCTACCAAGGGGGTGAGCAGGGGTTATTTTAGGAGTGTAACTCCCTTGCCCTGACTAGGAAGAAGGGTCCCTACTTGGACAAAGGTACCTACCTCTGCCAACTAGAGACGCCCATTTCTAACAAGCATCTATCTTAAAGGTAAGGTTTTATCCAGTTGAGGACTGTACCTGGATATCTGTGTGACATACTCTTTGGGTTAGTAGTTAATGGTCTATAGAGTCAAACTCTGTTGACTAGTTCAGTTGGAGTATGGCAGCAGCTCCGTTAGTATCGATTGAGTTCTTGACGTCATGTCACAAAGTGATTAGTGCTGATTTTGTGCTTTTCCTAGTTTGAATCCTGTTGTTTAGGCAGTGAGTTGTTTTGTTTGATGTAATATCTGGCAAAAGGCTGCCTTTTCACTGAGTTTATCCAATAGTCCAATGGTTATTGGTCTGTAGTAAGTGGAGAGGTGTACACACATATCATTTCCTGCCCCTACCTCTGTCTCTTTCTATGGATAGATGGATAGATAGATAGATAGATAGATAGATAGATAGAAGGAATGACAAAAATGTTGCTATATAGTCAAAAGGACAGATAGATTGGAATAGAGGGAAGCAAGGAAAGACAGGCAGGCAGGTGCAGCAGTAGATAGATGGTCCTCAGCATGGTGCATAAAATGCTTGTTTGTCATGTCAAAGAATATGTCATTATCTACAGTACTTGAAATTGAAAAATAGAAGTGCAGGTACATGCTTGTTTCAAAGAAGTACCGGTACTCTCCAATTAAAAGTATTACGTCACTCTTGAAAAGGGCAAGTACTCTCCCTCTCAAAATAAAAAAGTGCTGTTACTCAGTACTGCAGAGTACCGGCCCATTTAAAGCACTGGTTATCTATAAATAGGGTCCCATATGAAATTCTTTCACTGCTTTCACTTTCTGCTGGAAGAAACGATTTCTGGCATACAAAAAACAGATACATTTATACTTAGGGAAGCTGAAAGAAGCGAAAACTTTGAAGAAAGGGGCTTGACTCATGTGTCACAGGTAGGGATGACCCTACCCTAAGCCGTGACATATGAGGTGTCGGACAAAGACACAAGGAGGATACTGCAGGAAGACAACAGGACAAGACCAAGGTCCAGATTTACTAACATTTTGCGTCAGGGTTGTGTCACTTTTTAGATGCAGCTCCAAAGCAAAATGTATTTCGGGATTTACCACGCCACGCAAAGCCTGATTTGCATGGCTCTGCATGGCTTAATAAACAAAAATGCAGAGCATAGAGCTGCCTTGCATTACCATGCGTCCAGGAAGTGTTCCATGGATGCAGCATGTGCGTTCCCCCTCATCCACCCATGGATTTTGAAGCAAACCTAGATTTACTAAAGTCAGTAAACCTGGGTTTGTGTCAAAATGGTGTGCCTACCCGAGAGAGGTGTAACAAGGAAAACAATCTTAATTTCTCCTCATTAGTTCCTCTTTCTATGTGTGCTGCATTCTTCAGCACACATAAAAGAATATGCCTTTTAGGATTCTTTTTATGCGGGAACGTGTCTCTTACTCCTCAAAAACATAGCGCAAGGGTGACTGTGTTGGCACTAGGCAGCCACAAGTGTGCCATCACTCTGAGAGAGTTGAACTGTGCCATATCTTTGCAAATATGGCACAGTACACTCCCTTCCTATCACACAACGCAGCACAGCAACTTCCCTTGTAGACCTGTGTAGTGTGAAATCTTAGTAAATATGCCTCCAAATATCAGGGCCCCAGCCATTAAAGATTCTTTCTCTGTAGACCCTACGCTGCAGCAGCAGGTCAACATCACTATGCAACCCTGTCTGAGCCATGCACATGTGCAGTAGTGTAAAACTGCAGCAGCGCACACCATTCGGCCTCGCTCTGCCTCTCGCTCTTATCCATAAAGTTGACCGACTGCGCTGTCGGCCTGCAGCTTAAGAAAGCCACCTGACTGGCCTCAATCTACAATACTGTGGCGGGATTATGGACCATAACCAAAGAGTGGTGGGCGGGTCTTTGTCGAGTGGAGCCCACATACCCCAACAGAGAAGCCATCACTGGCACGGTAGCTTGTCTAGGTAGTTTCAGAAACAGTTTAGGTGGTTGTGAAATTTGTACAGTTTCGTACATATTTTTTCTGTGAGAATGGACACAATACTCCCTGGGGCCAGTGTGGGCTTAACTTGCCCCTACCACAGCAATGTAACGAAGTTACTATGGGCCATATTGCAAGCAAGAAAACAATGGGCCTCCCATCCCTTGATTTGGTAGTAAACAATTGTGTTAATGTGCTACAGTGGGCCCCTAACACCCACAGGCCCATATGTCATTGTGCCTGCTGCACTATTGATAGGTATGCCCCTGTCCCATGTGGCCAGATGTTTTGTTATGCATAACAAGGTTCATGGACAAGAAGTGGTGGTGGACCTTGCAGTTGCCGCTCGAGCCAGAACGCTTCATGCCTTTTCCTCCAGTCAGGTTAAAGAGTTTTGTGAACCGGCAGAGCCAGTTCATGAACTTAAAAGCCTCTCAGCCAAACCGGTTCAATGTTTTTGACCAAAATACAGATTCACGACCGGTCATAAACCTAATGGTAGACACATATATACTTTTTCCGTTTTCATTCTAAACCATGCAAAGTATCAACATTTCAGCCTCTAGCACAAGCTAAATTAAGCGTCAGAGTACAAAAACATATATTCGATAACAATATTGATATTTTGATGGTCTTTTTTATTTTTTGGCCTGCTGGCCTCTTCTTCGTTTTTAGCATTAGAACCAACACGTGTTTCGTCGCTATGGGTGTACCCCACAACTGCCTCAGAGCTGTATGGTCAATGTAGTATATGTTCTGGAATTACTCCTTAGTCCCAGTTGTACTTCCGTCCCGGATAAAATGAATAAGCTGTTCACAAGCGTCACCACTATCCTTGACTTTGAATCTATTAAAGTATCAATGCTGGACCAGGGTTTGTCTTTAATTCTTTCCTGCTGTTTGTGCTGTGCGCTTGACCAGACATTTTCTACATGCTTACAATGGGAATGGCATCTTTTTGGACCACCTGCACCCCTCAATAATTAAAAAGCACTCTACCCTAACCAATTCCAATGACATTTTAAAGGGTCCATCTAGGGTGGCAGAGAACTACAACATTTCTGATTAGACTTTAAATCATTAGGGATCAGGGTTGGACTGGCCCATAGGGCAATCTGGAAGTGCCTGACAGGCTGGTCTGGTAAATCAGTGTGTGGGACAGTTTTCTGGCTGTTTGAGGGCCTGTTTTATGGTCTGCTGGGCCAGTTTTTATTGTTGATTTCCCTGATATTAAAAGAAACATTGCCTGCACCAAGCTAAAATGGATGCAGTCTTCCATATCTTGGAAAACACTTATACAGTGTGTCTTTAAAACTACCCCACTTTTTTTAGGTATTGAATTCCCTAATAGCGTCACTTTTATTTTAGTGCCCGGGCATATTTTCTGTCCCAGGCCGACCCTATTCGGGACAGTACTGTAAGGCTGATATGAGCATCAAGTATAATGGGGTTGCCCTGTGTCCCTCAGAACCTGGGTGTATACTTATGAACTACAAGTGGTCCTGTCGGGTGTCACAATTCAGACATGAATTGGGGAAAAATGCTATTTACTGAGCATGAATATTAAGGGTCAAGGACTGATCCCTAACAGGCAGATTACAAGAGCTTATATAAGTTCTTACAAGCCTCTGCACTATGTACTTCCTATTGTCCATAAAACACCACACAAAGAGAGCAGTTCATCAATGACATGTATTGTTAGGAGTCCACAACTCACAGAATACATACAATACAGTGAATTAAACTGACATATATCACCTGAAAACTAAACAAATTCACAGTGTTCACATATACAGACATGAGAACATAGAAAACACATGTAGTTAAACGTCCACACTTATGAAGTTCAAGGTATCCTTGTATTGTTTATTTTCTATACTTGTAGGATAGCTGAAACAGGACATAGAATATTCACGACGGCGTTTCAACCCTCTGATTGCGTGTAAATGGTAAAACATCTTAGCGGGTCTTCCTTAGGACTAAAGAGCCAAAGGGACAGCCTCCAGTGGAAGAATCCAGGACCACCAACTTTGCGTCCTAAGGAATATCATCCATGAATATTCAATGCCATCCTGGTCCCCAGCCGGGGTACACAAGGTGGGTAAAATGGGGTAGGAATCGCCCAAAAATCCTTAGCCTTGGATGCACACCACTCTTTCAAATGAATAGCGCCAAATAAAGGTCCCCTGCAGCTCCTGCATTGTGGGACGAGCGAGGACGGACCCCGGGAAAGCCGGGAGGGGCCCCTCCGCTTCCGTCAGAGGCCAGAGGAGGCTGGGCTGGGCCACCCCTCTTTCGCCTGACCCCAGCTAAAGGTACTGTGCCCGCCCCACCTGTCCCTGAGCTGCCTGCTGTCCCTGTTCCTGCGCTGCCTGCTGTCTCTGCAATGCCTGCTGTCCCTGTGATGCCTGCAGTACCTGTCCCTGCGCTGCCACTTCCCTAGCCCCTGCGCTGCCTGCTGTCCCTGTGCTTCCTGCTGTCCCTTCCCTTGCGCTGCCTGCTGTCCCTGCACTGCCTGCTGTCCCTGCGCTGCTGCTCCCCCTGCGCTATCCCTGTGCTGCCTGCTGTCCCATTCCCTGCCCTACCTGCTGTCCCTGCGTGGCCGCTCCCCCTGCGGTGCCGCTCCCTCTGTCACTGCGCTGCCTGCTGTCCTTGTCCCCGCGCTGGCCGTCCCAGGTACTTGCCCAGCGCCCAGGACTACTAGGACCACCCACCGGGACCACTAATGGAGGCTGCCGCATAGCCATGTGGTGGACACGCGCAGCCGGTATGCCACCAACACACCCCGGGTTGGAAAATGCCCAGCGCCAGCACTTCTGGCCCTCCCGCCACCCAACGGTGCACCTCCAAGGAACTCCTGGACCCCAGACGCAGAAACAATAGCTGCGTCTCCTCCTCCCCACAATCTACCAAAGCACCCTTCACCTGCTGCCGCTGCCACTTCTCCTGCGACACAACCAACGAAAGATCCCGCACCACTCCTGCCCACAAGACCAAGAACACCCCGCAACCGCTCCATTGTATCCTGCTCAATGCCCGCTCCCTCTGCAAGCATGCCATGGAAATCTGGAACACCATCACCACCTTCTCCACGGATGTTGCCTTCATCACCAAAATGTGGCTCAACCGCTCCTCGAACCCCGGCATCACCACCGCCACTCCCGAAGGCTACAAGATGATACACCCAGACCGCGCCAACAAACAAGGCAGAGGCATCACCATCATCTTCAAGGAAACCATCAGCTGCACCCTCACCAACAACGACCCCACGCCTCTCATTGAATACCTCAACTTCCTACTACAAACTGACGTGAAGACCATGATAAGAGGCACTCTCGCCTACAGACCCCGGGGTGTTGTATTCCGCTTTAGGTGTCCGTATATAGGTTTTCCTGAATCATGTCCTTATATAGGCACAATTCGCATTGCCCTTATATAGGCATAGAATCCCAGTCCTTATTTAGGCATTAACCTTGCACTCCAAATACAGGCATGGTCACCGACATCCGTCCACCCTAACGTCACAACGAGTTCTTAGAAACAAGACCCTTAAGCTTCGGGAGTTCCCCCAGCACAGGACTATTGATTTCTCCAAGAACTCATCTATTATGTATGAACCATTATACCTTAAGGGTTCATTCCTGACGTCTTCCTCTGTCCGACTTCACGTCAATGCTAACATTCCAAAGTACCTACCAGGTATAAATATACCTTCCCTTGCCCAAGCAAGTAAGAGGAGACCTCGACTTCAGAGGAGCCCGTATTCCGGCCTGACGCACTGAGAAGACGCTGTCATCCCTGCTCGCAGAGAGTCCCGCTTCCAGTGATCTGACTTCCCTCGCAGGGTGTTAGAGTTCGAGTCCGGAAAGAGATTCCCACCTCTCTCATTCTTAAGGTATGGAGCTGACTAGAACCTAGAGGGACTCTTGGCATACTAGGCTTAACATACTCTTAGTATACCGTAGTAAGGAATACTTCACCTACTTCCTACCTTTCCCTACACCTAGGTTAGGTTAGGTACATTGGGGTAGAACTAGCGTAGGTACGCATCGTATGAGTACTCGCATTTTTAGTTCATGTTATTTATGTGTGTAAATATCTACTAAAAGATAATGCTAGTGCAGTATTATTTATTTCTACTGCTTACGCTGTACATTATTTATCTTGCATACTGTCTTGTGATCGTAACAGCACATATAACTTACACGAGAAACAAGACTGTTCAATAAATCTTTTATTGAAACGCCCGTCTATTCTTTCTGTGTAACTTTGAGGAAAACTAAGCATGCACAATTGAGCTGAGTGAAACGGTTATCTATTGTTTCCACGATTCTGAGACATGTTCCGATTCTAAAGGGAAACAAAGTGGTCATGTTTTGCGGCTGCCAGAAACTACTCCCTTCTTGTTATTCAAGGAGTTTCTAGTGGCCTCTGAGCTAGCTGGCACAAGTAATTAAGTTTAATATACTCGATAGGGACATATCGACCTTAGTCCTATGTCAAACCTATAGGGTATATTATTCCAATGCGCAGAGCCTATTAGGGAAATAGGAGCTACACTACATGGCGCCCAATGTTTGATAAGGCGGTAATTTAACGCTAGATACTGAGTAACTCAGACGTGCTTTTTCTCTCAGAGACCCCTACCCATATACTCCATAAGACGTCTGGAGTGGGCAGGGTTAAGTATCCTCCAAAGCTACATAGGGAAGCACCCTATATATTAGCTGTTTGGCTTGTTCAATGTTGAAGGATACAGTGTTCCAAAATATTGTGCACCTTATCTTTTGTTTCCTTGAAACTTGTTCTACATTTTTCAAAAAACAAATGCCTGAATCTGAGAACGGTGGAGCTGCGGCTGACCCAGTCGCAACAGCTTTTAACTTAACCGGTTTTAATGAAACCGAGGAGGGTGTTATAGACATCCATCCAAACTTAAGAAGAGCCATCACTCTAAAACTTATAAAACACGGTCTACCACCAAGAGGCGGTAGAGCAGTTTTCGTGATAGAGGCACACGAATCGTTTCAGACAGAGGTATTCTATTCATGGATAATATTCCCTGAATCAAATTCAGTAACAAAACTGTTTCACTTCTACAAAGAAGATTATCCACCAGAGGAATATATTCCTTTCGAGGATATTGAAATTCCACTAACATACCAGGAGCTCCTGAAACAAATTCAAAACGAATATGGGGCAGAGCCTGCTCTGAATTTTGGTATGAAACTACTGAAAAACTTTGACCAGGTCTCAACAATAATATTATCTAATATTAAAGGGGAGGCAGCAGCAGTGGCGATCCGCCAACGATTAAGAGAATTCGATGTTACAGAACATCAAACAGAACTACCTAGAATAATAGAACAATCTTATGCAGAATTAGGCAGAGATAGTTTGGGTGGAAGACCATTGAAGCCAAAACTATCTGAAAGTCCTGAGAAGGACTCTATTAAACAAACTCCTACATCTTCTAAAAAGAAGTGGGAAACTAATAAACATAATTCAAACGAGAAACGTTCTCAATCCCAAGGTAGGTCTCCTCAAAAGGAGCCCTCTGAAAGGAGGTAAAACCTCAGGAATAGGGATAATTTGAAAAAGCCTGACAGGTATCAAGATACTGATACACGTTCCTCTCGTACCTTTCAGATCTTGTCACAGACATCGGAAAGAAGAGGACGGTCAGAACATAAAGAAGAACGCGTGAAATCCAAAGAAGATAAACACGCTCAGAAAAATAAAACAAAACCTCAATTCTCCAGAAAGAAGGTAGCAGGTCTGAAGGTCAGACATGCCGAGGATACTGAGAACACAACTCAAGAACGGAGAATGGGCTCAGACAATGCTGGACAGTGCAGCAGAAGTCACAATAGCTCGCCAGAACCTGAAGGAACTTCTGGAGATAGTGGACTTGAATGAGTACATTACAGTTGAAACTGTAGACACCAGGGTTAGTACTCCACAAAAGTTATATGAAATAACACTCCGGATGGAGGGAGACATACCAAGAAAGGTGAAAGCACTCTTTTGGGAAAAAACGTTCAAGGGGCTATGACATACTTCTAGCAGAAAAAGACTGGCCATCACAATTTGTCAGGGAGTGCCCACATGGCGAGGACATTATTATGCCTGCCTTCTCCAAACATATTCCAATTCACCTAAAATATACATATGCCAGGAAATGGGCAGTAGCCCAGGCCCCAGCATTATATAAAAATCATGTAGGATGGGATGAGGACTCACCTCACCATAAAATACATCTGAAACATGAACCTACTGCACAAAGGCAGTACCCAATAAAACAAGAAGCTAAAAAACAGGTCAGGGAGATCCTAGATCAACTTGAATACCAAGGGGTGATTGAAACATGCACCTCCTCAATGAACAATCCTTTGTTTGCTGTCTCCAAACCAGACCATACATATCGTCTAGTTTTGGATTACAGACACTTAAACACTTGTTCAAAAACATTTGCAGTGCAAAATGCACATAGCACAGCATTAATGAATAACATTGTGCGCAAAAAATATAAAACCACATTAGACATCTCAAATGGTTTCTTTTGTCAAAACATAGCACCTGGAAGCAGGTACTTAACAGCTTTCTCAATAATGGGGACCCAGAGTCAATTTTGTCGACTCCCACAAGGGTTCAAGAATAACCCGGGGTTATTCTCAGCGAGGGTAACAGAGTTGCTACAAATTTATGATAATGAGGCATTGTCATTTGTCGATGACATCTACCTGACAGACGATGACCTAAACAAACACTTGAACAGGGTGAGTACTATTATATTGGGCTTCGCCTCTGAGGGCTATAAATTCAACTTTACAAAATCCAGAATTGCCCATCTCAATGTCCTCTTCCTAGGATATGAGCTTTCAAGTGAAGGCAAGAGCCTGGCAGCCAACTTTTTAGAAAAGTGTGCGCTGATCCAACCTCCAAAAACGCTGAAAAACTTACAATCCATCCTGGGTTTCCTAAATTTTGGAAGAACTTACATTCTAAATTACGCAGAAAGGGTTAAACCTCTCTACGAATTAATCAAACCTGATTTTTCAATCAAAAATTGGACACAAGACCACACAGAAATCTTGCGTTCACTCCAAGCTAACATGTTAGCAACAAATCACTTACAAACACGCGTAAGTCAACGCAACTTAGTGATCCGAATAATTTCGGGTCAATGCGGATTCACCTACTTAACATTTAATGAGGGTGAAAAAGTACCAATTGCATACAAATCTCATTTGTATACACAAGCAGAAATGCGCTTCACTTCAACAGAAAAAATACTAACAGCAGTTCAAACCGCTGTAGCAAAAGAAAGAGCCCTAGCCCAAGGGAAACGCATTATTGTCGTAACCCCAGTACCAGCTTTAGAAGCGGTCACAAAAGCTTTACATCCTAGATGGATACAATGGGTTAACTCTCTTGCTGCAACAGATGTTGAATATGTTTTTGATCCTGATCTAAAAACACAAGCGTTCCTGCAATATGAACATGAATGTCCTCTACCCACTGAAATTCTGCCTCTCGATCAGTACGAATTCATAATTTACACTGACGGATCAGCACAACCCGCTACAGGGAGTAAGCAAGCTTACAGTGCAGCGTGTGCAATCGTTATAGGTCGCATGCGAGATGGTATCTTCAGACCTATGGTCACAAAAACTCAATCTCCAGGAGATTGTACAGCTCAGCGAGCTGAACTGCAAGCATTCAAACTGGCACTTGAAAGTACAGATCGTGAATTCCCCACACTAATAGTGTGCGATTCTTTTTACTGTGTTCAGTCGTATAATGAATATATACAAAATTGGCTTGAAAATGGGTTCAAAGATGCAAAAGGTGGCACAATAAAGCATAAAATGCTTTGGGAAGAAGTAGTTCAGTTAAAAAACGGACTACCAAAGGCTCACGTGATCCATACACTGAGTCATCAACGTGATGGCGTTCACGTTGCAGGGAATTCATTGGCTGATGAAGCCGCAAAGGGGGCTGTTCAAACGGCTTCCGTAGCTGCGATCACTCGTTCAAAAACGAGAATAGACAGTGAGATAATATTGGCTGTCAATGCTTCAAGCAAAGGCAGTGGTGCAGCGTTACCAAAAAAGTTTCCACTCAAGTACTCTTATGTAATTGATGCTAACAACGTTCCTTTTGCTCGAATCCCTGGAGTGGGGGATAGGGTAATTCTAAACATGGAACGTAGAGCAGCTTTGATTTATGAAGCACATTTGGGGGAGGGTCTGTCACATCAAGGGATCTCTAAAACAATTTTTACGTTAAAAGAGATGTACTGGTGGCCTGGAATGAATACACAGATTCACATCTTCATAAATGACTGCATAGACTGTAAGGTACAGCGAGATGCAGAAAGCCACCAGACACCTTGCTACGAAGTAGCCTGCCAGGGACAGACACCATTATTAGACAGCATTAGACTATCTATGCGCAGGCGTCCCTTTAGACAAATGCAATCCCACGAATACTGAATCAAGGTTCCTATGGATATGGCCTCAGCGCTCGGCTGACGCTCGAACTGTTATAAAAGATTTGCGAGTCTTTATCGGCACATACGCAATAGGCACGCTACATTCTGACCAGGGTCCTGCGTTTAGCTCTCGGGCTTACAAAGAAGCCATAGCCAGTCTGGGCGTTGCATTGCGGTACTCCTCTCTGTTTCATCCTGAGGGAAATTCTGTTGTGGAAAGGAAAAACCGGGACATAAAGCAGTCTATAACAGCTAGGGTATTAGGTTCGGGTGATGGGTGGGTCAAACATCTTTATGGGGTCCAACGCTCATTAAATAATTTGCCAAGAAGTTCTCTAGGGGGGCTCACTCCATATGAGGTCCTATTTGGGACAAGAATGTGGGTACCTGACCTCGAACACGTAGGCACAGTGGTGGAAAATAAACCTTTTGATATCAAAGATCGTTTGGCTGTTTTACAGGATCTAAATGAACTAAGATCGAAACAAAGCAACGTATTCCTGCAGCCAACCACCACTGGGGAAAAACCGGCAGTCCCAGCAAGGCCTGTCTGGATCCAAAAGTTGGGGATCTAGTCAGAGAGAAGATTGCGGACAAGAAGGAATTTGGACCTTCTTACAGACAACCAGTACCTGTCCTAGGTATCCACGGAACAAGAACAGTACTTCTGCCGCCCCTTGCTGGAAAAAAGGAGAAAAGATTTGTGTCCATCGACCTCATCAAACCACAGTATGTGGCCAATACTAAATAGTAGGCCTCGTGGACTCCGACCTAGTAGCAGACACACTCCTCTCGCTACTATCCAAGAGGTTCAGACTGAAAGACTGATAACCATCGAGAATTCAGCAGTAACAGGTGAAGGACTAAGCAACAATGCTATGGAACTCATCCCTCTTGAAACTCAAGTAACAGTTCGTCCAAATACACCTGTCTACACCAATGTAACACATGATCAACTGGTTCCAGCGATTTCAACAAATCCTGATGCAATTCCAACAATTGACAGAACTGCTTCTGGCTACTTCATTAACTTTGATACGTTTTCTGAGGATCCGAGTGAGCCTGAGACGTCGCCAGCATCATTGAAATTCAAACAGCAAGTACAAGACTTTCTTCATTTTTTGAAAAAAACTTATCTGGTTTCACCATGGATTGAACTATGGATTATTTCTGGAATATTTTTCTTCCTGCTTTGGCTAGCTTTGGTTATGACTACAAGTGTGCTTATAAATGGCAGATACATCCATGTGAACACTGAAAGAAAAGATGTGAACTTACTTTTGAAACCTCACAAATCTTCCCATCGTGAAGCAAGAGACTTGTCAGCAGTGACCATCACAGCCGTTCTTATACAGGATGGTATAGTGTGGGACAAAACTGATTTCGATATCTTCGGCCCGACGGAACAATTGAACATTCCACATTTATTTAAAATTTCACTAAGTGATCTTATTTCGTCCAGTACCTATTCTGATGACTGGGACTTTGAGACTGTAAATGATATAATGTTTGATCTAGAAATGTCTGCTGCATTTTCTAATAATGAATATTTAGAGGGTTCATCAGACTATGAACAGCTGTAATGCTATAACCACTATGGTCATCATTTTTTGCATAAATCTGCAACACCTAGATATGTGTTTATGTTTAACCAATGGGAGCATTGTCTTACATCTCCAAAAGGTAGTTCAAAAACATTTGCTAAAAAGTTTCCATATTTTTCAGGATACAATACATCTGACCCAGAAACCTTTTACTATAAAAATGTAAACAAAACAGGACTGAAAATTATGTTAACAAATACAAAACAGATTTACTCTGCAGCATTTAGTGCCCAATTGTCTAGACAGGGATACAACCTTTGGAAAGACTCAATAGACACAAAATCGGTCTGGGGTACTAAAGAATGGCAAGTGCAGGGGACAGAAGCTTTATTTAGAGCATGTATCATCCCTCAGCAAATAATGTTTTTGAATGACAACGTCCAACAAACGTCTTGCCTTGGGTTAGCCAAGATCAAAGACATGAAAACACCTTCTGTACCAACACCTGCAAGTGATAACAATACACAGGCAGCGGTTACAGTTGACACAATACTACAACTTAACAGAACAAATCCTGATTGGAAAAAATGGTTGATCTGGCCCACAGACACAAACACCTGTCAAGAAAGATTCCTGAATAAAACACAGGGCTTTACTATTCACAGGCCAGACCCACGATACGTCCAAAGACAACATCCAGGGGTAGTAACAACATACAGTGTAGGAAAAGTATGCCTCGATTGGCTGCAGAAATCTACACTTAAGGATGTGACACAACACTTATCCTTACTTAAAGAAGACGCAGACCTTAGGGAATTCTTGCTTGGACCAAGAAAACCGCGTCAAAAACGTTTCATATATGCCGGCATTTATGCTGCTTATAATGAAGCATGGAAGGTGTCACAGATAGAGGCCGCAGAACGAATACGTGAAATTGATCGTATTAACTTAGAGAAAACTCTCACTGTGGTCGATAACGGGTTAACAACTTTGTCATCCAGAATCTATTCATTGGACAACATTGTATCCTCTGCTATCGACATACTAGAACAAGATTTAGCCATGTTACAACAAGGCCAATCTCAATTACGTTCTATTGTGTTGTTAAGCTGGACGCTGCAATCTTTGCGTGCGGGCTATGTGCCTTGGAGTTTTATCAACACGACAGCTCTGTTTGCAGAATACAATCTAACTGATAAACAGATCGAACTGGCACAAAGGGGAGCAAAGTATACAGTGCTGAGCATTGAAAAACTGGAAAAATTACCATTCACTGTGGCAGAAAAACCAGCTACAGAATGGCTTATTCATGGCAAAATCACTCTACCTGTGACTACTTTTCAGTTTCAGTATTGCCTCAAACAAATGCAAGCAGGCAAATATGAAAGGTTGGGTAAGGAATACATTAAGACATCCTGGACTTTACCTTACACATATAGATGTAGGAGTGAGGATCGAGAAGTGTTTCTGAGCGGTACACACTGTAAAAGTGCACTAAGCGGTTCACTAATTTGTCAGGACATTTCTTTACATGGGGCTTGTAATGGTTCTGTGGCAAATTTGTCCTGCCATCAGCAGGGTACACCAGCTGCTGTGATTAATCCAACGTTTGGACAACTTTCTAATGGGAGTTACCTCATGTTGAATGATCAAAGTTGCTGTGGCATGTTGCCAGGCATCCCATATCTAGTAACGGTCAACTCCAGGGTCACTTGCTGTATGCAAGTATTGTTTGCCCCAATAGACACAGTCAGGGAGTCGCCTTTGTGGCCTTCGTTGAATGCCTCTTTTATAAGATTTGATACTTTAAGCAGAATGAAAGCCATGCTTATACAACAAACAGTGCCTTTGACCTCGGCCAAAGAAACCTATGATCTACAAGTTGCAAGGACTTCGGCTGAGATACAGGCTTTAATACGTACAAACTGCCCTATACATTTCGTAGAAATGATAGGACATATCTTTAACATGTCAGATACAAGCGGAATTGTACATGTATTTAAGACCATCTGTTCCGGACTATTAGCACCTTTCCAGGCGGTCCTCGGAATCATCCCAAACTTTGCACATTCAGTGTTTGGTGGTGTGCCATTAATTCTAGCACTTGTTGCAGGAATCCTGTTTCTATTCCTGCTATTACGCTATGGCCAGCCTGTTCGCCAACATCACTCCGAGCGAAGTGGAGAAAGCTCTACTTGAACGAAAGTGCCGTGAGCGAATAGTACAACTCTTGGGCATACCTCGTCTACGGGAGCTTAATACAACCTGGTTCCTGTCATTCAGACCAATCTGGCAAGATTGCATCTTACCTGTTCTACGCTGCCTGTTTTGCGGTGAAGAATGCGTGCTAGACACCTGTCTAACACTCCCATCAGTCATGCCAACGGATATCGATACTCTGCTGGACCCGATAACGGCCCATGCTCTGTGTTGTCCCCAGAGGCTGCCAATCCTGATGACGGCATTCATTGAGATCTCACAGACGCTTCCGGCTGCTGCTGAGGTACGAGATGGATCAACAGGCACACAGGTAACAACGGACGCGAACATTGCATCTTCTGCTGAAGGCGATGTTTCTCATCTCTGTGCAATTAACATTCTGAACGAGGTGTTCCAAATGTCACCAACTTCGGTAGACGATATTTTGGCTACGGAAATAGATGATCTCATGTTTACACCAGACTCGTACACTGACTTTGATTCGGCTCACAGTGTACCAGAGACGCAATAAATTTGGCCTTCATGTTTTCAAAACTTGGAACTCTTCCCAAAATTGAACTTTTCTGAAAATACATGGCAAATCAATCTGCTTACAGTAGAACTATTCTTATAGTACGGACTTCAAAGTACTTCCAGGGACACATTGTCACCTTATTTGTCTAAAAAAATGTTTTTATTAATTTCCATGATATGAAGTGACTTTGATTTTTGAACAACTTATCAATCATTTCGTCATATGTAAATTTTGCTGTTTATTCTTTCAAGTTGCATTTTATTTTTAATATATGCTTGAAGTGAAAACAATGCTTAAAATGAACAGTACCATTTGCATTTCTATGGTTTTAACTCCTTTTCAATGCTTTTAGAATGTTTTTAGCGACATGTGGTATTCAATTTTATGTTTAGCATTTAAATGTTTAGCATTTTAGTATTATCGTACATACGAAAGTGGAGTGGGTGTTGTATTCCGCTTTAGGTGTCCGTATATAGGTTTTCCTGAATCATGTCCTTATATAGGCACAATTCGCATTGCCCTTATATAGGCATAGAATCCCAGTCCTTATTTAGGCATTAACCGTGCACTCCAAATACAGGCATGGTCACTGACATCCGTCCACCCTAACGTCACAACGAGTTCTTAGAAACAAGACCCTTAAGCTTCGGGAGTTCCCCCAGCACAGGACTAGATTTCTCCAAGAACTCATCTATTATGTATGAACCATTATACCTTAAGGGTTCATTCCTGATGTCTTCCTCTGTCCGACTTCACGTCAATGCTAACATTCCAAAGTACCTACCAGGTATAAATATACCTTCCCTTGCCCAAGCAAGTCAGAGGAGACCTCGACTTCAGAGGAGCCCGTATCCCGGCCTGACGCACTGAGAAGACGCTGTCATCCCTGCTCGCAGAGAGTCCCGCTTCCAGTGATCTGACTTCCCTCGCGGGGTGTTAGAGTTCGAGTCCGGAAAGAGATTCCCACCTCTCTCATTCTTAAGGTATGGAGCTGACTAGAACCTAGAGGGACTCTTGACATACTTGGCATACTAGGCTTAACATACTCTTAGTATACCGTAGTAAGGAATACTTCACCTACTTCCTACCTTTTCCTACACCTAGGTTAGGTTAGGTACATTGGGGTAGAACTAGCGTAGGTACGCATCGTAAGAGTACTCGCATTTTTAGTTCATGTTATTTATGTGTGTAAATATCTACTAAAAGATAATGCTAGTGCAGTATTATTTATTTCTACTGCTTACGCTGTACATTATTTATCTTGCATACTGTCTTGTGATCGTAACAGCACATATAACTTACACGAGAAACAAGACTGTTCAATAAATCTTTTATTGAAACGCCTGTCTATTCTTTCTGTGTAACTTTGAGGAAAACTAAGCATGCACAATTGAGCTGAGTGAAACGGTTATCTATTGTTTCCACGATTCTGAGACATGTTCCGATTCTAAAGGGAAACAAAGTGGTCATGTTTTGCGGCTGCCAGAAACTACTCCCTTCTTGTTATTCAAGGAGTTTCTAGTGTCCTCTGAGCTAGCTGGCACAAGTAATTAAGTTTAATATACTCGATAGGGACATATCGACCTTAGTCCTATGTCAAACCTATAGGGTATATTATTCCAATGCGCAGAGCCTATTAGGGAAATAGGAGCTACACTACAGGGGACCCCGAGCAACATTCTGCGACGCCATCCCCAACCTCATCATCTCCCTAGCAATCGACATTCGCCACTTCGTCCTACTCTGCAACCTCAACTTTCACATCGACGACCCCAACAACGCCAACTCTATTGTCCTCCTGGAGAACTTGAACAACATTGGCCTCCCCCAACTGGTCACTGAACCCATGCACAAAGCCAGACACACACCCGACCACATCACGAAACTCACCTGGACTGCCCACACCATTGTACACTTCACCATCACCGACGCACAGCACACCATCACCAGGTGTCAGATCCTCCCCCACCTGCGGTGGAGCAAGGTCACCGAAACTCAGTGGTCACAGGCCATCACCACCTCCCAACCAGAGGCCTCAACAGACTTCGACCAGGCCGTCAAGAACTTCGCCGCCTGGATCACAGACAGTGCCAACAGAGTCACCCCACTGAAACCTATAAAATCCAACAAGACTTCCAAACATGCCAGCTGGTACGCTCCAGAATTCAGAACCACCAAGCGCAATTGCCACCAACTGGAGAAACAATGGTGCGCCACTAAAAACCCTGCAGACAGAGTAGCTCATAAAACAGCCCTCAGCAAATATCACTGGCACATCAAGGAAGCCAAGAAAGCAGCCATCACCACCTGCATCAACTCCGCGGCCACCACACAAAGGAACTCTTCAAAATAGTCAAAGAATTCTCCAACCCAACAGCCATAGAGAACACCATCCACCCCTCCCAAGAACTCTGCGGCACCCTCTCAGACTACTTCCTCAGCAAGATCACCAACATCTACAACAATTTCAACCTCCAACCCGCCACCCTCAACCTCAATGACCTCAACCAACCAGCAAAGATCAGCCAAACCATTACCACCTGGTCTCCGCTCACTGCCCTGACCACCTCAGCCATCATGTCTTCCATCCACTCCGGGGTGCCCACCGATCCCTGGCCCCACCACCCCTACAACCTCACAATGAACCCAATCAGCACGCAACTCAACAGCATCCTCAACACCTCCATCTCCACAGCAACCTTCCTGGACAGAAGGAAACGCGCAGACGTCAGACTCCTCCTAAAGAAAGCCTCCGCCGACGCAAGCGATCTCAAAAATTATCGACGGATCCCCCTGCTCCCCTAGCCTGCCAAAGTACTCGAGAAAGCCATCGACCAGCAGCTCACCGAATTCCTGGAACAAAACCACCTACTTGACACCTCACAATCAGGATTCTGTGCCAACCACAGCACTGAGACCTCACTGATTGCCACCACAGACGACATCAGAACCCTCCTTGACTGCAGAGAAACTGTGGCCCTGATCCTCCTCGACTTCTCCACTGCGTTCGACACCATTTCCCACAACACCCTCATCAACAGACTCTACAACATAGGCATACAGCAAGACGCCCTCAAGTGGTTCGCCTGCTTCCTTACAGGACGCACACAGAGCATCTGACTGCCTCCCTTCTCCCCCACACCCAAAGACATCATATGCAGCGTACCACAAGGATCATTCCTCAACCCCACGCTGTTCAACATCTACATGACCCCCCTTGCAGACGTAGTGAGATCCCACAGACTCAACATAATCTCCTAGGCAGATGACACTCAACTGATCCTCTCACTCATCGAGGACCCCTCCAACGCCAAAACCAACTTCTACACCGCCCTGACCAACATAGCTAAATGGATGAGACAACTGCCTCCAACTCAACTCTGACAAAACTGAAGTACTGATCTTCAGGAAGAACAGCTCCGCATGGGACCACAGCTGGTGGCCTGCAGAACTCGGACATACACCCACACAGACCGACCATGCATGCAACCTCAGCATCATCCTCGACAGCCAACTGACCATGATACGACAATTCAACGCAGTCGACAATTCAACGCAGTCGCCTCCTCCTGCTCCCACACACTTTGCATGCTCTGCAGAATCTTCAGATGGATCCCAACCAACACCATAAAGACTGCCACTCCGGCCCTTGTCACCAGCCGCATCGACTACGGCAACGCCCTCTACGCCGGCATCTCCACCCAGCTCCTCTGAAGACTCCAGACTATACAGAACGCGGCACTCAGACTCATCCTGGACCTCCCCAAGCAAACCCATATCGCCCCCCTCACCTGAGAGACCTCCACTGGCTCCCCATCCAGAAGAGATGCCAGTTCAAGATCCTCACACATGCCTACAAAGCCCTACATGACCTAGGGCCTGCCTACATCAACCATCGACTGAACTTCCACCAACCCTCGAGACACCTGTGCTCCTCTTCCCTCACGTTCACACACACCCCCTGCATCCATCGCAGCTGCAGCAGTGGCCGCTCCTTCTCTTACATCGCTGCCAAGACCTGGAACGACCTTCCCCTCCAGCTCTGTACAGCCCCCTCGCTGGCAGACCTCAGAAAGAGACTCAAGACCTGGCTCTTCGACTGAGACACAGCGCCCAGATACCCCTAGGGATGACAGTGTTGCACTTTACAAATGCTGTTTGATTGATTGATATGAGCCGGGTTTGAGTCATTTGTTTGATATTAGTAAATCTGGATCTGGGTATCTGGCACTAGGCCTTCTCGGGTAAAGGTTCTGCAGACATTAGAGCTCATATCACTCCTCACTGTCCTTCTCAGGCTCTCTATTCACTATTCCGAAGATTATAAAAGCCCGAATTGGTGGAAGATCCTTTTTCTATCATTCCGCCAAACTTTGGCTTGAACTTTGAATTTTAGACCAGACTCGAATTACTTGGTCTTCCACCCAAAAAAAAAATCAAAACGTGGTTAGTCACCTAATCCTCTCAGTTATGCCTTTTCCTTCAGCACCAGAACACCCTAGTTTGGGCATCTTTCGATTGTCAATAACGGCCAAAGTCATTAGTGATCTAAAAAGTGATATTTCAGGTTAAAGTGCAACTTAACCACAAGGTTAGAATCATCACAAGGCATCTAGGCTGGAATCAGTGGAGAGAAAAGGGAAATAAATTAAAGTTTCATTAAGTAACACCGCCTGTGTCTAGCAAAGCAGCTGATGAGGCCGAGAGGAAAGTGCGGAGGAGCAGACGGGTAGCAGCAGCTACTCCCCTCTCTCCTCGTGTCCCTCTCTCCTCGTGTCCCTCTCCTCGTGTCCTTCCCTCCTCACACACCATTCTGCCTCACACCTACCCCGCCAATGGGTCTGGGTAGCTTGGGTTAATTTGTAGTGAGTTGGGGGCTCTCGGTCTGGGATAAGGGGGCAAGGAAGGAGTAAGCGCATCCTCGGTATGCAGGTAGCAAGGTACAGTAGGTACTTTTTCAGTACCTCTCTCATTACATACCTAAGAGTTAGAGCCCTTACCGAATGGCCTCCACTACGTTCTCTGACCCTAGACTGGTAGATGTTGAGGTAGAGAGGTACCACTCCTCTTTCTGTCGCCCTCCGTCTCTCATTACACACCTCAGCGTTTGACGCCTTCCTCCCGCCCCCAACCCTCCGCGCCTGCAACATAGGGTTCTCGTTTCTATAGCAACGCCGCTGGCTTTTTTTAGCGCCGCGACAGAGGGAAAAAGCGGGGGCCGACGTAAAAGCTCTCTCTTCACCATCAGTGAGAGGAAATCTCAAATTTGACTATTTCTGTGTTTCCTCGTTACTTATTTATCGCACCATGGACATGACAAACCCGCGCGGAGGCTTGGCGCACTTTTTTTTTTTTTTACATTATATGCTCAAGAAAGCACTTAGGGGCTTATTTACAAGCTCCAAAGATCCTTCCGCCGCAGGTGCGTCACTTTTAATATGGGGAAAAGTGACGTACCAGCGGTGCCAAGGGCTTGTAAATAAGCCCCCTAAAACCCAGTCAATATCATGATGGGGGAAGATCTTTAGGAGGTACTAAGCCCCAACAATGCCCCACCACCACCTAGCAGCAAGCGCAATTTGTAAGCCCCTTTCGGGGGACTGTGGGTGTGATGGCGAAGTGGCGCATAGAGTTAAGTCTCCGCAGTTGGCATTTGTTGCAGCCGGGGGTCACATGTTATAAATCACGTTAGAGGGGAACGCAGCCAAAATTTTATTCTTCTTAAGTTGTAAACTGAGTAACAATTCATGTAATTGCAGCTACTGTAATTTACAGCGCTAAGTGAAGGCAACATTTCAAAATGAAGCACTATATTAATAAAAAACACAAGCCCACCACCTCCACCTTAGCGACATGTGGCGCTTGTAACCCACAGCTTTAATTTTGGTTATATGGTGTACCAAAAATAGTGGTTTCCAAAATAATGTAACCTGCCAAAAAATGAACACCACCTCTCACGTTGCACGAGCTGTTTCTTTTCACAAATACACACGTATCTTTTGGGAATACGAGTGTGCAACCCACGTTACCAGGATGGGGATATGTGATGGTTTTGTATCAGTTAGCCCTGTGCACAGGATCCTAGTCTGACTGCATTTCTATGCCATCTTCATCTCCTTTCCCTGCACCAGCTTAAAGAATAGATTACTTACTGTCGGTAACAATGATTTTTCTTGCAGATTCAACACCTGACGAATCTTGCTAGGCGCTAGATTGGTTCCAGAAAAGTTGAAATAGCTCTCCCTTGCCGGTAGGTTGTGCCATGGTACCCACTCAACATTGGTGCCTCCCATGATATGACATCACATAGGCGCCACCCTGGCGATCTGACGTCAGTTCCTGTCCTTTATGCCCATTCCTTTAGAGTGAGTCAGTGATGAGATTGACGAAACTGAAAGAAATGCAGTGGACAAAACTAACTTGGAACCTTATTAAAAACACAATACTCCTCAGAATGGGAAGATATGTAGGTTGCAAGGAATCTGCAGGTCTATAAAGTATGCAGAAGGAACATACACACCGAAGATAAGTAATCAGGTATGCCCAAAATGTTTAAGAAAAGATACTGAGGTGTCCACTCCATATATAAACCTACAAACAATGCCACAATGGACATTTTTATGTAAATGATGCAGTAGTAAAAATGACCTCGGATTGGTCAACAATACCTGCTAGCTACTAGTGTTGTCAGCAACTCAAAACTACATGTGAACTGAAACATTGCTAAGGTTAGCAACATCAAGTAGAGGCCAGCAGAATATTTCCACTGTACATTCCCTCCCTCTCAGAGATGGGAACCCAACAAAAGGAAGTAACATTAAGATGCCAACATAGTAGCACTAACGCATGAGGCTGAAGATAGACAGGTAGAACACCGACCGAACCCGTAGCCCAGAAAAAAGACTAACAAGGCCACTCAACTTGGTTCGAATTGAGGACACTACATACAACATTAGAGTCAAGCAGCCCACCGCAGGGCCCATAACAGTAAACACAACTCTTGACAGATGTAAAGACACCCCAGAAAACTTGAGAATATGGGAACATGGAGGATGTCGCAACATATAGCCATGCCTCTAAAGAAGAATGCCCCACTTAGGCATTCCAAAGGGCACGATCTGTTACAACACTCACCCCTCTTGCATATAGTCAGTAGCAAGATGTCGACCCATATTCAAAGAGCCTCGTAAAACACCCTACGGAGTGTCTACCCCTACCCAGTTGCAAGAAAACCAGACAAAACATTAAATGAAAAAACAACCCTCCAAATAAGCGGTAATCCTAGGTGACTGGAGCGTGAGACTAATAACAGGTGGTAGTACAGTGCATTTGTTATCCCATACAGTGACTCTTGCCACAATGAGAGCCCCTGTCCTGTTCAGATGAACACCTTCACCATAAGAGTGGGAAGGGCCGAAGCTGTGTAGACAGAAGCAAAGGGCTGCTCAGAGGGAGAACTCCCAGTGATTTCAAAACCAAAAGAAAACCAATCGACACTGTTGTTGAAAAGACAAGCACCAAAGGGTGCTGCTGCAGATATAACAGAGACTGATATACCAAACGCCTGCAGGATGAAGGAAAATATCCGTACTCTGGCATCTATCACAGCCCAGGTAAAATTGCCAGTGGCACCTTCCAATCACTCTCATTTCCAAACCTTCAAGTATCCGGCAGAAGGGCTTGCTCCATCCTGGTCAAAGCATGCCATCTCCGAAAGGAAGAAGGCACCCTAAAGCGCCAATTCATCTCAGGGCAAGGAAAGCTAACACAAAAACTGCAATACTCGGTCACTCGCACTCAACACAAGAGGCATATATCGTATGCTGACAGGAGATAGTCCAGAGTCCTAACTCTCCCAGCTCATAAATAAAGTAGAATGCCTCAGGAGCACTGTGGTCCCACCAGCGTGCCTTTGCAATCCAAACCATGGACATGGGTATTTGTGAGCTAGCAACAACTGCTAGACGCCATGAAGCTTCAATGCAGCCACCGTGGACCAGTTTGATCTTAGAACAGAACGAAAGTGCCAACCCTCAGCTGGAGAAACTGGAAAATCAAGTGCAAATGTACCAGATCAACCATAGCCATACACAGGACACAACCTGTGTTAGGAACCACTTGAGACCCTCCTAAAGAAAAGGGGCTTATTTCACGATTAAAGACTTGTGGCTAAAGCCCGCTGCCTAGGAACTGTGTGGCACCAAGAGATGGACAAGAAGGTGAGCAGCTGACGAAGTCCCAGCAGACTGAACTGTCACAGTGTCTAAAAGGGGCCATCCTGCTCTCAGACATGTACCCTTCACAAGGCGGCATTTAAAATGGCCTGACAGGATAAGCGTGAAAACTGCTGCTTTAAGTCTTGGTGCCCTCAAAAGGCGCAGCACCACCCATAGTCGCAGGCAGGTAGATGCAGCTGATGACCAGCGTGGGAGCGTTGGTGATGTTGGTAAGGCCTCAGCCCTGTAAAGTTGCTGAGCTTATCATTAAACCTATGGGACACACCTGTAGCAGATTCCAAACCCCATGATCGGGTATAGGTGTGCCTCTGGGCAATGTCATCTAACTCCAGGGAGCTCTGTTCCCCCAAGTGATGGGAACCAATAAAGGTAATCTCCAGTGCATTTGCCTGAACATCTCCATGAAGGACCAACAAATTCAACTTAGCATGCCTCCCGAAGGAGTTCAGAGTTGTCCAATGGCTGGGTCACTGTATCCACAGTGCCAAGAGCAGATCTAAGAAACTATCTAGCAGTTCCCAAACCAGCCTGAACTACTTCAGCAAAGTGGCCCTTCACATGGTTTGGCAAATGTGGAAGCACCAGCCGTGCCATCGCTGAAAGAGCTTGTGAGTAACACACTAATAGGCATGAGGCATTACAGGAATAAAGAGCCACGGTCAAGGAGAAAAACAATTTCCTTCCCATTAACTCAATCCACAGAAATGTGTGTCACATGAGGAGGAAGACGAGCCAGCGTCAAAAACCTGTAAGTCCAGGAGCCTGGATCCTTAGACTCCCGGTTGATGAATGACCAGGCAAAAATGTTTATCTGAGGCAACTTTATGATGAAGAGCAAGCTCACTGTCGACGCCTTGTGCGGAAGCTGGTTTACCCATATGAACCTGACAGATTCTAACAATGTCTCATTACAAGGCAACAAGAGTTTCAACATTGAGGTACCAGTATGTAGTATTTCTGTAAGAATATGAGCCTTAATCGCTACAAATGGCAAAGGCAATTCTGGGACCTCAGTCCCCTTTGCCCCAGACTGTCCTCTGACGGGACTGATGAAGGCTCATCAGAAATAACCTTATGAATAGCAAATTTACAGTTGTCCTGAAAGCCCAAACGAGGGACGTCTTCAGAGTCTGAACAGGAACAGTAAGAGTTTGCTTTAGTGCCGATCTTTTGAATATGAAAGTGTAATATATGGGTGCATGTACATAATAGATGTCGTAGGGATAGTGATTTGGAATATTGATAGGTCAGCGTGGAATGGAATCTCGGAAGACTGGGAGGCGGTTGAAGAGGAGGGCTGGAACAGTTGGAGTGGCTGGATGAGACCTTTCGTGTAGTGAAATAACTACGTTCATCTTAACTCTGCTGACCGAGACTTTACCATTAATTCACCTTGTTACACTGGCTATGAGGCTGGGATGCGCAGGAAAGGTCTCAACACCGTGAGATTTGATGGTATCTGTGCTCGCGTGAGGATTTTAACCAGGTTCATTTCAACCTTATAGCCCGGTAGCGGTAGGAGTAACTCTGTTTTATGATACCTGGATGCAGGGCTTTAAGTGGGATGAAAAAACTGGGGGGTCTCTCAAAGGGGCGTGGACAATGTAATTAAGGGCGTGGCTTGAAAACACGTACGCTAAAAATATCTGTGCTTAGCACAGTGTGCCGCCCGACTTGTAGTTTGCGGTTTCTGTCATTGCATCCAGATATATGATACAACAAGTAATATCATACCTACAACAAGTCAGGACTATTGGCTTTGCCAATGGTTGTTAGCTGCAAAAGATAAATAAGCAGCAACTATGGCTTGTATATAATATTGAAAAAGCTTCCACTTAGAGCCCCGGTGACACCAGGACAATGTTGCTGCTCCTGAGTTTCAAAAAGAGAAGGGAAATCCAGAGAGAAAATGACTCCCTTCCCCTACAACGCTCACCTGGCATGACTTCATGCCGTAATTTCTCCACTAGTGAGAAGTGAGCAGTGTGAGCATGCGCACATCCTTGTGCCTGCGGTCACTGCAGTCAGGAAAAAACGGACCGCATGTGCCAGGGCACAAAACAGAGCCCGATAGAGACCCGTTTCGAGGCCCCCTTTAAAAACCTGCCGGTGCTCAGCACCGGTGAGACCAGTGCTTAATTTGAGCCGGTGCTTTCCGGTGCTAAGCGCCGGCACTTGATTGGTTTCCGGTGCTCGGCACCGGCACCTAATTGTCAACACCATACCTAGAACAGTCTACCACATGGTGGCGCTGCTCATCTAATTTAGAGATTAGCAGAACAACGTTGTTTAGGAATACAATTTACATTAAAAATTAGCTTTGGGGACCTGGAATAATCTGAACTGTCGTATTTACATGCGAGAGAGATGGTTAGTAGTTGTTTTGGCAGCAATGACAAGGGCGATGGGTATTGCAAGCTGCAGTGGCCTCCTGGTCAGAGCCCTGGCACTTAATATTTTACAAATTAAGCACTGTGAGACCCGGCCCACTTAAAGCCCTGCCTGGATGTGCTCAACTACTGCTGGGAGCAAAGTTGATTTGTGTTATATGTATAGTTTTTGTTTAAAAAAAAAAACAAAAAAACAGCAGGCCGCTGCAGTAAGCCATAGTACCACCATTGGCAACCTTCCCCACCCCTCGAACGTAGCATGCATGCTAATGAATAAACACACAACACATTTCTTGTTTGGGTAAAATTGCTGCAGGTTTATTACATACACCGTTATGTAATATGGTGGGTTATCTTACGGGCGATCCAAGGGCAGGCAACCATCTGGGCCGCCTGCCCGCCTGATGAGCCAAGCAGCACTGGGGCGAACCCCATCTGTGCTGCCCCTTCTGGTGATCCTCTTCCCGGATCACGTGACACATGGTCCCTTATTACTCATGCCCCTTTCAGGGCGGAGCGTAGCATAGCAAACCCCCGGTTGTTCAGGCCCACAACCGCCCGAAGGACTAACGGGGCGCCGACACGGTTTTCCAGGAACCTCCCATGAAGCTCCTGGGATTTGGCTCTGGCACCCCCTATGGTGCCGCGCAGAGGTACCCTTCTGTACCCCTTTGCTTCCAGATCGCCCTGTAACTCCGCCACAGCTCTGGAGGTGGCCACCATCGCCGCCAGAGCCCCCCACCAAAACAGCTAATTTCTCACCTGTAACCTGCTTTCTAGGGCCTCCTGCATGTCCAGTGGCACGTGTCCATGCCCACCTGTGACAAGTGCACCCCATGTTTGTCAACTTAACCTTAGGCGTACGCCTGGATGGCCCGTGCCACCAAGACAGCTGTCTTCTCACTTGCCACCTCTCATTTCCAGGGCCCCCTGCAAGGCCAAGGGAACAAATCCATTCCCAATGGTGACAATGAACCCCATCTTTATCAAAGTAGCCTTTAACATTAGCCTGAATCAGCTCGTGTCTGATGAAACCCAGACCCCTCTGGTTTGCGAACTTACTCCATGAACTGTTCACTCATTCAGGGATGTTCAACGGCCTCCTCTGACTTAACCCCGTGCCACACTCTGCGGGGAATAAGCTCAGACCACCAGAGCTCACATTGACCCATGTATTTGCTGATCTCCCCTAAGTCAGCTTTAGGGCTTGTAAGAGTGACCTCTTCCCCATGGCAAAGAGGTCGTTGCCCCCTAGGTGTATCACTAAGAAATTGGGGGGAACCCCCCCTCGGGCCAATCTCTGAGCAAGGGTGTCTCCCCCTGCACTTGCCATGCATCCCTTATGGGAATTTCTCCTGCTCAGCTCCCTCTGTGCTGAAACCCCCCTAGGCATACCAGCTTAGTTAGCCTGTCTGCATTAATACAGTGCGCACTGTCTGCAATATGGTGCCTAACGTTACCCTTGAGGGTAATGTAGGCTCCCACCTCCTGCAACCTGTAGTTTCAATCCTGCAGTATTTTAAAAGCTTTAACACCATTTTCCCCCAATTTGTGGGACAGCATCACCCTTGTTAGATGACCGCTTCCACAACCAGCCTATCTACTGGGGCTGTCAGGGCAGAGAATATTGTGCTTAACTGAAGCAACCCAAAACCTGCCCTTAGAGCAGGGTGACCCTACTCTGTTGCAGCTGCCCAGATATTTGCACCGGACCCTTTGGCTTGCATTACTAAAGCTCAATCCCGTGACCCTTGGAGCTCAATCCAGCTATAGACCTGGTTCACTTTGTTATCCCTGGAATGATTGTCCTCCACAAATTCAAGTCCGCATTCAGCTTACCTTCTAGTCACCTTAAAATGCAGGGTGGGACATACCAACCCCACATGACCAGGGGGTCATGTGTATATCACCAATGATACTGTTAGAATCTAAGGTTCCCAGTTTCAAGTATTGCCGCAGCCCCCTTTTGAGGGTCTGCTGAGACCACACTGCCTCACAGCATGTTACTCCGCTACCTCATGCAGCTCCATTAATGCCCTGGTGTGTCCCTGAAAAAACACCTGACAGGATGTTCTATCTGATGAACCAGGAATAAGTGATAATAAGCAAGTGTGTCCTCATGTACTTGCCATGAATCCCTCCTGTCTTACAGAAATTACGCCTGTTCAGCTCCTTCTGAGGGGACTTCCCTTTTGCTTAACTGCTAGCACCGTGTGCAGTCGCAACATTAAATGGGTAACATCCCGGTTTGTGCCCGCCTTAATGTGCCATGCTGGGAGAAACTAGGCACCCCACATACCTTGTTTCCCCAATTGTTGGGACAGCAGCACCCTATGTTGGCTGCCACCGTCCCCAACCAGCCTGGCTAGTCCGGCTCTCCGGGCGGGGCATTAGAGCTTAACGGAAGCAACATGGAGCCTGCCCTTGGTTCTAGGATGCACTTACTTCACCATGTTGACCAGAGATTGCACAAACCTTCTTGATTGCTAAACCCTAGTGAACCCCCTAATGGTGTCACATCTGGTTTGAAAGGGTATATGTATTGTGCCCACTATTAGCGCCACCACACCCTTTTGTGGAGTGACAACTGACGCAGTCCACCCTGCAGCTGACCCTGTTGCTTAATCCGGCCCCTTAATGCCCTTTCCTGTCATTCAACGACCCTGGCAACATAATGCCCAGCAGCTTGGTGAAGAGGGTTTTGATCCCAGCGTACGACCCAGCTCATACTAGTTTGCACAGTCACGGTTAGCCTAGGTGAATGTTCCCTCTAAGCCCTGTATGGGGCCTATTTCACACTTAAAGAAATGCCAATTCTCTTGAATTTAGAGTGATGCAAGATTGAACTGGCGGCTACCATTCTTACTCACGCCTGCATATACTAGGCTCAGAAAACGGAACACTTGCTCTATAATCCCTTGGATTCCAGCCTGGCATTCCTATGTCCAGCTATACCAATCGATAATGGCTCTACTTGATCATGCTGACCGGAAGACACATCAACCCCGCGGAGACAAGGTGGGGATGCTAACCTGCCCTAAACTCTGCGGAAACAACAGCATGTGCAAGCTTGCGACAAACATCTGAAAAGCTGCCAACCAATAAACCATCCCCAGCATGTCGCCATTCCTTGGCCTGTTCACTGACCAAGCTTAAGATTAATAATGGTATCGAAGGACCCATCTCTGAGTGCATGCTTGCAACACTATCCACTGCCTTACCCTAGTCAGTAAAACGACTGCGGGTAGCATGCAAAGCTAAGCCCATGCATAAATCACCTGCCAATGCGAGCGGACCAAGCATTCGCCGCTCCCTAAGCCATCGGAACTGTCGATGGTATGCACTTTTCCTCCCTTATCACAAATAAGAGGACCTCAAAATAAATGACCTTGTACACCACCTGTTCCTGTGTTTAATTTAATAAAACTATAATGTTGTTCATTTATAATAGGAACCCAGGTCACCAAAGAGTGCACATATCAACTGATTTACCTCTTGCTCCCCCTTGGTATTATTGTCAGGGAGGAGGGAAGAATTAATGTTTGTAAATTAACCAAATGCCTTGGTGCGTGAACATCCGCTGGTCGCACTAGTCAATGCAGCGATTATTTAAATTAATCATACTGTGCATATGAATAAAACTATGAACAGGCAGCTGAGAATTTCACACGTTAGTAAATGTGAAACATTTTTGATTTGTCCATCGAATTGAGCCAGTCACCACCCTAGGTGAAGTCATGCCCTCCCAAACTTCTGCTAGTATACCAGGGAGCAGACAAGACAGTGATAACAGGAGGGGAACAATATGTATCAATACCTGCCCTTTCTTGAATACTGGGAATGCCAAATGTTCTTTAATACATTGTAGCCTATTTGTGCTTTAACTTTAACTTACTGCTCCAGCCCAGTTTGACCCCAACTTTGGGACAACTTTGGTAGTAACATGCCCTTAATGGTACGTGACATTCTACAAGCACTGTGCAGAATTCCCCATGACCACTGGAGACTCCTCTGGTGACACATGCCCCAGGTGGGGGTGAAGGGCTCATCCTCTTAAAGAGTCAGACCTCGTTATACTGCGAAAGAGGCACGTGCGGCACTCGAATGAGACAAAATAACTATTCTTTGCAAAAGAGAGCCTGTCCGTAACTATTGTCTATATTGGGACAAAAGATGAACCATGATATTATCACTGATCAAAGTCTGTGATGTCATATTCGCTACCTCTGGAATATTCTCATAAATCGCCATATATGACTGACACCGCACTCTCATCCTATGCTTTGTGTGCATCCTGGCCCACTTTAGTGTGAGCAGAGCCCCGCGATACATACTTGGCTTTATGGTCGATAATGCACAAGTAAACTACCCCACTCCCATCAAGTTGGGTTGCACAGTACATAGTAAGTACCTCCTAATCCTACACTGCGGAGCGAGCTCACTATTCACCAAATTCCTTCACAATTTCCGCTTCGGGCTGTAATTGGGAACACGCTCACCCCATGGAATCTTTGCGCTGCATAACATGTTTATTGTTACACAACTCCATGGCACTCGTTTTATCGACCTCAGAAGGATGAAATGCTGAGTGGACCCACCAGGATCTGAACCTGTGACCATGGGGTTGAAACAAGCCGCTTTCTGTTCTGCCGCTCCCCAGGCCTGTGAAATTGTATCCCAGGGTCGACATCTGGCACTTGAACCCTTCATTGGACAGGCCCGAGCTAGAAACCCAGATCTAGGAGGCCAGCCAACCGACTGACCACTTCCAACACCAGAGTGTCACGCAGCCACTCCATAGCCTGGATACTAAACCAGGTGTAAATGTATCGGAAGACCCATCTCTTGGCGCCTGCCTGCCACCAATTTCGCTGCGTGTCCTAGTCTGTTAAAACCCGGGCGCAGGGTAGCCTGCACAGCTGAGCCCATGAAGAAATCACACGACCCCTCCAGCCAACGCCTGGCCAAGCAAACACTATCGGCTCCCTCACCCCCGTTACCGTACCTCTCGTTGCAGTCGTTGCGTGAACCCAAGTCCACAAACATGCCAACACAGGTTTGCCCAAAGTGGCAGTACTATTCACAATGGAAACATGAAACTGGTGAAAAGAGAAAGAGGGCCAGGCCCAAACGGGGGGAGTCCTTGCAAACTGCTCACCGCTAACGACGCCACAAACCGGGACCCGGCTAAAAGCAGTGAAGGTGGCAACTAGGTCCCACATGCTAATGCCTCCCCAGCAGATCTATCGCCCCGCCAGGAGGCCCGAGAACCAACCCGCTACAACCGGTGTATACCCAGAGAAAGCGGATGCAACGCGTTTGTCATAACGGCAATAAAATGCGTGGTACGTGTGAGGTCTGACCCTGCACTGTGACGAAGGCCTCCCAAGACCAACAAGTGGCAGTGCACACCAGTGCACTGCCATGCACTGGTGTGCGCTTCACCACCTCTCTCAAACGTGACCATACCACGGAGCCACCGATAAGCCACATCATCGCCCGCGCAATCTGTGTTCTGAGTCGGTCCCCCAGACACTCCTGTGTGTCACCAACTTCTGTTCTATTCAAGCCTCCGTTTGCCCTGCTTTCACTTCTCTGTCGTTACGCAAAAATGCGTCTCCTACATCCGCGTAGCGACTGCCCCCATGTGGCACCCCCTTCACACGCGTCACCAGAGCCGCAAACAAAACCGTGAAGGACCTGCAACAACCGGAAAGAGGGCCCTGTATCTGAGCCCCTGCCAGCCCCCATGCGTCCGCACCCACAATGACAGTGCACGTAGGGGGCAAGCACATCGTGACCGCGCACCCCTCGTACTTGCGCCGGGTCCATCGGGCATCTGGCCACTCTTGGGGTCCGTGCACAGCCAGACCGCGGGACAACCGGACCATGCATGCTGTGCAAATATGTATTTTATATTTGTCCCCGCAGCCGCTTCAACTCTCATTGAAATGCAACCTTCCGTGAACTTGCAATTTGTCAATATATAACTCTAACCACTAGTATGCATATACCAATGAAAAGTAGAAAATAAATGTTTCGCTCACCCAATTTGGCACTCAATGAAATCATTAAAGGAGTGAATGAGAGAAAGGCGGTCTTATCTTGCCCCATGACTACCTGCTTTCAGATTTATTTCACAACAAGAGGAGGGAGGATGAATTGGAAAGATTCGAGAAAGCTGCCCTTTGACTGAACATTTTTCATTAAACCAGCTGGGAGTTAAGTGTTTATCGGATGTGTCCAGACCGGCCAAGCCACCAATTTTTGCTTGCAAGGGTGCAGGGCTTCTCAAAGGCAGAATGTCATTCCAGTCCCTCTTGCTTTCTTGCACCCTGCCAACCATGTCGGAGATAAACGGTGAAGACAGCCGCGGTACACATTGCGCCACCCCTCCCCTAGCCACAGCCACAAGCTTGTGAAAATGATCAGAAAATGGCCAGTTCCACTCTGATATTTAGCTTCCGGCAGTCCGGAACAAAAGGTTTACTGCAAGTCTGGGCAGCATGGATCTCCTGACCACCGCGCTAATCACTCAATCTGCCAATGAGCGGTGGGTGCTCAGAGGAGAGGTGCGTGCCATTGTGTAAGTGTCGCTCCGCAAGCACCGTGCAAAGGCGGTGTTCTAACTCCGCTCCTCTTCCAAGACGGAGCCACAACTTTCATATCCCATAATCCTGCCAAGAAGCATGAACACAATACCCCTTCCCTCACCAGGACACCAGCGACGGCAGGGTCACGACAGCGGGGGCACCGACGCCAGACTAGGGACACGACCGCGTGTCCAAAGACCACATTTAACCTCAGCCCCACACCAATTCTCCAGCCGCGAACCTCTCACGCTGTGCCCTTGAGCCCCCCTTCCGCCGGTTGAAACAGAGCCGTGAGCAGTGGCCGCACTTGACCAAGCCGCCCTACCTCGGCGTAATGCCCGGCCTGAGACCGCATTATACAAGACAAACCGCATATGCGAAACCACGCGGTGCGGGCAGCCATGCGACACGCTACCCTGTACACCGCCCATCCATACCTGACCCGAGCAACAACCCGCCAGCAATGAAACACTTACCCATTCGCTAACGGAAGCATTTCAAAATCGTGCATCGCATAATATCCAAACTTTTCGCCTAGCCGTAGCCTGAACCTGCTCAGACGGCGTTGTCCGTGCCCGGCTTGCTTACACGCTAGACTGGGCCAGGAGCTGCTGCCCCTCGTAAAGAGGGCACCGGAAGCCAGGTAAGACCTGCACCTACTTTCAAGCTTTTCCTGCTTAAAAGCGCGTCCAGCCACTACCTCTGCATGGACGCTCTGACCATCTGCCCCCCCCTTTAAACATAGGGAGCGCGGTGGGTGGGGGCCTCCCCCTCATTGTCCCGACCCCTGCACCACCGCGTGGCCCACTAGCAGCCCTGTGCATTTCTGGTCATCGATGTCCGTGGTAGCGGGGGCACGTCCTGCCAGCAGGGCAACCAACACGAGGGGTCGCATCCGGGCAACCTCACCGCAAGTTGATCCAAAAAATGCAGCCCGACCCGCGATTAAAAGTTCTTTCCAGCACCGCCTGCTCCTTTACTTAAAGCCGCCTCCGAACCGCACACGCGTTGGTACAAGCGGCGGCATTAATCACACCCCTCTCAACTGCAGCCCTGCTGCCAACTTCCACGTTGTGGTGCGCGACCAACCACCACCGCCTCCCCCCCTTGCACACCAACCTTCGGCATACAGCGCCGGCTCACGTGCCCCGAACAACCAGGAGCAACCAGCAACCGAAGGGGGGGGGGGGAACAACTCACCGCAGAAAATCACCAATGCCGACTCCATGTATGCGGCCGGGGCGATCGGCAATGCTACGCCGACGGACACGACCTTTCTACAACAAGTCGGGTCCCGGGACAGTCCCCGCCCCCCAGGCCTGGCAAATGTTCCTCCGGCGGGCCCATTTGCACGCCCAAGCAACCCGACTTCCTAACCCCCCGTGACAAACCGCGCCCTACAGTGAGCACGGACTTCGATCACGGGGGGTAGTGGCATCCAACCCAAAGGACTATGTAGGGAGGCGAGAGGAACTGCCCAAATGGCCCGGAGGTGTGGGGAACTGCCCCAGGTGGCCCAGACTCACCGAAAACCTTGACTCTGTCTCCGACGGCGACGCAGAACCAGGAGACGACCTGCAGACAGCGTGTCGGGCGCGCGAAAGAGGACGACAAGATGGTGGGGGAGGCCTATATACCCCTCCCCCTGTCCTCGCGCCCAGGAAGTGACGCCCGCCTAGCGCGCCGCGACAAGGCTGGGGGGACTCCTCCCTGAGTCCCTGCCCCTAAGGGGGTGTGGGGTGCCCCGATGGTACTAGAGGGCTGCCCTCTTTAGTGGCCCCCTGCGGGGGCCTCGGACAGCCGCACAGTTAACTGCCACGATACTGGTGGGGTTGAACGTTAAGTTTTTTTGTCGAGAACTATTCATTTCCCTGTGAACACGCTCTTTAAGTCCTGGAATTATTATTATTTTTTGGGAAAACGGAGTGCGGCGCTTATTAGTTGCGCAAGCCGGCGGCTGTAATCATTTTTTAAATCAAGATACTACTTCTTCAAGAATTGTGCGTGTAAGGTCTTGCAGGCTCAAGGAGTGCGTCGTGAAGTGTGCGAACCGGAAGCTGCGTGCGAGCATTCGTGCGCATGTGGACGCAGTGTGCCCTGCGCCTCTACCCAAAACTTTTCGCTGAAAGTGTTACCTGGTACAGTGCTTCTTCTGCAGCAGCAACAGTTTTACTTTACTTTGGCATGCAGACTCCTCCCGTTCGGATTTCAAGCATCTGCTCCAAGTCTTGTCGTGATGTGAGGCAGTGCTGAGGCATGTGAAGAAACAGTCTTCCCAGGGCACTTCCTGTTGGGCATAAACTAGACCGCTCATTCTTTCTCAGCATCGAGGGAACTTTGGCATTTTATTGAAGTGGAGAAACTGCATCATTTTTGGGGGGAGGGGGGGAGTTACTGAAGAACTCTCTTTGTTACAAATTTGCACCGACCAAGTTGGAACTACGTGTTCACTTTATTTTATTCCATATGTTGGTTTACTTTATTTTGTTAACCATAACTTTTCCATTTCAGGGGTATCTCGGGCACACATCTCGAGTGCCGGTAGTTGGAGTCATTTTGTGGGAACTGTTGTTTACTGTCCTTTATTAGAACTGAACTGTATTGGTTATCTTATATGGAATTATTATTATTGTTGTTGTGAGTGTCAGGCAATGATCGGATGCGCCTGCATTGTACGTGATACTGGAGGTCATTAGCCAAAAAAATACATATCCCAGAAGGCCTTCCTTCTGGGAGGGGCTAATTACGTTTATCTGCCGGGACACACACAGAGCAGTGTGCGTAGTTCTACTTTGTTTGGAGATCGTATCGCAGAGCGGCTGCTCTGCTCGTTGGACTCTCCGTGTATTTCCTGGTGCGTACTATCGACTTCCTTGCCGGGGATGTCACTCTGGATTGCCTCATTGCCGGTGAGAGCTTCCTGACACGGACGTCGCTCGTTGTTCCGCAGACGGCGGTCTGCAGTGTCTCTCTGGGAGAGTCGTTTGGATTTGAGTATTTCCCTGGAACCGCTTTTAAGGTAAACGCTTACGGCGTTCCTCACCGGCTGACGGAGAAGTTAACGCCCTCGTTGGGAGAGCGTGTTTGAAATCCTTAAGTTGCCCGGGGAACAGGATTCTTCCATTGGGCTGTTCAAGACATCTCTTCGTGTTGGTTCTGAAGACAAAGCACCTCCACGAGCCGTGTGTAATAAGGTACCATTTAAGGTGGTTGTTTGACTTGTCCTTGAACCACGAATTCAGTACATATCATTTGACGTTCCTGATTTTTTTGGCATCATATCCCCCACATTCAAGGAGGACATTTGTTATTGTTGAATGGGAAATAGAGTCAAGAGGAAACATTGACTATGTGTGGTTTCCACATTTCTTCTAATGCCAAAGACTAATCCTGCTATTCAAGAACTTACTCATTATCATAGAACAACGATTCTATCTTTCAGAACCACGTTTCAGGAGACACTCTCCACTTCTTTTCTGTTGTTCTTTTCTTCATTGTTTGGGAATGATGGAAGGGTACGTATGAGTCACGTGTTGTTTCCTATAGTAGGAAGACAAGAAGTGTGAGTGGATTGGTACTTATCCTTGTTTTGTTGTTGTAGGTATCCGTTCTTCCAGGTTGAGAGAGGTATCTTATCTGGTTAGAAGAAAAAGGAATACAGCGACTGTTTGATCTTTGTTTCCAGGTACTAGTTACTGTAGTGAGAATCATTGAGAGTAGTAGTGTTGTAGGACTGTATTAATCCTGTGTTTTATGTTTACAGGTATCCCATTCCCCGCTGATCCTACCCTAATTCCTATCCCTCGCTTGATCGCCTCAATACTCTGTGTATGATAAGTCAGAGTTGGGTATGTCAAGAGGTGGACCCCTTTGTGCATCGCCCGGATTCTGAGGAGTTCCTGTGGACGTTACAGTGAGGGGTTCTAAGTGGTATTTATATATCTGTTAAATGCAAAATGTATCTCCCCCCTCTGTTTTTTTACTAAACCTGGAGTGCTACCGATAAAGTGGCAGAGGTAGAAAAAGGTTTTCGAAAGGTCTGCTAGGGTATGTGGTGCATATTTAAGCTCTGAAAGAAAGACAGTTTTGTTTTTGCATTGTTTAGGCTCTGAAGGTCAGGAGGTGTTTGATCATCTACCAGATGTTATAGATGAGGATGCAATAGGTCTTAATGTATATTAACTCCGTACAAGAGAGTTTGATAAACACTATCTTCCTAAAGTAAGTACTATCTTGGAAAGGTACCATTTTGGCAAAAGGAATACAAAAGAAGGGGAATCAGTGGAAAACTATGTAAAGGATTTGAGAAGATTAGCTTTCTCTTGTAAATTTACAGCTCTGTAGGTAGGAAGGAATTAGGGATCAGTTCATGCTAGACTACAACATTGAAAAGGTGTGTGAAGAACAACGGCAAAAGGACAATCCGAGTCTTGATGAGGTCTTGTAAATAGCTAAGAAAATTGAACACTCCATTAAGTGTGTAGAGGTAATAAAAACAGACGGGACTAAGGAAGGTAGTCTACTTTTTGCTAGTAACACTTTGAAAAAACAAGAACAAGGAAACTGTTTCAAAACAGAAAAAAATGTGAATTCCAAGGGAAATGTTATAGATGTGGAAAGATGAGCAATTTAGCTAATGAAAAGGCTGGTCCTTTGTATGTAAAAAAAAAAAGGGACATTTTTCCAGTGTGTGCAAAGTAAAGAAAAAGAAGGGGAAGGTATATGAAATTGATGGTGATGTTGATGAAAACGATAAAAACACTGATTTTGAGTGTGGGCAAATTGTTTTGCAGATTGGTGGTAATGAATGTAACAGTCCAGTTGATAACATAAGTGTGTATGGTGAGAAAACCAAGGTATTATTTGATTCTGGGGCAAAAATAAAGATTATCTCAAAGAAATTATATAATGACAAACTCAAGGAACAGTCGAATTGCTGACACCGGATATGAGACCTTTTGCTTAAGGTGGAAAACCCATTAAACTCCATGGGTATTTTCTGGGTTTGATAAAGTATGAACAACGATATGCAAATGCTAAAATATATGTGTCACAGAAAGGCAACAGTACCTTAAGTTTTTTTTAATCAAAGGGACTGGAGGTTAATGCTTGATCCTAATAATGTTTCCCCAAGCTTGTTGAAGAAACTTTTGAGGCGCACATTGTTGGTACGCATGAGACATCTAGTAATGAATTTCCCCAAGAAATTAAACTGGAAGTTCCTCAGGTTTTTTAGGGAAAACTAGGGTGGATGAAGAACTATGTGCACAAGATACATTTGGGTGCTAATGAGAAGCCCATGTGTGCAGCGTTCCGATAGCTGTGATAGAGGAAATGCGTTTGGAATTGGAGAAACTTAAGAAAGAGGGGATTATTGGGGAGGTCGAAGGAATAGAATGGTTGGCGCTAGTCGTGGCAGCTAGAAAGGCCAATGGAGGTCTACGTTTATATGAAACACACAGGTTTGGCAGTGTACCCCGTAAAGACCTAGCACCTGACCCACTATCCCTAATTAATATAATTGGATTTCTCCAGTAATAATGTGTGCACACCGTTAACACACCCACTGCCGCGGTGCAATCCAAAACAGGATTATAACAAACAAACTAAAGCGCAAAGGTGCACCACTTTGTAACAAGAAACAACAGACACATTACAAATCATCAGATCCGTGTCCATAATATTTTCCATATGTTTTCTTCTTTTATTTTTCAAAATATTCTTGATACGTAAAAACAAAACCACAGCCGACGCGTTTCGTCCAATGATGGACTTCTTCAGGGTCAATAAAATCAGGGTGACTATTCCTTGATTAAGAAAAAAAGCAGAATGTATTTACAGGGATAGTACCCTCCACACAAATCCTTCCGGCGTGCGCCTCACTATAGTATAGTGGGCCAACAGTTGAAGCGGGCAATCTCCCAAAACAGCCTTAATATGGCCAAAGAAGTATATACAGCGACCTCGAACAAACTCCTCCGAGGACAAAGACGGTCTTTGAATATTTTGAAAAATAAAAGAAGAAAACATATGGAAAATATTATGGACACGGATCTGATGATTTGTAATGTGTCTGTTGTTTCTTGTTACAAAGTGGTGCACCTTTGCGCTTTAGTTTGTCTACGTTTATAAGTTGACCTCAGGAAACTCAATAAATATGTATTTGTAGATAACTATCCCTTGCCTAATATTTTGGATATGCTTACGTTATTGGATGGTGCTAAGATCTTTCCCACTACTGATCTTACGCCAGCTTACCATCAGCTCAATCCTGATGAAATGTCTAGGAATTTTACAGCGTTCATCACTCCTTTTGTGATGTTTAGGTATGCCAGGCTGCCTTTTGGTTTGGTGTCGGTGGCGTCAGTCATTCAATGACCTTAGAAAAGGTATTGAAGGGTCTAAATGGAGTAAGGGTCTATGAGGACAATATTTTGGTGTTTGATAGAGATGTGATTGAACATGACTTGAGGGTGACACAAGTGCTAGAAAGACTTAAAGACTTTAATCTCACTGTTAAAGTTGAGAAATGTAGATTAAGGAAAGAGTTTATTGATTATTTGGCCCATACCACCACTGGAGAAGGGATTATTCCAAAGGAGGATTTGGTCAAATCAATACGTAATTTACAGTCGCCATCTAATAAGAAAGAACTGATGCGATTCTTGGGGATGGCAGAGTACTATAACAAGTTAGTAAAAGGTTTTGCTGAGATGTGTACAAATATGAAAGATTACTTAGGAAGGGTCTGGAATTTGTCTGGGATGATATATGTGAGGCTGAGTGTAAGGAAGTAAAAGAAAGACTAAGTTGGTCTCCTAAGTTGAGAAATTTTGATCCCAAGAATAAATTGATTCTTACTACTGATTCAAGCTTAAAGGGATTGGGAGCTGTATTGCAGCAAGGTGAAAGAAATTAAGAAAGAACTATCTTGTTTATGTAACGTAGTTTGAAGGGGCCAAAGTGCAGAACTGTTATAGAGAGAAAAGTACTTGTGGTGTACTGGGCCATAAAAAAACTTAGAACATTTTTGTGAGGTGGAAAGTTTGAGATAAGGACGGACCATAAGCCATTGTGTGAGATATTTAAGAAGAAAGGAAGAGATGCTTTCTCAAGTACAATTCCTAAATGGGTGGTAGCTCTCCAAGAATAGGATTTTGAGATAAAATACACACCAGGAGTAGAGAACAACATAGCTGACACATTGTCAAGACTAGTGTCACCTGATTTAGGTGAGCGATGTGAGAACATGATTAGTGACATTAAATTTCACGAGATGGTTTGTGAGATTGGTGTCGCCATTGTCTCAGAAGAAAGTTGGCCTTCAGAATTGGGGACTGATAAGATAATACAAGAAGTTCTGTCACTGTTGAAAGCTGGACGGGGTGCAAGGAGTAAAGAAAGTGAGGAAAGTAAAAATTTCTGGGGATTTAAGGAGGAGTTGTCAAAGAACCAAGGATAGTTGTTCGGAGGCACTAGGCTAGTATCTTAAGTACTATTAGGGAAGAATTGATATATCTGGCTCATAGTGGTCATCAAGGAATGTGAAAGACTAAGGAGAGACCTATATTGTCTTATTGGTGGTCGGGATGGATCTTCAAGTGGAAAGAATGGTGAGAGAATGTATGCGTTTTGCATTGAGTGAGACGACTATGAAACCGAGAGTGCAACCCATGGTGGTTAGAGACCATCCAGCTGAGCCCTGGGATGAAATTGCATTGGACATTCTTGGTCCAGTACATGGAGAAGGGTGTGAAACTTTTTTAGTGGTCATGATGGACATGCACTCAAGATGGGCTGAAGTTTTCTTTACCAGAGGTACTGAAACAAGGCATGTGATGGGATTTTTGAAAGACACGTTTAGTTGTGAAGGCATACCAAAGATACTGCTTGCTGATATGGAGTACTGTTGGTTTCTAAAGAAATGGAAAGGACCTTGGGGGAGTGTGGCATTAAGCATAAAAAGTGTGCACTATATCACCTGAGACCAATGGAATGGAGGAGCATTTTAACAGGGTTTTAAAGGAGACCATACATATGGCTAAAGACAATGGTTTGGTGTGGAAAGAGGAACTTTGAAAGAGAGTTGAAGAGTACAGAGTTACCCCACACTATTCCATAGGAAAGACCCCATTCAAGTGTTATATTCCATATAGGTACCCTATATAGGCGCAGGTAACATCGCAACCTTTCACCTACATCCTTCCCTACATTGCATACATAACAGTTCTTAGGCACTGACCTTTTACCTAGATATGACACTGCACTCAGAACGCGGGTTTTTCCCTGGTTCGATTCTTATACATTATGCATGAGGCTTCTTGGAAGCACAGCAGGACTAACAGTAGGATTACCATCTCCTGTACAATATCTCTGTATAAAGTTCAGGCCCAACGTCATCCTTTAGGCCGACACAGTAACACAACAAGGTAGGACCCCTTGGGAGACCTATGGGTATATATACAACACATCTTGCTTAGGAAGATAGAGGAGACCGTGACTTCCCGGCTGACACACTGACCAGAGACGCTGAGGTTCCTGCATGCAGACGCTCCAGCTCGCAGTGGTCTAACATCCCTCGCGGGGTGTCCCACTCGAGACCAGGACGGGATCCCATATTCTCTAAACTCTCAAGTAATGGGGTGGACTAGATCCTAGAGGGATTCTTGGCATAACACCTACACAGATGCTAGGTACATTTAGGTACATCTAGTTAGGGAGACATCGTAGGAGTACGCACTTTCATCATGTGTTTTATGTACTTGTATATATTCATGATTTCTGCAAGATGGTAGAACTATACCATCCCTTCACTTTCATAGTACTGCTAATCATATATCTCTGCTACTGTCTAATGGTTGTTGCAGCTCATCTATTCTACACTAGAATAACAACTGTTCAATAAATACTTTTTGAAACGCCCAGACTGTTTATTCTGTGTATCTCTCTGAGACAAACTAAGTGAGCACGAGTGACTGAGCCAAAGGTAGTATATTGTTTCCACGATTCTGAGGGATCAGGGTTGTCATGTTCTGAGGTTGCCAAGAACTATTCTCTCCCCGATAAGAGGAGACTCTAGTGGCACTGTGAGCTAGCTGATACAGACAGGCTAATGTATCCGGTGGGGGTGCACGGAATCGGTCCGCCACCAAACCCACAGTTTATGTTATTCAAACGCGCAGATCCTGTATAGGTAATATAGCAACTACACGACATGGCGCCGCCAACGTTGGTTGGGTACTTATTTAACAGTAGAATCTGAGTAGCTCAGTTGTGCTATTCTCAGAGACCCCTACTCACAAAACACCAGAGACGTCTGGAGTGGGTGGGCACAAACTCCGCCACAGCTGAGTAGGCTAAAAATTCCTATTTATTGGCTGTTGGTTAATCAAGCTTGAAGGACACAGTGTTCCTAAAAATTGTGCAAAACACACCTTATCTTAGTTCCCTTGGAAAACTTCTTCTTTACAAAATGACTGAGGACAAAGATAACGCAAGAGTAGATCTACACCTCTCAGCAGGAGAAGAAGATGGAGACGCAATACAAATTGCAGAAAACTTTAGAAATACAGTCACCCTGAAACTACTTGCGCATGGTTTATCAGCTAGGGGTGGCATAGTAGCTTTTGTGATTGAGGCACACGAATCAAACAGAACAGAGGTATTTTATTCGTGGGTTACATTCCCAGCAGCACATGCAAGAACAAAAACATTTCACTCCTACACGGAAGGAGATGCACCAGCGGAATATTATTCGTTCGAGGATATAGAGGTTCCGCTCATGTACCAGGAACACTTATACTGGTTTAAAGGCGCCCTACCCCACATAAGAAGAAGAGTAAGACTCGGCCCGCTCGGAAGAGAAGGGGCAACATGGCCAATATTAGCGGCTTACACACCACATCCTGACATTGACACAATGCCACCAGGAGACTTACTCATAGAACACAAAGATTTAATTAAAATATACAGAAACTTGACACAATTCGTCATGAGGACACTCACAGTCCAACCAGCAATAGTTGCAACAAATGGAACTCAAACTCAGGGTACAGCAACTAAAAATACACCACAAACATTACACGCAGTGATGGGTAAAATGCCCACAAAACGTGAACAAATACCATTCTGGGTAGCTCAGAAAATAACGCAGCTAGAGGCAGTATTGCCGAATACTACCCCGTATGAAAAACACAGAATGCTAACAATCTGCTTGCCCATGGGGATAACACCACAATTAGAGGATTGTACCACTTGGGGTACAGTCTTTGCTGCCATATATACCAGAACTCATGGTATCCCGTCATTAGCAGTAGTACCTGATGTATTGAGACAAATACAAAATGAGTATGGAGCAGAACCTGCCCTAAACTTAGGGATGAAGTTACTAGGTAACTATGCCCAGGAATCAGCCATAATACTAGCTAACATTAAGGGGGAAGCAGCTTCAGTGGCCATCCGCCAACGCCTAAGGGAGTTCAGTCCTTTAGAACAGGAACACGAACTACCAAAAATAATTGAAACTGCATATGCAGAGTTAGGCAGAGACCGTTTGGGTGGGAAAGCTTTAAAACCACAACTGGTGGGCAGTCCTGAAAAAGACACTTCTAAGCAGACACCTGCTTCAACAAAGAAGAAAGGGGAATATAAAAAACAACAAAACTTTAAAGGAAATAGATCTCAATCCAGAGGTAGATCTCCTCCACAGGAGCCCTCCGAAAAGAGGTACAACCTTAGGAATAGGGATAACATTAGGAAACCTGACAGGTATCAGGATACTGATACACGTTCCTCTCGTTCCTTTCAGGGTTCATCGAAAAACTCTGAGAGGGAAGGACGGTCAGAAAGGCGAGAAGAGCGTACAAAGTCCAGAGACAAGCAGCACGCTCAAGATTACACTTCTAAAAAAGAAGAGAAACCAAAGCAAAAGCCACAGTTCAAAAAGAAGAAAGTTGCAAGTCTAAAGATCAGACATGCCCAGAATTCTGATGACTCGACTACTGAACGGGGAATGGGCTCTGACGATGCTAGACAGTGCGGCAGAAATAACAATAGCTCGCCAGAACCTGATGGAATTTCTGGTGACAGCGGACTTGAATGATTATATCACGGTAGAAACACCCAATACTAGGGTAAGTGTCCCACATAAAGTATATGAAATAACGCTCCAAATGGAGGGGGACAAATGTAGAACAGTGAGAGGTCTCTTTTGGGAGAACCTGACGTTTGGCTATGATATTTTATTAGCTGAACAAGATTGGCTGCCAGCATTCATCATGGATTGCCCTAAAGGTGAAACGGTAATTCTTCCGGCCTTCTCAGACCATATTCCCAGGCACTTGCAACACACATATGCGCAGGAGTGGGCGGTAGCCCAGGCTCCAGCATTATACAAAAACCATGTTGGATGGGATGAGGATTCAACCCACCACATAATTCCTTTAAAAATACTCCAACTGCACAGAGGCAGTATCCAATAAAGCAAGAAGCTAAAAAACAGGTCAGGGAGATCTTAGATCAACTTGAATAACAGGGGGTGATTGAAACTTGCAGCTCAAAAATGAACAATCCTTTGTTTCCTGTCATGAAACCTGACAACACATCGTCTAGTTTTAGATTACAGACATTTAAACACTTGCACTAAGACATTTGCAGTTCAAAATGCACACAGTGCCGCATTAATGAATAACATTGTGCGGAAAAAATATAAAACAACACTTGATATCTCAAATTGATTTTTCTGCCAAAATATAGCGCCTGAAAGCAGGTATCTGACAGCCTTCTCAGCGCTAGGGACCCAGCGTCAAGTTTGTCGACTCCCCCAGGGGTATAAGAACAGCCCGGGGTTGTTTTCGGCCAGAGTAACTGAGTTACTTCAAAATTTGGACGAAGAGGCATTGTCCTATGTGGATGATATTTATCTGACGGACGATGACCTAGAGCACGGGTACTCATAGTACGGCCCGCGGGCCGCCGGCGGCCCGGCAAGCCTTCCTTGGCGGCCCGCGGACCTTGCAGATACCTACCTGTGTTTTTTCTTCTTTTTTTTTTTTAAGTGCCAGCAAACACCGCCGGTTGCAGCAGCGCTCTATGGGGGCCAGGCGATTCTTTAAAAAACCATTCACTTGTTAATGAGGCTTTGTTGTATTTCACCTCTTTTTAGCGCCCCTGCATCTCCATGCAGGGGCGCTAAGAAGAGGTGAAATACAACAAAGCCTCATTAACAAGTGAATGGTCTTTTAAAGACCTGAGGCTGTGAAGTACTCGGGTGCGGCTGTGTGTGCGCCCGGGAAGCTGTCTCAGCCCGGGCTGACACACACGAGGGGTGACGTGACAGAACGAGGGAGACACACAGACAGAGGAAGGGAGACAGAGAGAGGGAGACAGACAGAGGGAGGGAGACAGAGAGAGGGAGACAGAGGGAGACAGAGAGAGAGGGAGACAGAGGGAGGCAGAGGGAGACAGAGGGAGGGAGTCAGGGGGAGACAGAGGGAGGGAGAGGGAGGGAGGGAGAGGGAGACAGACAGAGGGAGACAGAGGGAAGGAGACAGAGAGAGGGAGACAGAGAGAGGGAGACAGAGAGGGAGACAGAGAGAGGGCGACAGAGAGGGGGAGACAGAGGGAGGGAAGACAGAGAGGGAGACAGAGGGAGAGAGAGGGAGACAGAGGGAGGGAGACAGAGAGGGAAACAGAGGGAGACAGAGGGAGACAGACAGAGGGAGGGAGGGAGACAGAGGGAGGGAGGGAGACAGACAGAGGGAGACAGACAGAGGGAGACAGACAGAGGGAGACAGAGAGAGAGGGAGACAGAGGGAGGGAGTCAGGGAGAGGGAGAGGGAGACAGACAGAGGGAGACAGACAGAGGGAGACAGACAGAGGGAGACAGACGGAGGGAGATAGAGGGAGGGAGACAGAGGGAGACAGACAGAGGGAGATAGACAGAGGGAGATAGAGGGAGGGAGACAGAGAGAGAGGGAGGGAGACAGACAGAGAGAGAGGGAGGGAGACAGAGCTAGAGGGAGGGAGACAGAGAGAGAGGGAGGGAGACAGAGGGAGGGAGACAGAGGGAGGGAGACAGAGGGAGAGAGACAGAGACAGAGAGAGGGAGACAGAGAGAGGGAGACAGAGAGGGAGACAGAGAGGGAGACAGAGAGAGGGAGACAGAGAGAGGGAGACAGAGAGAGGGAGAGACAGAGGGAGGGAGACAGAGAGGGAGACAGAGGGAGAGAGAGAGAGAGGGAGACAGAGGGAGGGAGACACAGAGGGAAACAGAGGGAGACAGAGGGAGACAGGGAGGGAGACAGAGAGAGGGAGACAGAGAGAGGGAGACAGAGAGAGGGAGACAGAGAGGGGGAGACAGAGGGAGGGAGACAGAGAGGGAGACAGAGGGAGAGAGAGAGAGAGGGAGAGAGAGGGAGACAGAGGGAGGGAGACAGAGAGGGAAACAGAGGGAGACAGAGGGAGACAGAGAGAGAGGGAGACAGAGGGAGGGAGTCAGGGGGAGGGAGAGGGAGACAGACAGAGGGAGACAGACAGAGGGAGACAGACGGAGGGAGATAGAGGGAGGGAGACAGAGGGAGACAGACAGAGGGAGATAGACAGAGGGAGATAGAGGGAGGGAGACAGAGAGAGAGGGAGGGAGACAGACAGAGAGAGAGGGAGGGAGACAGAGCTAGAGGGAGGGAGACAGAGAGAGAGGGAGGGAGACAGAGGGAGGGAGACAGAGGGAGGGAGACAGAGAGAGGGAGACAGAGATAGGGAGACAGAGAGGGAGACAGAGAGGGAGACAGAGAGGGAGACAGAGAGAGGGAGACAGAGAGAGGGAGACAGAGAGAGGGAGACAGAGAGGGGGAGACAGAGGGGGAGACAGAGGGAGAGAGAGAGAGAGGGAGACAGAGGGAGGGAGACACAGAGGGAAACAGAGGGAGACAGAGGGAGACAGGGAGGGAGACAGAGAGAGGGAGACAGAGAGAGGGAGACAGAGAGAGGGAGACAGAGAGAGGGAGACAGAGGGGAGACAGAGAGGGAGACAGAGGGAGAGAGAGAGAGAGAGGGAGAGAGAGGGAGACAGAGGGAGGGAGACAGAGAGGGAAACAGAGGGAGACAGAGGGAGACAGACAGAGGGAGACAGAGGGAGGGAGACAGAGGGAGGGAGACAGAGGGAGACAGACAGAGGGAGACAGAGAGAGAGGGAGACAGAGGGAGACAGAGAGAGAGAGGGAGACAGAGGGAGACAGAGGGAGGGAGTCAGGGGGAGGGAAAGGGAGACAGACAGAGGGAGACAGACAGAGGGAGACAGACAGAGGGAGACAGACGGAGGGAGATAGAGGGAGGGAGAAAGACAGAGGGAGACAGACATAGGGAGATAGACAGCCTTCCTTGGCGGCCCGCGGACCTTGCAGATACCTACCTGTGTTTTTTCTTCTTTTTTTTTTTTAAGTGCCAGCAAACACCGCCGGTTGCAGCAGCGCTCTATGGGGGCCGGGCGATTCTTTAAAAAACTATTCACTTGTTAATGAGGCTTCGTTGTATTTCACCTCTTTTTAGCACCCCTGCATCTCCATGCAGGGGCGCTAAGAAGAGGTGAAATACAACAAAGCCTCATTAACAAGTGAATGGTCTTTTAAAGACCTGAGGCTGTGAAGTACTCGGGTGCGGCTGTGTGTGCGCCCGGGAAGCTGTTTCAGCCCGGGCTGACACACACGCGGGGTGACGTGACAGAACGAGGGAGACAGACAGACAGAGGAAGGGAGACAGAGAGAGGGAGACAGACAGAGGGAGGGAGACAGAGAGAGGGAGACAGAGGGAGACAGAGAGAGAGGGAGACAGAGGGAGGCAGAGGGAGACAGAGGGAGGGAGAGGGAGGGAGGGAGAGGGAGACAGACAGAGGGAGACAGAGGGAAGGAGACAGAGAGAGGGAGACAGAGAGAGGGAGACAGAGAGAGGGAGACAGAGAGAGGGAGACAGAGAGGGGGAGACAGAGGGAGGGAAGACAGAGAGGGAGACAGAGGGAGAGAGAGAGAGAGGGAGACAGAGGGAGGGAGACAGAGAGGGAAACAGAGGGAGACAGACAGAGGGAGGGAGGGAGGGAGACAGAGGGAGGGAGGGAGACAGACAGAGGGAGACAGACAGAGGGAGACAGAGAGAGAGGGAGACAGAGGGAGGGAGTCAGGGGGAGGGAGAGGGAGACAGACAGAGGGAGACAGACAGAGGGAGACAGACGGAGGGAGATAGAGGGAGGGAGACAGAGGGAGACAGACAGAGGGAGATAGACAGAGGGAGATAGAGGGAGGGAGACAGAGAGAGAGGGAGGGAGACAGAGGGAGGGAGACAGAGCTAGAGGGAGGGAGACAGAGAGAGAGGGAGGGAGACAGAGGGAGGGAGACAGAGGGAGGGAGACAGAGACAGAGAGAGGGAGACAGAGAGAGGGAGACAGAGAGGGAGACAGAGAGGGAGACAGAGAGAGGGAGACAGAGAGAGGGAGACAGAGAGAGGGAGACAGAGAGAGGGAGACAGAGAGGGGGAGACAGAGGGAGGGAGACAGAGAGGGAGACAGAGGGAGAGAGAGAGAGAGGGAGACAGAGGGAGGGAGACACAGAGGGAAACAGAGGGAGACAGAGGGAGACAGGGAGGGAGACAGAGAGAGGGAGACAGAGAGAGGGAGACAGAGAGAGGGGGACAGAGAGAGGGAGACAGAGAGGGAGACAGAGAGGGGGAGACAGAGGGAGGGAGACAGAGAGGGAGACAGAGGGAGAGAGAGAGAGAGAGAGAGAGAGAGAGAGGGAGACAGAGGGAGACAGAGGGAGGGAGACAGAGAGGGAAACAGAGGGAGACAGAGGGAGACAGAGAGCGAGGGAGACAGAGGGAGGGAGTCAGGGGGAGGGAGAGGGAGACAGACAGAGGGAGACAGACAGAGGGAGACAGACGGAGGGAGACAGAGGGAGGGAGACAGAGGGAGACAGACAGAGGGAGATAGACAGAGGGAGATAGAGGGAGGGAGACAGAGAGAGAGGGAGGGAGACAGACAGAGAGAGAGGGAGGGAGACAGAGCTAGAGGGAGGGAGACAGAGAGAGAGGGAGGGAGACAGAGGGAGGGAGACAGAGGGAGGGAGACAGAGGGAGGGAGACAGAGACAGAGAGAGGGAGACAGAGAGAGGGAGACAGAGAGGGAGACAGAGAGGGAGACAGAGAGAGGGAGACAGAGAGAGGGAGACAGAGAGGGGGAGACAGAGGGGGAGACAGAGGGAGAGAGAGAGAGGGAGACAGAGGGAGGGAGACACAGAGGGTAACAGAGGGAGACAGAGGGAGACAGGGAGGGAGACAGAGAGAGGGAGACAGAGAGAGGGAGACAGAGAGAGGGAGACAGCGAGGGAGACAGAGAGGGGGAGACAGAGGGATGGAGAGAGAGAGAGAGGGAGAGAGAGGGAGACAGAGGGAGGGAGACAGAGAGGGAAACAGAGGGAGACAGACAGAGGGAGACAGAGGGAGGGAGACAGAGGGAGGGAGACAGACAGAGGGAGACAGAGGGAGACAGACAGAGGGAGACAGAGAGAGAGGGAGACAGAGGGAGACAGAGAGAGAGGGAGACAGAGGGAGACAGAGGGAGGGAGTCAGGGGGAGGGAAAGGGAGACAGACAGAGGGAGACAGACAGAGGGAGACAGACAGAGGGAGACAGACGGAGGGAGATAGAGGGAGGGAGACAGACAGAGGGAGACAGACATAGGGAGATAGACAGAGGGAGATAGAGGGAGGGAGACAGACAGAGAGAGAGGGAGGGAGACAGAGCTAGAGGGAGGGAGACAGAGAGAGAGGGAGGGAGACAGAGGGAGGGAGACAGACAGAGGGAGGGAGAGAGAGAGGGAGACAGAGAGAGGGAGACAGAGAGAGAGGGAGACAGAGAGAGAGGGAGACAGAGGGAGGGAGACAGAGAGAGGGAGACAGAGAGAGGGAGACAGAGAGAGGGAGGAGGGCGACAGACAGAGGGAGACAGACAGGGAGGAGGGCGACAGACAGAGGGAGGGAGACAGAGGGAGGGAGACAGACAGAGGGATACAGAGGGAGGGAGAGAGAGAGGGAGGGGGAGAGAGGGAGGGAGACAGAGAGAGGGAGGGAGACAGAGAGAGGGAGACAGAAAGAGAGAGAGGGAGACAAACAGAGTGAGTGAGACAGAGAGAGGGAGAGAGAGGGAGGGAGAGAGAGAGGGAGAGAGAGAGAGGGAGAGAGAGAGAGTGAGAGAGAGGGAGGGAGAGAGAGAGAGAGGGAGGGAGACGGAGAGAGGGAGGGAGAGATAGAGAGAGGGAAGGAGACAGAGCGAGAGAGAGAGAGCGAGAGAGAGAGATAGATAGAGAGAGAGAGATGTGTGTATGCTGGGTCTGGTGGCTCAGTGGACGAAGGCGTCCGCTGCAGGGGCCTGTGTTCAACCTCATGGTCATAGTTTTTTTTTTTTGCTCTAGCCCCGCCCCCTCCCCCACTGACCCCGCCCCCACCGGTGCGGCCCTCGGCCACAAACCACACTGTAAATTTGGCCCCCGAGAGAAAGTTTGTGAGTACCCATGACCTAGAGGGTCACTTGAACAGAGTGAATACCATAATTTTGGAATTTGCATTTGAGGGCTACAAATTCAACTTTAAAAAATCAAAAATTGCCCACCTCAGTGTCCTGTTTTCAGGATATGAGCTTTCAAGTGAAGGAAAAAGCCTGGCAACAAATGTTTTAGAAAAATGCGCGCTGCTCCAACCTCCAAAATCATTGAAAAATTTACAGTCAATTCTGGGATTTCTAAATTTTGGTAGAACATACATTTTAGATTACGCAGAAAGAGTAAAACCTTTCTACGATTTAATAAAACCTGATTTTTCAGTAAAACAATGGACACAGGAACATACAGATACACTTCGTTCCTTACAAGCTGACATGATAGCTTCCACCACTTACAGACACGCGTAAACGTACGCAACCTGGTGATCCGTATAGTTGCGGGTCAATGTGGGTACACCTATCTGACATATAATGAAGGTGAAACAGTACCGATTGCATACAAATCACATTTGTACACAAATGCTGAGATGCGCTTTGCATCTACAGAAAAGATTCTGACAGCAGAACAGACCGCTGTAGTGAGAGAAAGAGCACTGGCTCGGGGGAAAGGAATAACAGTAGTAACTCCGGTTCCAGCCTTAGAGGCTGCGACAAAGGCAAGCGTTCCTAATGCTAAAGCTTTACATCCGAGATGGATACAATGGGCTAATTCTCTTACTGCAACAGATGTAGAGTACAGGTACGACCCAAATTTAAAGACATAAGCATTTCTGCAATATGAACAAGAATATCCTCTACCAAACGAAATAATGCCTCTAGATCAGTTTGAATATATAATTTACAGTGACGGATCTGCTCAACCGGCCATAGGAAGTAAGCAACAATATAGCGCAGCATGTGCAATCGTTAAAGGTCGCATGCGGGATGGAAAGTTCCACCCAAGATGCACAAAAACGCAGTCCCTAGGACAGGGGTTCCCAATCTGTGCGCCGCGGCACCCTGGTGCGCCTTTAAAACTAAACAGGGGCGCCGCGAACAGATGCTATAAATATTAATTATGTACGTCCTCTAAGTCAAAGTCGGGTAAACTTTAAGCTCAAATTACAGTTCCCATCAGCCCGGGCGTGCTGAGATGACAACGAATGCACCAGTGTGAAAGGCTGTTTGACCTCTGAGGCAGAAGCTGCAGCACATTGGTAAGGAGTATTTCACTGCAAAATATACGTTATGTTTTTTACCTCGCAACATGAAACCAATTGTCTTGAATAGACACCAATAGAAAGTAGGTTGCATCACTCACACGCACAGATTACTGCTGCTGTTTGTTAGTCATTTTAACTCCAGCTGCACACAAATTCCTGATTTTTGTTGATGGCTTAGTGAAAGTGTTTCCGTCTGCCGTCAGTAGAGGGCTGTGTCTTACAGGAGCCAATCGGGCTACTAAATGTTGCATGCAGGCCTCGTGGGCCAAGGGGGCGTTTGAAGGCCTGGGGTGGGGGTGCAGACACTGAGCTTCCACCTCCAGCATGCAGTTTGTCATAAAAGGCCCCATCGGAAATGTAGGTCATGTGCTGGTTGTCTCAGTGGTGTTCTGAACTGTAGGGCAAGACACATTTTAGGCACCTTTACTTAACATGTTTCTGATGAAAATTATGGAGTGTGATCTTTTTCTTACAACATAACATTTCATCATTACTAACATAATGCTAGTTTGGGATCTTTAGTGCGCTTGAGGCATTGCACAAAGGTGTCATGTTGTGTCTTGTCTCTGCCCAGTGGAGTGTTCATCCATTGGCTTTTTGGGTAGATTTATTCATGTCCACTTGAGTGCTTGCATTGAACTGGATGACAAATAATTTGCTAACTATACTACTCTACATTCACTCTACTGCTGCTGGCATGCATTGGCACATTAAAGCAATCTTGCTAAAGGTGTAAATGAGAAATATTGAAGTCGTCCCCCGTCCATCACCTGTTCCACTTGGCTCCCTGGAATGAGCCCCTCTAGAGGCAATTTTTTAAAACAAAAGATAGTTTTTAAAATTCCATATGCAGACCTCAGATTATTGTTTCTGGCTTACTTAACAAATCCAAGTTTTTCATTAAACAGCTGTCATATTTTTAATTTGTTACATCTATGATTATAATACCTTCATCTGCTTCATCCCAATTATTTTCAAGGTGAAAAATTGAAGTAGTCCCAAAGCTGGGCTTACATCCCTTCACCCACAAAAAAAAGTAAAATAATGGGGAGCCATGGCCAACGGCCAATAGGTCAAGGGAGCCGTGGGTCGAAAGAGTTTGGGAACCACTGCCCTAGGAGACTGCACGGCACAGCTGGCAGAATTAAAAGCCCTAATACTGGCACTAGTGAATACGGATCGAGAATTCCCCACATTAATTGTGTGCGATTCCTTTTACTGTGTGCAGTCATATAATGAATATTTGCAGTACTGGGTTCAAAACGGGTTCAAAGATGCAAAAGGTGGAACAATTAAGCATAAAATGCTATGGGAACAGGTAGTGGAGTTGAAAACCGAACTACCGAGGGCTCACGTGATACATACACTGAGTCATCAGCGTGATGGCGTTCACGTTGAAGGGAATTCATTGGCTGATGAAGCCGCAAAGGGGGCTGTATGCACGGCTTCCGTAGCTGCAATCACTCGTTCTAAAACGAGAATAGACGGTGAGATTATGGTAGCTATTAATGCAGCCCGCAAAAACAGCGGAGCAGTACCAAAAAGGTTTCCACTCAAGTACTCCTACAAGTTAGATGCCAATAACATTCCATTTGCTCAGATTCCTGGAGTGGGGGATAGAGTAATTCCAAATATGGATCGTAGGTTAGGTTTAATTCTAGCAGCACACGAAGGGATAGGTTCTGCACATGCAGGAGTTACGGTGACTGTTTCTTTGTTGAAACAACGCTATTGGTGGCCTGGATTAACGAAGCAGACTAAGGACTATGTCTTGAAATGCGACATCTGTCAGCAGATGAAAGGTTCCACCGTAACACATCCAGCGCAGACACCGCTGATGATATCTGACAAACCACTAGCGTGTGTTTACCTGGACCACTGCGGCCCCTTAAAATATGATGGGGCTTACAAGTATATCATGGTTGCAGTGGATTCCTGCTCGAGATTCTTATGGGTGTGGCCCCAACGCTCGGCTGACGCTCGAACTGTTATAAAAGATTTGCAAGTCTTTATAGGGACATACGCACTTGGCACATTACATTCTGACCAGGGCCGTGGGTTTAGCTCTCGGGCTTACAAGGAGGCCATGCGAGAATTGGGTGTAGCATTGCGGTACTCATCTCCGTACCATCCCGAGGCAAATTCGGTAGTGGAGAGAAAAAACCGAGACTTAAAGCAATCTTTAACAGCTAGAGTATTAGGCACGGGTGAAAGTTGGGTAAAACATCTGTATGGAGTCCAGCGTGCTCTTAACTATATGCCAAGAAGTTCTCTAGGGGGGTCACTCCATATGAGGTCCTATTTGGGACAAGAATGTGGGTACCTGATTTTGATTGTGAAGGCACAGTGGCGGATGAAAAGCCTTTTGACATCCATGATCGTTTGGCTGTTTTACAGGATCTAAATGAATCCAGGACACAGCAAAGTAATGTCCATCTGAAGCAGACCACCACTGGGGAAGTCAAATCAGTCACGGCAAGACCTGTCTGGATCCCAAAAGTCGGGGATCTGGTCAGAGAGAAAATAGCGGACAAAAAAGAATTTGGGCCATCATACAGAAAGCCTGTACCGGTCCTAGCAATTGAAGGAACAAGAACTGTACTTCTGCCGCCTCTTGCCGGAAAAAAGGAGAAAAGATTTGTCTCAATTGACCTAATCAAACCACACTATGTGGCCGATACTAAACAGTAGGCCACGTGGATTCCAAAGTAGCAGACGCCCTCCTCTCGCTACAATTCAAGAAGTTCAAACGAAAAGACTCATCACGTTCAAAGAGCCTCCTACACGGAATGAAGGACTAAGCAACAATGCTATGGAACTCGTTCCCCTTGAACCTGAAGCTCAACTTAAAAATCAAACTCAAAATCAAAGACAACTCGCTATTCGACCAAATACAGATGTCTACGTCAACATGCCTCGACAAGAGCAAACCACGATTTCTACAAATCCTGATGCAATACCAACAATTGATCGAACTGCTTCTGTCTACTTCATAAACTTTTTTTTTTTTTATAATATGTTTTATTGGCATTTTGGATATAAGCAAACAAACAATCAGTACATTGGTGGAGCGTATCATGGCATACACAATACATGATCAAAAATCATATCAACAACGGTAATTTGAGTGTCGCATCTCCCTTGGTGTTTATCGCGTGTTCTGTGTCATGAAGCTTGTCCTGGTTAGCTAGGTGTCCCTCGTCAGCTGCTATCTTCTGAGTCCTGCCTTTCTAGGGGAGGTTCACAAATATCACCCCGAAAATGATTCCATTTCCCCCATATTCGTGTCCATTTTGCGGGGCAGCCCCGGTGCACGTATACCGATTTCTCTGTCACCATCGTGTGGTCCATATCCCGGCACCACTGCTGATGTGACGGGGACAGCTCCGCACCCCAGTGTTGTGCTATATTTCGTTTGGCTAATGTCATTCCAAGAGTCACCCAGTCCTGGTCTGCGTGACTTAGGTCTGTGGGCTCCCAGATATTGAGCAAGCATCTTTTGGGTTCTAGCAGGAGCGTTACCCTAGTGACTTGTGTCATCGTGCGCAGGATGGCCTCCCAAAACGGAGTGATGATTGGGCAGTCCCATATTGTATGCCAGAAGGTGCCGTCGGCACCACATTGTCGCAGGAAGGAGGGAGTGTTCGTCCTACCTATCTTATGTAGCAGGGTTCTTGTGTAATAGATGCGGTGTAAGATTTTTAGTTGTACTAGTTTTAGTGTGCAGGGTATTGCAACGTCCTTCGGGGACGCCAGGGCTGCCAACCAGTCGTCCTCATCCAGGTCCCCCAGGTCCGCCTCCCATCTCCCCTTCAGGGCCGCCGTGGGATCCTGCTGATTGTTTATTATCTTGCGGTATGTTAAGGAAATGGCTTTTTTAGATAGGTGCTCTGTAAGGAGTCTGTCCTCCAGTGGGGAGGCCTCCGGTAGTTGTGTGGCTGTCGGGATTGCTGCTATTAGTGCATGTCGGATCTGCGCGTATCTGAAGGCTTCAGTCTGTGCCAGTTTGTAGGTGGTTTGTAATTGAGCAAATGGAACGACCTCCCCTTTTTTCCACAGGTCTCCCACCCTGGAGATACCTATTAGATCCCATTGCCTGAAGCCCTTAGTATTTCTCAGCTTCCCCAGCTTCCGAGTGTCCCACAGTGGTGTCGCTTGCGTGAGAGTCCCCTCCCAGCCCAGAGCTCGCTGCGCCGCGTGCCAAATTTGTATTGTGTGAGCCGTGGGGCCTGTGTAGTTCGACTTCTTAACTTTATTATATAGTGCCCCCATTGTCCCTTCGGGCTCTAGGAGATACCGGTCCATACGGAATGCCGGGTCGTCCTGCGAGGCATGGAGCCATTGGTTTATTACCGTGAGTTGAGCTGCCCAGTAGTACGTTTTTATATGCGGGAGAGCAATACCACCATCGTACCATCCCTTCACCAGCTTTGCCATGGCAATACGGGCTGATCCGCCGTCCCATAGGAGTTTAGTTACTTCCGCGTTTATCAATGTGAAATAGGAGGGGGGGGACCTGGAAGGGGGTATTCTGTAGTATATATAAAAATCTGGGCAGCGCCATCATTTTAAAGAGGGCCGCCCTTCCCAGTAGTGTAAGTGGTAATGAGCGCCAGTGTTTGACATCACGGCGGAGTCGGGCCAAGGGCTTCATAAGATTTTCTGTTGTGAAACGTGCAACTTGAGGGGTGATGTATATACCGAGGTATAAGAAACCTTGTTCCGCAACCTGGATTTCGCAGTTGCGCGGCAATCTGGGTGACAGGCCATGTAGAATGTACAGAAGCGATTTTGACCAATTAATAGTGTACCCTGAAGCTTTGCCATATGCCGCACAAATATCCAATAAACGGTTTATGGATCGCGATGGGGATGACATGTAAAGCAACACATCATCTGCATACAATGATGTGCGATCTTCCCATCCCGTAGTCCACCTGAGCCCTCTGATAACCGGATCTTGGCGTATCCAAGCCGCCAGTGGTTCCAATACTATCGCGAACAAGAGTGGGGATAGTGGGCATCCCTGTCTCGTTCCCTTACCAAGGGAGAAGGCCATTGAAGTACGGCCATTCGCTACGACCTGTGCTAAGGGCTTATTGTATAGGAGGTGTATCCAGTCGCAGAATTTGGGTCCAAAGCCCAGATGTCGGAGAACGGCAAAAAGGAATGGCCACTCGACCATGTCAAATGCCATGCGTGCATCTAATGATAGAATAACTGCATCCTCCGCAACCGTTTCCTTGCGCGCCAGGACACCCTGAAGCCTCCGGAGATTTAGGGCCGCACTGCGATTGGGCATGAATCCGGATTGATCCGGGTGGATCAACGTGGTAAGGTATGGCTGTAATCGCATTGCCAGTGCCTTGGCCAATATTTTCGCCTCAGCGTTTATTAGGGAGATTGTTCTGTAGGGCGTGCATTCTTGCGGAGGTTTGCCCGTTTTGTGAATTGTGACTATAGTCGCGAGACGCTGATCCTTGGGGAGCTCTCCCATTTTCAGACTTGCCTTATACATATTGAGTAGGTGTGGCGTAAGTTGAGTCGCCATTCTTTTGTAGAGCTCCACCGGAATGCCGTTGGGCCCCAGGGCTTTCCCCGTATGGAGTGCCCGAATTGCTAATGCGAGCTCATCAGCCGTCAGTTCAGCATCAAGCGCTAGGGCGGCGTCTTGTGGCAGTGCGGGCATGCGAATGTCTTTGAGGAGGGCTAGGTTATCCTCCATTGTACACGTAGCTGTGGGGGTGTATATTGCGGTGGAGGTAAGCCTACTCCAAGAGGTCTGGTCTTCCCCTACACCCATTCCTTTCATCATGGACTGTGCCGCCTTAGCCTTGACTGAAAACTTTTTGAGTATGAGACACTATTGTTCCATCAGACACAGGGTACTTCCATGGGGAGCACCTTTGCCCCGAGTGTGGCCTGTCTCTATATGGCCACTTTTGAAGAGAATGTCATTATGAATTCCAATAACCCTTACAGAGACAATCTGACATTTTGGAAAAGGTATATTGATGATATCCTTATTCTATGGAAAGGTGACATGACTACTTGTGAGGCATTTTGTATTTGGATTAATACAAAGAATGCCTTTTTGAAGTTCTCACATACTATATCCAGCTCTAGTATCCCCTTCTTGGACTTAAGGATATCACTCACCAATACTGGTTTGAGCACAACCTTATACAGGAAAGCGACAGACAGGAACAGTTTGCTCCTCTATGATAGTCATCACCCAAGAGCACTTAGGAATAATCTCCCTTTTGGACAATTCCTTCGCGCAAGGAGAAACTGTAGTACTCTGTCTGATTATAAAACAGAGGCTAAATTGTTACAACACAAATTGGGAGAGAGGGGTTACCCAGCTCAGCAGGTTAATAACTCTTACAAAAGAGCAATGAATAATCCGCGAGAGGCACTACTCCAGGTCTCGACAAAAGAACCTACTGAGATACTTACCTGCGTTACCTCATTCACTCATAATTCCCCCCTGATCAAAAAAACAATTAAGAAACACTGGGGTATAGTTAACACGGGTGATTTGAGTCTCCTCCCACCGAGATTTGCCTTCAAACGCACTTCCAACCTTAAGGACATTCTTGTTCATACCCGGCCCAGGACTAGGGAATTAGGTGTCCAACGGACCTTGTGGGATTTACCACCAGTTATAGGACACTATCCCTGCGGGACATGCTCAGTTTGTGATCAGACATCTGTTCATAAGGAGATAAAACTAACTGATAACTTCTTATGGAAACTTAAAAGACACACCAACTGCAACTCATCGAGATGTTTTTACCTTATCACATGTCCTTGTGACAGAAAATATATAGGTATGACGATGAGGCAAGTTAAGATACGCATCACTGAACACAAGAGCAATGTGAGGTGCATGAAAACCACTACAAAACTGTATACACATTTTAGGGACCTTAATCACAAGGTAGACACCCTCAAATGGATGGTACTCGAATCACACCCCAAGATCAGTCACCAAGCATTATTTAGACTTGAACAGAGATGGGTGTACCGGTTGTCTACTGACACATGCGGCCTCAATGACAATATACCCTGGGCCGCCCTGAAAAATGGATAGCGGGCTTCGTTAAGGAATACTGCTAGGTATCATCATTGCATCCTTACTTACTTTTCCATTCCCTTTGTGTCCAATGTGTCCAGTGAATACCTTGTACTTCATTCACTAGCCCCCCGCACTCTGCGGGGTGAGTAACCTGACCTTAATAGGATGGAATTGTTTTACTGTCTCTATATATACATATAGTTTTTACATTAATTTGTCTGCTGCCCCTTCCCTCTATTCGCACTCAACCTTTTAACCTTTTTCCGTTTTTTATGGAATTGGTATGGTGTTGCTTTATAGTGGAAATGCTATGTGTCTGGTGATGCGTGCATGAGTCCGCTAGTCATGGAGGAGGAGAGGGGGGATTACCCCTATGTGTACTCATGCAACTATGCCTTTTGCCTGAACTGGCTTGTCCTTTTGCGTATCTTGTGTGTCCTCATATTGCCTCTACTTTGATATCAATGCCCCTTACAAGATGGCCTCCACGCTTTCAGGGCTGCAGCTCTGAGTACTTGGGTCTGACGTCGTGTTCACCACGTGACTTGACGCCACGCCACGTAGAATCGCACCAGCTGCCCCGGCTTTCTGACCAGCCTAGCGGTCTTTTAAAACTCCCGTGTAGCCGTTATGCACCGCTCTGGTTCCTCAGTCTGGCGCAGGGGGTAGATTTTCAGGCTTGTGTCCACAATAGGACAGGTGAGTGAGCCTTTTGACTGTGAAGGCCCAGTACCCTAAGCGGGCTTTGATCTGGCTTGTCTATATTCCTTAAAAGGTTCCCCCATGGATTTGTGCGCCTGGCACCCACCTTGCACTACGGGTTGGGACAGTGGGTCCGACCTGTCAACTGTGGGACGTGGACGGGTGTGTTTCTCTGGGGGGTCCTGACAGAGCGGACTCTCTCTGTTCGTCGCGCCCACCCTCACCGCCTGTTTCATGACTCCGTGTCGAGCTGGTTGAAACTTACGGACTCACGTTGTTAGAATCTTGGTGGAAGCGAGGTTGCCGGCCCGCCGGTCTGTGGAGTGGGCTCCGTCGCTGTGTCTCTCCCCTTTTCATGATTGCTCCATTTCCCCTTATTTAGGACACCAACCATTACGGTGTCATGGACTGAGGGTATCACAGGAGCTAGCGCCATCACCTAGATAGGTGAGACAGTACAAATTGCACTTGCTTGAATTCCTTTTTATTACGTCATTCTTCCAGTCACGATGTATATTTGTATATTTGAATTTTAAAGAAATATTTTCCTTGTTCACTAATAATGATTTCACATTATTTTCTCTGCACTTATTTGATGGATTACTTGGTCTGGGGATCTAAGGATGACCTTGCTCTGTTTCCTACAGAGTATCATTTTTAAATTTCTTTGCTTTTGTCATCCTTATTTAGGCTACAACTAGATCTGACGGGACTGCATGCCCGCAAATAGGAACAGTGGTACGTAGGAACTCCTCCACCGCACCACATCGTGTAGATAGTTTTCTATAGGTCCTGAAGAAATGCATAGCATCATAGTTTGATCATATTGCGTGAAACATGTCGACCATTTGTGAGAGTCGAGCTTTGCTCTTCTGGTATATTTAGCCAGTGATCAGCCGCTCCACTATATTTTTTAGTAAGGTGGATAACCAGCCTATTAAACTCCCCTTTTTTGGATTATCCAACCTTTTTTAACCACTTATTTGCATCTACACTCACTTCTAGGGCCCTCACACCCACGGCACCATACGGCAGGAACAGAAGATCTCCGTTAAAGAGCCCCTTTATGGGTGCCCGTCGGGTATTGCACCGCCGACCCGACGAGGAGCAAGTCCATATGATGAAGCATGACACCTAGCTTGCTGGGTGTGTGAGGACTCTAGTTCCACTTAGGAGGACTTCCCTCCTTTTGCCTCCCCCTTACTTTGCTTTTCCATCTCTCTGGGGAACAGCGTACCCTTCTTAGTTTACGGGGTGTATATTGCTTCATAATGCAGGGCTAGCGTGTCCACTATTTGTTGTGGGTCCGAGACCATGTCCCCATTCTCTAAATGGAGTTGAGCTATCCATCTACTGGCCCGGTCCTTTTTATCCAACGAGGCGAGGAGCTTACCCGCCTTATCACCCATTTCATAAATGACTTCTCGTGTAGCTGTAAGCTTGGCCTTTGCCGTCTCATACGCGAGTGCTTTATATTCTTGCTGCACTAAGCTTAACCTGTGAGTCGTGTCATCTGTGATGTCAAGCGCATGATTCGCCTCTGCTTCGGCCACCTCCCGTTCTAAGTCTTCTAACTGTTGCCTCTGTGACTTCTTGTGTCCGGCTATGAGCGAGATCGCATGACTGCGTAGTACTGTTTTGTAGGCTTCCCACAGTATTAAAGGGGAAGACACTGAGTGTTCGTTCTCGGTGAAGTAGTGCTTTGTGGCTCTGCGTAGTCCCTTATCTATCTTACCATTTTTAAGATATCCCGGGTGTATTGGGAATATCCGCCGTCGTATGGTATTGTGGGACATATATGCCATGTACAAAGGCGAGTGGTCTGATATTCCCCGGGGAAGGTGTTGAATCACGGTAACCCGCTCCATCCCAGTTGCTATCGTAAACATGGAATCGATTCTAGAGAGGCTATTGTGTACCCCTGAGTGATACGTGTATTGCCTGTCTTGTGGGTGCTTGGTTCTCCAGACGTCCACTAAGCCTATGGCGTCAATGAAGTCCGTTAATTTAAGATTTGTACTACCGGGGTCTCTGGGTGGTTGTTTATCAATCGATGCGTCTATTACGGCATTAAAATCTCCCCCCATAATGATTTCTCCTTGTGGCAGAGATAGCAAAAATGTACCTAATGCTGGGAGGGTCGCTTGATGCAATGTCGGTGGGATATACACTGAGACCAAGTTGTATGGTCGCCCTTCCCAGTGGCATGTCAGCGCTGCAAAGCGGCCTTGATCATCTGTGCTGGATGTGGAATATATCAGTGGGAAGCGTTTATTGACCAGTATTCCCACCCCTCTAGAGCCGGGGGTGAATTCCGAGTGGGCTGCCATTTTGTACCCCCATCTATCCAGGGTTTTGGTAGCTGAGCCCGTCAAGTGCGTTTCTTGTATGAGTGCTATCGCTGGACCCTTACGCTTTATGTATTGGAGGACCAATCCCCTTTTAATCTTGTCTCCTAAACCATTCACGTTCCATGACAGTACCGTGAAAGGAGGGGGCGACCCCTCGGGGCTCTGGGGCGGGTTATCCATGGTGTCTACTGGTAGACTAGTGTGCGCCATCTATATGTGTAGCCTTGTGGGGGGTGCGAAACTGATTGCGGTGGCCACCTTAGTCGGTCATCATGAATGCCATTTAAAAAACTAAACGAAAACAAACTAAAAACCAAGAACAACCCCTCTTTTCCCACCCTCCTCCCTGCCTCCCTGCCCGGCGGTCCCCCAACTACCCGCCACCCCAACTGAGCAGAGTGCTTTTTCCCCATAACTAGTACTTGCGTGGGGGGTGAGAGTCTGTCCGTGATCCTCGGAGGCCCCCTATCAAGTGTTGCAACACAGCGGTTGCATCTGATCTGAAAGTACAATGAACGCCGGTGTACCATGGGCTTCTCGATATTGGGCCTTGGTATGTGGGTCGTGTGCTCGGCGAGCCTTCATGTTTTAGGGGAGGGATAGTTTGTTAGCGTGTGTGATTGCCAATTAGTCGCTAACAATAGTCCGCGTTAACTCAGTCCCCTTTGTCGCTGGATTCAGTGGATCTTGACCTTTGCAACTCCCGGCGCTGATGCGGCTGCTGGGCTCTTAGTTTCCCGGGCTTTATTGCCGGGCGCCATCCGACCTGCCATTCTCGAGTTTCCTCCGGTGTGACAAAGAACCATGTTTTTCCTTCCGCCTCTACCCTCAGTTTCGCCGGGAACAGCATGGAGTATTTAAGTTCTCTGGTCCTCAGCTCTTTCTTGACCTCTAGAAAACTGCGTCTTTGTTTAGTTACTGCAGCTGTGAAATCCGGGTAGAGCGTGATCTCATGATTCTCGAAGCGGAGTGTTGGGGCCTTTCTTGCCGCCTGCAATACAGCATCTCTGTCTCAAAAATTGAAGAGGCGCGCCAGAATTGGTCTGGGGGGGGCACCCGGTCGGGGTCTACCTCCCGGTATACGGTGCGCTCTTTCCACGGAGAAGAAATTCGACAGTCCCCGTGGTTGCAAGTGATTTTGGATGAGGTCTTCTACAAAGAGATCCAGGGCAGGCCCACCCGCGTTTTCCGGCACACCAATTATGCGGATATTGTTGCGGCGTGAGCGGCCCTCCTGATCGTCCAGCTTGGCAAGAATAAGCTTATTGTCTGTCTCCAACTGGCGCACCTGACGCTGCAATGCAGCCGTATCCGTGGAGAGCTGCGTCGTCGTGGATTCAACCCCCGTTAATCTTTCCGACAGTTTGGAGAAGTCCGCCCGAATCAGAGATATGTCTGTGGAGATCGTGCCTATAGATAACTGAACTTGCTGTAAGGTGGCCATGATGTCCACCAATGTGACTGCCTCCGGGGCCTGCGATGCGGGGTCCTCCAGTGGAGCCGGGTTTGATTGCTGTTTTCCACCCTGGTCTTGGTTGTAGGCGAATTTGTCCAATTTTCCGGAAGGTGCTCCTCGTGGACCACGGCCTGCCATCCTGGTCCGCGCCACAATGCCCCACCAGACACAGAGGGGTAGAGGGCAGCGGCCGCCGTCGCCTGCCGCCCTATAGGGTGCAACGCGCGGCCTGTCGGATCTCCTGCCTCCTTACTGCATACTTCATAAACTTTGATACGTTTTCTTTGGATCCAAGCGAACCGGAAACGACGCCAGCCAAAAAATCACACAAACAGCAAGTTACAGACTTTATGCACTTTCTTAAAAAGACTTACCTGGTGTCACCCTGGGTAGAACTATGGATAATCACCGGGATACTTTTCTTTCTTTTCTGGGTAGGCTTGGTAATAGTTTTTAGTATGCTTATTAATGGGAAATACATTTGACAAAGCTCTGCAGCCCAAAAGGTGAACTTACTTTTAAAACCACACCTATCATCTCATCGAGAACAAAGAGACTTGTCATCAGTGAACATTACAGCAGTTCCTATACCTGATGGTATAGTTTGGGACAAGGTTGATTTCGATATATTTGGTGCGACTGAAATTTTAAGAATTTCTCATTTATTTAAAATATCATTGAGTGATATCATTACCTCCAGTACATTTTCCGATGATTGGGATTTTGAAACTGTTAATAACATGTTATCTGAGTTGGAAAAATCTGCTGCGTTTTCTAATAGTGAAACATTGGAAGACACATCAGATTTCAAGAGTATGTATTGTTATCAACACTATGGTCATCACTTTTTGCATAAATCTGCTAATCCTAGAAATGTGTTCACATACCACCAGTGGGAACATTGTCCAATACCGCCGAAAGGCAGTTCAAAAACATTTACACAGAAGTTTCCATATTTTTCGGGGTTTAATATGTCTGACCCAGCCTCATATTATAGGGTTGCACCAACATCAGCACAGAAAAATATGTTAACAAACACCAAACAGATTTACTCTGCTGCTTTTATTGCCCAGTTGTCTGAACAAGGTTTCGACTTATGGAAAGACACCATAGACTTAAAATCAGTCTGGGGTACTAGAGAATGGCAAGTTCAGGGAACAGAAGCTTTGTTTAGAGCATGCCTCATCCCTCAACAAATCATGTTTTTGAACGAGACAGTGCAACAGACGTCTTGCCTTGGACTAACTAAGAGCAAAGACTTGCACACCTCGGGTGCCGACTCCATCACACACCGAGGGCAACATAACATCACAGGAAGAAATTACAGTAGATGACATTATACAATACAACAGATCAGACCCCAATTGGAAAAAATGGTTGATTTGGCCCACAGACACTAATAGTTGTCAAGCAAGATTCATGGGTAAAACCGAAGGGTTGAGTATCCATAGGCCAGATCCACGTTATGTACAGACAACATTCAGGGGTAGTGACATCCTACAGTGTAGGGAAGTTGTGCCTTGATTGGCTAAAAACCTCAACACTCACACAGGTGAAACAACACTTATCCTTACTGTCACAGGATGTGGATCTTAGGGATTTTCTAATGGGTCCCAGGAAGCCACGTCAGAAATGTTTCTATTATGCTGTCTACAATGAAATTTGGAAAATATCCCAACAAGAGGCCGCAGAGAGGTTACGGGAAATATACCGTATAAATCTAGAAAAATCTCTAGCAGTGGTAGACAATGGGTTAACCACATTGACCTCCAAGATATATTCCTTAGGCAACATTGTATCTTCTGCTATAGACATACTGGAACAAGATTTGGCCACATTACAACACGGGCAATCACAGTTACGTTCTATTATGTTGTTAAGCTGGACGCTGCAATCTTTGCGTGCAGGCTACGTGCCTTGGCGTTTTATCAACAGCACGTCTCTGTTTTCTGAATACAATCTAACAGATAAACAGATAGAAATGGCACAAAGGGGAGCAAAATATACAATGCTGCGTATCGAAAAACTGGATAGATTACCATTCACAGTGGCAGAATCACCGTCTACAGAATGGCTAATCTATGGCCACATAACTCTACCGGTCACTACTTTTCAGTTTCAATATTGCCTTGAACAAAAGCAGGCAGGCAGATATGAAGAAATGGGTAAGGAATACATTAAGGAATCTTGGGAATTACCATACAGATTTCGATGCCGGAGTGGGGGTCAAGAAGTGTTTCTGAGTGGTACAAACTGCGAGAATGCTTTAAGTGGATCACTCATATGCCAGGATATAATGTTGCACGGAGCTTGTAATGGTTCTGTAGCAAACCTGTCCTGTCATTTGAAGTGTGCCCCAGCTGCAGTGATTACTCCAGCATTCAGGCTACTTTCAAATAGGAGTTACTTGATGCTGAAATAGTCAAGGCTGCTGTGGCATGCTCCCGGGCATCGCATATCTGGTAACCGTGAGCTCCAGGGTTACTTGTTGTATGCAAGTATTGTTTCCACCGACACATACAGTCAGGGAGGCGCCGTTATGGCCTTCACTGAATGTTTCCTTAATACGGTTTGATACTCTAAGCAGAATGAAAGCCATGCTTCTACAGAAGTCTGTGCCCTTAACCTCCGCTCGAGAGACTTTTGATCTCCAGATCGCAAGGTCTTCGGCAGAGATACAGACGCTCATTCATACAAACTACCCTTTCCATTTCGCAGAAATGGTAAATCGTATCTTTAACATGTCTGATACGACAGGCATTGTCCACCTATTTAAGACCATAGGTTCTGGACTTCTGAGCACCTTTCAGACGGTACTTGGAGTTATACCAAACTTCATACACTCCGTATTCGGAAGCATCTTTGGAGGACTTCCGCTGATCCTGTTTCTAATAGCAGGTATCCTGATTGTTTTCTATTTGCTACGCAATGGACGTCCCAGTCACCAAGGCGATGGAAAGAACACTCCTGGGGCGTAAATACCGTGACCGCATGGTACAACCTCTAGGCATGCCTCGCCTAAGAGTACTAAGTGAATCTTGGTTCTTGTCATTTTGACCGGTCTGGATAGACTGCATCTTACCTGTCCTCCGATGCCTGTTTTGCAGAGAAGAATGCGTGTTTGACCTTTGTTTGACACTACCATCATGTGAATGCTTTACTGGACCCGATAACGGCCCATGTTCTGCAGTGCCCTCAGCATATTCCAATGTTGATGGCGGCATTCTTTGAGCCACCACAGGTAGTAACTGCACCTGTTGGTCTGAACATCGGCTCCTCCTCTGACACCCAGGCTTTGGACGGCGCACAGGCTGCCCCAGCACCGGCTGCGGACAGCGTGGAACATCTGTGCTCAATTGACGTGCTCTGCGAGATGCTACAGGGGCCGTCTACTGCGGAAGCAAGCAACGAAAATGTTGCGTCTACCAGCCAGGACACATAAACATTTGAACTCATTTGGCTCGTCGTGTGCTGGGAATAATTTGCCCTTTTTCTAAACAAGCTCAAATTTGGAACTTTGAAACAAAATTGACTTTCCTTTCATTTTTTGGGCATACATGGCTTTTTTAATGCTTGTAGTAGTCCGAACTATAAATCACGGACACTTTTAGAGCTAGAAACATTTCCTTTTAAATTTTTTAAAGTTTTTAGACTTTTTTAAACATTTTAGCTAAAGAGATGTTTTATAAACGTTGTGCGTACCACTATCTAGCAATGTTAGTAATACAGTAATAGGTTACATATGTCGTCCATTCGGAAGAGGAGTGGGTATTATATAAGGGTGGGCGGCAAATTCCGTTCCGCTCGAGGAACTTGCGAAATTTCGGCATTTCCGCGTTCCGCGCGGAACGCGGAAATGTCGAAACTTCCGCGATCCGCGGCGGAACGGAATTCGGGGTGGAAGAAGCACTTACAGATGTAAATAAAGCAGGTGCCCGAGTTGAAGCTCAAATTCTGTAACGCATTAATCAGCACAAACAAATTCGTGAGCAAGGTCGAGGCTAAGCAGGAGTGCTTTCTGCCCATATCTACCGTCAAACATTAGCTGTAATCCCTGATGGAGGTCTTTGCATCCTTGATTTTCTCGAGCGCAATCCCCGTGTAGGTCCAGTGACCAGGAGGTTCTGTCTCCTCATCTGCTGCTCAGATCGTGCTCTGACCCTTTATAAACAAGAGGCATGTGAACTCGCATGGAAGCCGGTGGCATCTTCGTGGATAAATATGCCGGGCAGGATTCATTCTGGCACGATGCTCCTGTCACAAAAATTAAACCTCAACAGGAAGCACTTACAGATAAAGCAGGCGCCTGAGTCGAAGCTCAAATTCTGTAACGCATTAATCAGCACAAACAAATTCGTGAGCAAGGTCGAGGCTAAGCAGGAGTGCTTTCTGCCCATATCTACCGTCAAACATTAGCTGTAATCCCTGATGGAGGTCTTTGCATCCTTGATTTTCTCGAGCGCAATCCCCGTGTAGGTCCAGTGACCAGGAGGTTCTGTCTCCTCATCTGCTGCTCAGATCGTGCTCTGACCCTTTATAAACAAGAGGCATGTGAACTCGCATGGAAGCCGGTGGCATCTTCGTGGATAAATATGCCGGGCAGGATTCATTCTGGCACGATGCTCCTGTCACAAAAATTAAACCTCAACAGGAAGCACTTACAGATAAAGCAGGCGCCCGAGTCGAAGCTCAAATTCTGTAACGCATTAATCAGCACAAACAAATTCGTGAGCAAGGTCGAGGCTAAGCAGGAGTGCTTTCTGCCCATATCTACCGTCAAACATTAGCTGTAATCCCTGATGGAGGTCTTTGCATCCTTGATTTTCTCGAGCGCAATCCCCGTGTAGGTCCAGTGACCAGGAGGTTCTTTCTCCTCATCTGCTGCTCAGATCGCACTCTGACCCTTTATAAACAAGTGGCATGTGAACTCGCATGGAAGCCTCGCCCGTTTGGCCCCGCCCCACATACACTAGCGGTATGCAACGTCTTCCCGCCCTTTCCCCACTATGATGGACAGCTTACTCAAAGACCCTGGCGCCTTTCCGGCGGGGTGGCAAAGTTACAGACACACAAGGTCACTGGAGACAATTCTTCTGGGCCTTTAGGCAGCTGTAGTGTAGGAAAGGCACTATACATTTACCCAACGAGGTAGCACTTACTGATTAGCCAGTAGAAAGTACTCCAGTTGAGTAGAGGTATTGCACAAAACGGTGGCATCTTCGTGGATAAATATGCAGGGCAGGATTAAACGGGCGCAGCAAAAACTCCGCGAGCACGCGAAATTCCGCGTGCTCGCAGAGATTTCTTGCCGTTTTGCGGAATTTCGCGGAACGCAACTCCGCAAATTCCGCCCACCCTTAGATTATATTCCATATAGATACCCTATATAGGCGCAGGTAACATCGCAACCTTTCACCTACATCCTTCCCTACATTGCATACATAACGGTTCTTAGGCACTGATCTTTTACCTAGATATGACACTGCACTCAGAACCCAGGTTTTTCCCAGGTTCGATTCTCATACATTATGCATGAGGCTTCTTGGAAGCACAGCAGGACTAACAGTAGGATTACCATCTCCTGTATAATATCTCTGTGTAAAGTTCAGGCCCAACGTCATCCTTTAGGCCGACACAGTAACACAGCAAGGTAGGACCCCTGGGGAGACCTATGGGTATATATACAACACATCTTGCTTAGGAAGATAGAGGAGACCGTGAGTTCCCGGCTGACACACTAACCAGAGACGCTGAGGTTCCTGCATGCAGACGCTCCAGCTCGCAGTGGTCTAACATCCCTCGCGGGGTGTCCAACTCGAGACCAGGACGGGGTCCCATATTCTCTAAACTCTCAAGTAATGGTGTGGACTAGATCCTAGAGGGATTCTTGTCATAATACCGACACAGATGCTAGGTACATTTAGGTACATCTAGTTAGGGAGACATCGTAGGAGTACGCACTTTCATCATGTGTTTTATGTACTTGTATATATTCATGATTTCTGCAAGATGGTAGAACTATACCATCCCTTCACTTTCATAGTACTGCTAATCATATATCTCTGCTACTGTCTAATGGTTGTTGCAGCTCATCTATTCTACACTAGAATAACAACTGTTCAATAAATACTTTTTGAAACGCCCAGACTGTTTATTCTGTGTATCTCTCTGAGACAAACTAAGTGAGCACGAGTGACTGAGCGAAAGGTAATATATTGTTTCCACGATTCTGAGGGATCAGGGTTGTCATGTTCTGAGGTTGCCAAGAACTATTCTCTCCCCGATAAGAGGAGACTCTAGTGGCACTGTGAGCTAGCTGATACAGACAGGCTAACGTATCCGGTGGGGGTGCACGGAATCGGTCCGCCACCAAACCCACAGTTTATGTTATCCAAACGCGCAGATCCTGTATAGGTAATATAGGAACTACACGACACAAGTTATTTCGAGGGAGGCAACCGAATATGCTTGTTGCACCAATGTGGGTCAATGATCTGGAAAATAAATTCAGCAAGATGGTTGTAGATGAACACTGGAGACTGAGTGAAACAAAAAAGTGAAAGAACATAAGAAGGACTAAGATAAAAGAAAGTCTGTTAGGAAGACGGAAGTGAAGGTTGGTGACTGGGTTATGATAAAGAAACCAGTCAGTAAGGAGGGAAGAGTTAAGCTCCCCAGACCGATAAAATATATAAAGATTTTCACAAATGCAGTTAAAACAGAAGATTCTCGCATATGAAATCTTAACAGGGTTGTTCTTTTCAAAGGAACTTTATCACAGGATAAAGTGTTAGATAATCAAGACTTAAAAGGGGAGAGCAATGATGGAAGCATGGTGAGGAGGTCTCACTGAGATATCAGGGCTTCTGTTTATTTGGAAGATTATGAAAGAAAATCGAGGTCTACTAAATGTGTGTTTCTACATTTACACTTGTATGCTTCACCCACTGCTTTAAGAAGAGTAATGTTGTGTTTTCTCCTCTCCTTCTTTGAAATGTATTTATTTATTCTTTTGGTTTATTGTACAATTTGTTTTAAGATGAGTATTTGTTTTTGTAAAAAGGGAAGTGTGTAATATATGGGTTCATGTATATAATAGATGTCATTGGGATAGTGATTTGGAATGTTGATAGGTCAGCGTGGAATGGAATCTGAGAAGAGTGGGAGACTGTTAAAGAGGAGGGGCGGGGCAGTTGGAGTGCCTGTTTGGGACCTCTCTTGTAGTAAATGAACTACGTTCATCTTAACTCTACTGAGCATGTCTTCACTATTAATTCACGTTGTTGAAGAAAGTTCTTGATTTAAGGCTCAAGCAAGACTCTTGGGATGTTCAAGGTAGGACTGCTCCACATATGCCAAACACTGAGTCAGAACCGCTATCATAGACGGAGCCCGTATAACAGATAGTGAGGCCAATGACGGCAAAATAACAGAGGCTGATGCCGAAGCTACATTATAATTATTGCTGGGGTCAACCAACAATAGGAAAGAAGCAGCAAACAGAGTCATTATTGAAGGACTTACAGGCACCTTAGGGCCCAAAGGCACAAGAGGGACGCAGAGGAGGACGAAGCATAGTCAGCAAAGCCTGGGGGAAAGCCACCACCACAGCGGGGTCAGCATCAAGGGCTAGAAAAGCTGGGAGTCGAGCCAACAGCTCCAAATGTAGAGTTGGAATTGAGCTTGGCACCAATGTTGTACTCGTGTCCACCAAAGTAGGACATGGCTCTGAAAATGATGGTGAGGTTGAAATTGGGGAATGGATCAGCCATCCAAAAGACCTGTTCTGTGACCGACATTGAGATGAAGGTGAATCCTCCACATGGTAAATCCTGAACTTGGCCTCAGAAGATTTCCTCGGAAGCAGGGTTGCCAGTCCCTACTGATCCTGGATGTAGGATCTGAACAGGCTCCAATGCTAAAGCTCAATGTGGCCTCCAGATATGTAAGAAGTTCCCACTATGTCCTTGTCAAAAGCCAAAATCGAACCGTCACGATTGGCAACGGGCATGGTGGCATATGAGTTCAATGTCCATAGACAGGCAACGTGGGAATTTGAAGAAGCACCTCTGTAATGGCAGGAGAGGTAGGAGTGGCTTATATGGCAACCCTACTTTTCCTTTTATGGCATTGTTCCAAAAGTACTGCAAAGAAATCAATTTTTCAGAAGAATTTGGAACAGCGAACAACTCCAGATCCTCATCAAATGGCACAGAAAAATCAGACCTGAGTGGCTCCATATATAGGGTTCCATTAGGCCATGTAAGGGGATGCACCAATGTTGAGTGGGAGGCATGATGCTACCTACTGGTGAAGGAAAGCTATTACAACTTTTCCGGAATCAGTGTGACGCCTGGGGAGATTCATGAGGTGATGAATCTGCAGGTAAAAATATCCATCAGAAATGAAGAGGAAAAATTATTCTGAAGGTCTGAGGAAGACCATTTTAGGTATGCCACCTCCATGTGGGTATATCAAACACAGAAAAGGTGATGGGAGGAATGCTTGTACTAAGAACCACTGGCACACCCTCAGGGTAGCATTCCAATACATTGTTCTTTTTCCCAGTATGCCACCTCAGTTTAGATCCAACCACATTCAAATCAGTCTTGACCGTGCTCCAGTAGGACCAGTCCAGCCCGAACTTCCAGACCAGGTCCTCTCTGATTCAGAACAGAAGCAACCCAATACTGGTTTTGCCCTGATTGGGACTTGTCAGTCGGGTGTAGCTTGGTTCCAGTGGCACAGTGAGCACGGTAACAGCTCCGGGCATACCCTTGTCACTCAGGGTGGTACATCAAATACACAAAAGGTGTTGGAAGGAATGCTTGCAGTAAGTCCAACAATTGAGAATCGCTCTGGGTAGCATTGCAACTCCTCATTCTGTTGCCCACAATGCCACCTCAATTTGGACTCAGTCAGATGCAAATCAGTCTTGATCCTGCTGCAATATGGATAGTCTAGCCCGAACTGCAGAGCCTGGTCCTTCCTGAACCTGAACACAAGCACCCAAGACCAGTTTTGCCCTGATTGTGGCTCATCAGTCAGTGTAGCTTGGTTCCAGTGGCACAGTGAGCATGGAACCCACGTCTGGGCATACACATTGAAACACCTCTGCTAATAGTCACAAGGCTGGTTTACTATGAGTTTACCTCACTGCATGAATTTAACTCCTTGCAACCTGGTCTTAGACAAACAGCCTTTTTAAAAACAACTAGGCATGAAAAAACACCATATCATAAATCATATATGAAGATGATCAGAGTGTAATATGCTGTTCATGTCATATCCAGGGGATAGACATCAGAAACCCCTCAAGGCTTCGCCTCTCATGAGTCATGGCCACTCTCTACACTTAACAATGGTAAGGAATATAGGGGCATATTATCAACGAGGCGATAAACAATTATCGCCGCTTTTGCGTCCGTTTTCGGACGAAAAGCGGCGATAATTTTATCGCCTAATCAGCAAGGTCACGCTATCGCGTGAATCCTTGCATTATCGCCCTTTCCCCCAACGCCCATCTTTGCATCTCTAATGAGATGCACAGTGGGCGTTACTGGGCGTACCCCTGATGGACTACGTTGCAAATATCACTGATGTTCACATCGCGATATTTACAAGGCAGCCCACATGATTTTAGCAGAGGTTAGATTTTGGCGAAAACTGCCGTTTTCGCCAAAATCTAACGTCTGCTGAAATCCTGACTTAGCCATCCCTAACATAGGGGGTGGATTCTGCTGATACAACCACAGGGTCGTATCAGCAAGGTTATCGCCGTTTTGCAGGAAACATCGCTGGAAAACCAGCGATGTTCCCTGCAAAACGTCGATAACCTCGCTATCTCTGGAATTCTTATCGCCCTGGTGAAACGCGTTGTTAATAACGCGCTACCAGGGCGATAATTTCCAGAGATAGCCTGCGATAGGACTATTAACGCTAAGCACGGCCAGCGATAATTATCGCTGGCCGTTGATAATATGCCCCATAGTATGTTACACTCAGCGCGTCTGCATATATACTCTATACCACTGAATAGCAGGACTTATCAACACGACAACATTACATTAAAGCACATATCCAAAGAAAGAAATGATACTGTATCCATAAATTCATCCATGGTGCCAAATTTAAGGTGATATGCAATGGCACCAATTATGTCATCAATGTCATGTGTGATGTCATTTGTCACATCGTGTGAGAGGTCACGAGCAATGCATTTGGGGGGGCAGTTATGGTTTGTACAGCAGGGGGGCCTCTAAATCTTTTCAATAGTGTCTAAGACATTAAAGTAAAAAGTGGAGGATTGAATGTGCTATCAGAACTGTTAGCTTGGCTACCCATATTTTCGAATATGACTTTGAACATGATTGGCCAAGCCTTTCTTTGCAGTGTCCAAACTACAATGCCGGTTTGAGAACCACAGAATCCCTTATTAGTCAAAGACAAATGAGATTTTTCACTGTGGCGCCATTACATAGTTCTCAAATTGGGAGAACTATGTTTGAGAACATTGTGGGAGGAAGGTGAATCTCCTTCAACAGGGGCGGTGGACTCACCCAGAAAGGCAAAATACTCCCAAAGCAAGAAAGAAAGCTAAGTAAAATGGTTCCAAGTTCAAGAACCCATCAGACGCAAACCAATAGCTTAGAACGTCTTTGTAATCAATAAGTGGTTCAGGAAGCTTACAAAAAAACAAACCTATTTGCAAACCATCCAGTGTGGGTTTGTTATGAATACTTAAAAAAGTAAAAATGTAAAGTTACACCCTTGAGGGTGCCAAAAAAGATAGAAAGTCAGATTAAAGTGAGCTGCAAAACTATATCATACGAAAACATCTGCAGTTCACTGACAAAGCATACATTGAAGTAGGTGTTGAGTTATGACAACTAAAAATCTCTAAAACTGAACAGTTATGGTGAAGGTCACCCCCATGCCTAATTCCACAGCCACTTTCAGTTCTCTAAGCATAACGTGGAGATTCCCATCACCACACCTGACCAATTTCAACAGATTTTAGTTTTAGTTTTATACCTTACGTTCTAGATATTAGGAAGAGAATAAAATATGTGGGGAAAACAGAGTTACGTGCCGCAGACAGGGAGCTTTCCTGACATAGTACATAGACACCTCAATCCCTTTATGAAGAGTCACCCTGGAATCAGGACACACTGACCCTGTGGTATGCACATTTTTGTGGAAATGATCATTTTCTGCCTGCTACTGGCACAAGATCCCAGGACAGAGGGTTGTGTGGTCTGCAGGTGATCCCAGGGGTCATGGAGGGTGACCAGGCTCTCTTTTCTACTGCATGTAATTACTGATATTTACCTATGTTTTATTCACCATAACACTGAGGTTGTTTGAAATTAGTACATTTCTCAAAGTCCTTTTTTCCGCCACAATAAATTGTGATATTGAATTATCTTATAGTTTCGGAGTTGGTAAAATAATTGGAAAAATGACACATGGTCCGTGGAGTTAAACTTCCTTTCTGTAGTATTTAATTTTTCTCATGAATATTTCAACCCTATCAGCGTTATCACTGAAAGCTTAGTTCTAGTGCTTACACTCAAGCTCTTTTGCAGGAAATTTAGTTTACGTCTCCATCCACTGAATCCGTCTGAAACTATGGGTTGGCTGTTGATATGGTGTAGGCCTCAATTAAATATTTACTAATCAGCATTAATATTTGTTGCATTAGTGGCAATGCCTTAGGTTTTCCTGTAGTAAAAAACATATGAACATGTTAAATCCTGTGTTCAAATAAGGCTGCTGGTACCCTGCTCCAGCATACCTTACCTGTCTGCACAGGCAAAATATGCTTTTGTAAAGCACACCTTGCTGTGCGGAGCTGCCAGGATTGAGATAGATCTGAACGAAGAGAGATGCAGGGGTTACAAACAGGAGAGTGTTGAAGAGAGGAGGGGAGGGTTGAGAGAGCCACTGAAGTACCTTAGGAGTTTAAATGTAATGGAGGAGCGTGAGGAGAGGTATGAGAGACACATTCTATTACTCTAGGGGTATGAATGAAGGTGGAGGTGATACGAGGGAGACATTCTAACACCCTAGGGGTATAAATGAAGGACAGGGTGATACGAGAGAGACATTCTAACACCCTAGGGATATAAATGAAGGCGGGGGTGATACGAGAGAGACATTCTAACACCCTAGGGGTATAAATGAAGGACAGGGTGATATGAGAGAGACATTCTAACACCCTAGGGGTATAAATGAAGGCGGGGGTGATACGAGAGAGACATTCTAACACCCTAGGGGTATAAATGAAGGACAGGGTGATACGAGGGAGACATTCTAACACCCTAGGGGTATAAATGAAGGCGGGGGTGATACGAGAGAGACATTCTAACACCCTAGGGGTATAAATGAAGGACAGGGTGATACGAGGGAGACATTCTAACACCCTAGGGGTATAAATGAAGGACAGGGTGATACGAGAGAGACATTCTAACACCCTAGGGATATAAATGAAGGCGGGGTGATACGAGAGAGACATTCTAACACCCTAGGGGTATAAATGAAGGACAGGGTGATATGAGAGAGACATTCTAACACCCTAGGGGTATAAATGAAAGAGGGGGTGATACGAGAGTGACATTCTAACACACTAGGGGTATAAATGAAGGACAGGGTGATACGAGAGAGACATTCTAACACCCTAGGGGTATAACTGAAGGCGGGGGTGATACAATAGAGACATTCTAACACCCTAGGGATATAAATGAAGGCGGGGGTGATACGATAGAGACATTCTAACACACTAGGGGTATAAATGAAGGACAGGGTGATATGAGAGAGACATTCTAACACCCTAGGGGTATAAATGAAAGAGGGGGTGATACGAGAGTGACATTCTAACACACTAGGGGTATAAATGAAGGACAGGGTGATACAAGAGAGACATTCTAACACCCTAGGGGTATAACTGAAGGCGGGGGTGATACGATAGAGACATTCTAACACCCTAGGGATATAAATGAAGGAGAGGGTGATATGAGATAGGCATTCTAACACCCTAGGGATATAAATGAAGGACAGGGTGATATGAGAGAGACATTCTAACACCCTAGGGGTATAAATGAAAGAGGGGGTGATACGAGAGTGACATTCTAACACACTAGGGGTATAAATGAAGGACAGGGTGATACGAGAGAGACATTCTAACACCCTAGGGGTATAACTGAAGGCGGGGGTGAAACGAGAGAGACATTTCAACACCCTAGGGGTATAAATGAAGAAAGGGTGATACGAGATAGGCATTCTAACACCCTAGGGGTATAGATGGAGAGGGTGATACGAGAGAGACATTCTAACACCCTGGGGGTATAAATGGAGGAAGGTGTGATACGAGAGAGTCATTCTAACACCCTAGGGGTATAAATGAAGGAGGGGGTGATACGAAAGAGACATTCTAACACTCTAGGGGTATAAATGAAGGAGGAGGTGATGCGAGAGAGACATTCTAACACACTAGGGGTATAAATGAAGGACAGGGTGATACGAGAGAGACATTTCAATACCCTAGGGGTAAAAATGAAGGAAGGGTGATACGAGATAGGCATTCTAACACCCTTGGGGTATAAATGAAGGAGAAGGTGATATGAGAGAGACATTCTAACACCCTAGGGATATAAATTGTATTGTATTGTATTGTAATTGCATTTATATAGCGCTTACTACCCCTGACGAGGCGTTGAAGCGCTTTTTCGGCGAGTAGCATGCTACTCCGGAACCCATAAAGGATTAGTGTTGAATTAGTATAGTGAAATATGAAAGTAATTTGAGTGGTGGATAGGTTAGTCAGTTATTTGGATTCAGAAGGATAGCGGAGGGATAGAAGAGGGAAAAAGGTTTGCATTTATATAGCGCTTGTTACCCCTGATGGGGTGTTGAAGCGCTTTTTTCGGCGAGTAGCACACAACTCCGGAACCCATAAAGGATTAGTGGTGAATTAGTATAGTGAAATATGAAAGTAATTTGAGTGGTGGATATTAATCAGTTATTTGGATTGAGAAGGATAGCGGAGGGATAGAAGAGGGAAAAAAGGTTTGCATTTATATAGTGCTTGTTACCCCTAATGGGGTGTTGAAGCACTTTCTTGGCGAGTAGCACGCTACTCCGGAACCCATAAGGATTAGTGGTGAATAAGTATAGTGAAATATGAAAGTAATTTGAGTGGTGGATATTAATCAGTTATTTGGATTGAGAAGGATAGCGGAAGGATAGACAAGGGAAAAAGGTTTGCATTTATATAGCGCTTGTTACCCCCGATGGGGTGTTGAAGTGCTTTTTTGGCGAGTAGCACGCTACTCCGGAACCCATTAAAGGATTAGTGTTGAATTAGTATAGTGAAATATGAAAGTAATTTGAGTGGTGGATATGTTAGTCAGTTATTTGGATTGAGAAGGGTAGCAGAGGGATAGAAGAGTGACATAGTTTTGCATATATATATAGCGCTTGTTACCCATGATGGGGTGTTGATGCGCTTTTTCGGCGAGTAGCACACTACTCCGGAACCCAAAAAGGGTTAGTGGTGAATTAGTATAGTGAAATATGAAAGTAATTTGAGTGGTGGATATTAGTCAGTTATTTGGATTGAGAAGGGTAGTGGAGGGATAGAAGAGGGAAAAAGGTTTGCATTTATATAGTGCTTGCTACCCCTAATGACGTGTTGAAGCGCTTTTTTTGGCGAGTAGCATGCTACTCTGGAACCCATAAAGGATTAGTGGTGAATTAGTATAGTGAAATATGAAATTTGAGAAGTGGACATGTTAGTCTGTTATTTTGATTGAAAAGGATAGTGGAGGGATAGAAGAGTGAAGGATTTGGACTTTTTTTGTTTTGTTTTGGAGGTCATAGCAGTAGTGGGAGGTTTGGGATGAGTAAAAAGGGATGTGGCGGGGAAGAGTGAGAGGGAAGAGTTTAGAAAGGCTTGTTTTGGGGGATCAGTATATCAGTATAGTAAAAAGGTGTCAGATGGTGCAAGGAGGGGTAGAGTAGGGGAGAGTCTAGAAAGGGCTATTTTGGAGATCACAGTAGTGGTATGGGGTTTGAGATGAATGAGAGAGTGGATGTAGAGGATATATTGATAGAGGTATAGGGTGAGAAATAGGGTAGTGCATTGGAAAGAGTAGTAGAAAGAGGTTTGAGATGAGTCAGCGAGTTGAGGTAGAAGATATATTGAGAGAGGTATAGGGTGAGAAATAGGGTAGTGCATTGGATATGCTGAATTAGAAGAAAGTAATAAATATATAGATCCATAAGTACATGGAAAGTTTATAGATGCATAAAGGAAGTATGTATATGTAGATTAAAGATATTGATAGAGGTATAGGGTGAGAAATAGGGTAGTGCATTGAATCGGCTTTTCTTTTGGGAGGAAAGTAATAAATATATAGATCCAAGTACATGGAAGGTATATAGATGCATAAAAGAAGTAAGTATAAGTAGATTAAAGATGCATTCGATAAACTCTGGTTTTTAGGTGTTGTACTTAAAAATGTATTTTTTTTTATTAAACATAATTATTCAACATGTTTATACAAAGCAATACACATATATAGGTACATATCTATAGTACAAATAAATGCTTATATACAGAGGGATATGCTGTATATTTCTGTTTGCGTATGGTGCTTATGTGGGAAAGAGCCAATTCTTGAGTAGTTTTCTGAAGATAAGGTGGTTGTCGGTGGATCTTATGTTGGGGGGTAAAGAGTTCCATATTTTGGCTGCTTGAACAGAAAAGGATGTGCCACCCATGGTTTTTTTCTTGTGTCTTGGGAATTTGAGGCGAGGTGCCACTCTAGAGCGGAGGTTCCTATGATGAATGTGTTTGGTGATTTTATTCCTGATAAAGAGCGGTCCCATTCCATGTATCGCTTTGTGGGTGATATGGTGGGTGTGATACAATAGAGACATTCTAACACCCTAGGGGTATATATGAAAGAGGGGGTGATACGATAGAGACATTCTAACACTCTAGGGGTATACATGAAGGAGGGGGTGATACGAGAGAGACATGCTAACACCCTAGGGGTATAAATGAAGAGGGGGTGACACGAGAGAGACAGTCTAACACCCTGGGAGTATAAATGAAGGCGGGGTGATACGAGAGAGACATTCTAACACCCTAGGGGAATAAATGAAGGCGGGGGTGATACAAGAGAGACATTCTAACTCCCTAGGGGTATATATGAAGGAGGGGGTGATACGAGAGAGCATTCTAACACCCTAGGTGTATAACTAAAGGAGGAGGGGTGATAGGAGAGAGACGGTTCAATACATATTGGGTGAAAATTCAGTGGCAGCGAAATCAGGAGAAGAACTAAAGAGGCCGGCTCTGGCTGGACACCTCAACCCTGACCTGCAGCAGCCTTTGCTGTTCCAGTACAGTGACCCTCTCACAGCTTTGCCAGTGCACTCTGTCCTGCTCGGCGCACCATGCTACTTCAGTACTCAGGACTAGGCCTGGGCGAAGTACTACGCTACGCTCGCGTAGTTTGCGAAGTTTGCGCTACTTCGCACTACGCGAATTGCACGTAGCACAGTGCAAACACGCGTAGTGTAGCAGTCATTTTTTGCTTGCTCGCGGTCCTCAACGTCAAGTTGGCGACCGCGAGCAAGCAAAATGACATCCCGGCGAGACTTTTTCCTCGTTCGCGATCAGCAACATCAAGTTGCCGATCACGAGCGTGGAAAATAAACCTCCCGGCGAGATTCTCAACGCGGGGAGGTCAGGTTTCTCATTGCGAGTGGTCGCGTATGCTCGCGACCGCTCGCGATGAGAAACTACCAGTCCGCGTTGAGAAAGCTGCCGCTCGAGTAGAAATCTACTAGAGCGGCAGAAAACGACCGCTTGCACTGTGCAAGAAGCCGTTTGCAATGATTGCACAGTGCGGACTAGCATCCGGCACTGTGCAATCAGTGCGAACAGCATTTTGCACAGTGCACTACGCAGTTCGCGTAGCTATGCGTAGCTCGCGTAGTGCGAAGTGCACTTCGCGTAGCGCTACTACGCGAACTACGCCCAGCCTTACTCAGGACTACACACCGCTTGGTCAGTGCACCTCAACCCGATCCTACAGCCCTTCTGCTGTTCTAGAACTGAGACCCGGATCCAGCTCTGTAGATGCACCTCAATTTGGACTTGTAGCACCTCCAGGAATTCCAGTACTGGGGCTCACACGTAGAAGTAAGTGCCTGTGCACTTCAATTCTGCCCTGCAACATCCCCTTCTACTTTAGAATTGGGGCGCACACGGTCCTCTACCAGTGCACCTCAATATTGACCTGCAGCACCCCCTGCTGTCCCATTACAATGACTTTCTCACAGCTTTGCCAGTGCACCTTAGTCCTAATATGGAGTGCCTCCGTCTGTTCCAGGGCAACGGCTCTCACTCAGCTTTGCCAGTGCACCTCAACTCTTCCCTGCTGCACCCTGCTACTTCAGTACTCAGGCCTATAAATGGCTTGGCGGGAGCGCCTCAACCCTTCCCTGCTGCATCCTGCTACTTCAGTACTCAGGCCTCTAAACTGCTTGACCGGTGCGCCTCAACCCTTCCCTGCTGCACCCTGCTACTTCAGTACTCAGGCCTCTAAACTGCTTGACCGGTGCGCCTCAACCCTTCCCTGCTGCACCCTGCTACTTCAGTACTCAGGCCTCTAAACTGCTTGACCGGTGCGCCTCAACCCTTCCCTGCTGCACCTTGCTACTTCAGTACTCAGGCCTATAAACTGCTTGACCGGTGCGCCTCAACCCTAACCTGCACCCCTCCTTCTATTTTAAACTGAGGCCCACATGCAGCTCTGTCACTGCATCTGATTTAGAGCATCTGCAGTATTTCCAGTACTGGCGCCCGCTCACAGCTCTGCCAATCTGCCTCTACCCTGCAGCACCCCTTGCTACCCCTATATATATATTCTGCAACAAGAAGGTGACTATGTAATGACAACTCAAAGCCATATATCAAATAGACGAGACATTGGTGTTTTGACCCCATTTAAACCTAAATCTACATTTTGCCCTGTAATGTTGAGGGACAACATCGATGTATTTCACGAAAAGGTGTCACAAGAATTGAAAATCCTTTACAAAAAACTGGGTGCAATCAAAAAATGCTACACCGTCCAGGATGATGCCTATTCTAAATTAATGAAAAAATTGAGGCTCAACAACAATGTAATAGTCAGACAATCTGATAAAGGCGGCAACGTCGTACTTTGGCCTCGCGATATGTATATGACTGAGGCCTTAAATCAACTTAACGACAAAGACTGTTACAGACGGAGTGACATGGCAACGGTTAGATCCTCTTGGAACTCTTTCTATTCTAAATTGTTGGCATGGAAGAGTACGGGTCTCCTATCAATGGACGAATTTCGCTTTCTCAAAAATGATTATCCTGTAATGCCGGTTGCATATTTTATACCGAAAATACACAAGGACAAATTAATACCACCGGGCAGGCCTATAATATCGGCATGTAATAGCATTATGGAGAATGCCAGCAAGTATGTCGATTTTTTCCTACAGGAACATGTGAGGTCATTACCATCCTTTGTACTTGATACAGGTGACTTCCTACGGAAATTGACTGATGTTGTATGGCATGATGATTTTTTGCTCATTTCTTTAGATGTCTCGTCACTTTATACGAGCATCCACCACAGAGATGGATTAAAAGCTGTAGAATATTTCCTAAACTCACGACCAATTTGCTATTATGAACATAATAGAATGCTTATGGCCATTATATCTATGTGTCTGGAGAACAACTTTTTCTTGTTTCAGAAGCAAGTATACCAGCAGGTTAGAGGTGTGGCTATGGGGGCCTGTTTCTCCCCCAGTTATGCTTGTTTGCATATGGGGCTGTGGGAGGAACAGGTCCTCAGGTCCACTTATGACGATGTCATGAATAACCATATAATACGGTGGTACAGATACATAGATGATTTGCTCATTATTTGGAAGGGCTCGGAGATTGGGGCCCAACAATGTATTGAGCGAATCAATGATAATGATTTAAACTTGAGATTCACTGGCCAGGTGGGTCGTGAGTCAATTTGCTTTTTGGATGTTGAAATCCTGATAAAGAATACACAACTGCACACTAGACTGCACAGGAAGGACACAGCAGGTAACTCGCTGCTTCATGCATCGAGTCACCATCCAGCACATCTAATCCGCAGCATCCCCTTTGGGGAGATGCTCCGTATTAGAAGAATCTGTAGTTCTGATGAAGACTGCTTGAGAGCACAGTCTGAATGCCGTATGAGATTCATCTCACGAGGTTACATGTCCAGTGCAGTAGATACAGCCATGGCCAAAGCCAATGAGCAGGGCAGATCAAGGGCATTGAGAAGCAAAGTACGTAGTGATGAGCCTTCTGAGACAGTACAGCCCTCGAGACTCATACTTACGTACAGCAACCAACATCAGACAATTCGAAAAATTGTCAATAAAAACTGGTGTCTAGTAAAAAATGATCCTGTGTTGGGTGATAGAATAACCAGATCACCCAACTTAACATTTAGAAAAGCACGCTCTATGAGTGATTCATTAGTTACTAGTAGCCCTCAAATTTTACATAATACATCTTGGCTGACGGTCAGTAAAGGCTTTATTAAATGTGCAGTCTGCAAAGCATGCAAACATGGAACTAGCAAGACTGAGTACACCATACCGTTTAAGAACAGGCCCATAAAGATTGACAAAAAACTTACCTGCAGGACAGAATATGCGGTGTATGTGCTGGAGTGTCCTTGTGGACTGCGGTACGTGGGAAGCACGAGGCTGCAGGTCCACAAGAGGATACTCCAGCACATACGGGCAATCAATAATGGGGATTTGTCCTACCCAGTTGCTAGACACTTTGATGAATTGCATGCCAAGAAATCTAGTGAGTTGCGATATTTTGTGGTCGACTCAATTCCAACATTAAGGAGAGGTGGGGATCGGGAAGGCCTTTTGAGAAAGCTGGAAACAAAATACATTTTAGAAATGGATACAAAGACACCTAATGGTTTAAACTTTAGTGAGGACTTTTACACACATTTGTAAAATTGTATCTCTTTGGCTATGTAGTAGAAAGTTTAGATATGTCCATGCTGCTGTAATTTCCTAATGTGTATATGTATATATATAATGTTTTTTAAATGGATTGTTTTAATTTGCACTAATTTTGCACATTCGGGTTTTATCATCACTTCTTAGGTGACACTATTTTTACACTAGTAATTTTATCTATGAATTGGTTGATAAGAATCATTGCCCACTTGGGCCTTATGTTAATGTTGGTTTGCATGGTATAGCAATTGTGCAACAAATGACATTTTGATATTGAGAGGCTTTAAATTGCTTTGTCTATTGAGATGTAGGAAATTGTTTACGAACCGTTACCTTTAAATAGTTTTTAAACATTCATTTACGCTATTTATGTATTTATTAGAGTAACTCATTGATTAGTATCATATGCACATATAACATCTCTCAAAATGAGAACGGATCAAGGGGCAGTCTATTAGGAAAACATGTCCATGGTCCAGGGTGTTTTTAAATAATATGTACTCTTTGATTTGTATTTCTAGCGTTATTTGCACATTAGCCTTTCTTGCAGAGAAACCAGCGAAACATTGAAAAAGATTTTTTCCATGTCTATGATAATGAGTCATGCACTGTCACTTTAAATGTGGGAATAGTACCCGGTAACGTGTCATGTGATCAAGGTCCCATGAGGATCGAAACGCGTAATGGCGGCGGTGCTGGGCACACAATAAAGTTGTAAGCACTGCATCTTTTGGGTACGCTTCGTCTTTTCCATGAACAGGAACTTTGGGACGAGTTTGCAGGATATATATATATATGAACACCAAATCCGATTCCTCACACGACGAACCGGATACCGACACGGGGAGGTTTCTGGCAATAAAGTATTTTATTCCACAATTACGCTGCGACGCGTTTCATGGTGTTTTAGATACGTTTTAAGGAACAAGGTTTGTTCCGTGGTAGCATATTAATTTAGATATATTTGCACTTAGCACTTTATGTGGGTATAGAATTGAACAACATACATGTATGTATACATATAGAACTTTGCTACACTACAAAAGTCATAACATATCCTACAATTACAATGGGAACAGATATGAGTATTTCAGAGGAATCCACCAGTAGACCATTGTACTGTATGAATCATTGTATTTTACGTGGCCTATTCTGCTCGGAAAGAAAAACAGAGTGTATTTTCTTATGTAAAGACATCGTATGCGTTTTTAGTACTGTTTTTTTAAATGCTCTTTTAATAGAATTATGTGTATTTTACATGAATTTATATTTAAGGCATTTTTTACCATATGTACAGTATTTTAGCTCCCTGGATATTTATGGCGGTATTTTGCACAGATATAACATGCAATATCAATTGTAAAGCAATGTGAAGTATTTTTTCTTTGTCTATACTCAACGTATCACGTGCACAGCATTTTTGCACTTTAAAAATAGGAGGTGGCTCACAGAGCGCGTCATGTGATCAAGGCTGTGTCAGGCCGAAACGCGTCAGGCGATTGTGGTGGTTGAGCGTTAATAAACCATTTGCACTACACGAATGTGGTTCGACTCCGTCTTTTTCCCAGGAGAAGGGAAGTAATAGAAAACGGGAAACAAGAATATATATATATATATATATATATATGAACACCAAATCTGATTCCTCACACGACGAACCGGACACCGACACGGGGAGGTTTCTGGCAATAAAGTATTTTATTCCACAATTACGCTGCGACGCGTTTCGGCATCCACTGCCTTGATCACACATATATATATATGTGTATATATTTACATACATACATATTTGTATATATATATTTGTATATATATATATATATATATATATATATGTATATACATATATATCTAAATGTGTATATATTTACATACACACAAATATATATATATATATATATATGTATACACACCTTTCTAGACTGTGGTGCAGGGGCCTGGCGCTGTGCAGCGTCTCCCCTTGTTGGCACACAACCTCAGCGGCTTTACAGCCCACCAAGGGAAGGAGCCAGCAGGCGGCTCTGTCAAAAGACTATCATTGGCGCAGTGGGCTGGCTGTTTCCTTGCTGGAGTGTACTTTCAGGCTGCGGTAAGTGCTGTGATTTCTCGGAGGTGTAATTACCTCCCAAGGAACGACTGGTGAGCCTCGACAATGCCCACGAGGAAACACTTTTTAAAAAAAGACAAACTTTCTCCTCGCAAGGAGCTTCAGCCCTCCAATTAAGGCTTGGGTAGAGTTAAATAGGCTTACTGGAGATTTCCCCCACAGGCCCGTGCCTCCGAGGAACCAGTATGGCAGCAGCAGTGTTAGCCTGGCTCAGCCTGGCCTCTGTCCCGACCGCCTTGCTCCACGTCATTAAAGCGCCATGCTTCCAGGCCTTGATTTTGTGTTACAAGACATTGGTTTCTGGTGTATTAGCCCCATTGGTTGAATAGAAGCAATCTAACACAGACAAACATCCATAATGCATTGGGTGGTCAATTGAAAACCCAGGATTGATGGCATGGATCACGGTGGCAAACCTAATTTCCTCTTTCTAGGGCTGATAGAGGGAGTACCATAGAGGTGAGTAAAGATATATTGAAGAGTAAAAACAGCCGCAAGCTGCACTCTATGATTTTGTGTTCACACACTCTGGAGGTGCGAAGGCACATCCTTCGACCACTGTTTTTAACCCACAACATAAGGAGGTGCCAGGGCTATAAGTGGGATGAAAAAAGTGGGGGGGGTCTCTCAAAGGGGCGTGGCCAATTTAATTGAGGGCGTGGCTTAAAAGCACATGTGCTAAAAATCTCTGCTTAGCATAGTGTGCCGCCCGACTTGTATTTTGCTGTTTCTGTCATTGCATCCAGATATATGATACAACAAGTAACATCATACCTACAACAAGTCAGGACTATTGGCTTTATCAATGGTTGTTAGTTGCATAAGATAAATAAGCAGCAACTATGGCTTGTATATAATATTGAAAAAGCTTCCACTTAAAGCCCTGCTGACACCACGACAATGTTGCTGCTCCTGAGTTTCAAAAAGAGAAGGGAAATCCAGAGAGAAAATGACTCTCTTTAAAGGATTTCCCTTCCCCTACAACGCTCACCTGGCAGAAGTGAGCAGTGTGAGCACGAGCACATCGATGTGCCTGCTGTCACTGCAGTCCAGAAAAAAACGGAACGCCTGTGCCAGGGCACAACACAGAGCCCGATAGAGACCCATTTCGAGGCCCCCTTTAAAAAACTGCCGGTGCTCAGCACCGGTGAGACCCGTCTCACTTAAAGCCCTGGGAGGTGCAGCAGGCGTTGTCGCTATGCCTCCTGTCTGACTCAGAGCCAATGTCATCTTAAGGATTTTAGGGGTCCGGGCAAGAAATATTTTGGGGGTCCCAGTTTGGGCTAACTTTGAATTTTATTGCCCACTGTTTGATAATTAAAGTCCTATGTTGTCTAACAATATTGAATTATACATTAAAGGTTAAGACAGAGAAATACACCGAAGTGAGATAGAAAGAAAGTTCATTTTCCCAGGGATCTCCCTTGGAAGCTGGGGACCCTGGGCAATTGCCCACTTTGCCCATGGCTTAACTTGTCTCTGCTCAGAGCCCTTGTTTAAGAAGGTGGCTCTTTACAATTTCCAGGCATGGAAATTGACTAGAACTGACTGCCACCCTTGAACCAGTGCTATCACTAGAACCTTCCTTGGAGAATCCATATGGATAAACTGGAAACAGTGGGTTAAATCCTTTTTAAGTTTTCATTTTGTACACTTGCACCAGGAAAATCTAATGTTTTTATACCTTGCCCTATTTGCACAAATTTTATGGCCCTCGGGCTGAAACAAATAAATACATTTTGAATTTTGACTATAATGAAGAGCTTTTTGGACAGACCAGAATCTCTGAAAGGCCATCAGGGCTGAACAGGGCCAGTTGCTTATCAGGTCGAGCCTCCTGACATGCAGCTGAAAATGGCACAGCTCAGCGTTTAGGGAATTTCTCAATTTTCTGACAGACCTGTCCATCCTTTGCTCACACGTCTTAATGCCATTGGATTCAAGCTAGCCTGGCTGATGAGGGGTGCTACCCTGAAACTGGTCCCAGGATGCTTGTTTCCGGTCCAGGGAAGACCTGGCTTGGCAGTTCGGGCTGGACTGTTCCCATGAGGCACAGGGTCAAGACTGATTTGCATATAGATGGGTCTGAACTGAGGTGGCAAAGTGAGCTAAAGAACGATGATGGATTCAACCCGGATCTGTGCATGGGGGTGAGCGTCTGAAAAGTTTCAGCGCTCCGTCCATTATCTCTTTGTGTTTGCCCTGTAGTTGGAAGGCACAACTGCAGGCCCCCTTCTGGATTAGCCAGTACTGCACTTTATGTGCCTGCTTGCTATCACTAGCAAAATAGGCCTTTCTTTAGAGCAGGGTCATGAGAGTTTCCAGGTTATGAGATTGATAGAGAAAGGGGACATGTTTCCTCTTATTGCACAACACACTTACTTCTTACTTATTTGGCCAGGGCAAACCCACAACCACAGGCAAACACTGCGCCTCCTGGCTGCTTGGGCACAGCAATTATGAGTTTCTCCGATTCTATCCAGGTGCAACACAATTTGAGAGCAGGATTTTAACCCAGGTAGATATTGGCAGGTCAAAAATGCTGATGTTTATTGGGGAAAAAAGGGACAGAAATTATGTGGAATGGATTTTGGCATAGAAAACATCAATATCCGCATATTTTCTTTTTAATGCGAAACCTTGTAATTGGCCATATATATCCCATCCAATAAATTAACAATCCCCAGGGTATCATTTTTTATCAGGTGCAATAAATATCGCACTAACACTGGGACTGTCATAATTGAGGACCAAGCAAATGGTAAATTTGCATTACAAAAACGTGTGATATTACATATTGAAAAGTGGGCTTGTCCAGCTGCAACAGTCCCAGAAGTGCAGCCCCAAAATTCGACCCCCAATGTTATGTTGTACGTAGTGATGCATTTTCACATCCGTGTCGTTAAGTCTTCAGCAGAACCATTCCACAGGATCAAATACTGATGCAATACCATGAGGATGTTATTATTAAGATACAGAAAATAAACTAATTCTTTGTTGGTGTTTACAAAATATAAAACAAATTTTGGGGAGAACATGGTAGCACAGGGGGTTATCAATTTCGCTTAATATACTCATCGAAAATAATTTTCACTCTTCGTAGTATCATCTAATTCTAGAATTTCTGAGGTAATTTTGGCAGATTCTGTCTCATTTTGCCAAACGTGGTTTTTCATGTACTGAATGGAGAAATAAAACTGTGGCATGTAGTATACTTAAATTATGGCCTGTATCATAATGAGGAAATTGCTAATGAACCTTGAGTAACCATTGTGATGCGAGAGATTTAGGTTGTAAGTTAACATTATGCTATTGATGGCTTAGATCCCTTAACACCCAATACTTTTCGGTTTACAATGCCTTCCAGAAGAACTTCTTCAAACCACAAAATGTTCCATAACTCCACATTTATGCACCTTTCAAAGGAATTCTTCAAACCACAAAATTTTCTATAACTCCACATTTATACACCTTGATAACATGTATCGTCAAAATAAGTACTTGTGGAGTTAAAAATTGTAATGATGCTTAGGTGAAGAGTTAAGAACAGTAAATCTAAATACCTACATTCACTTACCTTCACGATAGAGGCCCTCATTACGAGTGGCCTAGTACATAGGACGGATTTTCCCAACGTCAGAGTTTTCGATACCTGGGGTACTAGGGTACTGGTAATTCCAAGGGTGTGCAATATCTATCCCATTACAAGTCGAACCCTGAGGGTCTACTAACTTAAGGAATTAGGAATTAACAGGGGACAGGTCTGATTCTCCCAATAAGTCCTTGTTTTGGCCAGACTTTCATCCAGAGGTTGTTGGTTGCTTTCAGCAGCGAAAACCAAGTGAGAGTAAAAATAAATTATTCCAGTGAGGTCGGTAACTGCTGTTACTGGCCCAATCGGAATTAAAAGGCCACTCGTAATGAGAGCTATAGTGTTAGTCAATATTCTGCAGTCAATACTTTGTAATGTGACCTCGATATTCTGATATTAAGCCTTGGTGACTGCTGCTCCTAATAGTGCGGTTTATGGATTGATTTAAAGTTTTGTAGGAGAACTACTGATGGCTCCATCCAATTGTAAGATTTCTCCTGGTCTGATGGCCATTTTCCACGAAATAGTCTTTTGCATTCATGGCGGGAGTAGCTTCAGTAGGGAAAAATATGACAGCAGGTCCACCATACCATGGCGGAACGGTGGTGCTGCTGTCACTTTTGTCACTTCTGAATGACAGACCCCACGCTCTGGGAGTTTTCTCCCAGTCTGTGAAGGGAAATTTCTGGGCATTTTCTGTCTGGGAATGCCATGGTTGACATGATGGGCTCAGAGAGAAAGAATACAGGTAGAAAGGCCTCAGGTCTGTACAAGGATTTTCTTGATGGAGCCAGTGGTGGCTCTGTAGTTGGGAAAAAAGGGTTCTTCAATACATAAACGAGAGGGGGAAGAAAAAAGAGGACCATCCCAGCTTTACACCAGCAGCCCACCAAACTTCAAATGAGGTATTTTATATTCTAACCCAGGGTTCTCCAAAGTCGGCCCTGGTAGGCCGGATCCATGCCAGATTTTAAGAATATCCCCATTTAGATAAATGTAATTACCTTAAAAATCTGGCATGGATCCGGCCGTCCAGGACCGACTATGGAGAACCCTGCCTAACCTGAAAATATCCTAAGGGGGTCTATGAAGGAGAAAATCACGTTTAAACAGTCAATAATTATTAATTCATTATTAAAGACCTGTCCAGGCATCTTACATAGTAAGGACAAACACATCCCAGCCGGGAGGTTAGTATCCTTGGCTCCAAGAAGGCATGGATTGCCACCAAGTCTTTGGATTTAGGTTCAAGCAATTATAAGCACCCTGCATATTGGAGAAACACGTTTTAGGAGCAAAACCTTCAGGTGAACCTCACAATTACCAGTACAACCTATACAATACACCCAAAGACAGTAGGTCTCAGTAGATATATATACAAGCAATCTCGAAGTTGAGCACAATCAATTGTTTTGAGTTTGAGTTTTCAAGTTTTGCATAGCAAGTGTATACCTGATTCCAGAGTCCAGCAGCAGTGTCTTCAGTACAGTACAACTGCTACTTCCCCATTGCAAATCACTCCACTTAAAGAAGTATACCTACAGCTTCTTTCTAAATCAGATCAGATTTTGTTCCAGTCTCATTTTCTGTAGTACTGGGGAATTCCCAGTTTTAGCTCCCAAGATTCCTGTTTTCTTAACTTTGGGCAGCGATCCCTGTTGCTCTAAAGATCTCTGGCCAATAAACGACTGCTCAGTGGCCAAGTGGTCCTATGGACCGTTAAACTCATAATTAGACCCTAAGAGTTCTCTTGTAAAAGATTAATCACCAGTTCTGTTATTTTCTTTCGTTTGTCTTGCTTAGGGCTGTCGATGAGGTGATCACCCTAGTCTGGAATTAACCTCTTAGTTTTGGTGCTTACAGCCAACGCAACGGAAAAACAATTAAAACCTAAACAGGTTTAACCCTTTCGGTGCTCATGACGGAATGGTTCCGTCATGAGCACCAGTGCTCCTGTGCTCATGACGGAACCATTCCGTCATGAGGACAGGGGCACGAAATCCCTCTGCTGTAAACAGCAGAGGGATTTCCATTTTTTTTTGGGGCCTCAGGAGGTGGGGAAGAGGTTCCCCAACCTCCCGAGGCCCTTCCCTGGTTTTCAATTCAATGACGATCGTGCGCATGGCGCGCTGTCGTCATTAGATTGAAAACGAAACTGAAACTTAGTTTCAGTGTTTCAGTGCTCGTGGGGCTATCTCAGCCCCCCGAGCACCGAAACACTTGGGAGAGGTATCGTTGGAAAGGGAAGAAGCTCCCCTTTCCAATGGTACCCTTCCCTAGTGGCTCCCTGCTTGGGGATCACCCCAGGAGGGCGATCCCCAAGCAGAGATCCACCCACTAGCACCAGGGAGGGGGGAGCGGCCCCTTCGGCAAGGGCCTTTGCTCCCCCCATATGTTTTTGGGCACAACAGTATTTCTGCCCCCCCTGGGGGGCAGATGGGGGCAGTAGCCCCCAATCTGCCCCCCCGGGGGGGCAAAAAGCCCACTAGAAACCAGGGATTATTTTTTTTTATTGACGTTGGGGTGGGGGCTGCCCAAAAAGGGCATGGCAATGCCCCCACCCTCCAGAGAAATGTCAGTCTTTCTGCCCCCCGGGGGGGGCAGAAAGCCCACTAGAAACCAGGGATTTTTTTTTTCTTGACGTTGGGGTGGGGGCTGCCCAAAAAGGGCATGGCAATGACCCCACCCCCCCAGAGAAATGTCAGTCTTTCTGGCCCCCCAGGGGGCAGACGGGGGCAGCAGCCCCCAATCTGCCCCCCGGGGGGGCAGAAAGCCCACTAGAAACCAGGGATTTTTTTTATTGATGTTGGGGTGGGGGCTGCCCAAAATGGGCATGACAATGCCCCCACCCCCAGTGAAATTCCAGTCTTTCTGCCCCGCGGGGGGCAGAAAGCCCATTAGAAACCAGGGATTTTTTTTTATTCATGTTGGGGTGGGGGCTGCCTAAGATGGGCAGGCCAATGCCCCCACCCCCCCAAAAAAATACAAGTCTTTCTGCTCCCCCCAGGGGCAGATGGGGGCAATAGCCCCTGATCTGCCCCCGGGGGGGGGCAGAAAGCCCACTAGGCACCAGGGATTTTTTTTTTTAATGATGTAGGGGTGGGGGCTGCCCAGAATGGGCATGATAATGCCCCCACCCCAAAAACAATTACCACAGTCTTTCTGCCCCTCCACGGAGGCATATTGGGGCAATAGCCCCTTATCTGGCCCCCCGGGGGGAAGCAGAAAGCCCACTAGGCCTCAGGAATTTTTTATTTTTTTATTCAGGGTTGAGGTCAGCCCAGAATGGGCATGCCAATGCCCACACCTCCCCCAAAAAATGCCACAGTCTTTCTGCCCCCCCCCGAGGGGCGGATGGGGGCAGTGGCCCCTGATCTGCTCCTGGGGGGGGGGGCAGAAAGCCCACTAGGCGCCAGCGATTACGCTGGCTTTTTTTATGCGTGGGGGTGGGGGCTGCCCAGAATGGACATACCAATGCCCCCAGACACCAAAAACATAGCCAAAGTCTTTCTGCCCCCTTGGGGGCATATCGGGGCAACCCCCCCCCCCCCGATTCCCCCCCAGGGCGGCAGAAAGCCCACTAGGCACAGACTTGTTTTTAGCAATGTGCCTACCTGTGGATTTTGGGCCCTAGCGCAGCCGGCACATAGGGAAACCTAGCAAACCTGTACATTTTTTAAAACTAGACACCAAGGGAAATCCAGGATGGGGTGACTTGTGTGCCTCTCACCAGGTTCTGTTACCCAGAATCCCTTGCAAACCTCAAACTTAGTTAAAAAAACCACATTTTCCTCACATTTCTGTGATGGAAAGTTCTGGGATCTGCGTGGATCCACAAAATTCCACCCACCCCACATTTCCCAAAGTCTTCCGAGAAAAATGGTACCTCACTTGTGTGGGTAGGCCTAGTGCCCGAGACAGGAAACGGCCCAAAACGCAACGTGGACACACCACATTTCCACAGTGAAAACGGACCCTTTTTTTGCAAAGTGCCTAGCTGTAGATTTTGAACCCTAGCTCTACCGGCACCTAGGGAAACCTAGCAAACCTATACATTTTTGAAAACTAGACACCCAGGGGAATCCAGGATGGGGTGACTTGACTGGCTCTCACCAGGTTCTGTTACCCAGAATCCCTTGCAAACCTCAAAATTTGTCAAAAAAACCACATTTTCCTCACATTTCTGTGGTGGCAAGTTCTGGAATCTGCGTGGATCCACAAAATTCCACCCACTCCGCATTTCCCAAAGTCTTCCGAGAAAAATGGTACCTCACTTGTGTGGGTAGGCCTAGTGCCCGCGACAGGAAACGGCCCAAAACTCAACGTGGACACACCACATTTTACAGTGAAAACTGACACTGTTTTGCAAAGTGCCTAGCTGTAGATTTTGAACCCTAGCTCTGCCGGCACCTAGGGAAACCTAGCAAACCTATACATTTTTGAAAACTATACACCCAGGGGAATCGAGGATGGGGTGACTTGTCTGGCTCTCACCAGGTTCTGTTACCCAGAATCCCTTGCAAACCTCAAAATTTGTCAAAAAAACACATTTTCCACACATTTCTGTGGTGGAAAGTTCTGGAATCTGCGTGGATCCACAAAATTCTATCCACCCCGCATTCCCCATAGTCTTCCGAGAAAAACGGTACCTCACTTGTGTGGGTAGGCCTAGTGCCCACGACAGGAAACGGCCCAAAACGCAATGTGGACACACCACATTTTCACAGTGAAAACGGACCCTTTTTTTGCAAAGTGCCTAGCTGTAGATTTTGAACCCTAGCTCTGCCGCCACCTAGGGAAACCTAGCAAACCTATACATTTTTGAAAACTAGACACCCAGGGGAATCCAGGATGGGGTGACTTGATTGGCTCTCACCAGGTTCTGTTACCCAGAATCCCTTGCAAACCTCAAAATTTGTAAAACAAAAACACATTTTCCTCACATTTCTGTGGTGGAAAGTTCTGGAATCTGTGTGGATCCACAAAATTCCACCCACCCCGCATTCCCCAAAGTCTTCCGAGAAAAATGGTACCTCACTTGTGTGGGTGGGTCAAGTACCCGCGACAGGCAAGGGCCCAAAACCTATTGAGGCGACATCAAAATTACCTATCACAAAACATCCTGGTTTTGCAAGAGGTGTCCCATGAGTTTTTGGCCCCGGGCTCGGCGGCCATCTAGGGAAACCTACCAAACCCACACATTTCTGAAAACTATACACCCGGGGGAGACCAGCAAGGTATGGCTTGTGTGGGTCCCCCAACATTTCCCTACCCAGAATCCCCTGCAAACCTCGCATTTTGTTGAAAAAATCAATTTTTTCTCACATTTCTGTGTGGGAAATTTTTAGGATCACCGGGCTGACACAAATTTCCTACCACCCAGCGTTCCCCCAGGTCTCCCGATAAAAATGGTACCTCACTTGTGTGGGTAGGCATAGTGGCTGCAACAGGAAATGGCCCAAATCCTATAACAAAACAACCTGGTTTTGCAAGGGGAGTCACCTGGGTTTTTGGCCCCGGGCTCGGCGGCCATCTCGGAAAACCTACCAAACCCACACATTTCTGAAAACTAGACACCCGGGGGAGTCCAGGAAGGTATGGCTTGCGTGGGTCCCCCAAAGTTTTCCTACCCAGAATCCCCTGCAAACCTCAAATTTTGATGAAAAAATCACTTTTTTCTCAAATTTCTGTGTGGGAAAGTTCTGGAATCTATGTGGATCCACAAATTTCCTACCACCCAGCGTTCCCCCAGGTCTCCCGATAAAAATGGTACCTCACTCGTGTCGGTGGGTCAAGTACCCGCGACAGGCAAGGGCCCAAAATGTATTGAGGAGACATCAAAATGACCTATCACAATACAACCTGGTTTTGCAAGGGGGGTCACCTGGGTTTTTGGCCCCGGGCTCGACGGCCATCTTGGGAAACTACCAAACCCACACATTTCTGAAAAGTAGACACCCGGGGGAATCCAGCGAGGTATGGCTTGCGTGGATCCCCCAACGTTTTCCTACCCACAATGTCCTGCAAACCTCAAATTTAGCTGAAAAAAACACATTTTCCACATATCTTTGGGTGGAATCACCGTGACGGCACAAATGTCTTACCCCACAGCGTTCCCCTCAGTCTCCCGAGTAAAATGATACCTCACTTGTGTGGGTGGGACAAGGGTCTGTGACTGGGCAGAGCCCAAAACATAGGGAATAAGTGCTACATTTTTTTTAAAATACGTTTTTAGCCAATTCTGCATTGGACACCCACACAAGTGAGGTATCATTTGTGTTTTGGGCCGTTTTTCTGTCGCGGGCACTAGGCTTACCCACACAAGTGAGGTACCATTTTTCTCGGAAGACTTTGGGAAATGAGGGGTGGGTGGAATTTTGTGGATCCACGCAGATTCCAGAACTTTCCACCACAGAAATGAGAGGAAAATGTGTTTTTTTTGACAAATTTTGAGGTTTGCAAGGGATTCTGGGTAACAGAACCTGGTGAGAGCCAATCAAGTCACCCCATCCTGGATTCCCCTGGGTGTCTAGTTTTCAAAAATATATAGGTTTGCTAGGTTTCCCTAGGTGCCGGCAGAGCTAGGGTTCAAAATCTACAGCTAGGCACTTTGCAAAAAAAGGGTCCGTTTTCACTGTGAAAATGTGGTGTGTCCACGTTGCGTTTTGGGCCATTTCCTGTCGCGGGCACTAGGCCTACCCACACAAGTGAGGTACCATTTTTCTCGGAAGACTTTGGGGAACGCGGGGTGGGTGGAATTTTGTGGATCCACGCAGATTCCAGAACTTTCCACCACAGAAATGTGAGGAAAATGTGTTCTTTTGGACACATTTTTAGGTTTGCAAGGGATTCTGGGTAACAGAACCTGGTGAGAGCCAGTCAAGTCACCCCATCCTGGATTCCCCTGGGTGTCTAGTTTTCAAAAATGTATAGGTTTGACAGGTTTCCCTAGGTGCTGGCAGAGTTAGGGTTCAAAATCTACAGCTAGGCACTTTGCAAAAAAAGGGTCCGTTTTCACTGTGAAAATGAGGTGTGTCCACGTTGTGTTTTGGGCCGTTTCCTGTAGCGGGCACTAGGCCTACCCACACAAGTGAGGTACCATTTTTCTCAGAAGACTTTGGGGAACGCGGGGTGGGTGGAATTTTGTGGAACTGTATCATAAAAGAAATATCCTTTGGACTGTACTTCAGGACTCGTAATAGTATTAACTATGTGTACCAGAGTACACCTTGATCTCACTCGTTCAAGCTCACATCACTCATGTAAGGGAAATATAACCGTATACCCAAGGCTGACAATCTAAACAACGTTTTTTGTAAAAAAGTATAAACCTATTTATTAGTTAAAAATATCATAAAATACACAGGTCTTGAAATGTGTAGACAGTCAATTATACAGTTTTTTTCAAATAACATCTGTAATTAATTCAAAGAAATATACATATTATGGACACACCAAGGAAAACACATTCACATTAAAAACAAGTTGCAAGTTAAAAAGAGAGTACATACAGCAGACAGAAAAATATGTCATTAAAATTGCACACATCCGTGATCTTAATATTTAGGGCTGAAACCCGGTACTGTAATGTTGATAAGTACTCAGTGGTCCCAGTCTCTTCACGGATTATGTTTCTATTAAAGGGCGTCGACGCGTTTCGATGGAAACCTTATAATGCCATCTTTGTCAAGACTGAAATTGTGACTCTCAAAGAAAAACTGGTTTTAACTGGAACCGTTAAGAACACCTCTTACTGGTTGTAGGAGGATACAGGGGCGTCCAAGGACGTGAAGTTGCAGTGGATGTCTGGGGCAGATACCTCCGTCCTCCTCACTTATTAAAGCCCTTTGTAGACCCCCGACCTGGATGATTGACGTGGAGCTTGCCTATATCGTAGGCGTATTTGTCACCCGCCTAGTTGGTGCAGCGGTTCTTCCTAATAGGAACTGTCGTGTTTTAGTTGGACTTGTTAATTTCCTGTTCCAACATGGGTGGTCCTTTTTATAATTAGGGTTTCACGGCGTGCGGGAGCGTCACGTCGTCAGTCCGGTATCATCCATGCATAAAAATGTTGTGGATCCACGCAGATTCCAGAACTTTCCACCACAGAAATGTGAGGAAAATGTGGGATTTTTTACAAATTTTTAGGTTTGCAAGGGATTCTGGGTAATAGAACCTGGTGAAAGCCAGTCAAGTCACCCCATCCTGGATTTCCGTGTGTGTCTAGTTTTCAAAAATGTATAGGTTTGCTAGATTTCCCTAGGTGCCGGCAGAGCTAGGGTTCAAAATCTACAGCTAGGCACTTTGCAAAAAAAGGGTCAGTTTTCATTGTAAAAATAAAGTGTGTCCACGTTGCGTTTTGAGCCGTTTCCTGTCACGGGCACTAGGCCTACCCACACAAGTGAGGTACCATTTGTATCAGGAGACTTAGGGTAACACGGAATTGTAGAGCAACTGTTATTACCTATTGACTTTCGATGCATTTCTGCCTTCCAAATGAAAGACAATGTGTAAAAAAGAAGTCATTTTGAAAAATGACCTATAATTCTCATGCTAGTATGGGTACTCACAATTTTGGAAATGTGCTAATATCTACTGTTTCTAAACTCTATATTTTGTTCCAATTTCAGAAATACATAGGTGTCTTTCATACCGATTTTTCCATGTATATATTTTCCCAAATTAATTTCTATATACCCGGTACATAATAAAAAATCATTGCAAGACGCTGCTCAGTTATTGGCTCTGGGTTCGTCGGGTTCTTGGTGAAGCTACAAGTCCTATATATCCCCAAAACCAGAAAGGTCCAGCGGATGTAACGGTATATTGCTTTCAAACAGCTGTCATAATTAGAAGAAGTTCAGGTGAAAACGTTGACACAAATGGCTGTTTTTTTCAACTAATTTTCAATTTTTCCGATATTCAACTGTTAGTTTCTATAAAGAAACCTTGAAGGATCTACACAAATGACCCCTTGCTTAATTCAGAATTTTGTCTACTTTTCTAAACTGTATAGCTTTCCAGGATCCAGTATTGCTTTCATACCCATTTCTACCATTAACTGGAAGGAGGTTGAAAGCACAAAAAATAGCAAAAATAGGCTATGTCCCAGAAAAATGCCAAAACTGTGTAAAATGTTTTGGTTTTCTGACAAACGTCTGCTTGTCCCTGAAAGCTGGGAAGATGGTAATTTCAGCACCACAACCCCTTTGTTGATACCATTTGCAGGGAAAAAACCAGACGCTTTCATCTGTAGCCCTTTTTTCCCATTTTTCCAAAAAAACACAAAACAATTAGCTGTATTTTGACTAATTTCTGGGTCCCCTCCAGGGGAATCCACAAACCCTGGGTACCTTTAGAATCCCCATGATGTTGGAAGAAAAGGACGCAAATTTGGCGTGGATACCTTATGTGGTCAAAAAGTTACAGGGGCCTAAGCGCGAACTACCCCAAATAGCCAAAAAAAGGCTTAGCACAGGGGGAAATGGCCTAGCAGCGAAGGTGTTAAAGGAGACTATTGATAAAGTATGTGGCTAGTTCCAAAACAACAGCAATGGATTAATAATGAAAAAATGGCACTGTATGTACTGATTTTCGATATTGATATGGTATGTCCCTTAATACTTTTTAGATAAAAATGCAAAGTATTGAGCAAAGTTTTATGTAAAGTGCATCACTTGAAAATGTTTACCACTGAGAAACTTTCCTTGTATTCTTTTTCTTTTTTTAAACAAATTTTATTGGATTGTCATGGCACATGATGGACAGGAGCCCACCGCATACATTGTAAAAACATATCGGATCAGGAGTACCAATAATTACGTACAACCATGTAGCCTGCGAAACCTGCAGGCTGAACAACTGGAACATGACACAGGAACCACAGACCTCACTGAACACAGGATGTCTATGTATACATATATATGCTGACGATAGTGTTATATAACTCGGGCATCGTAGTAATCAGGTAGGTGTATAAGCCGAATCCTATAGAGGATCTGTTTGTGGTAGAGGGGGTAAGTCTATGCCTCGGTATGTCACCCAGAGGGTCCATATTTTTCTATGTTTCCAGGGGCACCCTGAGCCTGGAAAACCGCAATCTCTGCTCCCATGCATCTGTCCATAGCCGTCTTCCACCCACCTATTGCTGGCGGGGATGTCCCTTTCCAGGTTTGCGCAATGTCCCGTTTAGCAAGTGTGAGGCCCAAGAAAAGTAAATATTGTTTATAGTGGTTCCCGCCAATCCCCGCTGTAGTATGGAGCAGGAACAGCCTAGGGTCTAATGGGAGATCCCACAATAAAACCCGGCCCAGGCAGGATGAACTTTTACGCCAAAATAGCTGCAGTGCGCCGCAGCTCCAGACTGTATGTAAGAAGGTTCCCTCCGCATCCCCACATCTGAGGCATGTAGGGGACTGGATGACACCCATCTTCCACAGGCGGGAACGTGTGAAGTATATATGGTGGAGGTATTTGAATTGGATGAGACGGTAGCGCGTGGAGACCGCCGCACCACGGGGACTGGCGAGGGCCTCCGACTAGTCATCATCTGTCATGTCAGGTAAGTCCTCTTCCCATGCCCTCCTGGTATTATGTAATGTAGTGCGGGCGGGCGTGGGTGGTCAGTGTCTGGTAGATCTGACGAATCTTGTGTGCTCCCAGGTCCCCCATTAGTAGACGACCCTCGAGAGGGTGGAATTCTGGCAGAACGTCGATCGAGTGGATCAGAGGAGTCAGAGCGTGTCTCAGCTGAAGATACTTATAGAACTGCGTCCGATGCAGCTGGAAGTCTGTTTGCAATTGCTGGAACGATTTAAGAGTAGAGCCCTGCATAACATCGCCCAGAGTGGAAATGCCCAAAAGGTCCCATTTATGAAACCCAGACAGTGCCGCTATAGGGCGCAAATACGTGCCATGCCAACAGGGGTCGTCTGTGTCAAGCGGCCCTGCCAGCCCATGTTTCTGACCGTGTATCGCCAGAGCTTAACTACTGTTCTGCTGGCAGGGGGTAAGAAGTCTAGATTCATGTGGCTGTATAGGAGCCTCTGGAGGGGGATACCCTCCATTACCGAATGCTCAAGTGCAAAAGCTGGGTCCGTGAGCGAGCTATACCACCATTCATTAATAATCAAGAGATGAGATGCTGCATAGTATGCATACACATCCGCCGCTGCAATACCCCGCAATATGTTGACTGTGTGCAAGTACGCAGCACCACCTGGATGGCACCCCGTTCCATAAAAACTTATTTAGGATTGCATTAACTTGGGTGAACCCTGTACGGGAAATATCAAATGGGAAGTTTTGTAGCCGATAGAGTATTCGAGGCAGGGAAACCATTTTAAAAATCACCAATCGCCCATATAAAGATAGCGGTAGGTGGGACCAAATTGCAGTCTCGTCACACAGACTAGCGAGGAGTGGGTTAATGTTGTGTGTCCACGAAATCGTGGGACAGGGTGGGACAGGGTGAGATGGAGACTCCTAGATATTTAAAGCCATCGGTCGCGTGGAACAACTGCACGGCCCATATAGGAAATAGCACTGATTTTGAAGGATTAATACCAAGTCCCGAGGTCTCTCCGAATACCCGGAGAATCTGGAAGATTTGAGGTCCCGCAAACCACAGGTCGGTCATAAAAAACAGCACATCATTTGCATACAATGCGATTCTGTGGGATTGCGTCCGTGACCACTCAAACCCTCGAATCAATGGATCATGCCGCACCCAGGCCGCAGAGGCTCCACGGCCAGGGAAAATAATAGCGGAGACAAGGGACAGCTCTGTCTAGTGCCACAGCCTATAGGGAAAGATGCAGACCGGTGTTCTGCAATCCGGACCCAGGCTGAAAGGTCTGTATAGAGTAGTTGAACATATGCCAGAAATAGCGGGCCAAAATTAATGGATCCAAGGAGTTGAAATAAATATGTCCAACTTAAGGAATCAAACGCCTTGTCTATGTCGGCCAGCAGAGTAGCCGCGGGGCGGCCCAGCTCTGGGGCCTTCGCTATGGCGTTGTGGACACGCCGGATGTTATGTCGGGTGGACCGATGTGGCATGAAGCCGGACTGACCGGGATGAATCAGCTCATGAATGCATGTACGAAGGCGGTCTGCGAGGACTTTACCCAGTAGTTTGGGCTCAAAGTTGATGAGGGAGATAGGGCGATACGAGGATAGGTCTTCCGGGGAGCGGCCGGGTTTAAGAAACAGGACAATTTTGGCGTGTCGACAATCAGGGGGTAGTATGCGTTGTTCGAGGGCACTATGAAGTGCTTCCAGCAAATGTGGACCCAACGTGGTCATGTGTGACCTTAGAAATTCACTTGGGAAACCGTTGGGGCCGGGAGCCCGGCCCGGGCGTATGCTGGCCAACACGGCACTGAGTTCGTCCACAGTTATAGGAGCATCTAACTGGTCTCGGCATGGTCTGAAAGTTTTTGAGGGGGTATATCAGTTAAAAATCCCTCTATCAAGGCGCTCGAGATGTGTTCTTGCCGCGTATATAGTGAGGCATAGTACGCTGCGAACGCACAAGTTACTAACTTGTGTAACGATATATCTGTAAGAGACAGTAGTTAGTGATAGATTCCTTACCTTAGAATATCCCCAGGCGTCAGGCTGGATCCGGAAAGTTTTGCGTAGCAGTACCCTTGCGCGTCGGTAGGCGGCGTCGTGCGGCTCCGCGTCCGTCGTCGGCGTCGTGATCGCCGGGATGACGTCGCGGGCAGTACTTAGGCGCCGCCCCTGCGCGCTGACGTCAGTTCTGTACACGACTTTCCGCGCCAGGAACGCAGAGCCATGCAAGAAGCTGACACAGGTGTCTGAAAAATACTAGGGCCCTGAAAGGGATGTCCTTAACCCTAGAAATCAGTTCGCAGAACGGGGAGGATGGGTGGGGCGGTAAGGAATCTATCACTAACTACTGTCTCTTACAGATATATCGTTACACAAGTTAGTAACTTGTGCATCTGAAAGAGACACGTTAGTGATAGATTCCTTACCTTAGAATAGATACCCCAGCAATACCAACCCCGGTGGTGGGTCTGCGAACAAAGATCAGACAAGGAAGTCCTGGAGGACAGAACGGCCAAAGAAGCCGTCCCTCCGGACCTGACTGTCAAGGCAGTAATGCTTAGTAAACGTGTGCAGCGAGGCCCACGTAGCCGCCTGACAGATAACCGGCAGCGGAACACCGCGGCCCAAGGCCGTGGTAGCAGCCGTTGCCCTGGTGGAATGGGCACGCAGCCCAACAGGAGGTTCCTTTTTAGCCAAAGAATAGCAGGCCTTGATGCACAAGGTAACCCAGCGGGAGATGGTCCTCTTGTGCACCGCCCGACCTTTTTGGCGCCCACGTAGCCAACAAAGAGCTGGTCATCCACCCGGAAGTGTTTTGTGCGGTCAATATAAAAAGAGAGCGCACGTTTTGGGTCTAGACGGTGGAGCCTCTCTTCCTCTCTGGAAGGATGCGGAGGCGGAAAGAAGGTGGGCAAAGTGATGGTCTGCCCAATGTGGAAAGCAGT